>JAMXDD010000009.1:23118184-23718184 GCA_024733475.1 Syzygium grande | reverse complement strand
TATCCGGCTTTAGTTCCGTCACGATCGTGTCAACCACGCCCACTAAGCGTCCTTCACAAACTTTATTTGCCATCTAATCATCTCAAGCACGGGCATCCAAGGAATCGAGATTCCCCCTTGACTTCCCTGAAATCCAAACCTCAAATGTCCATTCGGACTAAATTGGATTACTCTATTGTCAGAGTTCATTACAGCCTTCTGCCTTACAAATCACTCCGTATAAATTTTCCACGACAAAATTGTACAAGACCAATACTGCCAAGTCGACACTCCTTTCTCTACTATCAAATACTGTCTCGCAGTTAGGACACCTCAACGACACCATCACTTTATCATTCGAGGAATTGTCGCGCCAATCGTGACTTAGGCATAACGGGCTCAATTCCATCCGATTCAACTAGTTGTCCCGACTCCCACTTTCGATGCAAGCCTCAGAGCGACTTGATTGACGGTTCGGCTTTCTGATATCCTTCCTAGTCAGTGGAACGAATCATTTATCTCCCCATCATCTGCTTCTTCCAGAGGCGGTGGTTATCCTTATTTTAAGCAAATCACTATCCAGGAGTAGTTGCACTTTCCAACTGCTCTCGCTCTATCACTTGAACTCCTTCATACACTCTCCCATCGTTCTTAATGTTCAGCGAGATCAGTAGGTTTCAGAGATCCGACTCCAGTCCATTTTGGAATTTCCGTACCCTGTCCTGTGGATTCTCACAAGCCAAGCGGACTCCGTTTCATATCGTTCCATAGTCATCCGCTCTCGGCAAAATAGTATACATTCCGCCAATTTCCTTCCTTAGGCATTCTCCCGGAAAACACTTCCCATAAAAATTCTCAATAAACTTAGCCCAAGTCCGGGCTGTACTCATCGGGAATATCCTATCCCTGGTGGTCTTCCACCCATTCTTTTCGTCCTTCTGCAGTTAATACACTGCCAATGTTACTTTCTCAGCCTCGGTGTACCCCGATATGTCAAAGGCTTTCTCAACTTTCATTGCCAATCTCGGTGCAGCCTCGGGGTCACCCTTACTATTGAACTTAAGAAAGTTCAACTCGAGAAATCATTCCACCAATTAATGCACTCGCCTAATGGCCACTATCTAAATTTGGCCTAACTGGCATTATTTCCCTTCATAGCAGTAATCATTGCAACCTCAGCAGCCTAGGCAATGACGATGCTCCCTTCCTGAGCTTGTCTGCCCACACATTACACTTTTTTTTTTTAAGAGCCTGAGTTACAACCTCTAATCTTAGGTTTCTGTCTCATGGCCTATTTCACTTGATTGCTCTTGGGTTTCCTTACCCCTTATACTGTCATTCACACTGCCTCACTATTCAACTACCTGTTATAACTCCCTTAAGGGATCAGAGACTTAAACCAATCTAACGGTCTAAGGTCCTAGGCAGGTATCACGATAGCAGTCAAGCAATCGGCATGCGATCAAGCATAAATAACACAGGACTTCAGTCACAGAACACGTGTACTAACCTCGAGTCCCGACGCACCTGCACTTCACGGGTCAAATAACGCAGTCAACCAATCAAGACACAGACAGTCAGGAGGTACACTTAGCACACGAGGTCCACCTATTGGCTACCCAAGGTCATCGCTCCTTATCACTCCAGGCTCGACCTAATTGGACCGAGCTGACCTTGCTCGACACCAAATCGACGGGATATCACGCCCGCACTTCCGGTGCGCCACATCCCTCGCAGAGGTTAATCGTGGGCGATACGCCCCAGACGCGTCACGACCCAAACCCAACACAGAGAATTAAAGCACATGCGGAAGCAATTAAAACCACCCGTACATGGATAAACGATAACCTGTGGTAACCATCGAAACCAATACTTGTAATCGAGCATCGAAAGTCATTTACAATATTCATGTACAGCCCAACTATCAAAAATCAAAGACGATTCAAGGCCACTACGACTAGCCGGGGCTCTTCCCAAAAAATGTGTCGATACGCCTTCCGTCCTCAAGGTCGTGGATCCGAAAAGTCGGTTTTACAACAACCGTGAGAATAAATCTCAAAGCCGAGTAATTCCCTAAACCTAAACTAGGCTAACATGCACCTCCCGACAAGTACTAAACAGCACAATATACACACAAAATCGACTCAGCCCTCGGCCTAAATCCAATCCCATTAGACCCCGCAGTTAGGCATATCCATATATAGTAATCACGGTAATTAAGTGGCACTCATAATCACACATATGCCAATCACACGCTTATGCAATCGATTCTCACATTCTTGCATGCCACCAATGTATGTTCATGTATGCAAATGTCATGGACTTGACACGTGCAAATCCCGCCCACTAGCCCAAGACACACACCGGCACACCGTCCAAATTATTATTATCACGACTCAGTCATCAATTTATCACGGCCCGGTGGCCTAGCCTCGCTCCAAAGTGCATGAGGCGCGAAAGAACCGATCGCCCAAAGGTTCTAGCCTCGCTTCAAAGTGCATGAGGCGCAACACCGATCTCCTTGCGAACCGGGAGCCGCGGCCAAAGTGCATGAGGATGGTCGCCTTCCGGATGTACCGGGCATCGCCCCGCTCCAAAGTGCATGAGGACGGTATCGACCAAGGTCATGACCCATAGGTCCTTAGGTGATCACACAATTCATTATTATTCGAACCCCGTAAAACGCATCGGGCATTTTAAGTGATCACAACGCACATGTCGCCGAAAGCACACTTATAAATGCAAATGCCGTACAATGCTTGAGATGTGCAACCATGGCCATAAAGCTCATACTTGGGCATCCACATGCGCCAATTACGAGATAACACACTCAATTTGTGCCGCAAGATAATCAAATTCATAAATCCACATGCCCAAGTCGACAAATCAATTTAAGTCAGCCATAGCATCAAATCAAGACACCATCCATGCACAAATTCACATAACCAGGTCAACAAGCATTCGTGACATTCGAGGCCCACCAAACTAATCCATTTCTAGTCCCGCTTAGACACGCCGACAGACACCATCAAATTAACCACACTCGAGGCCCAATTAGCTATCAATTACACCAATCGACCAATCTCAAGAGAATTGCACAATTAAACCTCAAAATAATCGTGCATTGCCCAAATCAAATCCAATCCAATCCAATCGTGACCAGTCGCTAAACCACAAATTCTAGGCCAATAAATGTCATCAAATTACTCCATCAAACTCCCCCAAATGTTATTCTAATTGACCACCACAAAATCAAAAAATATGGCGACAATAATCCAACGTATCGACCCGAACTTTCCCGAACTCGGGTCGATTTAATCCAAATTGTCCAGCCCACTTACCGCGCCATTCGGGCCACTAATCCTCAATTAATTAATCAGAATAATCCACCAAATCAACCACAATCCAAGAATACCGGATGGGACAGGTGTCGGAAGAAAGCCGAAGGAGGGAGGGGAGAAGAGGGGGGGAAAAGAAGGAGGAGAGAGAGGAAGGGATCCGGGATGGGAGGGAAGGGAGAGAGAGAGAGAGAGAGAGAGAGAGAGAGAGAGAGAGAGGGAAAATTTTAAAACAAATTTGAACGAAATCAAATATTAAACACAAACCGGGGTCCAATTTAAAAAAACCGAAAGTTGCTCACTAACCCCGAGTGAACCTCGCAACTAAAAAGGGACAAAGGCCAAATTAACTGAACTAAAATTTTCCGAGGGAGGTCTACTAGTCCAAATTTGCACCTGGTCAAAACTCACAATTTTTCCACTATTCCTGGTAATCTCAATACCGCTACACTAATATCGACACTGGTCCAATTTATTGCGTCCCCGAAACACCCAAAATCGACCGCCAAGTTCAGGGTCCAATTAATGACGAAAATTCGATCCAGTCACGATTTTAGCGAAATCTCTAATTTAAAATAATAACCGGAAATCGGCCGGGGGCTTAGATTTTACCATAAGAGACCGACAAATTATGCGTTTTATAAACCCCAAAATGGACCGAAAATCCGGAATGTTACAACCATAATCCAAAATTGCACGGTTTTTGTATTAGCAATTAATTGGAGTCACATGCTCGATGGACTCACCACGAGATCGGATAGACATGACCGGGGCGATCAAGGAATTATATTTGATCAAGACAAGTTATGAAACCAAACAGAGGAGTACCAGGATGTGGCAGAGTCATTTTGTCGTTTTATTTTGGAACTCTTGCACTAGTAGAATGACATGGATGTATCAAGTAATCTACCTACCCATTCCTATTAACAAAATTTGTTTATTTACATCATATGTATCATACAAAGTGGATTTACGGACCCATTCAGGAGGTTCTTATTCAAATTTCATTTACTAATATAATAGATAAATGATAAATAACTTCTGGGGAATTTCATTTTTGGTCCCTATAGTTCAGGGGATCTTGTTTTTGGTCCTTATTCTTTATACGATTATAATTTTAGTCATTCTATTATTCTCCCGCAACAATTTTGAGTCATTCCATCGAACTTCCATTCAAAATATGCCGGAAATTGCCGAGCCAACAACAAAAATTGACAAATGGCGCCTATTTATACAATCTCTAAAAAAAAATCAATTTTGATCTCTATACTTTTGAAGTGTTTGAATTATGTCCATGTACTTTGCTTTTGCCAAGATAGAAGCCCTCATACCATTGATTGATGAGATTTCAACTACGAGTTTTTACATTTCCATTCCAAATAAGACTTGAATGACGTGTGTTTGAGTATTTATAGTTAATATTGACGGTTATATTCGTAATAATTGCAGAAACTATTCTGGAATCAATCAATATTCAGGGGAGATTGAAACAGATGAATTCCTATAAGCTGTCTAAAATAATTTACCTATATGGAAAAGATTTTAAGTAATTGTACATTATTATTAATATTTAATTCAAATTTAGAGTGTATGAGAGATTTAAGGGATATAATGAGAGTTTTGTAGACCAATTGAAATTATCATTTGATTCATTCCCATAGCCTAGAGTTGGTGGTCCGCACTATTTAGTGGAATAGATAAAAAAAAAAAAGGATTTAGATAGGATGAGATAAAATTTTGTAGGGTTAACACCACAAAAAACCCCAAACTAATACATTTATGATAAATTTACCCCAAATTAATTTTTGACCACCAAAAACCCCAAACTAGTGTACTTATGATAAATTTACCTCAAACTAATTTTTTGACCACCAAAAACTCCAAACTGATACACTTGTAACAAATTTACCTTTCGTAAAATTGGATTAATACCAGAAAAGATAATAAATTGGTAAATTTATGACAAACACAGGGGTAAAACCCTAAATTGATATACCCGTCAACTGCTACGTGTCATCCAACTCAGCAATTCGACGGTAAAATTTAGCGGAAACTAACGGAAAGTATATTTGTCATAGGTGTATCAATTTGAGATTTTTGTGGTATTAATCCAATTTTGTATATTGTGTCTTTTATTTGGTAAATAGTAAATACCGAAAATCGTAACAGCAAACACCTGTTTATACAAGGCTTGCAACTCTCTTTCGTTTCTTTTTATTTTCATTGCCATGTCATTAAATAGATTAGCTCCCCTTTATTTTTTCTTGGGGCTAGTCCGATCCATTTCGGCCCTAAAATGACTTGGACTGGCCCGAATCACTTTTTTAAAACAAAATACTTCACTCTAAACATAAAGTATAATAATAAATAATAAAAATACATTATTTATATTCAAACACTTTGGTAAAGCCACAATGAAGTTACAAAAATAAACATATAAAAAGAGCGATTTTTTAGGCTTAAAATATATCAATTAATCTATTTTCAATTTTAAAAACAAAAAAAAAAATCGGGCGATGCTTGAATTTGCTCGGACTGGCCTAATCTAGTATAGTTTGAGCCTTTCTATTAAACTCAAGCCGGGCATATAGATCAAGCCTGGAAATTCGGGACAAACCAAAAAAGCATTGGAGCTCGCTCACCAGACTGGTTCTCACTCCTCCTTATTTCTCACTTTCACAATTATCAGTCCATGTTCACTGCATATTGTATCATCCATTCATATATATGACATTCAATATCACACATAACAAATACATATTAATATAACTAGTACAGTTTATATATATAACATAATATATGATGTCGACGATGTACATTAAAATCCATAAACTCGATCAATCATCATTTCACTCGTGAGAATTCAATTTATATTTCCTTGAATCAGATCAATATCTCTCAATCCTCTTCTCTCTTATTCAAGAAACAAAAACTGAACACTCCGCTACTCTCAATCTATAATATATCAGGCTCTCTTTTTCGACCAAATGAACTTACATAGAGTCTTATATATCTCTTTAGCAATGGATTGAAGCATAGATTAGTCACGAACAACATGGAAATCAAGAGCATCCCACGAGCCATGTGTCAACTAATCACAAAAGCTATTCCTGACCAAGCTAATATGTAAGTGGCGTTCAAAACCTAATGATTGTGAACGACTTATCTTTAAACTAAAATAGGGGACATGCGTATGGACTACGAAATACTATTTAATAGCCACTAAAATAGCGTGGCGACTGGGCATAATTGGAGAGTGGATATACTGATTACGCCTTCGACGGATGACGAGTCTTCGTCTCCCTGGACTTGTTAATCCTCACGTAATTGACGGGGTATTAATAGACTCCACAAGTCCACCGCTACTTGATGGAGTCAATAGGATATGATGGAGGAAAACCACTTTGTTTAATGGAGGGAATAAGTTCCATCGTTAATTATTAAGAATTGGACAATGCCACGTTATATTTTAATATTTATATAGCAGACTTTAAGTGGATAATAAGCCATAGTCAACAATTAATAACAATACTTAGTGTGTTTGATATTTCTCTTTTTTTTGTTTTTGTCGTAAAAGTGAAAGCGAGGAAGAAGTTGAAATAGGAATAATACTACACGCATTACTGGAATTTCTTACGGGACGAAATGGCGCACTATCTGGTAGGCTCCGTGTCATCAATTAAGTGTTGGAATCAGCGCTAGAATAAAGTTTGTCAAATAGGGGAAAAATATGATAGGAGCAAGATGAATTAAAGGAAATTTAGTTTTCTACTGTACCATCATTTCTTCTCAAATTACATAAAAGCCCCCTCAAGCATTATTACAAATTGCCATTGAAGTTTGTCTGACAATCGTTGAAGCTCATTCAAATGGTTTCGAAATGGCTATACCAAAACCTATTGTAATTATACTTTTCCCACATAGGTCTTAATTATTTCGCCCATAGTCACTTAATTTTTATTAATTTTGATCTCATTGGAGTTGACTTCCACACTGAGCTAAGGCTCCGTTTATTTCGCGAAAAATGAATGATGTAGAGAAATATTTTTAAAAAAATAATTGCTTGTACCATGAAACATTTTACAAAAATGGCTGAACGAAAGATATTTTGGTAGTCCATGAAAATGTTTAGACATAAATAGTTGTCAATAACAAAAACATTTTCTTTATATGTTTGTGCTGGTCTTCAGTGTTGATTCAAGCTTTAATCGATCCCGTTTTGCCGTCCCGATCATTGCATGCCATATGTTTGTGTGTTTGCTTGAGGTAAGTCGAAAGGCGAGGCCGATAGCGGTCGTGGCCGTTTATATTATTATAATATATTATAATATTAATTTATTATTTTTAATATTAAAAATATATAATATTTTTTAAAAAATAATATTTGAAAATTAGAAAAAATTTCGAAAGTTCAAAAAATAGGATTGGACTAGGGAATTGCCTTTTCTTCCCTTTTTGTGTGATGAATGCCATGTTTGATTACACATTTGATTATTTGGTATATTTGAATTGCGTGTTTAATTTGAATTGGCATTCAGATGAATAGAAGCATGTTAGGACATTGCTTGTGCACTTCCATTTTGTTGCTAGCCTGGTTGGAAATGTGTTAGATTCTCGCTTTTCCTTGCAACTTGTTTAACGCTCCCTTGGTTGCCGATTGTTATTTTAGTGATTACGCACCCGCATAATCAGTTCACATGTTAGTGGATAGAGCTTAAAATCAATCCAAACTGCCGGACAAACTTTTTCTTGAATTGAACAAGGATAGGTTCTAAAAGGGTATTAGTTGTGTAACTAATGTAATCAAGTCTCCAAACTCATTTGAATCTCCACTTCGTAGGAATAAAGCGATTCTCCCGTCGCCTTCCTTGCATTTCTAATTTACCCAAGCTAAATTGATTAATGGTGACTCCTAGATAAAATCAATTTGCATGTTAATAACTTGAACCTTAAGTCGGAAGTTGGTATGGGCTTAGGAAAGCCCGAGTTAAGTCTTAGGATAAGACTTAGCAATCCATTAGCCTCTTAACCCCCTTTGGCCCCTTAGGCTCGCTTCGAGGAGGTCGCAACAACGATGTAACACTTTGTCCATTGTGCACCTAGTTTTAGGTGCTGAGGAAAAATGATCGAATGCCTAGGTAGGCCCATATCGGATGGACCGAAGTTTCAGGTCTGTATAGCCCTGGGCCAAGATTTTGAGCTTCCCCTTATTTATACTCAAAGTATTTTGATAAAGTCATAAATAAGTTTAAAAAAATAAACATACAAAGGAAGTGATATTCGAGGAAAAATATCTAATAACTGATCTATTTGAACTTGTCGATGCTCGCGTGACTGACGGGGTACTAAAAGACTTGTCTCTTCTTTTTTTCTTTTTGGTTGTGTTATCGTCACAACCAAATCGTTACAAAAAAAAAAAAGAAATATTACGACAAGAGGACAGAGAGAGAGTGAGAATAGATCAGAGTGATGCCAAATCGTTCTCCATAGGCTTCCTTATGTATGATCTAACTAGGAAAGCGGAATTAATATCCCTTCTGGAAAAAAAAACAACTTAGTTGATTGAGAAACATCTTTGGTGGAAAAAATCGTTTTCAAGGAAAATGACTGGTTCTCTCAAAAGCGTATTTAAAAGTTAGACAGAAAAAGCTTCTCAATGTTCGGATCTTACTTTCAAAAGCAAATCTCTCCGTTGTAACTATATTTTGCTACAAATATAAGATACTAAGTTGATATTGTAATAACAATATGCCACATTATTTATCTTACGAAATTTATAAAATAGCATTAGTGTGTCTAAAATATTAATAACAATATTCGTTTATGTTGCCACACTTTACACCCTATAATTTCTATTATTTCATGGGCTTCAAAGCGTAGAGTATACGTTCTTTGAAACTGCAGAGTACGTCCATATATCTTCAAGATAAACGATGTAAGATTGAGGACCATAGAAAGTTCGGTTAAGTCTATAGTACTTCCCTTAGTGGAATCAGTCAATAATTGAATTGTGCACAGGACCGAGGTGTTAAATGGAGCTAAGACTGAAAGTGGATCACAGGTAGAGATGGGGAAACTACTATTTCTTATGCTCAACTTTGCCCTCTTGTGGTGGTGGAGCTCAATCCCAAGTCCTGGCGCTTGCTCGCAAAACCAAACGGATCGGCTCGCGTTAGCGTCCTTTAGAAACGCGATACACGAAGATCCCTTCGGAGTCTTGAGCTCTTGGAATGATTCTACCAATCACTGTGAGTGGCAAGGTGTGTCATGCAGCAAAAAGCATGCAGGGAGGGTCACGTCCCTTTTCCTGAGATCACAAGGCTTGGGAGGCTTCCTATCTCCTCACATAGGTAACCTCTCTTTCCTGAAGGTCATGATTTTACAGAACAACAGCTTTCGCGGCGAAATCCCACCACAAATCGGCAACTTGCTTCGGCTCTATGATCTCACTCTCAGTAACAACTCATTTGGTGGGCCAATACCTTCCAATCTTTCTCGCTGCTCGAACCTCATGAACCTGGATCTCATTAATAACCAACTTGCGGGGGGAATTCATGCCAATCTTGATTCTTTATCAAGGCTTAAAGGCTTGGGCTTGTCTAAGAACAGCCTTGTAGGTCCTATTCCTCCTTCGATCGGAAACCTCTCACTATTACAAGTGCTCTCCCTGGGTGCTAATGCGTTGCGTGGCGAAATACCTGAGGAATTGTCCAGACTCGAGAGGTTGGTACTTTTCCAACTATCATTCAACAAACTAACCGGCAAGATTCCAGCAGGGATTTTTAACATCTCTGGCATTAGTACCTTCGCTATTGGTGAGAACCAGTTGCGGGGAAGCCTTCCCCCTGATATCGGCACCACTCTTCCTTCTCTCAATTACCTTGGAACCTTCAATAACTTGTTCACAGGGACAATTCCATCATCGTTGATGAATGCCACCGACCTTCGAGAAGTTTACCTTAACAACAACAGTTTCCATGGGCCAATACCCAAAAATCTAGGAAGGATAAAGGGCCTCTACGCAATTCTATTGGGTCTTAACTTGTTGCAGGATGACTTGAGTTTTATTTCTTCTTTAGCTAATTGTTCCAACTTACAATTTCTCGGAGTGCAATCGAACTTGATTCATGGATCATTGCCAAAATCCATCTCCAATATCTCCAGCAGCATTGAGCGAATTTCTATGGCAAACAATCGGATCCAAGGAACTATTCCTTCAGCCCTCGGAAATCTCTTCAACATGTCTGTGTTGGATTTAGCAGATAATTTCTTAACCAATCGCCTTCCCGATTCCATCGGAGCACTTTACAGCTTGCAAGTACTTAATTTCGCCGGAAATATGTTTACTGGAGAGATACCGTCTTCAATTGGTAACATGACATTGTTAATTAAGCTTTACCTTAACTCCAACAATTTCCAAGGCTACATACCACAAAGTCTCACCAATTGCACGCAACTAATTGAGCTCCAGCTTTCAAACAACAATCTAAGTGGCCCGGTTCCAGTCGAAATCTTTGGTCTTTCTTCCTTGTCGATCATCCTCAATTTAGCACATAACAATTTAAGTGGATCTCTTCCATTGCAAGTTGGATCTTTAACTAATCTCGCTGTATTAGATCTGTCTTACAACCGCTTGATTGGCTTAATTCCAGCCTCCATTAGCAAGTGTTTGAGATTGGAACGGCTTCGCTTAGAAGCTAATTCTTTTCATGGTCAAATCCCCCAAGCTTTACGCCCGTTACGAGGTCTAGAAGAGCTGGATCTTTCCACTAATAATTTTTCTGGTCCAGTCCCGAGCTTTCTCGCAGAGCTTTCATTGCTCAAGTACTTGAATTTGTCCTTCAATGAACTAGAAGGACAAGTTCCGGAGGGCGGAGTTTTTCTTAATGCAAGTGCTGTATCGATTTCTGGAAATAGAGAACTCTGTGGAGGTGTTCCGGGTCTGAACCTTCCTCTTTGCAAATCACCAAGCTCTAAGAAGTCTTCTTCAACCAAGGCAATAGTAATATCTGTGGTAGCTGGCAGTTTGTTATGTTTAGCTTTGTTGCTCCTATGTCTGTCTATCTTCTACCGCAAAAAGAAGCAGACGACAACCAATGCCTCCACTTCATTATCCTTCGAGCACCAATTCTTGAGGATTTCTTATGAAGTACTTCTGAGAGCTACTGATAGATTCTCTGAGACCAATTTGATTGGTAAAGGGAGATATGGCACGGTTTATAAAGGAATTCTTGACGGCGGTGCCACTATGGCGGTGAAGGTGCTCAATTTAACACAAAGAGGTGCTTCGAGGAGCTTTGTCTCAGAATGTCGAACTCTAGGAACCATTAGACACCGAAACCTCGTGAAGATACTAAGCGTCTGTTCAAGCGTCGACTTTCATGGCAATGACTTCAAAGCTCTTATATACGAGCTCATGGCTAATGGGAGCTTGGAGGAGTGGTTGCATCCTGGGACCATAGGACGAGATGATGAGCATGGCGAATCAAGAAATTTGAGACTAGTGCAGAGGTTAAACATCGCTATTGACATAGCTACCGCGATCGAATATCTCCACATAGGTTGTTTTCCAGCAATCGTCCATGGAGATCTAAAGCCGAGTAATGTGCTTCTGGACAACGACATGGTGGCTCGAGTTGGAGATTTTGGCCTTGCAAAAATCATTTCCACGTTGTCTGCCGAAGCCACGGGGGTTCAGGACCAGGGCAGTTCAACTTCAACGGCAGTCAAAGGATCCATTGGTTACGTGCCTCCTGGTAAGCAAACAAATTCTCTCATGCTTCTTCATTGGCTTCACATTTCAAAGTCTATCTTGAGGATACGTTGTTTTATGGAAAAATAATTGACAAGTGATGACAAAGTTCAAGGAAGGAAAGAGAGATTTTATTATGAATAAAATTCTCATGAGACAACATATATTTTCTGTCGTTTGAATCTGTCATCTTTTCTTGATTAGTTTTCAGTTCAGACTTGGCTTGTAAGCAACGTAAGAGAGAATGTTAAAAGTGTTGAATAATCCATAATCCTTTGTGTTATGTTGTCCTTTGTATGCTCCGAGACCTCTTTCTCATAACACAATTTCCCCTTTCTCCTATTAATAATCTTTTGCAAAAAAAGAACATTCATAGCTTTGTGTACAAAAAGAATAATCCTAGCATCTCGTAATCATAATTTAAATCAACATGAGAATATAGCAACGCAATTTTGATTAATAAATGGAAATATTTTGGGTAAAAGCTTGTGAATCCTTGTCACTAAACAACCAATTAAGCGTATCGTGTCATTTCGTATTCGCATTTTCTTCTTGTAATTCGTATTTTATCTCATATTATGTTCATGTTGTGAAATTGGACTATGTCTAATATCGTCATTAAATCAATTACAATATGAGAAATTGACGAGAACTTGTGATTCTTTCGTAGTATGCCTTCACTTGATGTCTGGACAGTAAGTTATTGACTCCTTACCGTGGACTCTTTCCGGTTAACTTGACCTGTAACTCTACATTTGAAAAGTATGTTTAGCTGACATGACATTCAAGTCAAAAGACGATGGCCTCTATTTAACTTTCACTCTCCCAAAACTTCAAGAAATAGTCAAGTCTAGAGCATATTAACACAAAATATAGTTAAATATAAATCCGTCTATCATATCCATCAAATCTGATGATTCAAATTTGATTTAATATATATACTAAGTTCATTAAATAATTTCCCCCCAGGCCTTCACCACATATATATTCTTCTCTTTTTGTTTTCACACTTACGTTTAGTCAATTTGTTTAGGAAACATGTCGCAATTTTTTGGTGCACTAAGTAGTTTTTGGAGATAGAAAAGTCCATATGCTATTACTGATCTTTGGTGCACTTTGTAATTTGATGACCTCCAATATCCTAAAATCTCATTTCTCTATGGTTGATGCTTTCCGACTAAAATCGAACAAACTCTTTTGAAAAAGAAAATCCCACGTGAATTTCTATACAATTATTTAAAGATAAAGTATAGTGTATATCCCTCTCTAACGTCTTAATAAAATTTCTAGAGTATGGCATGGGACACAAGGCTTCCACACTTGGGGATGCTTACAGCTATGGCATTTTATTGTTGGAGATGTTCACCGGAAAGAGTCCCACTGAAGAGGCCTTTGGACTCCATTTTAACCTTCATAGCTTTGTCCGGATGGCTCTTCCGGAGCGAGCGATGGATATCATAGACTTGAGGCTTTTTAGTGAAGTTGGTGATCAACAACAGGAGATCAATATTAAAGATTGCATAGCTTCTATATTAGAAGTTGGAGTCTCATGCTCGATGGAATCACCTCAAGACCGGATGGATGTGACTGAGGCGATCAAGGAATTATATTCGATCAAGGCGAGTTACGAAACCAATCAGAGGAGTACAAGTATGTAGCAAAGTCATTTTGTCGTTGTATTTTGGAACTCTCTCCCTAGTAGAATGACTTGGATGTATCTTTAAGTAATTTACATGGCCCGTACCTATTATCCATATTTGTTTATTTACGTCAATATATATATATATATATCATACAAAGTGGATGTGCTGAGTTATAGTATCCCTATTTCCACCATGTAACAATGTGAAATTTGATGAATTTGCTCTCTCCACGGTTCTCTTCATTTCTGGTGCCACTGTATACCATATGATCAATACATCGCATAGTTACCCAAACTATGTGATCAATTCATTATCAGCAATTTAGTGGCATGTTGCCGTTTTGTTTAGATAATTTAAATGGTGGGTTAATAAATCTGAGAGATTGTCGAGTTCGTCAAGACTCAATATCAAACTATATCACTCATGAAGCTTATGATGTTAAATAGTAGTGTGTAAATGTGATTTCAGGATGGTTAGGTGGGTGCGACGAGAGCAAGGGAATCCACGGACTCCATAGAACCGACAAAAATTGTTGAACATGTTATTCAAGGAAAAATATATGGTGGGTATTGGACTCTAATGGACCCTACACCAAAAAAATATAAAATGGGCAGTCAATTTTGCAAAGGATGCTTAAACTTAGATTATAAGAGTATATGTTAGTTGAGTAAAATCTAAAAAAGAAAAATTACCGAATTAAAAATATGTTGGCAAAAAAATTTAAAAAGCAGCTCTGAACTTTATCAAATAAAAAACTAAAAAAATAGAAAATAAAAAATATTGTACATTGTTAGAAATATTTAATTCGAATTTAGCATGTATGAGAGATTTAGGGGGATATAATGAGAGTTTTGTAGACCAACTGAAATTATCATTTCATTCATTCCCATAGCCTGCATTTGGTGGTCCGCACTATTTAGCCAAATATATTATTAAAAAAAGGATTTATATAGGATGAGATAAAATTTTGTATACTGCACCTTTTTTTTTGTAAATAACAGCAGAATCATAACAGCAAATGCCTATTTAAACAAATCTCGCGCCTCCTTTTTTTTTTTTTTCATTGCCATGTCATTGAAGAGATAGTTCCCAATTTTGTACACACTTGCGACGTAACTTGAGTAGCACTGACCGTGATTATATAACCTAGCCTTCCAAAGGAAGAAATCGTGTCTAGTTCTTCATCAAACAACTCAGCAGCCCACACCTCTATATCCAGCATAATATTGACAAGCAATTCTCCATGACAACGAGCTTGAATCAAGTTAGGGCTTGTTAATTCTTACCGTGATTGATGTCCTAACTCTTCATACCAATCTATTCTTCAATTTCCTAATACCAAAAGCATCAACTTGCTTCACAAACATGACAAAATTTAATTTCATAACCACGGAAACCCCAAAATCTTCTTCTCAGTTGGTCTCTCTTTCCTCTGTCCCCTTTTTTCTATTGTTTTTCCTTTTTCTTCTCTCTCCCTTCTCTTGCTTGTCTCCACCACAACAAGAAGACCCAAATAGATTAGCCACCTTAATGAGTCATTAAATCCAATTAACCATCCAGGTGTCCACTGTAGACTTCAAAACCGAGATATGATATAATGGACTAATACATTTTCATGCATGGCTCTTAGTCGGCCACTTTCTAGGAATCAAAGAAACCATATGAAATTTGTTGTGGGATTGGATCTCCTATTCTAGGAAAAGAGATATTGTCAATATTGTATTTTTTTATCTTAATACCTATTTAGGAGTATTTTCCTATTTCAGGTTGCTTGTTACCTTTGTTGTAGCGACCTAATTCTGTATAAAAGGAAAGAATAAAAGAAAGAATAATGGCAAAGCAAAACTCACGACAAAAAAGAGAGAAGCATCGTGAGAGATTTGTCCGAGGACGTAAGCTTATTGCTTAACCTCGTTAATTCTTGTGTGTTATTTCTTTTGTGATTGTCTAAAATTCAGCATGGTATCGAGCGAGTTACATCCTATTGATTTTCTGGTGGCTTGCTCGTTTTATTGCTGCACACCGCTTCAACACGGATTGTTGCAATTTCCCGTTGGTTGTTGTTTTTATTTGCTTTGAGGCATGGGTAATAAAGAGCAAGCTATTGCGGAGTCATCAAAGACCGTTGTGCAGGAGGCACATAGTCAGCGACTCACGTCCTTGTTGCTGAATGGGAGGAACTTTCTGCCGTGGTCCCGAGCCGTCATGATTGCCCTTGGTGGACGATCTCGATTGGGTCACATCACTGGTCGAATAAAAATTTCTCAAGAGTCTGATCCCTCTTTTGAGGAATGGCAAGCCAATTATCACAATGTCATGACATAGCTTTTCAATTCTATGGAATCTCAAATATATGAGATCTTTGCCTATTCTGATACTGCTCAAGCTTTGTGGGAATCTCTTAATGAAATGTATGGCCAAGCTAATAATTCTTCTCGAATTTTTGACTTGCCGCAAGGTTTGGCTTATTCCAAGCAAGGTGCGAATCAATCCTTTACTGAGCATCTACGTCACATGAAAAACAATGGGATGAACTCCGCCAATATTGACCTGCCACCAAAAAAAAATTGCTGATTATATCAAAAGAGAAGAGCAAGACAAAATTTTTCAGTTATTAGCAAGTTTTAAGCCTGAGTTTGAAGATACTAGGAAACAAATTTTATAAAGTCCCGTGCTTCCCTCCTTCAATTCGGTGTGCTCTACTGTACAAAATGAGGAGACCCGCAAGCGGGTCATGAATTTGGCTCCACCTCCACTCACGGCCATGGGGGAAAACTTGGCCCACAATGCTACAATCACCACTAGTGCCGCACCAAAAAATCAGCAAGGTGAGTCTAGTGCTTTGGTGTCCAGTGTGCGTTTTGCCAAGGGAAAATCCAAGAAATCAGTTCGCTTTCATTGCGATCACTGTAATCGTGATGGGCACTCTAAAGACCGTTGTTGGGTTCTTTATCCACACCTTCGTCCCGCCAAAGACAGAGGTCCGAATGCTCAGATTGCAGTGCATAGTAATGGGGTAGAATTTCAGACCCAGTTGGAATCTCTTGCACTTCAAGTCCAGCAATTACTTCAGACCCATGGTCAGGGAGAAGCTTCTTTTACCACCTCGAACACTGCAAATCTTGCTAAGGCTTCGGGTAATGTGTATGCTAATTCTGCTCTTTCTCACACTCAGTTTATAGTTGATTCTGGGGCCACAGACCACATGTGTCATTCTTCTTATGTAAGTAGCTTACATCCTGCTATTACTATTGCTAATGGTGGGCAACTTTCCTACTACGGGAGTGGACAGCTCCATTTTTTTTCAAAACAGTCTGAGAGGCTTTATTGGTCCCTACATTATCATCTAATTTGATGTCGGTCAAGTAAGTGTGCTAAACAGTGGAATTGCAATGTTATTTTTACTCCATAAAGGTGCTCTTCCAGGATCGCACTACCAAGAGGATGATTGGTGAAGGCACATTAAAGAATGGGTTGTACATGATGGAGTCTCACCCTGCAGTTTCGATGACAAGTAAGACTCTGCCGACCGTCTTGCTTATGGCATTGGCGCATGGGTCATCCCTCCGATCGCGTACTCCGTATTCTTGACTTGTCCCTCAGTCATGATTCTAGCACTTGTGATCCCCTGTCACTTTGCTAAGCAGCATAGACTACCTTTTTCTATTAGCACAAATAAATAGACTGAATTGTTTGGTTTAGTAAATTCTGATGTTTGGAGTTCTCCTATTATTTCTAAGGAAGGTTTTCACTATTTTGTCATATTTATTGATGATAAATCTTGAGCTACTTGGCTTTATATTCTTAAGTCAAAGACTGAAGTTCTTCATGTCTTTCAAGAATTTTGCAGCATGGTAAAAAATCAGTTTAATCTTTGCTGTGAAAGTTCTCCGTACAAACAATGGCACTGAATATACTAATCAACAGTTTCAAAATTTTTTACACAACTTGGGCATCCTTCATCAGACCTCCTGTGTTGGTACTCCTCAACAGAATGGCATTGCTGAACGAAAAAATCACCATATTCTTGAAGTAACTCGGGCTTTATTGTTCTTTGGTCACTTGCTAAAAACCTCTTTGGGGCGATCTTTGTTCTCACGGCTTGTTACTTAATTAACCAACTCCCTAGTCGGGTTTTGGGCTACACGACCCCTATGGCAGTGTTACATGGTCGGAAATTTGACCTTTCTCATTTGAGGATATTTGGGTGCATCTGCTATGTTCATTCTCAAACTGGTGGTAAACTTGATCCTCGTGCTAGGAAATGTGTGTTTGTTGGGTATTCCTCCATCAAGAAAGGCTACGGTGTTATGACCCGAGTACCCACCAAAGTATATATATCTCGTGATGTGTTTTTGATGAAGCTCACATGTTCTTTCTCGATAGGAACCAAATTCGGGGGAGTACATCGATGACTATAGAGAATTCTCTCTTGATTTTGTTCCTATCCCAATACCACCCAAGGAGATGCCATATGTCGAGTCCTACAGGTTACGCAAGCTCATGTCCGAAGTGGTTCATGACCACTCACGTGATTCCGATATCACCGCTAATGATGACGCCTTCCCAGCTACTAATCCAGAAGTTGTTTTTAGGGTATAATGAATGAAAATGCAGTAGAAGAGGTGCCAACAGCTATTTCACTTGAAGGTCATCACGTGTTACTCGACCTTCAACACGTCTTCAGGATTTCTCCACTTATTACACTGTTCATCATTCTATCTAGAAATTTCTTGGGTATGATAAAATTTCTCATAACCACTTTAGTTTTTTTATCCGCTATTGAGGAGCAACAGGGAATCTACTAGCTACTTGGAAGCAAAGGATAAAGGTGTATGGATTGATGCCATGAAAGATGAACTTCAAGCCTTGGATCGTAATCACACTTGGGAGTTGGTACAATTGCCAAAGGAGAAAAACACTATTGGATGTCGATGGATTTACAAAATCAAGTATAATAGTGATGGTTCAATTGAGAGATATAAAGCTCGCCTTTGTTGCCAAAGAATACACTCAGACATATGGGATAGACTACAAAGAGACCTTTCGCACTAGTGGTAAAAATGTACACAGTAAGAGTGTTGTTGTTTGTAGCTATTAATTGTGGATGGTCTTTGTTTTAGATGGATGTAAAAATGCCTTCCTTCATGGAGATTTAGAAGAAGAAGTGTATATGGATCTTCCTCAAGGACATCCCTTGCAAAATAAGGATGGAGTTGTGCGAGATTAAAGAAAGCATTATATGGACTTAAAGTCACTTAGAGCTTGGTACGGTAAGCTCAGTTCGGCACTCATCAAGTTCGACTTCAAAAGAAGTGCTGCAGACTCATCGATGTTTACTAAAGCCAACAATCAAGGTATTGTTGTCATTCTAGTTTATGTCGATGACATTGTTATTACTAGTAGTAACTCATATGGAATTGAAACACTCAAACTTCATTTGAGCAAGCAATTTGATATTAAAGATCTTGGCAAATTGAAGTATTTCTTGCGTATTGAAGTGGCAAGTTTCGACAAAGGAATATTCTTATCGCAAAGAAAATATGTTCTTGACTTGCTAAAGGAAATGGCAAGCTTGGAGTCAAACCGACCAATTTACCTATGGATTATAGCAGTAAGTTTGTTTCCAATAATACACAATTATAGGATATTGGGCAATTTCAGCGACTAGTAGGACGGCTAATTTACTTAACCATTACTAGGCCACGATATTGCTTATTTCATAAGTTATGTGAGTCGGTTTATGCAGAATCCAACACAGGGGCATATGGAATTGATAAAACCACCTGCTTCGGTACTTAAAAGCTTCACCAGGAAGAGGAATATTAATGAAGAATAATGGTCACATAGAGATCGTTGGGTATACTAATGCAGATGGGCTGGAAACCCGTGGATAGGAAATCTACTACAGGTTTTTGCATATTTGTGGGTGGAAATATTGTTACTTGAAAAGCAAAAAGCAAAATGTTGTTGCTCGTTCTAGTGCAGGAGGAGCAAGTACAGGGCCATGGCTACCACAACATCCAAAATTGTATGGCTACGATTATTGCTTCAGGAATTGGGATGTGAGACTACGACTAAAGCTACAAAGTTGTTTTGTGACAACCAAGCAATAACACATATTGCCTCTAATCCTGTTTTTCATGAGAGGACTAAACACATAGAGGTGAAATTGTCACTTCGTGAGGGAGAAGGTTTAAGATAAGACAATTGAGACTCTTTACATTCGTAGTGAAGATCAGCCATGGATATTTTCACCAAAGCTCTTCCCAAAGGAGCATTCCAAGATATGGTGAACAAGTTAACCTTTGACAATGTCTTCACTCCAACTTGAGGGGAGTGTTGTGGGATCGGATCTCCTATTCTAGGAAAAGAGATATTGTCAATAATTTATTTTTTTTTATCTTACTACCTATTTAGGAGTGTTTTCCACTTTCAGGTTGCTTGTTACCTTTGTTGTAGCAACCTAATTCTGTATAAAAAGAAAGAATAATGGCAAAGCAAAACTCACAAAAAAAAGAAGAGAAACACCGTGAGAGATTTGTCCGAGGACGTAAGCATATTGTTGAACCTCATTAATTCTTGTGAGTTATTTCTTTTGTGATTGTCTAAAATTCAACAAAACTGGTATTTCATTTTTCAATTTATAGATACACTTTTATCTCTTGGGCATTTATTAAATATGAGTTATTTTCCAAATGTTTGCTAAACATTATATCCACAGGTATAATCATGAAATCAATTCATCTTATCCCAAATCGCTAAATTTATTTATATTATTACAATGCGTAATAATGTGTCGAATGGATGTTAACATGTCACTAGATGTCAAATTTCAGGATGTTACAATTCTAGCCTACAAACATTTAGTGAGTCAGCCGCAATTATGAATAAGCAAACCCCCAATTGAGGAATTAATTGACCACCTCTTCTATCAATCAAAAATGCTAATAATAGTAAATCACACAGATATATTCAAGATGCATACCAGACACCCAAGCCCACCTATACATAGGTGATCACACTTGAAAGATTCTAGAGGTAGCCCCTAAGGGTTCAAGAGGTGGCTTCCACCATGTAATATTTTGCCCTTACAATGTTCGAGAGCTGGCTTCCGTGGTGTAGCACTTTGTCCCTTGTTTCCCTCAGTTTCATGAGTGAGAAAAATAGACCGAAAGCTGGAAAGCCCCAGTTCGGCCTAGACTAGACCGGCCCGAGTTTTCAAGCCCAAAGAGCTCGGGCCTAGATTTTAGGCTCCCCCTTATTTTTTTTTTTTGGGCTAGTCCAAGCCATTTTTGGCCTAAAATGACCTGGACATTCCCAAACCACTTTTTAAAAAAAAAAATACTATACTATAATATAAAATATAACAATAATAAAGCCATAAATAAGTTATAAATAAATTATAGATAATACATTATTAATATTCAAACACTTTAATAAAGTCATAAATAAGTTACAAAAATAAACATGTATAAAAAAGCAACTTCTAAGGCCCAAAATATAATATTTATCTATTTTCAATTTAAAAGATAGAAAAATCGGGTTATGCCTGAATTTGCTTGGACTAGCCCGATCTAGTATAGTTTGAGCCTTTCTATTAAACTCAAGCCAGGCATAAAGATCAAGCCTGGGAATTTGGGACGAACCAAAAAAGAATTGAGGCTGGTCCACTCGAATGGTTCTCACCCGTCCTTAGTTCTCACTTTCACAATCATCAGTCCCTGTTCACTACACATTGATCAGCCATTCATATTGATATTCAATATCACACATGATGAATACATATTAATATAACTATTTAAGCTTACATATAGAACATAATATGTGATTTAGAAATAATAAAGAGGGTGTCGACAACTTACATTAAAATCCATAAACTCGATCAGTCAACATTTCACTTGTGAGACTTCGATATTTTTTTTCCTTAAATCATATCGATATCTCTCAGTCCTCTTCTCTCTAATTGAAGAAACAAAAACTGAACACTCTGCTCTACTCCTGTACACCAAGCTCTCTCTTTCTACCAAATGAACTTACATAGAATCTGATATATTTCTTTAGTGATGGATTGATGCATAGAGATTAGTCACGATCCACATGTAAATCAAGAGCATCCCATGAGAAAGTAATTATACCGGTGAAGCAAATTTAACTCAAGAAATATTATATTTTAGGTCTCATTCGTATTAAGTGTGACTTTTCAAAATATGATATATTTATTTGTCGTAAGGAAATAATTTTTTGAACATTTTGTGAAGATGATTGTGAACAACATATCTTGAACCAAAATAGGAGACATGAACATAATATTAACAAGCAATTCTCCGTGAAAACGAGCTTGAATCTAGCTAGGACTTGTTAATTCTTACCACAATTGATGTCCTAACTCTTCATACCAATTTATTCTTCAATTTCCTCATACCAAAAGTATCAACTTGCTGCACAAACATGACAAATTTTAGCTTCACAACCATGGAAACCCCAAAATCTTCTCATCATTTTGTCCCTCTTTCATCTGTTCCCTTCTTTCTATTGTTTTTCCTTTTTCTTCTCTCCCTTCTCTTGCTTGTCTCCACCACAACAAGGAGACCCAAATAGATTAGCCAACTTAAATGAATCATTAAAACCAATTAATTATCCAGGTGTCCACCGTAGACTTCAAAACTAAGATATAATGGACTAATATATTTTCATGCATGGCTCGTGGTCCCACTTTGTAGGAATCAAATAAGCCATATATGATTGTGATTCATTATCCAATTTATAGATACACTTGTTTTTTTATCTTTTGGGCATTACGTAATTTACGTAAATATGATGTACTTTCCAAATGTACGCTAAACTTTATATCTACATGGTGTTACTACGACTGAGGAAATAATTGACCACCTCTTCTAGCAATCAAAAATGCTAATAACACTAAATCACACGGATGATATTCGAAGATGCATACCACACGCCCAACCGCGCCGATATGCCCAGGTGGTCGCACTTCAAGGATTTTACAGGTGACTGACTCCCACCATGTATCTGTTTGCCTCTATGAGGTTCAAGAGGTGGCTCCCATAGGATAGCACTTTGTCCTCTGTTTCCCTTAGATACAGGGGTGAGCAAACAGAACTGAAAGCTCGGAAGCCCATATCGTCCCAAACTAGATCAGCCCGTGTTTTCGGGCTTGAATAGGCCTGGGCCTGGGTTTCATGCTCCCCCTTATTTTTTTCTTTGGGCTGGTCTGGGCCATTTCCGGCCTAAAATGACTCGGACAGGCCTTAACCCTTTTATGAAAACCACATACTATATTATAAACATAGATATAATAATAACTAATAGAAAATACATTATTTATATTCAAACACTTCAATAAAGCCATAAATAAGTTAAAAAATAAACATATAAAAGGCAATTCTCGAGGCCCAAATATAATAATTAATCTATTTTTTATTTAAAAAAGGGGCTAAGCCTGAATCTGCCAAGACTGGCTTAATCTAGTACAATCCGAGCCTTTCTATTAAACTCAAGTTCGGCAAATAGATCGGGCTTGGAAATTCAGGCCGAACTGAATAAGCATTGAGACTAGGCCACTCAGCTAGTGCTCCCCCCCTACTTAGTTCACTCACTTACGCAATTATTAGTCCATGTGCACTGCATAAGGTATCAACCATTCATATGTGTGATATTCAATATCCCATATGATGGATACATATTAATATAACGGATTCAGTTTATATATATAACATAATATGTGACTTACAAGTACTAAAGAGGGTGCCAACGACTTACATTAAAATCCATAAACTTGATCAATCAACATTTCACTTGTGAGAATTCAAATTTTTTTTCCTTAAATCACATCAATATCTCTCAGTCCCTCTTCTTCTAATTCAACAAACACAGACAGAATACTCCACTACTCTCAATCTATACATCAAACTCTATGTCTTTCGACCAAATGGACTCATACAGAATCTGATATATCTCTTTAGCGGTGGATTGATGCATTAAACAGTCATGAGCCACGTGTAAACCAAGAGCATGCCGTGATCCATGTGTCCACTAATTACAAAAACTATTCCTGGCTAAGCTAATATGTAAGTTGCGTCCAAAACCACATGATTGTGAACCACTTATCTTTAGACTAAATGAGGGACATGAGTACGAACTATGAAATACTAAAATTGAGAGTGGATATATTGATTACGCATTGGACAGCATGTTCAGTCTCTGTCTCCATTATTTGGTTAATTGACGGGATAAGTTTCATCATTGATAATTAAGAATTGGACAATGCTATGTTATATTTTTAATATTATTATACCGAACCACATGGCGGACTTTAAGTGGACAATAAGCCATATTCAACAATTAATAACACTAAATCACATAACATGTTATACCGAATTATAAAATAGTTTTGGTGGGTTTGACCTTTCTCCTTCTTGTTCTTTTCGTAAAAATAAAAACGAGGAAGGAGTAGAGATAGGAACAACCCTACACGCATTACTAGAATTTTTTATTGGACGAAATGGCGCACTATCTGGTAGGCTCCATGTCATCAATTAAGTGTTGGAATTAGCGTTAGAATAAAATTTGTCAATGGGAAAATGATAATGGGGGCAAGATCAATTAATGGAAATTTAGTTTTCTATTGCACCATCATTTCTTCTCAAAACTACACGAGTTCTCTAATGCATTATTACGAGCTGCCATTCAAGTTTGTCTGACAATCATTGAAGCTATTCCAATGGTTTTTAACTTGTTATAACCAAACGCATTGTAATCATATTTTTTCACTTTGATCTTGATTATTTCACCCATAGTTATTTAACTTTTATCAACTCTGATTTCATGGGAGTTAACATTCACACTGAACTAAAACCCATGAAGATGGAGATTCGTCATGTAACCTTCGGAGATTGACGTCATTGAAATTTTTTATGCTAAGTAGATTACGTGTCAATCTAGTTATCATAGATCTACGGGGACGAACATAATCTAAACTTAACTAGAATCATGTGGGTCCAATGGACATATTAGCCTTGCAAAAATCTCTAAATTTATGCATCCCTTGCAAAGACCCTTGCGGAAGAGTCCACCCCCATGGAAAAGATAGCATACCAGGGCAGTCGAGGTATTAAAAGAGAAACTGCAGCATCTTCCTTCGATGGCAAGTGAACTCTTGCAAATTGATGTTAGTGATAAATATTGGGTAGCAATTTTGCTTGAACAAATCGATCAAAAGATACATATATATATATATATATATATATATATATATATATATATATATATATATAGATGAACATAAGAGTGGACGGTTTTCACCTTCCAAACTTCTCTCCCATTCAGCATTCAAAGAAATCTTATCCGTCAAATATGGAATTAAGAAATTCAAATTCCAACTTATTCAATATCATTTTTATGTCGAAATGGATATGTCGCCCTTTCCCCAAATGATGAAGTTTAGAGCCAAAACAGTTCCTCATCCTCTACTTCTTCTTTGGGAAGAATGGATTTCGAAATACTTTTTTGAAACCAAAAGCACCAAAGGAGAGAAAAACGACCTTGCATAGCTTCTTTCAAGACCCAATGTCTTCTCATCCTTTTATATGTCCACATCGGAAATGTACATAAAGTTGCTGGGGGATCAACCTCAGCTCCATCAAACCTCCGAGGAGAAATGCCCCATGAAACACTTCAGCTTGTCCTTTCTGGACAATTTTTCAAAAATACGAAACCTCTTATTTGGGATCTACACAAACCATATGGAGGTTTAAATCTCAATCCATTTGGGATCCATTTAGACTATCCGTTCATTCAAGTCTTCACATTTGGCATCACCAATTTTCCAGAGGAATTACAATGGTTATATTGGTATTTATTTCACAGCTATACCATAGCCATTGAATTCCATATAGCCACTGTCTCTAGGATCATTTCCGCCTGTCTTACTGAAGGTTTTAAGCAATATTATCTTAAGCATTTTACAGAAGTTCGTAAATGATTTCACACATTGCCTTATTGGAAAAACCTATTCTCCACCGAATTGAAGTGTAGAGCTCCTAACCTTGAAGTTCATACAACTATTTTCTTCAATAGAAAATGGCGACTTTACACCTCAGGACCAGCAGAACAAATCAATTGTATCTTTTATTTTTGTCAAAACAAATCGATTGTATCTATCCCATTGCTAAATTGTATAGATCTTTTGGATGAAACTTTAGAGAAATTCATGGAGAATACTGAGAATTTAAGAGGATCCTATGCAAAGAAAATCAAACTGTTTAGAAGTTTTTATGGCCCAGTACTTATCAAGAAGAAATATTATAGAATTATTTCCATGCTTATCATTCTGCTAGAGATGCCATCCACTAATCATTAGATGAGTACAATAGGAATTAGCCAAAACCCATGGAATTTTTTCCAAGACCCATGTGACTTTGGAGAATTTTATCTTGAATACAAATGGTAGACGGATATTAACCCTGACAAAGATCCTAATCTCAATCGAGATCATGAATCCATTAATACATGAAGCAATTTTTCAAAGTTCACTAGACTACTACTTTAATGTTGAAAGCTTTGTTGTACTATTGAATTTGTACCGGTTATTATTGAGTTTGTAACAACTCTTTTCAACTTTTGTCAGTCCTGTAATATTCCCTGTAGTCTGTAATATGCATTGTTGGCCATACTGGTAATGAAAATGCCTGTATAACCCTAACCTCAGCAATATAAGGTGAGGTGATGTTTGAATAAGAGGCAAAGTGAGAAGAAGAGAAATATTCCCAAACCTCTACTTTGTTCTCCCTGATGTTCTTATAAATCTTTCTCTTCTAGGTCTAGTGATATTGGAAGAATAAAATTCCAATTTTGATCAGACAAGATGAGTTAGTTCAGCAAGTATGCTCTCCATTTGTTACTCAAATCCTATGGATGAGAAAGCTTTCCTGAGAATGGTATTTGGAGCCTACGAAGCGGTTTCATTTAACGACGGAAAGAGAGAAGGGCATGTGTACTAGGATAACATACATGTCCCGAATTTCGTTAGTCTTCCTCTAACTTTATCGTTCTATGTGTTGTTGGCTTATTCAATTTCTCTTCTTCTTTTTTTCTGTTGGGTAATTGCCGCAGCTTCAATGCCTTTTGTATTGGTATAACATACATGTCCCTATCCCATTTGTCTTCCCAATCGTTAAGTAATTGATGAAAAATATGAGGCACCAATTGTTAAATTATGTCTCCATTTGGATTTGCTCAAAATCTGGTGCTCCCTTTCATCAGTATCGAATTTTGATTTGTTGGGCAGTGGTACTTAACCATCATATGTATTGAAGGCTTGGTTCAGTTGAAGATAAATATCCAAGTTTGACCGTAGATTAGTCAGACTCCACTGAAGGCGTATATTCTTGGGCCATATCTAAATATCCTGAAGAAGACGTACCGTTGAAGTCTCTATTTTATATTCCTGCACTAGACGACTCTTTTCTCTTTAGCGAAGAAACAAAGGGGACTCACAGTGACGCTCTCTTTGATTGTACGGAAGAGTTCTAAGAGCGTGAATTTTGGGAACTGAGTTCTACATCTAAATGAGTTGTTTTATTTGTAAACACTATACGTTTAGGTGTAATTAAAATATGCAAAACACTCGAACTTATGAGCCATTGTAACTCTATAATTCTCTGATTATCAATGAATTATGGTGGAATAAGTGTCGATTCTCAAACCGAACCACATAAATCCTCGGAATTTTTTATTGCTACTCCGTTCATTTCTATGGTGATTTTGTGTTGATTTAATTACAAGATCCGATTAATTTCCACATTATTTTACAATAATTTGTTCAGTCTTTGGTGTTCAGTCTTTAGGATAGAGAAAGTTGACGGAACTTCCCATAGTGGAGTTGGTCAATAATTGAACTGCACCGAACGGAGGTTTTAAATACAGCTCAAACTGAAAGTGGGTCACTAGAGGAGATGGGGAAACAACTGTTTCTTATTCTCAACTCTGCCCTCTTGGGGTGGTGGAGCTCAATCACAATCCCTGGCGCTTTCTCGCAAAACGAAACAGATCGGCTTGCGTTAGCCTGCTTCAGAAACGCAATACACGACCCATTTAGAGTCTTGAGCTCTTGGAATGATTCTACCTATCATTGTGATTGGCAAGGTGTTTCGTGCAGCAAAAGGCATCTTGGGAGGGTCACATCCCTGGTCCTGCGATCACAGGGCTTAGGAGGCTTCCTATCTCCTCACATAGGTAACCTCTCTTTCCTAAGAGTCATAGTTTTACAGAATAACAGCTTTTGTGGCGAAATCCCTCCACAGATCGGCAACTTGCTTCGGCTCCGTCATCTCATTCTTAGTAGCAACTCATTTGGCGGGACAGTACCCTCCAATCTTTCCCGCTGCTCGAACCTCGAGATCCTGAATCTCATACATAACCGACTTGTGGGAGGAATTCATTCCAATCTTGGTTCTTTACCGAGGCTTAAATTGTTGGGCTTGTCTAAGAACAATCTTGTAGGTCCTATTCCTCCTTCAATCGGAAACCTCTCACTGCTACAATACCTCTACCTGGAAATGAATGCATTGCACGGAGAAATACCTGAGGAATTGTCTAGACTCGAAAGGTTGGAGTTGGTCCAACTATCAATGAACAAACTAACTGGCAAGATTCCACCAGGGATTTTTAACATCTCCAGCATTTCTGTCTTTGTTGTCAGCGGGAACCGGTTGCGGGGAAGCTTTCCCACTGACATCGGCACCACTCTTCCTTCTCTCTATTTCCTTGGCGCAGGCGATAACTTGTTCACCGGGACGATTCCGTCAACGTTAACAAATGCCACCAGTCTTAGGATACTTCACCTCTCCAAAAACAGTTTCCATGGGCCAATACCAAAAAATCTAGGAAGGCTAAAGGGCCTTAACGTAATTGGGTTGAGTTTCAACCAATTAAAGGATGATTTGAGTTTCATTTCTTCTTTAGCTAATTGTTCCAACTTAGAAGTCCTCAAGGTGGACGCAAACTTGATTCACGGATCATTGCCGAGATCTATCTCCAATCTCTCCACCACCATTAAGCGAATTTCAATGTCAATCAATCAGATCCAAGGATCTATTCCTTTAGCCCTCGGGAATCTCTTCAACTTGTCTTACTTGAATTTATCGCATAATTTTCTAACCGATCACGTTCCTGATTCCATTGGAGCACTTCACAGCTTGCATAAACTTTCTTTGGCCGGAAACATGTTTACCGGAGAGATACCATCTTCGATTGGTAACATGACATCATTATATCTTCTTCGCCTTTACTCCAACAATTTCCAAGGATACATACCACAAAATCTCGGCAACTGCAAGCAACTAATCGAGCTCGATCTTTCGAACAACAACCTAATTGGCTCAATTCCAGTCGAAATTGTGGGTCTTTCTTCCTTGTCGATCCGCCTCAGTTTAGCTCATAATAATTTAGGTGGATCTCTTCCATTGCAAATTGGCTCATTAATAAATCTCGCCGTATTAGATCTATCTTACAACAGATTGACCGGCTTAATTCCGGCCTCCATCAGTGGGTGCTTGAGATTGGAGAGGCTTCACTTAGAAGTTAATTCTTTTCATGGTCAAATCCCCCAAGCTTTACGTCCATTACGAGGTCTAGAAGAGCTGGACCTTTCCAATAATAATTTTTCTGGTTCAATACCGAGCTTTCTCGCAAAGCTCTCGCTGCTCAAGTACTTGAATTTGTCCTTCAATGAAC
This sequence comes from Syzygium grande, assembly GCA_024733475.1. NCBI lineage: Eukaryota > Viridiplantae > Streptophyta > Magnoliopsida > Myrtales > Myrtaceae > Syzygium > Syzygium grande. Next base: position 23,688,716 of record JAMXDD010000009.1, on the reverse strand, counting down.
TAGAAGGACAAGTTCCGGAGGGTGGAGTTTTTCTTAATGCAAGTGCTATATCGGTTTCTGGAAATGGGGAACTCTGTGGAGGTGCTCCAGGTCTAAAGCTTCCTCTTTGTAAATTGCCAAGCTCTAACAAGTCTTCTACAACCAAGCCCATAGTGATATCTTGGGTAGCTGCTAGTTTGTTATGTTTAGCTTTGTTGTTCTTGTCTATCTTCTATTACCACAAAAAGAAGCAAATGAGAACCGATGCCTCGACGTCATTATCCTTCGAGCACCAATTCTTGAGGATTTCTTATGAAGAACTCCTGAGAGCTACTGACAGATTCTCTGAGATTAATTTGATTGGTAATGGGAGATACGGCACGGTTTATAAGGGGATTCTGGACTCCGGTGCCATGGTGGCAGTGAAGGTGCTCAATTTAATGCAAAGAGGTGCTTCGAGGAGCTTTGCCTTGGAATGTCAAACTCTAGGAACCATTAGACACCGAAACCTCGTGAAGATACTTAGTGTCTGTTCGGGTGCGGACTTCCGTGGCAAGGACTTCAAAGCTCTAATATACGAGTTCATGGCTAATGAGAGCTTGGAGGAGTGGCTGCACCCTCGGACTATAGGACGAGATGATGAGCATGGAGAATCCAAAAATCTGATACTAGTGCATAGGTTAAACATTGCCATCGACATAGCTACTGCAATCGAATATCTCCACAAGGGTTGTCATTCAGCAATTGTCCATGGAGATCTAAAGCCGAGTAATGTGCTCCTAGACAACGACATGGTGGCTCGAGTTGGAGATTTCGGGCTTGCAAAGATCATTTCAACAGCGTCTGTCGAAGCCACAGGAGTTCGGGATCAGGGCAGTTCACCTTCAACCGCAGTGAGAGGATCCATTGGTTACGTGCCTCCTGGTATGCATCTATCGTATTTTCCTGATTAGTTTTTGGTTGATTGCGATAGTAATAAGAGAGAGTGTTAAAAGTTTGCATAAACATTGATCATCGATGTTATGTTATGCTTCTTATGCTCCGACACCTCTTTTTCACGACACAATTTCCTCTTTCCACTATTTATAGCTCCAATAGAATAGGAAAGTACATATCTTTGTGTAAGAAAAGATTAATTGTAGCATGCCATAATCGTATTTGTAATTAAGATGAGAATAGACCATCGTAAATTTGATCAATGATTGGATGTATTTTTGGTCAAAATTTATGAATCCGTGTCAATAAACAGATTAAACATATTGTGTCATCTCATATTCACATTTTGATACTATAATTCATATTTAATCTCATGTCATGTTCATGTTTGTGAAAATGAACTGTGTCTAATATTATCATAGAGTAAATTACGATCTGAGAAATTGACGAGAACTTGTGATTCTCTGTTCTAGTCATTTCCTGTAGACTCGACGTATAATTTAATAATTGAAAAATATGTTAGTGACATGACATTTAAGTCAGAAGCCGTTGGAGGATACGCTAGTTGACAACACGATGGGCTCTATCCAACTTTCACTCTCCCTAAACTTCTAGTTTAGAGCATATTAAAACAAATTTACGCATTTACAAGTATAAATCCATCACTGTCAACAAATCACTCCAAGTCTCTTGTTTTTCCACCCTTGTGTTCCTTTTTTCGCCTGTTCTTCTAGGAATTTTCTTCTCTTCTGTCTTGCAGAAAAGGAATATTGCGGTATAGGAATTAAACTGAATCCGCATCAGGAAAATGATGTGTGGATCCCATGCGTTTCTAGTCAAAATCAGCGGTTCAAATTTAGTTAATACATGTACTAAGTTCACTAAATAATTTCCCCCCAAGGCCTTCACTGCATATATTTTCTTCCTTATCTGTTTTAACCGTACCCTACTAAAGTACAAACTCACTCTTGATGTTTAGGCAATTTGTTTATTAGCAAACATGTGACAACTTCGAGTGCACTTAGTAGTTTTGGAGAAATAAGAGTTCATAAGTTGTTAACTGACCTTTGGTGCACTTTATAAATCCTAAAATCTCATTTCTCTACTGTTGATGCATTTCGACTTTTGTGACAATTTTTACCACTTAGCGTGTGACAGGGGCTAAACATCAGTCATGGCCTATAAACTAAACTAAAGTCAAACAAGGTAGAGGTTTTGGGACCTTTACCTTGCTCCAGCGGAGGATCCCTTGGCCTCTGCCATACACGGCGAGCCTGAACGTGAAGTGAGTGAGGGCTTGTGAGCCATCGCTCTATGTTGGCGTGACTGGTGCGAGCCCTCACAACCATCCTTGGCAAGCTCTTGCAAATAGACATCAAGCAAAATCCCATGTGATTTAGGAATTTTTTCTATACAATTTACTTCAAGAAAAAGTGTCTGTTGATTCCTATTTAATGTCATGATGAAATTTTCAGAGTATGGCATGGGACATAAGGTTTCCACACTTGGGGATGCATACAGTTACGGCATTTTATTATTGGAGATGTTCACTGGGAAGAGACCAACCGAAGAGGCTTTTGGGCACCATCTTAACCTTCATAGCTTTGTCCAAATGGCTCTTCCTGATCGAGCGATGGACATCGTAGACTTAAGGATTTGGAATGAAGCTAGTGATCAACAACAGAAGATCAAGATCAGAGATTGCATAATATCCATATTCGAAGTTGGAGTCGCATGTTCGATGGAATCACCGTCGGATCGGATAGACATGACTGAGGTGATCATGAAATTACGCTCAACCAAGGCGAGTTACGAAACTAAACAGAGGGGGACAAGTATGTAGCTTAGTCAGGTTTCTTTGTTTCATCTTGGAACTCGTTCACTAGCAAGAAAATTATCGTGCAAAGGCGGTGCTAGCAAATTGGCATGAAGGTCTCCCTAACTAGTCTTCCTACCCATACCTGTTGTGTATATTTTTAATAATTACACCAATACTTATATTTAAAAATCGTAGAAAGTTGATGTTCTGGATCCATGCTTCCCCCTACTTAGTTCTTATTATTCACAAATATTAATCCATAGTCAGATGCACTTATCTGATATTCGATATCACACATAGCAAATGCATAGTAACACAAGCGATCTGCTTTACATATTGAATATGATATACAATTTACAAACACTAAAGACATTAAAATCCATAAACTCTATCAATCAACATTTCACTTGTGAGACTTCAATTTTTTTCCTTCAATCAGATCAATATGTCCCAGTCTTCTTCTACTTCAACAAACACAAACTGAATACACCATTACGCTCAATCTATACACCAAAGTCCAACCTCTCTATTTCGACCAATTGGACTTGAACGACTAATCTTTAAAGTAAACTTGGGGACATGAGTATGAATTATGAAATGCTATCTAATAGCTATTAAGGCTCCATTCGTTTCGCAGAAAATGTAATATTTCTAGAAAATATTTTTCGGGAAGTCATTTTCTAGGAAAATAACAATATTTTCCAATGTTCGGCTAAAATGTGAAAAAGACCAAGAAAATATTTTTTGCCATTTGACAAAGAAAATATTTTCCAGACTTCACCACCTAGGCATGCACTTGCTTTTAAGGCCATAAGGCAAACTTGTTTGGCATCTCTGTTCCCTCACCATCGCCAAACACTCACCCCTTCCTCTATGGATTTTGAACTTCTCTTGCAAAGCTACGATCTTTTGATATGGCAAAATACCGGAACTTGCTCCCTAATAGAAACATTTACTGTAGAATGCAAAAGTTACTTGCATTGAGTACCTTACAAAGCTCTAAAAAGCATTTGACGTCATCCATATTTGATTTATACAATGAGTATCGCCACTGTATAACACATGATTCATACATAACTGTCTCTCGTAATCTCGGTTCAGATGAGGCTATCTCGCTATGTGGTTCTCGGAATGATTATAATAATCTATATCTAGTGTGATAACTGTCGTAAACACTGCACCCACACTCATTACCGCCATTTGGATTTTATTATCATCCATCTCTGTTGGAGCATACTGATCATAAAATACAAAATGCAGGTGAAATACTAGAAGGGCAATACTAGAAGAGCTAGAAACACGTGGAACAGCACAAGCTGCTTTAAAGACAGTACAAGCTGGCTTTCAATGACATACATTGGCTACGCAAATCCCCATTGCAGTAAATATTATGAAGCTCATTGACAATCACTAACAAAAACAGCGTTGCTTATACAAGCAAAATGAAATTGAGGCATCTTTTATCTGCCTTGAACCCTTTAGCCTGAAACATCCATTAGTTTATCTACGAGTGATCCACCACCTACACTGGTTATAGTCATCACACCAAAAAGGCTCAGTTTCATATTAATAGCATGGGACAACACAAGCTACTCTAGAAACGCAAAATAAACAAAGAGACCACATTCAAAAAAACGAAAGAATTGCACTATGTTCGTCAAGACGAAGACCAGCAACCCGAACAGACAATAGACAAAGACCCAACTGCTAATAGCGCCAATGCTATCAGACTAAATTCGAAGAGTTGGTTTACGCACTTTCCCTTGAATCGGTTACTGAGCAAAGAGATCGATTTATAGAAATGAGAGCTAACGATAGTGATTACCTCGGAATCATGTCTTCGTGGGACAAGAAGAGGGACTAGACGAAAGCGAACCAACAACGGAGAAGGAGTCGATCTGGAGATGAGGGACTAAACGAAGAAGGCCTGAGAAAAATGGGGAAAGAGAGAGCACTTTAGAGAGAGGAGAGGATCCATGAGAAGAGGGAAAACAAAGAGAGGAGGCAAGGGCGAGAGGGTGGCGCAAGGAGGTGAGGGTAATACTAGAACATCAGGACAAGAGAGCGATGTGAGGAGGTGAGGGCAATGCGAGGGCAATAGGGCGTGAGGGCGACGAGAGGGCAATAGGGCAACGCAAGGGTGAGCGAGAAAGATTGGAAAATGATTTCCTCTCTTGAAAGAAAGGAAAACGTTTTCTCTAGTTTTAGAAGAATATTTTTCATTCACTGGAAAAAATATTTTCCTTGATTACTTATTTACCGTCCCGAACACAGAAAATTATGGAAAATATTTTTTTATAAAATATTTTTCGCTAAACGAAATGGAGCCTAAAATAGCGTGGCAACTGGGCATAATTGAGAGTAGATGTATTGATTACGCAGTTGACAGAATGATGAGTCTTCGTTTCTAGCTTTCTATGGACTTGTTAATGCTCACGTGGTTGACGAGGTAGGAAAAGACTGAACAAGTCCACCACTGCTTAATGAAGTCGATAGGATACGATGGAGAAAAACCACTTTGTTTAATTGACGGAATAAGTTCCATCATTAATAATGAAGAATTGGACAATGCTATGTTGTATTTTAATATTTATATACCGATCCACATGGCAGACCTCTCGTAAAACTGAAAGCGAAGAAGAAGAAGAAGTCGAAATAGGAACAACCCTACACGCATTACTAGAATTTTTTACTGGACGAAATGGCGCACCATCTGGTGGGCTCGATGTCATCAATTAAGTGTTAGAATGAGCTTTAGAGCAAAATTTGTCAATGGAAAAAATGATAATGCCTAATAGTAAAATGCAGGGATTACATTAAATATTTTTATATAGTTCAAGGACTATATTGAGCATGTACCAAAATTCCAGATACCACATTAAACAAATTAAAAATTCAAGAACAACGTTAAATATTAGGTTAAAGTTTAGAGATTACATTGAACAAATTAATGTTCAAGGATCACATTATATATTGGGCTAAAATTCAATGACTTTTTGTGTCATTATCCCATTTTTCAGTGAATTTTCCAGCACTTTAAACAAAAACCTTCGTTTAAGGTATAAATGGCAGTACCCACAATAGGCTCAGACGCTTTGAGAATCGATTTCACCCGTAATCGTCGGGCCATCGGTTGAGTCAACAATAGCCGTGCGCACTAGGGTTTTTCAGGCGGAGCTAAAGATGGACCCGCCTCCATCGACGTGCCATAGCTGTTCTCCAGGAACGGCAGTGGCGATGTTGATCACCGACATGGACGTTGACGCACTGGCCCGCTGTGCAGGTTACTTGAGCTTCAGGAGGTGTCGAACATCGCAATGTCCTGCAAGGTCCTCAAGCGCATCACTAACTCTTCATAACCCTTTTATTCTTCAATTTCCTCATACCAGAAGCATCAACTTGCTTCATAAACATGACAAAATTTAGCTTCGTACCATGGTGACCCCAAATTCTTCTTCTCAGTTTGTCCCTCTTTCCTCCGTCCCCTTCGTAGTTCTTTATATTTCTTTTTCCTTTTTCTTCCCTCTCACTTGTCTTGCTTGTCTCCACCAGAGTACGGAGACTCAAATAGATTAGCCGCCTTAATGACTCATGGAATCCACTTAACTATCCAAAGTGTCCACCATAGACTTTAAAACCAAGGTATAATGGACTAACACAATTTCACGCATAGCTCTTGGTCCGCCACTTTCTAAAATCAAAGAAACCATATTAAATTGTTATCATTATTCAATTTATAGGTTGACTTTTATTTCTTGGGTATTTACATAATTTACATAAATATGAGGTGATTTCCAAATGTTCGCTAAACAGTAGATCTACATGATGCAACCACGAAATCAAATTGTCTTATCTCAAGTCGCGTAAATATTCCTTATTATCACAACCTTATGATGTCTCGAATTGATGTGGACATGTCATTAGGTGTCAAAATTTCAGGATATCAAAATTTCAGCCTACAAACACTATTGGTGACGTAACCTCAATGTTGAGTAAGCAAATTATGGACTCAATGGGTAATTGACCACCTCTTCTTGGGAAATACTAATAATAGAAAATTGCAAAGATTATATTCAATGATGCAAACCATATAGCCAATCCCACCGATATACTCGAGTGGTCGCACTTGAAGGATGTTAGAGGTGGCTTATGGTTCGAGAGGTGGTTCTTATTACGTAGCATTGTGCCCTTATAAGGTTCAAAAGATGGCTCCCACGCTGTAACAATTTGTCCCACGTGACATTTAGTTTTAAGGGTGAGCAAGAAAGATCGAAAGTCTGGATTGGCACAGATCGAATGTGCCAAATTTTCAAGTCCGTATAAGCCCGGGCGGAGATTTTGAGCTCCCCCTTATTTATACTCAAAAATACTTAATAAAGTCATAAATAAGTTTTTTTTTGGACACTAAGTCATAAATAAGTTAAAAAATAAACATATGAAAGTGAGGGCTCGACCTCTCATGCAAATCAGAAATAAACATATAAAAATCTCTCTCATGCAAATCTCTCTTTCTCCGAAATAAACATATAAAAATAAACATATAAAAAATAAACTCAGAAATTTTGAAGGCCTCTCTTTCTCCCCTCTCACTCCGCTCTCTCTCTCTCTCTCTCATGCAAATCTCTCGAGGTCCCTTATGTCTCCGATGTCGTCGCCTCCCTCCATAGCTTCCGGATCTAGCGAGGGCTCGACCCGAATCCGGGAAAGTGATCCTCGCCCGTCACCGGCCACATGCCAAAGGAAAGAACGTAAAAAAGGAGAAAATATTAGGTGCGTTTAACACACCACGTAAGATTTATAATGAACCATACACTAATCGACACGTGTCCATATCGGGCCCACGCATCAGAAAATTGTCTCCCCCTCCTCTCTCTCACGCGCTCTGCTCTCTGTCTCTGCGACCCCAAGCCCAATCCCCCACCCCCCACTCTAACCTTCGCTTGACATTGTTCTTCAAGCTTGACTCTGCCATCTTCGCCTGCACCGTATCCATGCCCACCACCTTGACCGCCGCGCCTTCCCCCTCCTCCTCTGCACCCGCAGCCACAACCGGCGACCTCGACGACGGCGAAGAATCCCTCCCGAATCTCACAGTCGGTCCAAAAGCTGCTTTGCGGTTGGTCTTCAAGCGAAGGCGAGCTCGACCCCGCCTTGGCGTCGACGATCGGTACTCGTGTGTCGTCGTCAGCGAGACAACGGGTTTCGTCGTGCGCGCGACAAGTCCCATGATTCGAGTCCCCGAAGGTTTAATACCTCGAAAGTTGTCGCCGGAGATGGATCGGGGCGGAGGCGGAGGTGGAGGCGGAGGTGGTGGCGTGGTTCGTTGGACTAGAGAGCAGAGCTAATCGTGAGTCGGGCATGAGCAAAGGTTTTAGAGAGAGAGAGAGTCAGGCGTGAGCGAAGGTTTTAGAGAAAGGGGTTTGGGCGTGGGGTTGGTGGAGGAGATGGGAGATGGAGAGTAGAGCGCGTGAGAGAGGGGGGGGGGAGACAATTTTCTGATGGGTGGGCCCAATATGGACACGTGTCGATCAGTGTATGGTTCATTATAAATCTTACGTGGTGTGTTAAATGCACCTAATATTTTCTCAAAAAGAGAGCATGGAGCAAGTGGGAGTCGGGAAGCAAGGAGAGAGAGAGAGAGAGGCTTCCAACATTTCCGACACGTGGGCCCAAATGTGACACGTGTCACTCACTGAGGTAGCATCGGTACACAATATTTTCTCCTATCTCAGTCTCTACCAAGCCTGAAAATTCCATGGACTTGTCGATACTCACGTGCATGACGGGACACGAAGAGACTTCTCTCTTCTTCTTTTCTTCTTTTTGGTTGGACTATCGCCGTCTGCTTACATGACGCGCTTGATGGAATGTTCAGTCTTCGTCTTCGTCTTCGTCTACGTTGACTTCCCAATCCTCGCGCAATTGATGGGGACATGAGTCACCAATTTGTTCAGTCTTCAGTCTTCGTCTCCATGGACTTTGTGGAATACGAGGCACAAATTTGTACATCATATGGACCTTTCGTTTTTGTAATATATTTATCTTAAGACACTAAATCATATGGTAGAAAATAATTCGACTCGACAATAAGCCATATGCAATAATTAATAAGCATCCGCCACATCATTTATCATACAATTTTATAAACTAGTCTTAGTGTGTTTGAAATATTAATATCAATAGTCTTTTACGATATGAAATAAACTCATGACTTTGTAAAGACAGCTGATCCATGTACCACTGGAAATATTGTCTAAAAAGCCTTAAATCTATTGCTTTTTTAGTAATTTTGTTATAAACTTTTTATTTTGTTAATTCGGTCCTAAAACTTTTACATCGGTGTCAATTCAGCCCATCCCGGTCAATTTTGACCGACCAGACTGACATGAACGCCGGTACTAACTTCGTCTCCATGGGCTTCCCATTCCTCACGTAATGGATGGGAACATGATGCACCAATTTGTTCGGTCTTCAGTCTTCGTCTCCATGGGCTTCGTGGAATATGAGGCACCAATTTGTTTGGTCTTCAGTCTTCGTCTGCATTGACTTCGAGGAATATGAGGCACCAATTTGTCCTTCATATGGACCTTTCGGTTTTGGAATACATTTATCTGCAGACACTAAATCATATCGCAGAAATTAAATAATTGGACGATAAGCCATATGCAAGAATTAATAACCATATGCGACATCATTTATTATACAATTTATAAATTAGTATTAGTGGGTTCGAAATGTTAATATCAATATTCGTTAATGACCTGAAATAAACTCATGATCTCGTAAAGACAGCTGACCCATGTACTACTATATCAACCACCTAGAAAGTAAAGAAGCCACAATTTGCACTCTATAATTTGTATTGTTTCCTGGAATTCAAAGCGAGGAGTGCACATTCTTCGAAACCTTAAGAGTACGCACATATATCCTCAACACAAAGGACGTAAAATAGAGGACTAGAGAAAGTTCGGATGAGTTTCCGAAACTCCCCGTGGTGGAGTTAGTCAATAATTGAATTGTGCTGCACAGGACGGAGGTGTTAAGTGCACCAAAAACTGGAAGTGGGTCACTAGAGAAGATGGGGAAACTATCGTTTCTTATGCTCAACTCTGCCATCTTGTGGTGCTGGATCTCAATCACAAGCCCCGGCGCTTGCTCGCGAAACCAAACAGATCGGCTCGCGTTAGCCTCCTTCAAAAACGCCATACACGAAGACCCATATAAAGTCTTGAGCTCTTGGAATGATTCTACCCATCATTGTGAGTGGCGAGGCATTTCGTGCAGCAAAAGACATCCTGGGAGGGTCACATCCCTGGTCCTGACATCACAAGGCTTGGGAGGCTTCCTATCTCCTCACATAGGTAACCTCTCTTTCCTGAGGATCATGATTTTACAGAACAACAGCTTCCATGGCGAAATCCCACCACAAATCGGCAACTTGCTTCGACTCCGTAATCTCGTTCTTAGTAACAACTCATTTGGCGGGCCGATACCCTCCGGTCTTTCCCGCTGCTTGAACCTCGAGATCCTAAATCTCATCGATAACCAACTTGTGGGGGGAATTCATGCCAATCTTGGTTCTTTACCAAGGCTTCAATTATTGGCCTTGAGTGAGAACAGACTTGTAGGTCATATCCCTGCTTCGATCGGAAACCTCTCGATGCTACAACAGCTCTCCCTATCAGCAAATGCGTTGCGCGGAGAAATACCTGAGGAATTATCCAGACTCAAGAGGTTAGAATTTTTCAACTATCAAAGAACGAACTAACCGGTGAGATTCCACCGGGGATTTTTAACATCTCCGGCCTTGAGGAGTTTTTTGTTGATGAGAACCAGTTGCGGGGAAGCTTGCCCTCCGAAATCGGCAACGCTCTTCCTTCTCTCAAATACCTTTCAGCCACCTCTAACTTGCTCACAGGGACAATTCCTTCATGGTTAACGAATGCCACCAGCCTTCTGGTAGTTTTCCTTTACGACAACGGTTTCCATGGGCCAATACCGAAAAATCTAGGAAGGCTAAAGGGCCTCAACAAGATCGTGTTGAGTTATAACCAGTTGCAGGGTGACTTGAGTTTTATTTCTTCTTTAGTTAATTGTTCCAACTTAGAAATTCTCGCGGTGGACGCGAACTTGATTCACGGACCGTTGCCGAGATCCATCTCCAATCTCTCGACCAGCATTAAGCGAATTCATATGACAGACAATAGGATTGAAGGAACTATTCCTTCAGACCTCAGAAATCTCGTCAACTTGTCTGCCTTGAGTTTAGCAAGTAATTTGCTATCCGATCCCATTCCCGATTCCATTGGAGCACTTTACCGCTTGCAGGTACTTTATTTGAATGAAAACATGTTTACTGGAGAGATACCGTCTTCAATTGGTAACCTGACGTTGTTAAACATCCTTTACCTTCAATCCAACAATTTCCAAGGCTCCATACCCCCAAGTCTCGGCAACTGGAACCAAATAATCGAGCTTGATCTTTCAAACAATAACCTAATTGGCTTGGTTCCGGTTGGAATCATGGGGCTTTCTTCCTTGTCGATCTCGTTCAGTTTAGCGTATAATAATTTAAGTGGATCTCTTCCATTGCAAGTTGGCTCTTTAATAAATCTCGCCGAATTAGATCTATCTTACAACAGATTGACCGGCTCAATTCCGGCCTCCATCAGTGGGTGCTTGAGATTGGAACGGCTTTTCTTAGAAGCCAACTCTTTTCATGGTCAAATCCCCCAAGCTTTACGTCCACTACGAGGTCTAGAAGAGCTGGATCTTTCCAATAATAATTTTTCTGGTCCAATCCCGAGCTTTCTCGCAGAGCTCTCAATGCTCAAGTACTTGAATATGTCCTTCAATGAACTAGAAGGGCAAGTTCCGGAGGGTGGAGTTTTTCTTAATGCAAGTGCTGTATCGGTTTATGGAAATGGGGAACTCTGTGGAGGTGCTCCAGGTCTGAAGCTTCCTCTTTGTAAATCACCAAGCTCTAACAAGTCTTCTTCAACCAAGGCCATAGTGATATATGTGGTAGCTGTCAGTTTGTCATGTATAGCTTTGTTGTTCTTGTCTATCTTATGTTACCGCAAAAGAAGCAAATGAGAACCGATGCCTCGACGTCATTATCCTTTGAGCACCAATTCTTGAGGATTTCTTATGAAGAACTCCTAAGAGCTACAGATAGATTCTCCGAGACAAATTTGATTGGTAAAGGGAGATACGGCACAGTTTATAAGGGGATTTTTGACAGCGGTGCCATGATGGCAGTGAAGGTGCTCAATTTAATGCAAAGAGGTGCTTCGAAGAGCTTTGTCTCCGAATGTCAAACGCTAGGAACCATTAGACACGAAACCTCGTGAAGATACTAAGTGTCTGTTCAAGCGTGGACTTTCATGGCAATGACTTCAAAGCTCTAATATCTGAGTTCATGGCTAATGAGAGCTTGGAGGAGTGGCTGCACCCTGGGACTATAGGACGAGATGATGAGCATGGAGAATCGAGAAATCTAAGACTAGCGCAGAGGTTAAACATCGCCATCGACATAGCTACTGCAATCGAATATCTCCACAAGGGTTGTCATCCAGCAATTGTCCATGGAGATCTGAAGCCGAGTAATGTGCTTCTAGACAACGACATGGTGGCTCGAGTTGGAGATTTTGGGCTTGCAAAGATCATTTCAACGGTATCTACCGAAGCCACAGGAATTCAGGACCAAGGTAGTTCAACTTCAACCGCAGTAAGAGGGTCCATTGGCTATGTGCCTCCTGGTATGATTCTGTCATATTTTCTTGATTAGTTTTCGGCTAATTGCGATAGTAATATGAGAGTGTTAAAAGTTCGAATAAACAATGATCCTTGATGTTATGTTATGCTTCGTACGTCAGACACCTCTTTCTCAAAACATAATTTCCTATTTCCCGTATCAATTGCTTCGGCAAAAGAAGAAAACACTTATCTTTGTGTACAAAAAGATTGATAGTAACATGTCCTAATCGTATTTGAAATTAAGATGAGAATAAACTATCGTAATTTTGATCAATGAGTGGAAATATTTTTGGGACATGTTCCTCTTTCCCCTATTAATTTGCTTCGGCAAAAGAAGAAAATATGTATCTTTGTGTACGAAAAGATTAATAACATGTCCTAATCATATTTGAAATTAAGATGAGAATAAACCATCGTTATTTTGATCAATGAGTGGAAATATTTTTGGGCAAAACTTGGGAATCCGTGCCAATAAATGGATAAGCATATTGTGTCATCTCATATTTATATTTTCTTTCTATAATTCGTATTTTATCTCATATCATGTTCATGCCGTGAAAATGGACTGTGTCTCATATCGTCATAGTATCACTTACTGTAGGAGAAATTGACGAGAACTTGTGATTCTCATTTGGCTTGCCATGACTTATGGTCTTGACAATAAGTAATTGACCCCTACGTGATCTCCTAACTTTCAATTTATTCAATGTAAACCTTCCACTTTAGTCTAGTGTGCAATATGATCCTTGAACTTTTAATTTATTCAATATGGTTCGTAAAATTTTGATAAATGTTCAAACTAGTCCCTATGTCACAATATCACACAACATACACTAATTGACAAAACAATGGGCTCTGTCCAAGTCTCTTCTTTTTCCCCCCGTTGTGTTCTTTTTTTCGCCTGTTCTTCTAGGCATTTTCTTCGCTTTGGTCTTGCAGAAAAGATATAGTGTAGTATAGGAATTAAACTGACTCCGGATCATGAAAATGATTAGCCATGTGTGGATCCCATGTGTGTCCAGTCAAAACCGGCGGTTCATATTTAGTAAATACATGTACTAAGTTCACTAAATAATTTCCTCCGAGGCCCTCACCGCATATATTTTCTTCTTTTTCTGTTTTCACCCTTAGCCTACTAGAGCACAAAATCACTCTTGATGTTTAGGCAATTTGTGTAGCAAATATGTGACCACTTTGGGTGCCCTTAGTAGTTTTGGAGAATGAAGAGTTCATATGTTGTTAACCGATCTTTGGTGCACTTTATAAATCCTAAAATCTCATTTCTCTATGGTTGATGCATTCCAACTTTTGTCACACTACTTTTACCAACTTAGCGTACGACAAGCACAGGATAAGAACATCACAAGTACTATAACTAATAAAAGCGCTTATAAACATTTTTCTTGATTGGTAGGTGGTTTTGGGACCCTCTACCTTGCTCTGGTAGAGGATCCCTTGGCCTCTACCATGCACAGTGAGCCCGACTGTGAAGTGAGTGAGGGCTTATGAGCCATCCCTCTATGTTGGGTGCAATTGGCGTGAGCCCTCAAGAACTATTGCCATTTGACAAAGAAAATATTATCCAGACTTCTCCACCTAGGCATGCACTTGCTTTTAAGGCCATAAGGCAAACTTGCTTGGCATCTCTGTTCTCTCACCATCGCCAAACACCCATCCCTTTCTCTATGGATTTTGAACTTCTCTTGCAAAGCTACGATCTTTTGATATGGCAAAATACTAGAACTTGCTCCCTAATAGAAACATTTACTGTAGAATGCAACAAGTTACTTGCACTGAGTACCTTACAAAGCTCTAAAAAGCATTGACGTCATCCGTATTTGATTTATACAATAAGTATCACCACTGTATAACACTCGATTCATATACAACTGTCTCTCGTAATCTCGGTTCAGATGAGGCCATCTCGCTATGTGGTTCTTAGAATAATTATAATTATCCACAACTAGTGTGATAACTATCATAAACACTGCACCCACAGCCGTTATTGCCGCTTGGATTTTATTATCATCCATCTCTGTCGGAGCATACTAATCATAAAATACAAGATGCAGGTGAAATACTAGAAGGGCAATACTAGAAGAGCTAGAAACGCGTGGAACAGCACAAGCTGCTTTTCAATGACATACATTGGCTATGCAAATCCCCATTGCAATAAATATTATGAAGCTCATTGACAATCACTAACAAAAAGCAAAATGAAACTGAGGTATCTTATATTTGCCTTGAACCCTTTAGCCTGAAACATCTATTAGTTTATCTACGAGTGATCCACCACCTATGCTGGTTACAGTCATCACACCAAAAAGGCTCCATTTCAGATTAATAGCATGGGACAGCACAAGCTACTCTAGAAACGCAAAATAAACAAAGAGACCACATTCAGAAAACAAAAGAATTGCACTATGTTCGTCAAGATGAAGACCAACAACCCGAACAGACAATAAACGAAGACCCAACTACTAATAGCACCAATGCTATCAAACTAAACTCGAAGAGTTGGTTTACACACTTTCCCTTGAATCGGCTGCTAAGCAAAGAGATCGATTTATAGAAATGAGAGATAATGACAGTGATTACCTCGGAATCACGTCTTTGTGGGACGAGAAGAGGACCAGACAAAGTGCGAGCCAACAACGGAGAAGGAGTCAATCTGGAGATGAGGGACAAGACGAAGAAGGCCTATGAAAAATGGGGAAACAGAGAGTACTCTGGAGAGAGGAGAGGATCCATGAGAAGAGAGGAAAACAAAGAGAGGAGGCAAGGGCGAGAGGGTGACGTGAGGAGGTAAGGGTAATACTAGGACAACGGGGCAAGAGAGCGATGCGAGGAGGTGAGGGCGATGCGAGGGCAATAGGGCGTGCAGGCGACGAGAGGGCAATAGGGTCGACGCAAGGGTGAGCGAGAAAGATTGGAAAATGATTTCCTCTCATGAAAGAAAGGAAAACATTTTCTCTAGTTTTAAAAGAATATTTTTCATTCACTGGAAAATATTTTCCTTGATTACTTATTTTCTGCCCCCAAACACCGGAAATTATGAAAAATATTTTCTAGAAAATATTTTCAGCTAAACAAATAGAGCCTAAAATAGCGTGGCAACTGGGCATAATTGGAGAGTAGATGTATTGATTACGTAGTTGACAGAATGATGAGTCTTCGTTTCTAACTTTCTATGGACTTGTTAATGCTCACGTGGTTGACGAGGTGGTAAAAGACTGAACAAGTCCACCACTGCTTAATGAAGTCGATAGGATACGATGGAGAAAAACCACTTTGTTTAATTGACGGAATAAGTTCCATCATTAATAATGAAGAATTGGACAATGCTATGTTGTATTTTAATATTTATATACCGATCCACATGGCAGACTTCTCGTAAAACTGAAAGCGAAGAAGAAGAAGAAGTCGAAATAGGAACAACCCTACACGCATTGCTAGAATTTTTTACTGGACGAAATGGCGCACAATCTGGTAGGCTCGATGTCATAAATTAAGTGTTAGAATGAGCTTTAGAGCAAAATTTGTCAATGGAAAAAATGATAATGCCTAATATTCAAATGCAGAACTACATTAAATATTTTCATGTAGTTTAGAGACTACATTGAACATGTACCAAAAGTCCAGACACCACATTAAACAAATTAAAAATTTATGAACCACATTAAATATTAGGATAAAGTTTAGGAATTACGTAGAACAAATTAAAGTTCAAAGATCGCATTACACATTGGACCAAAGTTCAATAACTTTTTGTGTCATTATCCCATTTTTCAGTGAATTTTCCAGCACTTCAAACAAAAACCTTCGTTTAAGGTATAAATGGCAGTACCCGCAATAAGCTCGGACGCTTTGAGAATCAATTTCACCTGTAGTCGTCGGGCCATCGGTCAAATCACCAATAGCCGTGCGCGCTAGGTTTTTTCAGACGGAGCTAAAGATGGACCCGCCTCCATCGACGAGCCATAGCTGTTCTCCAGGAACAGCGGCGGCGACGTCAATCACCGACATGGATGTTGATGCGCTGGCCCGCTGTGCGGATTACTTGAGCTGCAGGAGGTGTCGAACATCGCAATGTCCTGCAAGGTCCTCAAGCGCATCACTAACTCTCCATACCCCTTCTATTCTTCAATTTCCTCATACCAGAAGCATCAACTTGCTTCATAAACATGACAAAATTTAGCTTCGTACCATGGTGACCCCAAATTCTTCTTCTCAGTTTGTCCCTCTTTCCTCCGTCCCCTTCGTAGTTCTTTCTATTTCTTTTTCCTTTTTCTTCTCTCTCACTTGTCTTGCTTGTCTCCACCAGAGTACGGAGACTCGATCAAATAGATTAGCCGCCTTAATGACTCATGGAATCAACTTAACTATCCAAAGTGTCCACCATAGACTTTCAAACCAAGGTATAATGGACTAACACAATTTCACGCATAGCTCTTGGTCCGCCACTTTCTAAAACCAAAGAAACCATATTAAATTGTCATCATTATTAAATCTATAGATTCACTTTTATTTCTTGGGCATTTACATAATTTACATAAATATGAGGTGCTTTCCAAATGTTCGCTAAACAGTAAATCTACGTGGTGCAACCACGAAATCAATCTGTCTTATCCCAAGTCGCGTAAGTATTCCTTATTATCACAACCTTATGATGTCTCGAATGGATGTGGACATGTCATCAGGTGTCAAAATTTCAGGATATCAAACTTCCAGCCTGCAAACACAATTAGTGACTTAACCTCAATGTTGAGTAAGCAAATTATGGACTCAATGGGTAATTGACCAGCTCTTCTTGGGAAATACTAATAATAGCAAATTACAAAGATTATATTTAATGATGCAAACCATATAGCCAATCCCACCGATATACTTGAGCGGTCGCACTTGAAGGATATTAGAGGTGGCTCATGGTTCGAGAGGTGGTTCTCATTACGTAGCATCGTGCCCTTATAAGGTTCAAAAGATGGCTCCCACGTTGTAACAATTTGTCCTAAGTGACATTTAGTTTTAAGGGTGAGCAAGAAAGACCGAAAGTCTGGATCGGCACATATTGAATGTACCAAATTTTCAAGTCCGTATAAGCCCAGGCCGAGATTTTGAGCTCCCCCTTATTTATACTCAAAAATACTGAATAAAGTCATTAATAAGTTTTTTTTTTGGACACTAAGTCATAAATAAGTTAAAAAATAAACACATATAAAGAGTGATATTTGAGGCAAAAAATCTAATAACATATCTATTTTTTATATGAAAAAATTTCAGCCTCAACTTCTATTCCGAGAGAAAATATTGTGTACGCAAGTAGTGCCACTTCATTTTTACACAAGTCCATTAAGTGAGCGACGCATGTCAAGTTTAGGTCCATATCTCAGAAATTTTGAAGGCCTCTCTCTCTCCCCTCTCACTCCTCTCTCTCTCTCTCTCTCATGCAAATCTCTCGAGGTCCCTTATGTCTCCGATGTCGTCGCCTCCCTCCATAGCTTCCGGATCTAGCGAGGGCTCGACCCGAATCCGGGAAAGTGATCCTCGCCCGTCACCGGCCACATGCCAAAGGAAAGAACGTAAAAAAAGAGAGCATAGAGCAAGTGGGAGTCGGGAAGCAAGGAGGAGAGAGAGAGAGAGGCTTTCAACATTTCCGACACGTGGGCCCAAATGTGACACGTGTCGCTCACTGAGGTAGCATCGGTACACAATATTTTCTCCTATCTCGGTCTCCACCAAGCCTGAAAATTCCATGGACTTGTCAATGCTCACGTGCCTGACGGGACACTAGAAGACTTCTCTCTTCTTCTTTTTGGTTGGACTATCGCCGTCTGCTTACGTGACGCGCTTGATGGAATGTTCAGTCTTCGTCTTCGTCGACTTCCCAATCCTCGCGCAATTGATGGGGACATGAGTCACCAATTTGTTCAGTCTTCAGTCTTCGTCTCCATGGACTTTGTGGAATACGAGGCACAAATTTGTACTT
Organism: Syzygium grande; assembly: GCA_024733475.1. NCBI lineage: Eukaryota > Viridiplantae > Streptophyta > Magnoliopsida > Myrtales > Myrtaceae > Syzygium > Syzygium grande. Next base: position 23,670,237 of record JAMXDD010000009.1, on the reverse strand, counting down.
CATATGGACCTTTTTTCCGTTTTGTAATATATTTATCTTAAGACACTCAATCATATGGTAGAAAATAATTCGACAATAAGCCATATGCAATAATTAATAACCATCCACCACATCATTTATCATACAATTTTATAAACTAGTCTTAGTGTGTTTGAAATATTAATATCAATAGTCTTTTTACGATATGAAATAAACTCATGACTTTTAATAAAAGACAGCTGATCCATGTACCACTGGAAATATTGTCAAAAAAGCCTTAAATCTATTGCTTTTTAGTAATTTTGTTATAAACTTTTTATTTTGTTAATTCGGGTCTAAAAACTTTTACATGATTGTCGATTCGATCCATCCCATCCAATTTTTGATCGACAGACTGACATGAACGCCGGTACTAACTTCGTCTCCATGGGCTTCCCATTCCTCACGTAATGGATGGGAACATGATGCACCAATTTGTTCGGTCTTCAGTCTTCGTCTCCATGGGCTTCGTGGAATATGAGGCACCAATTTGTTTGGTCTTCAGTCTTCGTCTGCATTGACTTCGAGGAATATGAGGCACCAATTTGTCCTTCATATGGACCTTTCGGTTTTGGAATACATTTATCTGCAGACACTAAATCATATCGCAGAAATTAAATAATTGGACGATAAGCCATATGCAAGAATTAATAACCATATGCGACATCATTTATTATACAATTTATAAATTAGTATTAGTGGGTTCGAAATGTTAATATCAATATTCGTTAATGACCTGAAATAAACTCATGATCTCGTAAAGACAGCTGACCCATGTACTACTATATCAACCACCTAGAAAGTAAAGAAGCCACAATTTGCACTCTATAATTTGTATTGTTTCTTGGAATTCAAAGCGAGGAGTGCACATTCTTCGAAACCTTAGAGTACGCACATATATCCTCAACACAAAGGACGTAAAATAGAGGACTAGAGAAAGTTCGGATGAGTTTCCGAAACTCCCCGTGGTGGAGTTAGTCAATAATTGAATTGTTGTGCACAGGACGGAGGTGTTAAGTGCACCAAAAACTGGAAGTGGATCGCTAGAGAAGATGGGGAAACTATTGTTTCTTATGTTCAACTCTGCCATCTTGTGGTGCTGGATCTCAATCACAAGCCCCGGCGCTTGCTCGCGAAACCAAACAGATCGGCTCGCGTTAGCCTCCTTCAAAAACGCCATACACGAAGACCCATATAAAGTCCTTGAGCTCTTGGAATGATTCTACCCATCATTGTGAGTGGCGAGGCATTTCGAGCAAAAAGACATCCTGGGAGGGTCACATCCCTGGTCCTGACATCACAAGGCTTGGGAGGCTTCCTATCTCTTCACATAGGTAACCTCTCTTTCCTGAGGATCATGATTTTACAGAACAACAGCTTCCATGGCGAAATCCCACCACAAATCGGCAACTTGCTTCGACTCCGTAATCTCGTTCTTAGTAACAACTCATTTGGCGGGCCGATACCCTCCAGTCTTTCCCGCTGCTTGAACCTCGAGATCCTAAATCTCATCGATAACCAACTTGTGGGGGAATTCATGCCAATCTTGTTTCTTTACCAAGGCTTCAATTATTGGCCTTGAGTGAGAACAGACTTGTAGGTCATATCCCTGCTTCGATCGGAAACCTCTCGATGCTACAACAGCTCTCCCTATCAGCAAATGCGTTGCGCGGAGAAATACCTGAGGAATTATCCAGACTCAAGAGGTTAGAATTTTTCAACTATCAAAGAACGAACTAACCGGTGAGATTCCACCGGGGATTTTTAACATCTCCGGCCTTGAGGAGTTTTTTGTTGATGAGAACCAGTTGCGGGGAAGCTTGCCCTCCGAAATCGGCAACACTCTTGCTTCTCTCAAATACCTTTCAGCCACCTATAACTTGCTCACAGGGACAATTCCTTCATGGTTAACGAATGCCACCAGCCTTCTGGGAGTTTTCCTTTACGACAACGGTTTCCATGGGCCAATACCGAAAAATCTAGGAAGGCTAAAGGGCCTCAACAAGATGGTGTTGAGTTATAACCAGTTGCAGGGTGACTTGAGTTTTATTTCTTCTTTAGTTAATTGTTCCAACTTAGAAATTCTCGCGGTGGACGCGAACTTGATTCACGGACCGTTGCCGAGATCCATCTCCAATCTCTCGACCAGCATTAAGCGAATTCATATGACAGACAATAGGATTGAAGGAACTATTCCTTCAGACCTCAGAAATCTCGTCAACTTGTCTGCCTTGAGTTTAGCAAGTAATTTGCTATCCGATCCCATTCCCGATTCCATTGGAGCACTTTACCGCTTGCAGGAACTTTATTTGAATGAAAACATGTTTACTGGAGATACCGTCTTCAATTGGTAACCTGACGTTGTTAAACATCCTTTACCTTCAATCCAACAATTTCCAAGGCTCCATACCCCCAAGTCTCGGCAACTGGAACCAAATAATCGAGCTTGATCTTTCAAACAATAACCTAATTGGCTCGGTTCCGGTCGGAATCATGGGGCTTTCTTCCTTGTCGATCTCATTCAGTTTAGCGTATAATAATTTAAGTGGATCTCTTCCATTGCAAGTTGGCTCTTTGATAAACCTCGCCGAATTAGATCTGTCTTACAACAGATTGACCGGCTCAATTCCAGCCTCCATCAGTGGGTGCTTGACATTGGAGCGGCTTTTCTTAGAAGCCAACTCCTTTCATGGTCAAATCCCCAAGCTTTACGTCCACTACGAGCTCTAGAAGAGCTGGATCTTTCCAATAATAATTTTTCTGGTCCAATCCCGAGCTTTCTCGCAGAGCTCTCAATGCTCAAGTACTTGAATATGTCCTTCAATGAACTAGAAGGGCAAGTTCCGGAGGGTGGAGTTTTTCTTAATGCAAGTGCTGTATCGGTTTTTGGAAATGGGGAACTCTGTGGAGGTGCTCCAGGTCTGAAGCTTCCTCTTTGTAAATCACCAAGCTCTAACAAGTCTTCTTCAACCAAGGCCATAGTGATATATGTGGTAGCTGTCAGTTTGTCATGTATAGCTTTGTTGTTCTTGTCTATCTTATGTTACCGCAAAAAGAAGCAGACGAGAACCGATGCCTTGACGTCATTATCCTTCGAGCACCAATTCTTGAGGATTTCTTATGAAGAACTCCTAAGAGCTACAGATAGATTCTCCGAGACAAATTTGATTGGTAAAGGGAGATACGGCACAGTTTATAAGGGGATTCTTGACAGCGGTGCCATGGTGGCAGTGAAGGTGCTCAATTTAATGCAAAGAGGTGCTTCAAAGAGCTTTGTCTCCGAATGTCAAACGCTAGGAACCATTAGACACCGAAACCTCGTGAAGATACTAAGTGTCTGTTCAAGCGTGGACTTTCATGGCAATGACTTCAAAGCTCTAATATACGAGTTCATGGCTAATGAGAGCTTGGAGGAGTGGCTGCACCCTGGGACTATAGGACGAGATGATGAGCATGGAGAATCGAGAAATCTGAGACTAGCGCAGAGGTTAAACATCGCCATCGACATAGCTACTGCAATCGAATATCTCCACAAGGGTTGTCATCCAGCAATTGTCCATGGAGATCTGAAGCCGAGTAATGTGCTTCTAGACAACGACATGGTGGCTCGAGTTGGAGATTTTGGGCTTGCAAAGATCATTTCAACGGTATCTACCGAAGCCACAGGAATTCAGGACCAAGGTAGTTCAACTTCAACCGCAGTAAGAGGGTCCATTGGCTATGTGCCTCCTGGTATGATTCTGTCATATTTTCTTGATTAGTTTTCGGCTAATTGCGATAGTAATATGAGAGTGTTAAAAGTTCGAATAAACAATGATCCTTGATGTTATGTTATGCTTCGTACGTCAGACACCTCTTTCTCAAAACATAATTTCCTATTTCCCGTATCAATTGCTTCGGCAAAAGAAGAAAACACTTATCTTTGTGTACAAAAGATTGATAGTAACATGTCCTAATCGTATTTGAAATTAAGATGAGAATAAACTATCGTAATTTTGATCAATGAGTGGAAATATTTTTGGGACATGTTCCTCTTTCCCCTATTAATTTGCTTCGGCAAAAGAAGAAAATATGTATCTTTGTGTACGAAAAGATTAATAACATGTCCTAATCATATTTGAAATTAAGATGAGAATAAACCATCGTTATTTTGATCAATGAGTGGAAATATTTTTGGGCAAAACTTGGGAATCCGTGCCAATAAATGGATAAGCATATTGTGTCATCTCATATTTATATTTTCTTTCTATAATTCGTATTTTATCTCATATCATGTTCATGCCGTGAAAATGGACCGTGTCTCATATCGTCATAGTGTCACTTACTGTAGGAGAAATTGACGAGAACTTGTGATTCTCATTTGGCTTGCCATGACTTATGGTCTTGACAATAAGTAATTGACTCCTACGTGATCTCCTAACTTTCAATTTATTCAATATAAACCCTGCACTTTAGTCCAATGTGCAATATGATCCTTGAACTTTTAATTTATTCAATATGGTTCGTAAAATTTTGATAAATGTTCAAACTAATCCCTATGTCACAATATCACACAACATACACTAATTGACAAGACAATGGGCTCTGTCCAAGTCTCTTCTTTTTTCCCCCCGTTGTGTTCTTTTTTTCGCCTGTTCTTCTAGGCGTTTTCTTCGCATTGGTCTTGCAGAAAAGATATAGTGTAGTATAGGAATTAAACTGACTCCGGATCATGAAAATGATTAGCCATGTGTGGATCCCATGTGTGTCCAGTCAAAACCGGCGGTTCATATTTAGTAAATACATGTACTAAGTTCACTAAATAATTTCCTCCGAGGCCCTCACCGCATATATTTTCTTCTTTTTCTGTTTTCACCCTTAGCCTACTAGAGCACAAAATCACTCTTGATGTTTAGGCAATTTGTGTAGCAAATATGTGACCACTTTGGGTGCCCTTAGTAGTTTTGGAGAATGAAGAGTTCATATGTTGTTAACTGATCTTTCGTGCACTTTATAAATCCTTAAATCTCATTTCTCTACGGTTCATGCATTCCAACTTTTGTCACTACTTTTACCAACTTAGCGTACGACAAGCACAGGATAAGAACATCACAAGTACTATAACTAATAAGCGCCATAAACATTTTTCTTGATTCGGTAGGTGGTTTTGGGACCCTCTACCTTGCTCTGGTAGAGGATCCCTTGGCCTCTACCATGCACAGTGAGCCCGACTGTGAAGTGAGTGAGGGCTTGCGAGCCATCCCTCTATGTTGGGTGCAATTGGCGTGAGCCCTCGCAACTATCCATGGCAAGCTCTCGCAAATAGACATCAAGCAAAACCCCATGTGATTTAGGAACTTTTTCTAGACAATTAACTTCAAGAAAAAGTGCCCCTTCATTACTATTTAATGTCTTGATGAAATTTTCAGAGTATGGCATGGGACACAAGGTTTCCATTGTTGGGGATGCATACAGTTATGGCATTCTATTATTGGAAATGTTTACTGGGAAGCGACCCACTGAAGAGGCTTTTGGGCACTGTCTTAACCTTCATAGCTTTGTCCAAATGGCTCTTCCGGATCGAGCGATGGAAATCGTAGACTTAAGGCTTTGGAGTGAAGCTGGTGATCGACAACAGGAGATCAAGATCAGAGATTGCATAATTTCCGTATTTGAAATTGGAGTCGCATGTTCAATGGAATCACCGCCAGATCGGATGGACATGACTGAGGTGATCAGGAAATTATACTCGATCAAAGTGAGTTACGAAACCAATGAGAGGAGGACAGGTATGTAGCTAAGTCAAATTTTCTCCTTTCATCTTGGAACTTTTTCACTGGTAGAGAAAATAATCTTGCAAAGGCAGTGCTAGCAAATTGACATGTATGTCTCCCTAACTTTTTCAGTATTATGTATACTTTTTATATTTACGTCAATACTTATATTTAAAAATCGTAGAAAGTGGATGTATGGAGTTATAGTCTACCTATTTCCACGAAGTAACCATGTAAAATTTGATGAATTTGATTATTTCCAAGGTTTTCCGCATTTCTTATGCCACTGTATACCACAGGATCGATGCATTGCTTAATTACCCGAAATGCGTGATAAATTCATCATCAGCAATTTAAAACCAGTTGCCATACCAATTATACGAATAAATGATGAATTATTTAATACTTTTGAGAGGTTGTCAAGACTAAATATCAAACTGTACTGATAATGAAGCTTGTGATCTTAAATCGTCGTGTGTAGACACGATTTCAGGTGGGCTAGATGCGTGGGAAACCTAGCAAATCCACGGACTCCATAAAATTGACCAAAATTTTTTGAACAAAAATGCTGGTCAAGAAACTATAAGTGATAGGTATTGGACTCCAATTGAACCGACATGAAAAAAAAAAAAAAGAAAGCAGTCAACTTTACGAAGGATGCTTAGACATAAATTATAAATAGAGCAGCAAATGAGTGGATTCGATTTAGTCCGGAAGATCGGGTTGGAAATGGATCGACTCATTTTGACTCGTGTTTATCTTATAATGTCTCTATATTCAACCTGACCTTCAAAATCCATACCCAATTATGTAACCAACTTAGATATGTTCATAAGAGTATATGTTGGTTGAGTTAAATCTAGTACCAAATTAAAAATGAAAAATTACCCAAATTAAAGAAAAGATGAAAAAAGAAAAAGCCAATATGAAATATATCAAATAATCAAAGCTAAAAATTGAAAAGGAAATTTCATCCTGTTTGCAGATCTGCAACAAAAGTAACGTCGAGCAGAGAGTTGTCCTCTCCACCAAATCGTTAGTGTGATCAGACCTTCGTAGAGCCGTCACCATGGCTGGGCCATTGCCCTTGCCCTTGCCCTTCTCTCTCCGTGCATGCTTTGGCCACGAGCTCAAGGCCAACCTTAATGTTGCGCTTAACCGCGAGCCCCCGGTCAATTGGAGACCAAGCTTGATCGAACAGATAGGTGACTATTTCCATCAAATCCAAAGAGCACAAAGAGGGAGGCAACCTCACCGTGAGATCATGAGTTCAATGCCAATCACCGCTATCTCCATCGTTCATCCACGACCATCTTTGCTTTCTCTATTTGCTGAAACCAAAACACTTTCTCTCTCTCACTTGGTCTCTTCTCTCGCCACCAAATCTCTGTGAGGTATGGGCACGACCACTGATGAACTGATCTGGCCATGGCCTTTGAGATATCACCGAAATCTCAATGGACAGGCCATATGGAGGAGGCATCCCCACATTTTGAGATGACCTTCTGATCTCATCATTGTCGAAAACGTTCAGGCGAGCTCGACTGCCCTTAAACGAGAGAGGGAGAAAGATAGCTACATGAAAGCAGAGACGACCACCGACGTTGAAGCGATAGGGGAGAGAGAGCGAACGGAGCGTGACACGACCCCTCGTCATCACCAGCAGTAAATAGTGGAGCGAGGAAGGTCACGGTTGATATTGGCAGCGGAGGCACGACAATGACACAAGCAGCGGGCGGTTGCAGGGGCTCCGCAGGGGGGAAGACACACGGGGAGGAGAAGAGAGATTGGTGTTGGGATTATGAGGAGCGATTGGCTAAGGTATACCAACAATGGTACAACGGATTTGCATCCAAGAGACACGAATGGTGACACTGAAGTAGGCGTATGCATGGTTCAGGTGGACAGTTCCTACCCTAGAACCGTGGATCGCCCGCTACAGGACCGGTTCCAAAAATTGGAACTGAGATTCACCCATCGGTTCCATGGATCCACCAGAGAATCGGACCACCGGTCCGGTCCGGTTCCCGGGTGGGTCTATGGAACCAGTCCCAATAAGTTTTCCTGGATAAATAAAAAAATCTGTGGACCAACAACGGATCAACAGAACAAAAAGAAAATATAATTTTCCATACAATTCATATACTATGATCCATTATATTAACTACATCATCCATAAATCGAGTGTGTACCCATTAATTATTGAAAAAAATGACCAAGGTTATCCCAATTACACAAGGCCTTTAGACATGATAACAATTTTTCTTCTTTTTTTAAATTTTTTTGTCAGATTTTTTGAGTTAAAAATTAAAAAATATTATTATAATATTACCGATCCGGTCTAGGTGGGTGGGTGGGCGGTTCCACACAAGAACCGGTAACCGGACCGGTACCCACCGGTTCCAAAAAATTGAAACCAGGAACCAAACCGGTTCCCTTGGGAACCACCGGTTCCGGGTGGTCCCGGGCAGTCTGGGCGAATCCCGATTCTTTTGCACACCCCTCCACTGAAGGCCATAAAATACAATGTCGTAGACGTGGTGTTAAACACATAGCACGATGGCATTGTGAGTAAAATGCGGAGCAAACAAAAACCGCCTCACAATTATGGACCTCGTCGGCTATATCAGGGCAAGTGACCGTGAGATACACTAAATTGCTGGCCAACGGTCGATAAAGTGTAACAACTTGCAATAAAGTTTCATCGAGAAGCTAAAGTTTGGCATCAGGATCAATATCAGGGGTGCGCTGAACGTCAAGGATTGAGATCAGAACAGGAACAATCTAACGCTAATATCAAGTCAGAATGTGAGAGAATATTGAATTGTGTATTGCTCGATTGAACAATGTATTACATGAAGGGGTATTTGTTTCCAAAATAATAAACACAAGGCAAGTAATCTAATATGGGTTATTTAACTCCAACCATCGGCACATCCATGAAACATCACACGCAATAAGCAGTTCCTCTTATATCATGTAGCATAAAAGTCGAAAGCCATTTCAAACAGTCGCAAACTATTGCTCATTTGCTAGTAATAATCTGTTTAAGTTGCTCTTTTGCGCAACATGTTACACATCCATATTTTCCAAAACTAGCTTATAAGTCATATCAAGCTGGTCGCTTTTATTTTCCCTTTATTTTTTTTATCATACCCTGTAACGCATATAACAGTGGGCCGTACGTAAGCTAGTTCATAAGCCTTTCTTAGTATGGAAGCTCCCCTTCATAGTTGCCTGGAGGATCGTAGTTGCAAACAACGTACCACCACCCGTTGTTACACATAACCCTAGCGCACCCGACTCGGATCGAATCATGCCAAACCACCTGAGTGTAGTGCAAGCAGTCGTGCCCACTCGCACAAGTGTTGGTGTTGTAATTGTAGTATTGCTTCTCCGCGATCCACAGGCTCACAGCATCGGCGGTGCCCGTGAACGTACCGGTGCCCTTGGCGAGGTTCTCGCCGTAGGGCCCATTGGAGTGCACGAGGCTGCAGTCTCCGACTCGTTGGTTCGCGTAGCTCTGGGCATAGGCAGCAACGGTGTTGTCCCATGTCATGTTTGCCACGCCAACTTGATTCCGGGCGGCATTGTGAGAGTCAAGATAGTCTTGGGGTGAGTTTTGGGCATGAGTCGCTTGAAAGAAAGAAATGGAGAGGAGAGAGACAATGATAGTTAGAGAATTCATGATGCTCAAGGAATTAGCCATGGATGTGATGATTTTGGTTCACGATGATATGTTTTGTGATCATTAGGCTATTTATAGAAAAAAGATGAAGATGTTCGGGGCTTCAACTTGCCATGTCCAATGAACTTATCAGGGAACATCTCCTTTGGACAGTACAACCTTGCGTTCAAATCCAGTGTTGCATCGAAAGAATTGGTTTTGCATGTTCTTTCTTTCCTCAAATGGAAGCAAGATAAAAAAGGCTTAAGTGAAGTTTGAAATTGAGCAAATTTAATACATTATTTTAAGAATAGTGTTAGACGTTATTTCAAGTAATGCTAAAGACATTGAGATTGGTGCATGAAATAAAATTATTAGGTGGTATAAATAAAGTTTAACTGAGTGTAATGAGCAAACAAGTCTTATTCAACCAGACTGTTATGATGCACATATGAGTTGTATTAAAAAAATCTCACATCAGATAATTAGTGTAGTATATAACAGTTAATATATCCAAGTTGGCTCATAACTCATTGGCTTAAGTTTTTGAATGAATGTGGGTCCAACTGGATATATTAACAGGCTCAAACTTAGACTCCTCTTGGTAATTTTCCCAGGCGAAAGGTATTGGATTTCTATTGTATTTTCGTAACACAAACTGCATATCACTAGCATCTTCTCCACGCCATCGAGGTTGCAGCGAGCCTCCAGATCAAGAGGTGTGTCCTCCATATCTAGAGGCTCAAGCCCTCCACTCCACATCTAGAGGGGGGAAAATTACCAAAAAACTCATAAACTTTTTGTAATTGTGCCAATTCAATCCTAAATCTTTTTGTTTGCCAATTCAGTCATAAACTTTTTGCAAACCAGCCAATTCAATCATTTTGGCCGGCCAACATCCATGTGGCAATATTTTTAATATTTTTTTTACTATTTTCTCTTTTTTTTCCTTTTTTATTTTTTTTTCTTTTCCTTCTCCCCCCTGGCCTGTCTAGCCAGGGGGGAGGCTTGCCGGCAAGACGAGCTGGGCCCTCACCGCCGCTGGGCGAGGGCGAAGCTCACCCAGCCAAGGCGAGCTCCGCATCGCCGGAGCTGGGCGAGCTCCGCCCTAGCCCAGATCTGGCAAGGCAGAGCTCGCCATGGCTAGGCGAGCTCCGCCCTTGCCGGCGAGCCTCCCCCCTAACTGGACAGGCCAAGGGGAAAAGGAAAAGAAAAAAAAAAGGAAAAAAAATTCTAAAATATTAAAATATTGCCACGTGGACGCCGGCCGACAGCCACGTCAGCGCCAGCCGGCCAAAAGGATTAAATTGGCTGGTTTGCAAAAGGTTTATGACTGAATTGGTAAAAAAAAAATATTCAAAACTTTTTTTATAATTTTCCCCATTTAGATGCGTTGAGATCCAGGTTCGTCGCCCTCAACGAGCAGGTGGTCGCCATCGCTCATTGATGTCGTAAGAATTAAAATAAGTTGGACAAATGACCCGTTCTTGTACCGGCAACAAGAGATGGACATATAAATGGAATGGAGACGATAAATTTATATCCCTGCTGAACATTAACATATTACTTAATAAACCAATCTTTCATAAGAAGATAAATTTTAAAATCATTCTTAGGGTCTTTACCTTTTACCTTATCTTAAGCTTTCTGATATGTACGTTAGAGGAGCACTATTACTTTCATTCGACGCTATAAGGCGGGAGGCACATGTGCTTCTCTTTTGTCTCAATTAAGTTATCATCCACTTGTTCCTTGATTAATCGAAGCATGAAAACCACATATAATTAAGCAGCTACTGTTACGGGTCTGCAATTGGCGTGGATGCGAACGGCACGCCCTCACATCCACACTTACCATTGATCGGTTGGATGTGCGTCGTGTATCCGTCTCTCACCCAATAAATAAGCCTTATAACATAGGAACTATTACAAGAAAAAGTATTGGAAAAGTCCTAAACCTTTCAACTTGTGTCAATTCAATCCTTCCTGCTAATTTCGGCCGGATATTATTGACGTGGATGCCGGCCGGCTTGCCTACGTGGCACCGCTGACGCTGATGTAGACAACTTTTAATAATTTTTAAATTTTTAAAATTTTTTAAATTCTTTGATTTTTTTCTTTTCTTTCTTTTTTTTTTCCTTCCCTTTCTACTTCCTCAAATCAATCACCGACCAATGACCAGCCAGAGGCCAAGGCTGATGAGGCTCTCCCTCTCCGGATGGCCACGAGGGTGGCCTCGCGCTAGGCTAGCAAGACTCAATCTCGCTGGATCAAGCGAGGGCCATTCCTTGCCAGCCATGGGCAAGGCTCAATCTTGCCAAATTTGGTGAGGTCTTGCCTAGCCAAAGGCTGTGAGGTCAAAGGCTACGACCTTGTGGCCACTGGCGAGGTGAGGTCGTGCCTTGCCCAGCCACTGATGAGACCCGAGCTCTTGTTGGAGGCTGCACGGTCGAAGGCCACGACCTCATGGTCACTAGCGAGGGAGAGGGCGAGCCTCGCCCAACCATTGCAAGGCTTGCCTTTGCTGTTGCCAACTCTAGCTGGTCACCAAGGTCCAGAGACCGATTGGAGGAAGAAGAAAGGGAAGGAAAGAAAAATAAACAAATAAATAAAAAAATTAAAATATTGCTAAAAGTAGCCCACGCCAGCATCGGCGGTGCCACATAAGCTGGCTAGCATTCACGTCAGCAATATTGGGCCAAAATTAGCTGGAAGGACTGAATTGGCACTAGGTCAGGTTTATGAATAAATTTGCACCAAAAAAAAGATTTATGACTAAATTGACATCAATGCAATAGATTTATGACTTTTTTTTGACACTTTTTGCATTATTATGAGTCCTACATATGTAATAAATTGAATATGATTACAGAAAATTTTAAATCTTATATGAGTCCCACCTAGATATTGTCATATTCAACAGTCTAGATTTATGATGTGAGATACGATGTAAAGTAGAGTAAGGATCCATTAGAAAAATGATTTGCCTAACTTATTAATGGAAATATAAGTGTCATTTTTATTTAATTCTCAGTTTCTCCTTAATTGAGATTAATTTCTGTATTTGATAATCAATAAATTGGGTACGTTTGCAACGATTTCAAAAATTATGGGTTAAATTACCAAATTTTCTAGAAACTTTTGCCCTTCGCAATAGGCACCACCTAGTCATGTGAGAGCACATGACTAAAGTTTCTGACGAGAATTTGGCTGGAGTCCAGGCGAGAGAGCACATTAAAACTGATTTTGAAATGCCAAGGTTAATATTGCAAAAACTGAGATAGATATTAAGGGGCAAATTGCCCCGGTCGCAAGAACGTGGGGGCTATAATTATACAAATGAATTCTAGTATCGATTTTAGAGTAGATTTAATCCCATCGATGACCAGCCCGCGCCACAAGGGAAGAAGTGGACTCTAGTGGTACTACTAATGGAGGCGAGAACTAGAACGCATTCAATCCTATTTCCCGATGGGACTAATTCACAATGGAATGTGTTCGATTGGAACATGAAATTGGGTACATGAATCTAAGAAATAGCAAGAATTCTCGACCTCTCTCAACTCGAAGATTTAAGATTTGAATTGATGTCCTTTCATTGATTTCGCATAATTGCATCGATTTATCCTAAAGATTTTCGTTTCAATTGTAATTTGGTTATTTACCATCTAGGAGTATCCCCTGCTTAGGGTCCAAAGTTTTTTTTTTGTTTTTTTTTTTGGGCAGGACCTTGAATCCTGGACAAGGGCCTATTGCTCTAAGGCCCGAGGCGGGCCCACCCAACCTGCATAGTTACCATAGATCTTTCTCTTGATGGGCGGGCCTGAGCAAGAGTTTTGACTCAATTCCAGGGCCCGCAATTGATTCACTGTAAAAGAAAAAGTGCTCTCGAAGATATAATAAACGAATTCTCTATCAATTATACACAAGGAAACACTAATTCATACAGCATCGAACTAATAGGGTCATATACGTGCCGAAAACCTAAGGGGTGCAGAAATCGCCCCAAAATATGCTCAACAAGCCAATTTCATAAATGTATTCGTGGCACGAAGTAAATCAAATGTGGAAGAGGAGAAGAAAACGAGACGAAAGAATTGGAGATGATCTACTATGGATGAGCTGAGTCAATATTTGGGAAGAGAGCACTCCTTGGGCAAGTTGTTTTGGAACCTCGCATTGTCCTGGCAATAGTCGTATATCATGTGATATCTCCTGACCCATTTGAACCACCTCCTCTGTGTCCATGTCAAGGAGTTGAAATCCTCGTTGTTCCACCAGTTTGTGGGGCTCTCCACCCTGCAAAACCTCGGATTGCCCTTCCAAACGCAAGCGTCCATCTTGTAGTCCCCGAACGAGGCCACGAAGGGGCCCTTCGACCAGTCGACCTTGTCGCGCCCACCCCGCGTCGCCCAGCTGTCGCCGTTCCATAGGGTGGCTTTGACGCCCATCGGTTGCCACCTAGGGAACGCCACCCCCTTGTCCGCATGATTTCGGTACGTTCGGATTGGGATTGAATCCACAAAGAAGCTGCAAAAAGGTTTCAATCCATTATTTCACAAGCATGATCAGATTTATTTCCGAATTTATCAAGCCAAAAATAGAGCGAACAAATCAATGAAGTAGCCTTTTTTCCAAGGTTAATTTGTTTTGGAGGGCCTAAGTTAGCCAAGATTTGGATGCAAATTGTTCAATCATGGTCAATTTCCAATGGATTAGTTAGCAAAAGCTCAAATGCACGCCGTCTGTACATGGTGCAGCGCCTTACACAATCTGGTGGAGGTTCCACAAGATGGAGTAGTTATGGAAGTCTTCAGTCGGATCGAACCAAAGGTAAATCCGCTCTTCGCGGTTGTCAAACCCGTCGGCGTATACATTGGTTTGGAGAATGTAAGGCTGCCCGGACACGTTGCCGAGGAACTCGTAGTCTATCTCGTCCCGGTTCGGCTGATCGGACGTCAGCTGCGGTTTGATCCCAATTCAAATCAGCCAACGAGGCACGGGCCAACAAGAAGAGCAAAGAGACCCAAATCACAAAACAGAAATAAAGATAGTAACATAGTTTCTCACATAGACGGCCAGGACCGTGCCGGCCGAATCACCGGGAATTAGCTTTATTTTCATGTCGATTTGCCCGAACAAGAACATGTCATTGGAAGCAAAACCAGCCCCTAAAAGCAAAATTCAGATCATACAAAGATCATCAAACGAAAAATCGCACGCATTAAAGATGCGAACTTAGCGGATTTCACGCATTATCTTCATGGCATACGTACCCGATTCCGGGTCGAGAACCAAGCTTCTAGTCCGACCGTCTGCCGAAGTATTCACATGGTTCGGCGACCACATCACGAAGAAGTCCTTATTGAAGTCCCCTGTCGACACGACGGAAGAAAATGAAACTCGAAGCAAATTCAACACCGATACAATGACGAGAAACGAGCGAGGACACTCCATCTTCATCGTCTTTAATTATGTGAGATCGATGTGCCTTCTTGAAGGATCATTGACATGTGAGCGACGAGTCATATATAGGTAATGCAATGGCTATGAAGTTTAGTGCCAAAAGTTTGAAAATGTAAGAAGAAGCAAAGAACGTTCTCTCAAATTAAGATAGAATATCTTCGATGGGAAGCAAAGGGACTTATAGGTTGGTGGAATCTTGAGAGAAGATTGTGAGGTTTGCTTCCCGTTTGGTAGTGCTGATCAGGTGTAGACAAGGATAAACAAATGGTAACTCTAGACTTTCATAATGGCTCGGCTTAGGCATTTAGAACAATGCTTTTGAATAATTTCAGCAGAGGTCAAGCTTTTTACTTCCATGTTCACTGTTCCCACAAGTTGGATTCATATGCACACTTATCCTCGCATCCCCGCCCTCTACCCATGTCGTTAGCTCATCGAACCGGTTGAGCCGTTAAAAACCAATCTGGTAATTCTTTCGCATCATCAATTTGTCGAAACGAATAGAAGATTACACATGGTCTAATGTGATCCTCTGAATTATAACCTTTATCAACAAAAGAAAGGGAGCTCTCTATTTCAGTTCATTCTGCAGAAAGTTTTAAGAAAAAGCTCAAAACCTGACAGATCTACCCTGACTTTCCAGTTCTGCTGATCTCTCTGAGAATAACTTGATCTCTAGGCTTCCTTTTCAAGATCCTTGACATTGGGACCCGGCTTGTTGATATTCCTTTCTTTCTCCATGTCAAAAGAGAACTTGGTTCGAACTCAATTTTTCAATTTACTAGGACAAAGTCTCAGTTATTGGATGGAGATCATGATTATGTATTGATCGTGACTACAAGATTGAAGCCAAAGCTAAGCTAAGCTAAGCTAAGCTATTACTTTACTTTTGCTGTGCTCATTCTTCCATCAAATGATTGCTAAACTTGAATAGTATTGTCTTGTCCGCCAAAGTATACAATCAATACATTAAGAGCAACCATGTTTCATTGATTATGTTTTGTGACTAAAATTCATACCACTTGAATATGAGTTCAAGAATGTCACTTATTGAAATTTTGTTGTTAGGTCCATATGTTACTATATGATCGAACACTTTATTCATTTGCAAAAGCTAATTACCTAATTTGAATTTTAAGGAAAAAAAGCGCAAAAAGTCACTGAACTTTTGTTTTGTTCAATTGGAACCCTAAACTTTATGATTATTTTAGTTCATCCTTCTGTTGAAATTATGGATTTGATGATGGTGTGGCCATTAAGTCGACATTGAAATGCTAACATGGCATCCTACCCGGCTTTTAAAAAAAACTAAAAGACAAAATAAGAAATATATAATTAAAAATTTAAAAGAAAACAAGATAATTATTAAAAGGATTAATACCACAAAAAACCCCAAACTAGAACACCAGTGAAAAATTTACCTCAAATTAATTTTTTGACCACAAAAAACCTCAAACTCGTATACCTGTGACAATTTACCCTCCGTTAGTTTATATTAAATTTTACAATCAAATTGCTCAGTTAAATAACACGCAGCAATTGACAGGCATACCGGTTTGGGATTTTACCCTTTATTTATCATAAGTATACTAGTTTGTGATTTTTCGTGAGTATTAATCCAGTTTAATGAAAATTAACGGATGGCAAATTTGTCACAAATGTACCAATTTAGGGTTTTTGTGGTCAAAAAATTAATTCGGGATAAATTTGTCACAAGTATATCAGTTTTGGGATTTTGATGGTCCAAAATTAATTTAGAGTAAATTTGTTATAAATGTACCAGTTTAAGGTTTTTGTGATATTAACCCTTATTAAAAAGAACTATAAAATAAGTAAGTTTTGAAAAAAAAAAAAAAAGAAGGCATGTTCACCAGCAATGTAAATCTAATCCAAGAGTCAAACTGTCGCCAGGGTCACGTGATCCCAACGCGCAGATACTGGCTTTGCGCGGTCCCAGGAACGGGGGCAATAAGGGCTCGGCGGCCCTCGCCGGCAACGCGGGCGTGCCACTGCCATCGCCTCCCACCGCCCAAGGCCACCTCCCCCTTCTTCTATCCCTCTCTTAGGTTTGGACATGGACATTGAACGAGGATCGAATGTCAAAACTTAAAAGATTCCTCCTCGGTTATAATGAGCCTGTCTGGGCCTAGTACGGGGGTTCATAGCAAAGGCCGAGCCCAGCATTGATTGAAGAGGCACTTGGGTCCCCACTGGGGTTGTCTAATTTAAGAGAGTTATGACTAGGCGTTTGAAAACCCAACCAACTCCATTAATTGAGCCTTGGAATGAACGACCATGGAAGCACATAGGACGGTGACCTTCATCTCCTAAGGTTCGCACTCCATCTAGTCAAAAACCATGCGCAATGTCCTAGAGTCTTATTGTATCGGTCGGTCCAATCGATTATTGATTAAGCTTTCACTGCGATATCTCAACTTATTCCTTCAAGGTCCAATCGATCGAATTAGGTGCTAAAATAATATCTTATTTTGATTATCGGCACAATTTCAAAAGTAATTTAGCGATGATCTCAATTCATACGGTGCTTTATGCTTCATTCGGTTTCTTCCAAACAAGAGATTCGGGTCAAACTCGACGGAGACATCGAAAAAGCCACTTCACCTAATATCACTAAGGTCTTGTCATGTCCTCATCTGTCCAATTACGGGCATCATGAGTGAGGATGCGCAAATACGAAATGTCAACGTCTATTCCTCCAAAAGTCGAGAATGGTTTCAATCAGCGTCGTCCAAAATGTGTGGACTTACCTATGCGGACAGCACATTTATGAAACCCTACTCTTTTCAGCAACATATCTATCTATCGTGTAAAATTCCAAACCTCAACCTTAATTTGAGAGGGAAAAAGGAAAGGACATTTGGGTAGCTAAAAAATCGATTGAAAGCAAAAATTAAAAAAAAAATTGTTCAATTTCAAAACTCTTAGACAAGAAAGAATTATGACACAAATCATGTGACAAAGGCATAATTTCACGTTTTACAAGCCTCAGTTTTAAAACGTTGCACTTGCGTAAATTTATTGGGAAAAAGTCATAAAAAAATTTCAAATTGTATTCACTGTGATATATTTCACTACAACACTATTACCCTAAATTTTTTATTATAACATAAAAAATTCCAAATTTATACTTATGTAACGCATTTACTTTCCGTCAAGATCCGTTAAATGATTTTTTAGCCAAAACAACGTTATTTTTATTTGACTTAAGTCATAGGAGCGTCATGTCAACGTTGATGGAGGGTAAATATGTCACATAAGTATAAGTTTGGAATTTTTTATGTCACAAAAAAAAGTTTAAGATAAATATATCACAGTAAGCATAGTTTAAAATTTTTTGTGGCTTTTGCCCAAATTTATTTGATGTACTTAATTCGACTTCCTCAGCATAGAATTTTACAAATGAAAAGTACCAAAAACTCTCCCCAATTTTGACCCCAATACCATTCTCGATCAATGTACTTTTTAAAATGCCACTTTGCGTCTTGTATTTTCATGCGGAACACCAAATTGTATTCGTCATCGAGTAACCACTTAAATTTATTTTTAGAGAAATCATCGCTTTTCTTTCATATTATCTTTGCTCATCATCTAAATTCCCCAACCTTTCAAATATGAAAAATAAAAACATTAATTAGAGAATTACAACCCAACTACCCTAACCAACTTCCATCTCTGCTGTCCACCACCGTCCATGTCTCCGATGTCGCGACCATACTCTTCTTGTTCATGCGTCTAGTGTCGTTGGCGTCCCCGCACCCTTAAGCCAGGGCTGGCGGCCTTCGCCAAGCCATGAACGACCTTGATCGAGGTTTCCCATGGACAACATACAGAGAGAGAGAGAGTTGATAAAAAAAAACAAACTAAATGAGAGAGGAAACGACTCGCTAAAAAGAGAAAGACAGGGCACCGGGTCTTAAGAGTAGACTTGCCAAACAGGTGGGTAAGGTCGAGTCAGGTTTGGATCGAGTTGAAAATGATCTTGACCCAAATAGACCCATTTAATCCGTTTTGACCTATTTCCACGTAACGCAATTATAATGACCCATACTTGATCCGATCCATACTCAACCCCAACCCATATTGCTAAAACACTTACATATTTAACTCAATCTAGAAAAATCCATACCCAAACTGAGATGAGAGTACAGAGTGAGTGAATATGAGATTGAGTAAAGGCAAGAGAAATGAGTTGAGTTTAAATAAGTTGTAAACTCATTTATGACCCATTTACGATAAATTTAATACATATATCATGTTTATACCAATTTATGACACATTTATGGGTTAAGAAATGGGTTTATGACTCATTTTGATAGGTCTACTTAAAAGCAACATGACAGCTGCCTAAACGACAGCAGCGACAGTCCAATGACAAGATAGAGATAGAGTTTAGGGTTTGTATATTATGGAAGTTGAGAGCTCTGGCAAATGACGATGTGGTCATTTTGAAGATGTTTTTTCATTATAAGATGCTAGAAAGTTGTATCGAGGCCAAATGTGAGGAGGGTATTTGGTATTTTCTCCCGATCACATAATATTCTATTAATAACTCCGCGCTTGGTATTTCTACGTGTGTGTATATACACGTATACGTATGTACACAAAATGGGCTTTCCATTGGGCCCGGCCCGTATCACAACGTGGTCCATCCACCAGCACCCAAGCCACATTTCAGCTTGGATTTTTTTTTTTAATATACAATTTTCAGCTTCTTGAGAAATCACAATTTTTTTTTTTAAATTTGACAATCACTTCAGAAACCCCGTCAATATCACGGCAGTAATGACGGCACTCTCCCGGCATTTTCTTATTATTATTTTTTCTTTCTCTCTCTATCGTTTTCTGCAAATTCTTATTTTATCGTATGTTTGTATTATTTTTTTTATTCATATACTCGACGACAATGGCCGTTCTTGGTTTGGGATCCGGTACCACGACGGGAGCTTCTCCTGACTTGGGGACTTCTCTCTCTCCTTCCTCCTCTTCTTCTTCTTCTTCTTCCTTCGTCTTGCTTCGCGTTCCTTTCACTCCACTTCGCTTGCTTGCTCCTCCTCCTCCAGTCCAGGTACTCCCGTGACCTTCCCCTCTTCCATTCTGTAGTTTGCTCTTCTCTCTGTCTCTGTCTCTGTCTCTGTCTGTCTTCTTTCTTGTCGAGGGGATTGATGGGTGTGTTGGTGCTTGTCTCTAGAATTTTTGTGCTTTCGAACGAGGCAAGATTTGGGATTTGAGGGTTCTGATGATGGGTTCGGAGTCTTGCGTTTGTTCGGGGTTTCGATTTGTTTTCTTGGGGTCCCCCTGCCCCGACAGACCCCCGCTTTGGGTCGTAATCTTTCTTGGGTTTGTTCGACGTCCCTGTAATTTGCAGGGTATTGAAGAAAGACTGTGGATAGCTTTGTTTTCTTTAGAGTTGCTTTCGTTGGTTCGAGAAGTTTGCATCTGCATGTTGTAAGTTTGTGGAGATGATGGGGGTTAGCGTGAGATGAGGGCGCCTCGTAATCGCTGAGAAATGAAAATGTCGCAGTTGTTCTTTTTTCTTTCTTGTCTATGAATTCAAGTGGGAGGAGGGTCTAGAATAGGTTGTTTCGTATCAGATTACTGCAAATAGGAGCTCTTCTGAGGTTCTTGTTAATGGCTGTGTGTTTCTTTAAGATGGTTGTTGAGGAATTGAACTGACCTAAGAGTCTGATCAATCGCGCGGCCTTCTTTGGTTAGAACTTAGGAGGAATATGGATATGTGAGGAATTTGATTATATCGATTTTGTGAGGGAACAACTGGTAGGTCGTTGTGATAGGCTGATGAGTCTGTCATACTGTCTGTCATACTGTGTTACTCTACCCTTTTTTTCAATTATCTTGTTGTTCATCATGTTCTGTTTTGGTAAATTGACCCACAGTGAATTCTGGACAGGCTTTGTTAAACTTACTGTAAGAGTGTAGGAGGTCTCATCATGTTCAAGAAGTCATCGAGCAGAAATCAGAGATCTAAAGGCGTGAAGATCAAACAAAGTCTTCAGATTTTACTTTTGCTTGGTATATGCTTCTGGTTGATATATCAAGTCAAGTACTCACATGATAAGAAGAGAGAACTGAATGAGAAAGATGCCAAAACATTGGTGAAAGATGAACATGGTGGTGCTGTGAAATTTGGGAGAAAGGATCTTCATCCTCTTCGGGATGAAACGGCTACGATCAGGAATCATGTGGAAGATGAAGAGGAAAGCAGAGAGGAGATTGATGAGACGGTTACAATCACGAATCATGTAGAAGATGAAGAGGAAAGCAGGGAGGAGAATGATGAAAGTAAGCGCGATGAAGAGCATGATGATGAAGAAACAAGTAAGCACGAGGTAGAACAGGGAGAAGAGGCGAACAAACACGAACATGATGAGAGAGAGGATGCAAATGAGAGTGTAGCAGAGCAAGAAGCTGCAGGGAGACATGAAGAGGAAGAAGAGCGCGAAGAAGAGGAAAATAGGATTGATGATCCGGAAGTAGTGAGAGAAGGTGGAGAGGACGAGACTGATGAGCCTGACGAAGAGAAAGCGCCAGGGAGAAGTTGATCGCGAGGAGGAGTTCATTGATGAGGAGAAAGAGAGAGAAGAGGATAATGATGAGAAGGAGACTGAAGGTGATGACGGGGAGGACAAAGAAGGTCAAGCGGAGGATGAGAATGTTTTGGAGGATGAAGAGCACGACGAGAGTGAGAGTAGTCATAGTAGACATGAGGCACGCGAAGAACATTACAAAGCTGATGATGCTTCCAGTGCAGTTACCCATGACGCCCAATCTACAGTGATAGACACGGAAAAGCTAGGTTCTCATGATGCCAATGACAACTCTGGATCAAGTAAAACAGGTCAGGAAAGCAACTCGACCATCTCTAACCAAATTAATGAAGGTCAGGATAACTCGAGGTCAAATATGGAAGAAAATCAAGTTGCTGAAAAGGCTGCAAATTCCAGTGAAGTGGTAAGTGGAATTAAGGATCCTGATGTTACCAAGACTGGCCCCGCAAATAGTTCGCTTGTGAAACCAGCTGTTACTACCAAGGCCAAGGACCAAGAAGATGCAGGAGTCAAATCCTCGGAAGTGAATATGGGATCTAGCAATAACCTGACAAAGACTGGCCAGCCAATTAATGGGACCGAGAACATCTTGGATTCCCCTCAAGCTCATAATCAGACCGGGGTTGATGCGCATGCCAGTGATGGCTCCAACCAGCAAAATATTAGAGTGGAGATGGCCAGAGCCTCTACCGGAAATTCTTCTAGTGGTGAATCTGATTCGACTTCGTCAATTTCCACTACTGAAGCGGGGAATTCATCAAATTTCAATAATGATCAGACATCAGCAGTGAAGGATGAGAATATAAGCTCTGACATGAAAGGTGAAGCAGAGAACGTGTTGAAACTACTGTCCATGACAAAAGTGAATGATGATCATACCCAAAATGAGGCGTTGGATCGCCGGAGTGAGGCAGGCAGAAGTAACACTAGCTAGTATGTCCACTTTCTGATTAACGAGGATCGCAAGACTCGTGTGCACTTCGAGGTTGTCCTCACTGAATCTTTGGATTTTTTCGGATCTGCTGGAGACAAGATAAACGGCCAGACTTAGATACAGGTGATATGCTTCTTGGGCTCTGAAGGATGTATGAATTTTGGTTTCTTTCTTTTGTGGGTCCTCTTTTCTTTTTTTTGTTTCTCTGTTTGGAATGTGCAAGAAGCCTTTTCTTATCAGTGCATATTTCCTGACTATAGGGAATCAATCTCTAAGTACTAAACTGCAATTCTCTCTCTCTCCCTGTCACAAGTTTTTCTTTGATGTGCGCGCGCATTAGCGTTCTTCTTCAGTTGTTTTTGCAATGTGTATTCCCTCAGATTCTCTCTGTCCCAATAACTGCAAAGTTTTACTGGGTTTCTATAATGATCTGGACATATTGCCCACGCATTTTGTGGGCGTTACTGGATGATCAATTGAACAGCTGACCTGACAATTATGCTGACTGACTAAAATGAATTCCTTCATGGATCTTTTTGGGACAATCACCTAGAAAATCCTAAAACTCGCCACGGAAATGAACTGAACTCTGGAACTCTCGTTCCGAGTATTCAGTTCCTAAGAACTCGTGACTTCGATGTGCTCTAGTCTTTTCATTGACCTTGTCAATTTTAAGCAGATGGGAAATATAGCGTGGCTTTTTTTGACTCGTAATCACGTGGAACTTTTGATACTCTAGAGTCCAACGGAGCTGAGAAGCTGATGGAAAGATTGAAGTGGAGGACTGTAACGATTTAAATACACTAAATGAAAAATTTTAGAATTCATGTGTATTATCGTGATAAGTTTTAGGACTCTTGTTTTAATTGTCTCCATTTAATTTTAAGGGTTGAGATTAGCAAAATCTGTCTTCAATGTTTGTTTACGTAAGATCAATGAATTTTAAGCTGGAAAAGCAACTAGTGGTTTATGTTTAGTTAAAGTGCGTATTTATGCGGGAGCACTGACCAGCAAGTATTTCCCAATGAAAAGTAGGTACTAACATTTTCGTCTCTAGTGACTTTTGATAAGCATTATAAATGCTCTTTTGAGTACCGCTGCGTTTTGTTTAGGTTTTTCAAGACCCCTTAAAAAGAATATGAGATGTTTGGCAAATATTTTTGGGACCTCTTTGGCCAAATGCTAGTCTTGACAAAGCCGAAAGCCCAAGCAAGTTTCGGCATTTGCGGAAGGTTATTTCTAGGGTTAAATAATTTTTTTCTACCAAAACTACCCTACCAATTTGTCATTGTTTAGTTTAGCCCTCGTTGTTACTGTGCATCTTATCCGTGCAAGGGCAGCCGGCGAGGTCCCACGACCCTTGCCAGGGGTCACCGGAGGCCGCCCGAGATCATGCGACCTTAGACAACGGCCGCTGGCAACAGATCTGGCTTGCCAGCTACCCGAGCCTTTTGTTGGAGCCGGCGAAAGGATTCGAGTTTTTCTTGATAAAAAATAGACAAAAAAAAGTTAGCCAAAGTTCTTTGCAAGAAAAACTATGTCAAACACTATTTAACCCAACTTTGCTTCATAAAAGACTTTTTACCGAATGCAATTTGCATTTTCCCAAAACCCTTCAAACTAAAGACCTTTGCATTTCCCCAAAGCCTAATCTAAGTAAATCCACGACGAAGTAAACGCAGGAGAAGCGAATGAGTCGTGAGCATGCACAAGGGAAAATCATCGATAGTTTTATCACTTATCAGCCATCAGGTGCAAGTGTCACAGTCGTAGGTTTCGACGCATGATGGATCAAGGAAGTGACGAAAATGATCGAGTAAGTCTTGACGCTTCTAAAGCCGTATGGTTTGTTGAGTCCACTAGAGTATTCTTGAGGACAATATGAAAAATGCACATTATTCTAGAGTATTCTTTTAATTAGAGGGCTTCTTGTATAAATAAGGGTTCGCTCCTATTCGTTTATATCATCTCAAAAGTAATAAAAATCCAAACATTCTCTCTCTTCGAGTTTTTCTCTCTAAAATGCTTACGATCCAGTTGGGAAATGCGAGATCAACAAGCCAGTGACGTAAACATGCCATCTTATCAATATTTATTGCTGTCTAATCTAAAGCTTTTTATTGTACCAAAAAAAAAATCTAAAGCTTGTTATTGTCAACCATTGGATTTGATCACGGCAAATTTGTTGTGCTTTTAGACCACGGCAATGTAAATTCGACCTGCGCATCTAATTTTCCGTGACATAGCAATGGGAATAACATTTGCCTGTAGATTAAATTTCGATATTCAATGGACAAACATGGCAAGACAGGCGAGTCTATTCTACCCTTCGTGACTCGAAATCCGGTAGGGCTGTCAAAATAATTCAGTCAAACACAATCATCGACGAATTGACCCAAAAATTTTCGTTTTGGGTTCGGCCTCTTATTTGGATAACAATAAAATAATTCCTATTGTTTTGTTTTGATTTGCGTCGGCCCAATCGAAACAATTGGAAGAGATGCTCGAAACAATTGGATCTCTCTTCCATATCTCTCTCTCACATTCAGGCCAATTGTTACTTTGCCGCGATGCAGGGGAGCAACCACAGCAGGGGGATCAGGGGCAGGGGCTACGGTGGAAGGGGCGATGGCTATGACAGGGGCAGCTACATTGGCGGCGGGGAGGAGGGTACGAAGGAAGAGGCAGAGGTGGAAGCTACAACTGTCGGGGAAAACTTGTGTAACTTAACTATAATTTAAAATAAAAATCTAAAATTGTTTCCGACCCACCTCGTCTGTTGGAATTGTTGTTTGAAATTATTGTTTGGCCAAGTAACACATTCAATATTTTCTGGGTATCTGAAAAGGTTGAACCCATTGACACCTCCAGCCACGGGATTTTCAACTAGTAAACCTATGCATGTCCATGTCAAACTTTGATAGGAATGATCGGTTCAAGACATATAGGTTCCAGCTTGTAAACCTTTGTCCATGTTCTTTGGATTGGGATGATCAGTGGGAATGGGTAGGTTTCGGGTTCAACATCTGGAACCTATCCTGTTAGAAATTTCCATTGTTTGGAAATAGGATCACTTGTTCATCTGGCTTGGTTCCGGGAATTAGTTTTTTTTTTTTTCATTGTTTAAAATATCCAAGACAAATAGCGATTATAACAATATATTATGAGTAAAAAGTGGCTCAAAGTAAAGCATGGATAAACAACAGAAAAAAAAATATAAAGAGAATAATAAATCTTTCTTCCAATCTCAAAAATCGGTTCGACCGATCCCTAGTGGGTGGCTAGGTTCAATAACCATAACCTAGAACCTACCCGACGATACCGATTCCAAAAATTTGAAACCAGATTGTTGTTTCCACTGTTACTGGAACCGGACCTACCTAATGGACGGTCTGGTTCAGTTCCAAAAACCGGACCAGCGCCCTAGCTTTTGAGTCGTGCATCACCCAAATTCACCGCCAAATCTAAAGCCGCACATTGTCGACCATTGGATCGTGTAGAATGCAAATGTATTCAAATATTGTCCGAATTGAAAATCAAACAAAAAAATGTCCAACTAGATAGATAAAACACTCTATATTCCACCCCAAATTGCCACAGACATCTCGGCTCTTGGCTGGCAGAGCGTCACTTTTGATTTCCCCTCGGCAAAACACTTTAAGAAGCTAAAAATCACCTTGCTTGATAGCCGGGATGTCATTTGTTTGTGGGCTTGATCAAATGAGATTTGACAGCACCACATGAAAATGTTGAGAAATAGTGACTCTAAAATTTTCTTTATTTACATAAAAGATAGATGATAATAAAAAAAACATTTGAAACTGCCCAAATTCATAACATAAGTAGAAGAAGAAAGGATTCCTGCACTCATCAATAAAAACCAGGTCCTCCAACTTGGCCATAATCGTTGACTTTCCCTTCATCCTCATGCACCAAATGGTTGACCGCCATGTCAGCATCGCCGACCCCGGCTGCGTTCACCGCCGCGCCCACCGTGGCCCCATACGGCTGGAGGAGCGACCTCATCATCATGTCGTCGGCCTTCATGGTAACCTTCTGAATCAGCTCTTCGACCGCGACCACGTACTGCTCGAGCTCCTCCGCCGCCATGTCGTTGTCCAACGCCTTATCCCACCAGAACCCGCCGCCGCCGCCCATCCTCTCCCTCTCGCCTCCCTTCAATTGCACGCCTCGCTGCTTCTCTCTCGCAAGCTCTTGCAAAACCTCGTCGTACTCCTCGTTCAGCGCGCGCAGAGCCGGCACGATGTCGCCGTCGGCCACTGCTCCTTCTTCATCTCCATCTCCATCCCGGGAATCGAGGGTAGTTCCACGGACGTAGCGGTCGATGACGAAGTCAACGTTCGGGTGTCCAAAGCAGAAGATCTTGTGGACCGGTGAGAAGACGATGATGGCGATATGCGCGCCGCAGAGGACACAGAGCTCGCTCGCCTTCTTGAAGAGCCCCGACCGGCGTTTCGAGAAGGTGACTTGCTGGCTGCTCTTGTTGGTGATCTTCTTGATCTCGATCTTCTTCCTCCCTTTGCTTGGCTTGGGGGTCTTGGTGAGTTTCTTTATGACAACCATGGTGAATTCCTGGAGTTATTTATGATGATGGGGAAGAAGACATGTCGAGAAAGGCATGTAGTTTTAATTAAGTAATGTGGTTCTTGGAGTTTAATTATGGAAAGGGTGATTTTAGTTTATTTGGACATGGATAAATTTGGTAAGACAAAAATTGAGGATCAAGATGGACGCCGAATATTAGGATTGATTGGCATTTTGGATAAGTATATGAAATGTTTTCCCGGTGGATCTCTCCCGAATTAAATAGGGAATCTTTAATCTTTTGACTTTTGCCTGAAAATCCCAAAAATACTCACGCTAGCTAAATAAATAATAACGACCGACTATAGATAAACAATAAATGAAACAGTAATTTGAAAAGCTCGCGTTATTATAACTATAGACACACCTTAAAACGGGATAATTACCTAATTCATCATAAACCTATTATAAGGATACCTATTCAGTCATAAGCTTTTTCAAATTTTGCAATTCCTAAATTTTTGTGTGAAATTTCAATGCAATCCTCTCGATCAATTGTCGCCAAATATTGCTAACATAGCGTCCAATTATCATCGGTCATCTTACGTGACATGTTGACATGGACAATTTGTGGATTACCACATTAGAGATTTCCAACAACAATTGACTCAAATGACTACATTAAAATTTTAAGTAAAAGTTTAATACTACATTGATAAAATTGAATTTAGGACAGAATTGGGACCGTACAATAAGATTAGGACTAATTAGGTAATTTCCCTCCTTCAAACCCTTTTTTTTCTGTCTATCCCTCCTTAAAACTTAAATAGTTTGAAATAGCGCTCGTCGAGACCTCATCAATGGTAAGATTGATGAAAAAGGAAAAACATACATTTAACGTTGACCAATCAATCTTGTGATTTTTATCCACCTTTCCTTAACTGTTCTTTCTTCTTCTTTTGTGTTCAAATTGAAAAACTTTAAATTTACATATTCGCTACTTTTTCACAAGACTCCTCCAAGATTCAAGTATTTTGATCAAGTTAATGATCGGAATCCTGCTCTACAGTCTCTCTAGAGTCCAATCTATACCATAGACAATTCATTGGTTCAAATTCTTTTGAGTGGAATTCTCTGGTTAAAATTGTGAACCTTATATGATTATAAGATATGTTAATTAAAATAGATTAACAATAAGGGTCAAACTCATTACCAAAAATCGCATATAGAATTTAGCTTAAACACATTAGTAAGCATAAGAGAAGAAATGAAAGTTTTTTAAAGCAAACAGAAAATCCCAGAAGAGGAGGACTAAAACAACGCTGTTTTGACTAAAACAGACGGTCTTATTTTATCATGACAATGTGCAGCTTTTGCATATTTAATAATAACAATTTTAACCCATTCCACATTGTGATTAATCAATTAATTCTCTTGAGATTATTTATGTCAATTCGATAGGGTAGGGTATTGCTATAGCCATTTAGATATTGGAAATAGAGTACGCCTAATTTCAAAAGCTAATAAACTTACTATATTGTCCAATAAAGCTCTCTTATGTAGATTCTAATTTGACTAAATTTCTTTATCACCCTACAATAACTTAAAACTTTATTTCCTGAATAAATTCAAATCACTAATATTCTTTTCTCTACTAAATTTTTTTTCCATATTTAGTACATACCGAACCATTTTTGCTCGCTCACAAACTAGGTTGAGTTAGGGAAACGCTGGATGGGCCTTATGGCAGAGATAAATTGGTTTTGGTTAAAATTATTTTCAGAAAATCTTGTTCAATTTGATTTCTATGATCAGATCTTTAAGATCCTAATAAATCATGTTCTGTCTTAATTTTCGCCTTTCTAAACTTTATTTTTTACTAAGCTTTCTTTATGAGAAAGATGCGATTCTTTCAAATTTCGACCAAGGATATATATATGTCCAACCAAAATTAACAGATTAAATAAAAATTTTAGAAGCCAAGCTTGAGTCCGGACGAAAACCATAGCAAATCATACGAATTATGCTACTCTTAATATAGAAAGAAAATCCAAGGATTATCTGAACCTCAAAGTTCTGTCGAGAAATTCCATGAAATGTCCATATTTTCTATTTAGATGTAATTTGGGAATATATTGCTATAGGATGCTTTGTGGGGGAGTTCACTAAAAAAATCCCATGAATATCATATATTTTTAAAATGAATTTAAGTTTTTTTTTAAAGATTTAAGATTTAACCTGTGAATGATTGTAAATGGATGGTCTCATTGTGAATTCCATGGTTTTTATTTGAGAAGATTGAATTTTTTTTTTTAGGAATAAGAGCACCAAAAGTCCTAAAACTTATCATGAATATGTGATTGAATACTATAACTTTTAAAAAGTACAATCAAGTCATAAACTTGTTAAGTTGGTGCAATTGAGTCGTTTCATGAACTCCGTTCAATTTGGTTAACAAAAAATGCTAACATGACTTTTTCTCTCTCTTACACGGCATCAACGTTAACCAAAGCATGAAGCATGATACTAAAATGACGTCGTTTTGGTTCAAATCCTAATTGTTGAATTAATTTTGAAAAGAAGAACACAAGCTAAAAAAAGAAAAGAAATAAACAAAGCCTAGAGGCCCTTACCTGGTGGGACGGCACCGTCGATGGCTATGGCCCAAATCTTGGCAAGGGTTACCAGCCCTTTTCAACTATGGTGGGGCAGCGCCCCTCTTGGCTTGATCGCTGAACCTCGCCCTGGTTTTTTGTATGAGCTTTTTTTTTGAAAAAAGGCCTTTTGCTTTTCCTCTAATTTCATTAAGATTTGGGGTAAAAATGAGGATCTGGACTAAAAAGACAATGTTTTAGTGTTTTAGTTAACGTTAGCACAGGGTAGAGAAAATAATAAAAAATGTCACATCAACATTTCCCACTCCGTAGAATTGGACATACTCGGCCAAAAAAAAAGGACATTGTTAATGAAAGGATTTAATTGAGCCAATTTATCAAATTTTAGGATTTAATTGCATTTTATAAAAGATTTAAGACTCCATTGCAATTTCATGACAAGTTTTAGGACTTTCGATGTACTTATTTTTCATCATCATCATTATTATTTGATGGGGTGGGAGATTGAATATTAATGCGTCAAATATTATTTACAATACAAAAGCGCATATATTTTTATTCTGAAGACACTTTATTATTATAGCCAAACCTCAAAACATTAGTAATTAATATTAAACCCTAGACTTATTAGACTGCTCTATTCATCTTGCAGCATGCTTCAAACCGAACAGTGTCGATCCTCCTTGAGGTCTCTATATCCTTCTACAAACTAACCAGGGAAATTCATTTTTTCTTAATGTTGGGATTTGTGATTCCCCCCTTGGCCAATGCTAATTTTAATGACTACATAATGAGGACTATTATTGTTGGTGTCCATTTTTACCATGTGCTTAATTTGTATGCTATTGATGGTACTCCTGGAGAGACACTAAAAGTACGTAAAGTGCCTCATTGCTACTTCATTTAATCAAGTAAACATGAAATTGCACGGTTAACAAAAACTACATTTGGAAATTTGAACTGTGCCCCTCAAGGTTAAAACAGTTGATTGAGAACTTAGGGATTTCCAGCTCAGGAGTTAGAAGTCACATATTCTTATCCCAATCACTACATACAAATTACTATGGGTTAGGGCCACATATAGAGTCAAAAATTGTAGACTTAATTGGTTCATGGAATTTGCAAGGTGCCTATGGGAATCTAGATAATTAAAGAAAAAAATAAATTTGATAAGATGAAATGAAATGCCAAGAAAATGTCATAAATTGATATAAGAGTTGATCAATTGAAGGCGTTTTATAAAAAGATAAATGAAAGTTGGTAAACAATAACAAAATTTGGTAAACTAAAACACAAATAAAAGTTGGTCATTGACTTCAACGAGAATTGATAATCTACAACTTTCTGATAGTTTAATTGGAAAAAGTTGATAAATAATTGAAATAAAGATTAGTAAATTCACGTAATAGTTGAGATTAGTAAATTCACGTAATAGTTGATAAATTTGAAGCATCCATTAGAAAAATAATTTAAAGTTGATAAAAGATGTTAATGATTTGCAAACTGTAAAAAACATTGGAAACTTCGTTAAAGTGCAGTTGGTAATTACCAACTAGGAAATCAACAGTTGGGCAATCCTTGTTATCCAGAGTGTTTTGAGATTTACCAACTTTTTCAGAAATGTACTAGCACGAAAAAATAAATTAATTTTTTTTTTAAATGAAGCAGTAGAACCGTCCATTCCTCTGACCTTTTGAAAACGAAACGGTAGAATCGTCCGTATCTCTCTTACTTTTTGCTTCGGCAGTCTTAATTCAGTTTCGAGTAGCCAACATGGATTTGTACGTTTGGCACTTACATTGTGCAAGATTAAACTTGTTAATGAGTGAATGGAATGCTTGTTTCCATGACCTGAAATTAAAGGTGGAAATGTCTAACCCAAAGGATAACGAAGTTCGATTGATTTTAAAATTAACGCATGCTTGTTTTCTCGCTCGTCTCTTCTCTGGTCTTTTCAGAGACTTTGGACCAATGATAGTGGCAAAACTTCCCTGCAGGACTTCGGCTCGACGTGTGTAAACAGCGTTGTCGTCACGGCAGAAAATTCATATTAATTGTATTGTAATTTGTGTCAATTTTTGCCGGTTTAAAGCATCTTGATTATGATTATAATTTTGAATATTTGAATTATGATGGAAACATTTTAGTTCTTATCAATCTATTAAAATTAAGCGTGTCGTGTCATAAAAAATTGAGATTTTCTTTCTGTAATTTATGTTTTATCTAGTGTTGTATAAACAGATCGGGTTCGAAACTATTTTCTTTTTCTGAGAACGATGTGGATATTTATGCGATTCATGAAATTTGATTTTTTTTTTGGTCAAATGAAATTTGGTTGGTTGAATACACATAAATTGAGTCTAGGCAGAGTATCTCCTTTACGTACAAAACGATTCTCTCGAAGGCTCTTGCCCCGTCAATGAAGTTTGGTCTCATGAAGTTGATGACTATGCTTCTAATGTTAAAGGGGGTAATTTGACTCGACCCTTCTCCTTAGTTTCCAAGACATCATCGTCTAACAAATACATTTCCACCATGCACATTAGTTTTTTTTTTTTTTTTGTCAGAACCATGCACATAATTTGGACGGGTGATTTTGTGTCAATGTCAGAAGGGAGTCCAGATTCGGCTAAGTACTGTAGAGGGATTGAAACCCCAGATGAGTAGATACAATGCCCTACTCCCGTTGGAATGGGGAGAAGCAAGATAAATCGTTGTGGCAGTCGTGGTGGGGCGTCAACCCTTCTCTAATTCATTACACTTTTTGACTTCAAGTCGTTTGCACATTCGAATCAAATCATGGGACTCAAGGTTATCACCATGGGAATCTCTCGTCAAGCATCGACAAGAACCTTTTGATTTAATTCTTAATAGAGATCACTAAAAAGCTTTATTTTGAGACCACCACTTTTGTCGATATCACATGTTATTCACATTGACAAGCATTTTGCTTACAGAAAACATCTATGAAGGTGTTGCAATTCGGCTACGATAAATCAAGGACCAAATAAATGATTTTCCATTTTTGGCCTTATTTTGTTCATATCTACTCTATAGGTACTAATTTCTTCCCATTCCTTGTATAATTTGTTGTGTTGTAACTGGTAAAGTGCATATTATGGATAAATTAGAAGTTTCAATGCTCAATTACTATCGACTACATAAGCAACCTGTAGGGCCAAATGATTGCCTCGAAACCGAGGTTCACATGCAAGTCCACCCACCATTACTACTACCAAAGAGGCTTCTCTCAGTATATTGTTTGTCACTCTCTCCTTAGAGGATCTTCGATCCATTCTTCGAGAATCTGACACTTCTTGCTCATTTATCCCTTTTGCTATGTATGTCGCTTCAAGTACTTTTGATTTGTGGTTTTGTTTACTCCACCTACTGCAACCATACGACTTCAAATTATAACTTCTTTCAGTCAAAATCATTATTTCACATGCACCTACTATTCACACAATTGATAATTCCCAAATAAGAGTCAGCCATATAGTAAACATTTCAACATTGACATTATCCTTACCTAACACCTTTATGGCTCCCAAACTCTCCCTAAATTTGATTACAGGAGGATGATTGCGTGAATGGTTTTGATTTTTACTTCTCTTCTCATGGTTATCATGCGCAGGATCCACCGATGACAAACCATTAGGACGGGCCTTAGAATGGGACACCTATTCGAGGTTGTTTCCTCAAATATTACCAAGTCTTTTACTAGATGTACTACCATAGTGTCATTTGAAACTTGACATTTTAGGTTAGGTCATGCATCTTTCTTTAGATTAAGATCTTTGATTCCAAGTGATCATTTAGGTTCGGTTAATAATAAACATATTGATTACCCGCCTTGTCAGCTAAGAGAACATTCATGACTTGCCAATTGATCTTAGCAAATATGTCTCTCACGCTCCTTTTGATCTAATTCACTCTGATAGTTAGGGATCATCTCCAACCCCCACCGTGAACAGCTCTAACTTGCCAATTGTGCATACTTATTCTCGTTATACCTCATTATAGAACATATATGAGTTTGCTTACATCTACCATGATTTTGATGTCATGATAAAAACACAATTTTCTCAAGATGTCAATGTTTTTCGCACTGATCATGCCATGGAAGATAGCGACACAACTTTTCCAGGAACCTCCCGATGATATGACCGAGCAAAACGTAAACGTAGGCATATTGAGATAGTACATACACTCTTCTAGTCTTCATTTTTTGTCCAAAATAGTTTTGGTGAGAGGTTTGTCTTACAGTTGCACACACTATCAACCGTATTCCATCACCTATCATAGCTAACCTTTCTCCTTATAAGCGCTTGTATGGTAATGTCCTCAATTACAGTCTTTTTTGAGTCTTTGGTAGTGCTTGTTTTGTAAATCTTCATCAACACTGGATTTATTCCCAAAAGATCCCACACCTCCATCCACTTGTGAATCTTCCTCTCGAGAATTGTCTTTTCTTCTATATGCAAGTCCTTTTGGAGATACTACCTAGCAACTTCTGACCGGTCTACTCCATTCGCAAATTCTCCATTAGGCAAAATTCCATCATCCTCTGCCCGTCATTCCACAAAAGTAGGTTGATCTTATGTTCAAGTTCGTGATTACCATTGTTACTCCACCATTGCTTCTCTTTCTAAACCTCGTACATATAGAAAAGCTAGTGTATATCCTCTCTAGCAACAAGCAATGATAGATTAGTTGCAGGCCTTGATAAATCTCATTCATGAGATTTGGTTGATTTGCCTCTTGGTAAGTCCGATGCAGGTAGTAAATGGCTACAAAAGATAAGAACAAAGGTAAATGGTACTATGCACCATGACAAAGCTCGAATAGTGGTAAAAGGCTTTACTCAGGAGTATGAAATTGACTATGAAGAGACTTTTACTCCTGGTGCATGCCTTCCTTCTGTTTGCACTCTTCTTGCTATTGCCACGATTAAATGCCGATCTTTGTTCCAAACGGATGTTAAAAAATGCAATCCTAAATGGCAATCTCACTAAGGAAGTTTATATGTTACCTCTCATGGATCCATTCATCCTTCTAATAAAGTGTGTCAATTACGTCGAGTATTATATGGCCCGAAACAAGTTCCTCATACATAATATTCCAAGTCTAGCTGTACTATGGAATCTCTTGGCTTCAAATCCAACCCCTACAACCATGATCTTTTGTTTGGTGCAAATTTCGTGGATTTATTATAATCCTCTTATATGTGGACGACGTGATTATCACCAGTGATGATCATGCTGGTATTTCAAAACTCAAATAATATCTTAGTCAACAGTTTCAAATGAAAGATCTTACATTGACTCAACTATTTTTTAGGCTTGGACGTTAATTCAAATTCCACTGGTTATTATCTTTCTTAAGAAACATAAGCCACCGATCTTCTTTTTCAGTTGGACTCACTAACAGCAAGGTCACTAAAACTCCTATTGAGACAAATGCCAAGTTTGATGCTAAAATGAGACTTCTCTTTCAAATTGTACACTCTATCAATAGCTGGTCAATAATCTTATATATCTCATTGTTACTCGACCTAACATCACCTATGACGTTCTCGTTGTCACTCGGTTTATGACTGCGCTCCATGTGACTTATTTTGCTACAGTCCTTCAAATTCTTCCGTATGTCAAGATTACATTATTTCATGGCCTTCACATTTCTACTCATTCGACCTTAGAGTTGAAAATTTATTCTGATAGTGATTGGACTAGTGACCCTCAAGATTGTCGCTCCACTAAAGGTTTCTGTTTCTTTTTAGGCAATTCAGTTATCTCATGGAGTAGGAAGAAATAGATTATTTTTCTTGCTCTATTACCCGAAGCAAAATATCGGACTCTTGCTAATACGATATTGAAGTTAGTATGGTTGCGCTAGCTACTAAAAGACATGGGAGTGCTTCGTAATATTGGAACAGCCATTCATTATGACAATCGATGAGTCATCCAAATAGCATATAATAATGTTTTTCATAAACACACTGAGCACTTTGAAATAGACTATTATTTCATCCGATATTGCATTTTTCGTGGCACTATTCAACTTGTCTCCACTTCATCTGCTAAACAAATTACTAATGTCTTCGCCGGGACACATTCACCTGGGCATTTTATGGATCTTTTCTCAACTTCAAGTTGACTTTTTTCAAGTCACCTTAATTTTGCATGGCGATGATATATATTTGTGATTACTATTTTTGAGATTAGGTCGATTGTAGTTAATGGTATTTGTGATTAAGTCTAATCGTCTTCTTTTCCTATATATATTCTGTATATCTTCATTTGGAGATACACAGAATATTACATTTATCACTCATCACAAATCTAAACTATTTAAATGTACCCTTCTTTTATTTTTTTTTTTTTTTTTTATTCATAAGTGACATTAGATTCATTACAGAAAGTACCTCTTGTAACTTTGAAAATTAGTGTTTAATTGGCTTGCTATCAACACCAAAAAGAGCGCTAAAACTCTTATCAATTGCGAGCTAGATGGAAAATGACAAGCTCAAGTTGCTTTATTTGCTTATGGGTCAGCCTTTGAAAAGAAGACTAAAGTCCCTTCCTATTAACCCCCTCTGAATATGCTTAATTGCTTATCATGATGGCTTCTATTAACCACAACCCCACCCTCTCTCTCTCTCTCTCTCTCTCTCTCTCTCAGAACTCTTTTCACACTTTACGTGAAATCCCATTCTGACTCTGCATATAAACCAAACCCTCACGTCTCCACCGAAAAACTGCAAAACACACCTCCTCTTCCTCCGCTTTCTTTCCCTCTCTCTGCTTGCTTTTCTCTAATAACCCCCTTGAGAATTCTCTCTTTCCTTTTCCTTGCACAGAGAGGATCACAGAAAATGTCCAACACGTGCGCGACGAAGAAGAGCTCGAAGAAGAATTCGAAAGCGAGGCTGCCTCCGAAGAGAGGACAGGTCAAAGTCGGGATCTTCAGGTGGGTTGCGAAGAAAGTGGCCAATATAGCATCGATGGCAGGGGGTCGGAAGGAGGAGAAGCTACGTCGCAAGCAAGCCGGCCTCCGCGACACCCCATAAATGTATGATTCGACTCTGCAGTTGTCCTAGAGAATTTGATGAAACAGATAGAGACCAAGAATAACCGATGATTGTTTGTGCTCTCAAGGATATGTCTTTGCTACTTCTGTATGGGTTTACAATGACTACATGTCGGTGGATGATTGATGTTCAATGTCTCTGACGCAAGAAGAGAGAGAGAGTCGAGAGATAACAAAATGTGGGTTTACTGGGCGTGTCTATCAATTTTTATGTTTGTGCGTGCATGTCAAACAATAGTGGCTGGCTAGAACTTTTTGTATTTTTATTTATTCAAAGGAAGGCATTTTGCTATTTCTCTCTTTTTCCTTTTTTTTTCTTTTTTTCCACTTCGTTTTCCTTTGAGAAAATGACACAAATAGTCAACAATCTTTCCTCCGATGTGCAATATAACCCATGAACTATTAATTATTCAATTTAATCCCTGAACTTTAACTAAATGTATAATGTAATCCCTAAACTTTTAATTTATTAAATGTGGTTCCTAAAGTTTTAGTACATGTTCAATTGCGTTCCCGAACTGGATAATCTAAGGGACTAGATTGAATCCGGGGATATAATAACTCATGGATTAGATTGAACATTTACCAAAAGTTTAGAGACCATATTGAACAAATTAAAAATTCATTAACTACATTGCACACTGGGGCAAAGTTAATGGATCATTTGTGTAATTGTCCCTTTTCCCTTTATTGCTGCAATGGTTAAATACTTGACTTGATATATCTAATTTAAATGCCCCTTGCCGTTGCCTACTTTTGTTTTAATTTGTTTTTGGACCACAACATACTTCCGATTTGACGTGTATGAAGATTTTGGAATTTTTGTCCCATGA
The DNA here is from genome assembly GCA_024733475.1 of Syzygium grande. Classification (NCBI taxonomy): domain Eukaryota; kingdom Viridiplantae; phylum Streptophyta; class Magnoliopsida; order Myrtales; family Myrtaceae; genus Syzygium; species Syzygium grande. The sequence goes on along the minus strand of JAMXDD010000009.1, from coordinate 23,632,731 downwards.
GATGAAAACTAAGATATTTGTGCAACACTCGCTTAAGTGCCATAATTTTTAAGAAATATTCATTTGAATGCCATAACTTTTAAGAAATATTCACTTGAATATCCTAACTTTTAATAAATGTTCACCATGAATGTCATGTCATATCAGATTTCAAGCACCTATAGTGAATATTTTTAAATGTTATGGTATCCAAGTAATCAATTGAAAAAATTATGACACTGAAATAAATTTATACGAAAATTATGGTATTCAAGTGAAAATGATAATAAGTTGTAGGTGGCTCCAGCTATAAATGGAACCATGCAATTTGATGTCCACATAAACTTCCAAAATGACTTTGAAATGTTCGTTGCCCATCAATTGTCAATTGCCGTAATCCTCGTCCTATAAATCAATCATGCTGTTAGGACTCCTTTGTTCCCTATGCACATGTTTCACGCCACAGTCACAATCAAGGCTAGACTAAGGTAAATGGACAGCGGGAAACCTGCGCGATTTTGTCTTTGGAATTCGGGAAAGTTGGACCAAGAATCAAGTTAAGATCACCAAAAGGGGCATATGCTGCGATTTTTCCTCGTAAGGATTATCATCTCGCATATGTCGGAAGGCATTAAACTTGAGATCTTGAAAATTTATGATCGTGTCTATTGAAACAAGAGACTCCAAAAACTAATCTGATATTAGAGGGATAATTACTCAATTAGTGTTAAACCTATTAATATGCAAATTCAGCTCTTAATTTTTCAATTTTACCACGTAAAAATATAAACTGATATACCTGTGACAAACGGAGAGTAAAACTCCAAACTAGTATACCCATCAACTGCCACGTGTCATCCAACTCGGCAATTTGATGATAAAATTTAATAAAAACTAATGAAGAGTAAATTTATCACAAATATATCAATTTGGGAATTTTCGTGGTATTAACCCTTGAAATAATAGGATAAAGCTGCCTATTCTTTTTTCTTCTTTGGGTTAATATAACGAGAAACCTCAAACTTTTATACCTGTGACAAATTTAGCCCAAATTATTTTTAATCACAAAAAACCCTAAACTGATATACCTATGATAATTTTACCTCGAACTATTTTTTTTATCATCAAAAACCCCACACTAGTACACCTATGACAATTTTACTCCAAACTAATTTTTTAACCACAAAAAATCCAAAACTGGTACACTTGTAACAAATTTATCCTCCGCTAGTTTCCGTTAAGTTTTATTACTGAATTGCTAAGTTTGATAGCACGTGGTAGTTGACGTGTGTATCAATTTGGGGTTTTACCTCTCTGTTTGTCATAAGTTTACCAATTTATGATTTTTCATGATATTAATCCAATTTAATGGACACTAACAGAAGGTAAATTTGTCACAAATATACCAATTTGGGGTTTTTAGTGGTCAAAAAATTAGTTTAGGGTAAAATTGTTACATGTGTACTAGTTTTGGGTTTTTTGTGGTCAAAAAAATAGTTCGGAGTAAATTTGTCACAGGTGTACCGATTTAAGATTTTTATTGTCAAAAAATTAGTTTGGAATAAAATTATCATAGGTATACCAATTTGGGATTTTTCATGATATTAACCCTTCTTCTTTTGTTGTCACGGAGAAATAGAAAAATCATTCCAAGGCAAGTAATTCAACCACAGGCAACTTCACATTGGTTCATGGGTTATTTGATTTTCTCACTATGGTTGATAAGTAATGGAGGATGCAACGCTTTTCAATCCTGATGTCTACTAAAATAATGTGAACTCGATGACAGCCGAAAACATAATTAACATCAGGTTCCATTTGTTTTGCGAAAATTTTAACCGTCAAAAACATTTTCATCTTATTTCAGCATTTGGATCGTTTGAGTCAATAAAAAACATTTTCATAGCTAACTGAAAATCCATATTTTAATTCAGGATAATGAAAATCATTTTTCTTGAAAATAAGTACGTTTTAAAATATTTTCTCTCATTTTCCTTAAAAAAAAAGGAGACTTGTGCTCTAATTTTGCCATTACTACCTAAGTCAAGTTCATGCAGATCCAGCAAACTTGCCTCTTCCAAAGGTCAAATTTAACCGGGACGTTTATACTCCTCTCAAGTAATCTTGGGCAAGGTTCAAGAGCAACCTCTCTTCCAATCCATCTTTCAGGATGAAGTTTCACTTCCCAGCTCACGAATTCGAGTTGACGTTCTAGCTCCTCGGCGTCGTCATCGTCGTCGAGCATGGCGACCTCTTCAGATTCAGCCACGGCTCTTCTTGATGTGAAATGTTCCCCTTCTGCTGATTTGTCTCTATCCTGCAATTCAACAAATGCAGGAAATAAGAGCAAGCGGAAATAAGAGCCCTTGTTAGGGCTCATAATATCTCTTGTCTTGGCATCCTTGAGACCAAGATTAATCCGACTCTTTTTGAGCTTCTTTCTGTTGGACTTTTGCCGGGTTGGGAATGGACGGCCAACTATGATTTATCGCCACGTGGTAGAATATGGATGGGCTGGAATCCTCAAGAAATAGACCTCCAAGTCCTTTCTAGATCTACGCAAGTTATTCATGCGCGGGTCCGATTGTTGGCCCTCAATGAGACTTGTATTTTTTCGGTTGTCTATGGGGAGCATACTTTTGTGGCTCGCCGTGCACTTTGGGCTGATCTTGTGCAATCAAGTAGTCTGTTTGAAAATGAACCTTGGCTGATCGCTGGGGACTTTAATGCTATTCGGGACAACTCTGACAGAATGGGTAGTTCTAATGCATGGTTACCGGCCTTTGATGAGCTTAGCATTTGTTTAGACCAAGCTGGTCTGGATGACCTTAGATATATTGGCCATTGTTTCTCATGGTCAACTTCAGTGGGAGTAAATCGCAAGCAGAGGAAGATCGATAGGGTGCTGATTAATGCTAATTGGACCAGCTCCTTCTCTTACTCAGAGGCAAACTTCCTAGCCTCGGGAGTTTCTGATCACTCCCCGATGATTATTAGAATTGAACATGCAGTTTCATCTAGAAAGCCATTCAAATTCTTCAATTTCTGGCTATCTCATCAGGCATTTCCGGATATTGTTAAGCAAGTATGGGAGTCACCTATCTCTGGAACTCCGATGTTCCGTTTGTGCCAAAAACTCAGAATTCTAAAAGGGCGACTCAAGCAATTGAATAGAGAATCTTTCTCTGACATCTCGGCTCGCACAGCACAAGCAAGAGTAATGCTTTCGTCCACCCAAGACTCCTTAGCTTCTTATCCTACTAACACGGAACTGGCGAACCTAGAGAAGGAGCAACTCCTGATCTTCTCAAAGTTACGTCTCCAAGAGGAAGCTTTTTATAAACAAAAATCGAGAATAAGATGGCTAAAGGATGGGGACTTGAACACCAAATATTTTCATCTGTTCGTCAACAGGAGACAACAGAGTAATCGTATCCTCTCGGTCTCTGACTCTAATGGTGCTCTAATTACAGACCCAACATTAGTACAGGAACATATCATTGCGCATTTTCAGACTCTTCTCCTTGCAAGAGATTCTGATGATCGACCATCCTGTGCTGATGTCCAACCTTTGGTGGCTCGTACTCTCAATAGTGAACAGATCAACCTATTATCCAGGGATGTCTCGGATACGGAAATACGCAACACTCTCTTCTCCCTCGCCAAAGGTAAAGCCCCGGGGTCAGATGGGTACAATGTTGATTTTTTTATATCGTCTTGGCAAGTCGTTGGGCCGTCTGTTTTATTGGCTATTAAGGATTTCTTTCAAACGGGCTGCATGTTGAAGGAGATTAATTCTACTATCATTACACTTGTCCCTAAGGTATCTAATGCCACCGGAATGAATGACTTCAGGCTAATTGCATGCTGTAACACAATTTACAAGTGTATAGCAAAAATTTTGGCTAATCGAATTGCTGCTGTGTTGCCATCAATTATAAGTTCTCCACAGAATGCTTTTGTAAAGGGCAGGAGAATAGGAGATAATATACTCCTTGCACAGGAGTTATTTGCGGATTTTCACCATGAACCCTATCTACCGAAGTTATTTGCGGGTTTTCACCATGAACCCTATCTATCAAAGTGTGCCATCAAAGCCGATTTTCAGAAGGCATATGACACAGTAGACTGGAATTTCTTGAAAACGGTTTTGGAAGTCTTCGGATTCCCTGCAATGATCACGAAACTCATTATGGAGTGCGTAACTTCTCCTAAATTCTCAGTAGCTATCAATGGAGAACTACATGGCTTCTTTGCGAGTGGAAGAGGTATTCGTCAAGGAGACCCCCTATCTCCATACCTTTTCACACTTGTTATGGAAATTTTCTCCAGAATCCTTAATTCACAAGCGCGAATCCCGGGTTTTAAATTCTACTAGCGATGTAAGTACACTCGCCTAACTCACATGTTTTTTGCCGATGATGTCCTTCTTTTTATGGAGGGAAACATTACCTCTGTCAACCTCCTCAAAGAAGGTATTTAGCTCTTTTCCAAATGGTCGGGTCTCTACCCGAATCCCAACAAAAGTGAAGTATATCTTTCAGGTGGGACGGCAGATATTAAGGAACAGATTCGGCTATCCTTGGGATTTAATGAAGGCCTGCTCCCTTTCCGCTACCTCGGTGTACCCATATTTGCATCGAGAATGACCAAAATGTCGTTAGTTAACTCTATAATGGCACGAGCACACTCCTGGTCCCATCGATTTCTTTCCTTTGCTGGTAGACTGCAACTGATCAGATCCGTTCTCTATGCTATCCAAGTGTATTGGACGAATGTCTTCACGATCCCTCAATCTGTACTGTACAGAATAGAATTGATTCTGCGACAATTTTTGTGGAAAGGACTCAATCTGGGTATCGGGGGGGCTAAAGTCCCATGGAATGAAGTCTGTTTGCCCAAAGAGGAAGGCGGGTTGGGCATACGTAGGCTGCTAGATTGCAACCGTGCAGCGATGCTGAAGCACATATGGACTCTATTCACAGATAAGGAGTCCTTATGGTGTAAGTGGATACATTCTACGTTCCTCAAGAACAAAAACTTCTGGTTGATGTCGAAGCCCACTATCTGTTCATGGGCTTGGAAGAAAATACTGGATATCCATCCGCAATTTCGGCTACAATTTCGTTGGCATATAGGTGATGGCTCATCTGTATCATTTTGGTTTGATTATTGGCACCCTAAAGGCCCTCTTTCTGACTTTTTCTCTAATAGAGAAATATATTCCTCTGGCATCCGAGAAATGCAACTGTCCATGATTTCTTATGCTCTACATGGGATGAATCCTCTTTCATGGAAATTTTCAATACATGGACAAACCCGCTTCCCACGATTCGCGAAAGTCCTGATATGTTTGTTTGGCAAGGCCATTCTTCTGGGACTTTTTCCACAGCAACGGCTTGGGAGTTGATTAGAATCAAGAGCCCAAAAGTGTACTGGAGTTCCTTTATCTGGGACCGTAGCATCACACCAAGGTATGCCTTTTTATTGTGGCTTATCTCGAAAAATAGACTCCCAACTCAGGTTGTCTTACTCAGCTACAATAGAATTCCCGGAAGCACTTTGTGCTTACTGTAAATGTAGACCGGATTCTATTGATCACTTGTTTTTTGGGTGCCAATTCACGGGTTCCCTTGCATTGTTTTGGGCAAACACTTGCAATCTCTCTTGGCGGAATAAACCTTGGGTTGATAATCTACGATGGGCAAGTAAATACATTAGTGGTAACAACTTCCAACATCGGATTGCTCGGTTCTCTCTTGGTGCCTTATGTCATATTATTTGGTCCGAACGGAATCATATGCTTTTTAGGAAAAAGCCCATGTGCTTACTAGCCATGCGCAATCACCTTGTTAAGGTTGTTCGGGACAGAGGGTTATCCATGCATCCTATACAAGACACTCACTGCAACAGGAAGATCCAATCCAATTGGGGCATTTCATCATCCATATTCGTGTAACTTGCTTTGGAGTTCTTGTTGGGTATTTTCCTAGGTTGTTGGCTGTTGTTTAAGCCTTCTTGTACTACTTTCATACATTGTTTAGCCGTAACACCTTTGCATCTATTGGGACACATATAGGTGTCGCTATATGTGCGGGGTTTTTGTGTTCGGCTACCATCCTTGTAAGCTTGGCTTTGAAAAATTTATACAATACTTAACTTACCCCCAAAAAAAAAAAAAAACAAATGCAACGGCAAGAAGCAAAGATACAACAGAACCATAAAACTAAATAGATTAACAAGCGCAAGCACGGTTAGTTTTGAGCTGGCCTCCACCCGTCAAACACCGCCCCCTTCAAAGGGAACCAAAAGGTGATAATTTACCACTACCCGAACCATATTTTGTCATAGGATCATTTGAGTTAAACAGTCAAAAGTTTCACAAATTCGAGTGAGAGAAGATTTTGATACCGGTGCCGCCCAGCCGAGTACGACCTGTAATTTACCGGAAATACTCCAAAGCTATAACCAATCTTTGGATTCCTAGTTGCTGGGAGCCTAAATAATGTGTAATGCCGAAAAGGAAAGGTGAAGAAGGGGGTTTACATGTCTTTGGCATCTTCGGGTTCTTCCTATCTATGGTACTTATCATATGCCTCAGCATCGTCCACAGTTAAGGCAGCATCCGATGGAAACAACTCGTGCCCGCTGAAGTGACGGCAGACCACATTAGCATCATATCCTCCAAACAGGCTTCTCCAAGTTCAGCAGGAAAAGTACTAAGAATAACACCTCATGCAGTCATTCTCGGCCCTTTCTGCTTGTTTGAGCAGCCAAACCGGCTTCGCTTTTTTTCCAGTCTTTTTCTTCTTCCATTGCATGAACAACTCGGGAGTCATTGGAGCTGAAGCAGTCGATTTCGAACGCTGAAGTAATTAACATGTAAGTAGCAACGAATTTTGAAAGATAGTGATGGGGCTAGTCCTCTGTGCATTTTTTGTAGACCAGATCATCAATGTTGTACTAAAACTACCAGAACAGACAATCTCAGATATCTGGGCATAAATTACAATATTCAGGTATTTTACATGGCATATGGCAACAGTGAAAGAAAGTTCAACCTGACCCAAGCAATACCGAGCAGTTGAAAAACCTATAAGGCGTCTGCATGCGGACCTTGGTTACCGTGTGCATGGATGAGGAAAAGAGAGAGAGAGCACACAGTCTCAGTGGGCTTTTTCTGATTATGTTCTTTCTTCTTTTGACTCCACAACCTTCTCCAATGTCTCTTGATCCAATCCTCCATTGTTTCTTAAATCCGAATTGATCATTATAATCAGACTGTAGGATAGCTCGAATGTAGGAGGCACGACAGCTAAACAAAGGCATACTAACACACCAAACTATATTAAAGAGAGTAAAATCTACAGACAAGTCCAATTCGTGCACAAGTCAACAAGTTGTATTGCTCTAAAGAGGCTAGAAGCACGACTCACAATACAAGAACAAATTGCATTCCAACTGGCACTTTTGGCTGAAGGACACCAATCTTGAATAGAATCATTTAGCTCCTTCTCTCTGGCCTTCTCTTCCTCCTTCTTCTGCTCCCCACATGGGCTTCTTTGAACAGGGGAAAACAAAAGAAACAGCAAATCTTGCCAATCCTCCACCGTTATTATTCCATTTCATCCAAAACACTAAACACTTGATGTTCTCAACATGAATATTAAAAGGAGAAAACCCAAGGGCTCCCTCATTTGTAATTTCTACAGACTATCAGGACCGATTGCTCTATACCCATTTCGCAGTTTGCCCTTTTTTGTATGAGCTGGAGAGAAAAGAATGACCTTGGCGGCGATAATGGATTGGTTGGGTTTTGGCTGGACCGATTGCTGGAGAGATTGGACGTACTTCTCAACATTCTTGCTCTTGCTCATGTTTGAAATGCACAATCATATAGACAATGAGAAGTAACCATCGAAACATGTACTTAAAAAAACAGATGGCTTTTGATTTATCATTATGCTTATGATGATCTCATGACGATATATCCTGCGAATTCTTGACCACTTGCTCTCAAGAAATTACATAGGCATATACTCAATAAGGCAGGTACTAGGTCTCTCTTACAAAAGAATTTTTTGTTGTGTTATACTTGCTGCTCTTTTAGAGAAATTGAGATGAGAACTTGTGACCGTATTATGGACTTAATTGTTCCTTGTAAATATTCGGAAAATACCATTAACCAGTACTATATTGATAAGCAAAGTTGTTTTCGCACATATCAGATTGTACAAAACCAGTTCAAGAGCTGACAAAAGCACTATTATAAACATTACAGATCCCATCATTGGATGTTCTTGCAATCACATGGTAAATTTATCTCTTGTATCATTTATATACATCTGCGAATTCCAGCGCTAAAAACTGAGCAAAGAGACAAAAAAAGTGGACAGCCTTTCTAGTGAGATACTAGACTTCATTCCTTCGGATTAAACAAAAAAAGAAATATCAGGAAAATAATCAAAAAAGTCCACTTTGATGATGAAAATTGAAGATCTGAGAAAAAGTGGAAGCACCGTTCGCTTGGAGGACCTTGTCCTCAAAAGGGTCACAAAGCCCTAATCCGTTATTAACCCCTGAAAATGGCAAACCATTTGGAAGAGAAGAATCTGCCATCAACTTGCTGGTCAACTTCATCACATTCTTCTTCATCTCCTCCATTGACATTCTCAATTGCTCAAGCTCACACAAGCCAAGCTCATCAATGGGAGCCTCCCACCAACGCTGCCTTCGGCTCGCTTTTCGCATCATGTCAAGCTTTTCCCCTCGCTTTCTTTCAGCTTCTAGTTCATCAAGGACTTGAGTCAAAATCATGTTGAGCTCCCGAAAGTTCATGTTTTGATGAGCTTCAAAGAGTTGGTGATGAGCGCTGGTGTCAGGAGGAGGCGGATGGTGGCGGGCGAGAAATCGGTCGATGATTAGTTCGACTTCAGGATGGCCAAAAGAGAAAACTTTACTAGCCGGAGAAAATACTATGATCCCAATCTCAACCCCGCAAAGAGTGCAAAGTTCGCTCGCTTTCTTGAAGAGCCCCGATCTTCGTTTCGAGAAAGTCACCTGGAGATAATTTTTCTTAGGGATTCTAGCGATCGCGATTTTCTGGCGACCTAAACTAGGTTTTTTCCCCATAGATGGACTAAAGGAACTCCAGCAAAAAGGGAGAAGCAACAGAAGTGATTCTACTATCCTATTTGTCGCGACCTCCCGAACCGGCCCCGAGGCCTATGGGTTTGGCTAATGGATTACTAAGTTCAACCTAACTTTCGAGCCCTCCCAAGCCCATACCAATCCGCGACTTAAAGTTGTTAACATGCAAATCAATTTCATTTAGGAGTCGCCACTAATCGATTTTTGGTAGGTCGATTAGACACCTAAAGCGAAGCCCGGAGAAGGACTTCCCTTTTACGAACCGGAGATTCAACGGGCACAGGGGACTTGATTACACTAATCGATTAACTAGTGCCCTTTCGGTACCTAATCTTGTTCAATCCATCACCTAACGTGTTCTCGCTAATTCGGGATCTCAAAATTCCATTCCTAACTAAACTAAAGGAAGCAACAATTAATGTCTAAACCTAAACATGCATAATCAACTACATGCGAGTTTAATTTAAATGTGCAACTCAAAATGTGTAAAACCGAGCGGCGTGGGGTTCGCATAACACTAACATGTGAAAAAAGGCAAGATAAGCTCAATTAAACTTCTGATTTTTTTTTGAAATTTTTTAAAAAAAAAATTAAGATAAAAATTAAAATTAAAATTAAAATTTTTAAATTTTTTTTTAAAAAGAAATTTGGAATTTCGAAATTTTTTTTTTTGAATTTTTTTTAAAAAAAAAAAAAATTAAATTCTTTGAAGTTTTTTTTGAAATTTTTTTTTTTTGAATTTTTGAAAATTTTTGGTATTTTTTTTTTTGAAAATTTTTTGAAATTTTTTTTTTAAAATAAAAATAAAAAATAATAATAATAACGATAATAGATAATAGAAAAGATAAGATAAAATAAAATAAAGTGAAAAGATGAAATTCGGATTTTTCGCTTTTCCTTTTTTAAAAAAAATTTTAAAAAAAATCATTAATTGATTTTTTTAATATTAAAATAATACAAAAAAAAAAAGAACCGGATCCGAGTCGGATCTCCGCTCCCGACCCGGATCGGGACTGACCGGGTTTGACCGGGCACGCCCGGCCCGGATCCGGCGGGCGAACCGGCCTCGTTTGTTGAGCCCGGTTTAATTTTTTAAACAACAAGGGCCCAAGGCCCAACAAAAGACCAATAAATGAATAAAAGAAATGGCCCACACGCCCACACGCCGAAAAGCCCAAAACCACATAAAAACTTAATAAACCTAAAACCCGCCCAATACCTACCCGGCCATGACCCATGAATCCGACCCGATTGGGAACCCTACCCGGTTCGCCCGACCAGTTCACGGCCCCTGCGCCCGCGCTGAGGCCTCGCCTTCCAGGGGCCCGGGCGCCGGTGGCCGGCGCTGGGGGCTCTCCTCACGTGGCCACGCCCACGCCCGGTGACGGCCGAGTCAGCTCGTCTCTGGCGACACTACTCGGACGGCGGGCTGCTTTCCTTCAGTCACCGGGCTGGTGATCGGGCGAGGGATCGAGGCCGCTTCTGTGCCCGGGCTGGCTGACTGACCGCCAAGTGAGCAACCAAGCCCCGTGAGGGATCGGCCGATCATTCCCGCCCACAGCCAGCCGGACCGCCAGGGTTACCTGGGCGCGCCGACCAACCGACACTCGCCAAAGCACACCCTCGGTAACGCTGGCTCAGCAAAAGGAATAAAACTCGCAAGTAAAAACGCCGAATACCGGGCGTGGTGCGGATCGAAACAACAAGCTCTAGGTTGCCCGGCGAAGGTCTAAACGGCAAAACTCGCTGCGACCAACCCGGACAAGAATTGAGTCGGCGTCAGCGCGGAACTTCGCGCCAGCCGGGCGGACGCGAGCTCCGGCCGACCTCCCAAAGCGGTAAAAGCGAACGAAAAAAAAAAGGGGGGCGGCCGTGGTCCCTACTCGACTCGGCGATGGCGTATGGAGGCCCAGCGGTGGATCGGGCTATAACCAGCGGCGCCTCGCACACCTCTGACCCGAGATCCTCGGGAGACCACCCGAATCAAACCCGAAGACAAAGCGAAAACCGGCATTGCTCGGGCTCGGGACCTACCGTGAAAGAGGGGGCTCGATGGTCGCGGCTTGGGCGTGGCGGTCGCCGGCGAGGGACCCGTCCGTCTCAACCTCACTCTCCGGTCTCTCTCTCTTTCGGTCCGTCCCTCTCTCTTTCTCTCTCTGATCTCTGATCCCTCGCTCTCTTCCCTCTGACCTCGCTCTCTGGTTCTCTCCTTTCTCTCCCTCTCTGCGCTCTTGACTCTCCCCGAACCCCCTCCGTCGGTCCTTATTTTCTTCTCCCTCGACCCCCTCTTTCTTCTCTCTTTGCTCTGCTGCGTTTTTTGATCATTGCCCCCCGCTATTTCTCGTCTCCCGCCGTCTGTTTGCCCGCTTTTTCCCTTCCCCAATCGCTGCAAGGCTGAGAAAGGTGAGATGGGCCAGCGTTGACTAATTCAACGCTGGCATCTCTCCTCCCTTTTTTTTTTTTTTTTAAAAGACTAACTTTCTTTTTTTTTTTAAACTATTTTTTTTAATTTTGATTTTTGGAAATGAAAATGGAAAATATGTTCTAATAGGCCCTATTAATGCAAATGTACCTAATAATTATATGCCATGCAATTTTAATGAAAATTTTGGTTTAGGAATTAAAAATTAAACCCTAATTTTTATGCGATAAAACCCTAAATGATTTGGGCAAAATTTGGGTGTCAGCAATTTGCCCCTCTTTGAAGGGGAGTTCATTCAGAAGAACCCTATGAATGTCTAAAATTCTGGTTATAGGCTAAAACCTTATTAAATGGCAAAAGGAATGAAACCCTAAATTAAAAAGGCACGCCTAGGGACTAAAACCCTATGAACGCCAAAGATTCCGCCTAGGGGCTAAAACCCTATTGAACGGCAAATTGCACTCAAGATTTTGAGATACCTAATGTTTTTCACTCAGGATTTTAAAACGCTCAAGATTTCCACTTAGGATTTTAAACTGCACTCAAGATTTTCGGGGTTTTAAGGAAAGACCCGGAACCTTTTGAAATCGGGGTTTAAGGAAAGACCCGGAACCTTTTGAAATCGGGGTTTAAGGATGACCCGGAACCTTTTGAAATCGGGGTTTAAGGATGACCCGGAACCTTTTGAAATCGGGGTTTAAGGACGACCCGGAACCTTTTGAAATCGGGGTTTAAGGAAAGACCCGGAACCTTTTGAAATCGGGGTTTAAGGAAAGACCCGGAACCTTTTGAAATCGGGGTTTAAGGACGACCCGGAACCTTTTGAAATCGGGGTTTAAGGAAGACCCGGAACCTTTTGAAATCGGGGTTTAAGGAAAGACCGGAAACTTTTGAAATCGGGGTTTAAGGATGACCCGAAACCTTTTGAAATCGGGGTTTAAGGATGACCCGGAACCTTTTGAAATCGGGGTTTAAGGATGACCCGGAACCTTTTGAAATCGGGGTTTAAGGAAAGACCCGAAATTTTTGAAATCGGGGTTTAAGGATGACCCGAAACCTTTAAAGCGTGGTTTAATGTTGGACCACAAACCTTTTTGAAAAGCGTGGTTTAAGGTTGGACCACAAACCTTTTGAAAAGCGTGGTTTAAGGTTGGACCACAAACCTTTGATGCGTGGTTTAAGGTTGGACCACAAACCTTTGAAGCGTGGCGAGGTGTACATACCGTGGGTCGGATCGGATCGCTTAAAAGCTCTTTGCCAACAAGGCTTGGAAAGATTCGGTGAATGAGCACTCGGGGTTCCTTGTCCGAGAGTTTGATAGTCCGCCTATTGTGTCCTTTCTAGCGGGGTCTTGGGGATTCATGAATGCTTGGGACGCATATTAGCATTTCCAAGATCAGCATGAAGATCGGTGTTTGAGGAAACGTCATCCGTCTTACGGGATTAGTAATAGCAGTGTACGTATTATAACAAGTGTTCTAGTAGCGAAAAGTGCGTACTAGGCAAAATAACATCACAAGGCGACATATCAAAATGGTATCATCAATGGAAAAGCATTGATTGCACGAGCAATTTAGAATAGACTCAATAAATGCGAAAAGCATTCAATATCCTTCAATATTGCAAAATTGCCTTGATGCATGAAGGACGTCATTAATCATCAAATTCCCTTAGGAGAAAGTCTTTTATCAAAATGATGTTAACTTCCGAAGAGAGCCTATTAAGCATGCCAAGCAAGAATTTCTTAGTCCGAAAGGACTTCTCACATACTCTCAAAAAGGCGGTTTGATCCCATCCATTGATGTGGGAAGTAAACACGATCTCTCTATATATCTCACACTACCAAAGGTCGAAGGCTTCAAGAATCATTCGCAATAAGTACACATTGACTAATCCAAGAGGTCTTTTTAAAGGGTCGCAATGAAGGTATGGTCACGGTTTCAATAATGGATGAGCATTATTGGCTAAGGAATGAAATAATTATCAATCAGCATCTCCATCAAGTTTACAAGTCAAGAAACCTTAAGATGAGATAAGACAACTTTGCCCCCACTTCTTCAAGCGGTAACTTCTTTGGACATCCAAATTTCTACTTAAACCATTCCAATCAGAAGAGACTTTGGAGAGGGTTGTAACATCGGTCTGGGTAAAGGCTCGAAAGGCTCAAAAATTCACAAGAGGGGTTTAAGAGTTGGTGATTACCGTGGCATCATTACCATATCCTCCAATCTTTTCGAGGACACTCAAAGTTTGAAACCCAGTTCGTTTCGAAAGTCCATTGACTAATCCTTTCTACACAAGAGCTTCGCTCCTTTCTCTAATGGCTTTTGTATTTGTAATGATTTTTTTTTCTTGCCACCATTTTTCTTTTGACATCTTTTTTTCACATGAGAGCTTTTCTATTGATGCAGCTTTTTGCTCTCCTTTTTTTTTTTTTTTTTACAACGGGCATTGGCCTTGCTTTTACCAGCACGCTGCTTTTTCATGCCCCCTAGTTTTCATTTGGCTTTTGCTCTTTTTTTTTTTTTTTGAGCTTTCAAAACTTTCGAGATGCTTTTCACACTGTCTCATGAGTACCAATTGTCTTGATAAATCACGTGCTTTGCCCCAGTGTAGGGAGATAATCACCATTCGATTTTAGAAATGAATATTTAGGCTCAACTTGGCTAAGCAAAAGGTATGAGTGTGTTTGGGTAGAGAAATGAATGCTCTTCTTCATTTTGGGATGTTTCAAGCTTCCACAAGGACTCACCTGAAGTTACCACAAAAGATTAATGCAAGTAAGGGCAAAGAGGTCTTTCTCATCTTTTCCTCCAAAGCATGTCAACCAAAACCTCCAAATTTACCCCGTTATAGGGTGGTTCTTGACAGGGGTATTTTTGCAAACTCTTCACATTTAATGGCTCAAATGGGCTAATTATGATCATCTGTAGTGTATAGGATAGAAGAAGAAAATGCCTCCTTTCATTTCGATCCATGTACTACCTGCGAATGAATCTCTTGCTCTTAAACAACACTAATTTTCTTCTTCCATTCAACTCTCAAAGTGTTTGTGGGACGTGTTTGGGAATGGCTTGCCTTTCCTCATTCTAAGTATTTCTCACTTGGCATTATTAACATCTCCCTTTCATTTTGTTGAGATCATCATGAATTGATCAATCTCCACAGGGAATTTTGATTCACAATGAATGATCCGTCAAGCAAACAAACAATTTTGAGATAATGATGATATTCAAAATTTCTGTGAAAGTTTTTTTTTTGTGAAGAAATTTCGGTGAAAAGTTTGATTTTACCATTTTCACTTTTGTGCTCTCTGAAAGCATCAAAAAAAACTTTCTTCGTAATGAAAACTCTTCATTTGATTTTCATTTGAATTTCGGAAGAAGGGCACTTACCTGGGGCATGGTGACTTGCTAACCCTGTAAGGAATAGGAAAGAATGTGTTAGTTAAAGACCCTTTAATGATTGAAAAATTGGGAACGATACAACATTACCCCTCGCTTGCATTTGTCCTTCTGGTCTCTAATGCTTCCTATCAAAGGAAAAAGAATCATGTCAAAAACTGTATTAAAATAGACAACTGGAAACGATACGATTTACCCTTCATTTGAATTTGCCTTCTTGGGTGTTTGGCAACTCCCTTCATCCGCTTTCTTCCACCTTGGCCTTTCCAATGCCCTTGAGTTCACTAAGTCTCAGTGAACGTTAGAGACTGAAGGAGGGGGATACTCCCTGCTCCGATGTTTGAGGGCATTGCTTCATGGATGCTTTCCCCGATACATTCCTCTATCTGCAAAATGAGAGATGACCCAAGTCATTTCCATTCTTGGTTGAGCTAATTCAGGAACGATATACACCCTTTTGTTTTGGGGATAGCTCAATTCTGGGCTAAGTCGTCTTCTTCGTGAAATCTCATTGCTTGAGCTTTTCCTTTGCAACTCCTTCCTCGAGTCGCTTGATATTCCCTCTTAAGTGTTTGGGGCACCGTTCACAAGCTCGATTATATCTGAAGCTACTTGCCCCAAAGATATATGACACTTGCCCCGCCCGGATGGCTTTCTCTTCCGGAGACTTGGTATGTTCAATACTCCTTTATGTCTTCTTACATACACTTGTTTGATTTTCATTGTTATTTGCTCGGGTCTTCCACTTTTGATAATCTTGACTATTTGTGCCCCGACTATTTTCACATGTCCTTAGTTTGATGGACAAAAGTTCTTCAAATGCACTATTTTGCCCCATTATGACGCAACCTTTCACTTGTCACCATAGAATGGACGGTTTGGCCTTGTCATGTCTTTCTAACTGGAAGCATCATTACTATGGTCAAACACATTCTTTCGCCCCTTATTTTGACAAAAATGAATGAACAAGTCAATTGTTGTACAAGAAGTTCTAACTGGAACGATTACAAACGATTCAGATTTACCATTTCACGGTGTCGTTTTGCCAATTAACCTGCGAAATAGGTCAGGTGAAGAGATGCAAGTTTATGCCAGTCTTTTTGAAACTCGTTTTGAATTTTTTTTTTCTTAAAAAAAAAAAAAAACAAGAGTTAAGGTAAGAAAGTCCAACCCAACACGTTAGTCTAAAACACTTCAAGTGCTTTTAAAGAAAGATGATTCCTATGGAACCAAACCTTATTACTAAAAAAAAGTATTACACGATTTACAAAGCGTTCGATTGGGTCCATAATCGAAACCCCAAACACAAAACACAATTCCTAATATGGATAATAACAAGGATAAAGTACAAGAAATTATTGCATAGAAGAGTGTAGTGACCACAATTCTCATCCTAGTTTTAAATTCATTTTTTTTTTTTTGCATGATCAAGCGAGTGAATGCCAAAGAGCGGTCGTCATGTATAACCTGCGAAGAATGAATGACAATGTTAGTACGTGAATGAAAAAGTGATCTTTTCACCGATGTCGCCTCTTATGAATAAAAGCGAGGCAACAATACATACTCCCCATGGTTCCTATTTGTGGGCATTTAGTATTTCACCAAGATTTCATCGTAAGTGGAGACATCATTAAAAGATCGAATTGCGGCTATCAATCAAATGATTTTTTTTTTTTTTTTTTTTCAAAAGCTTCATCGCAAAATGCGGCCTATCGAATTTGAAAGACTGATTTGCAATTTCATTTTTGCAAACCTGAGGTGATTCTTATTAAAAAAAAAAAAAATTAATACACAAAGTGATTTGAATTTTGATTTTGAAATGTGAAAAAAAAAGAATTTTATTGAAAATGTGATTTCAATTTTATGCCCCAAGATGCAATCTTGACTTGAAAGAATTTCTGCACAAAAAAATGTGATTTTAAGCCTATAACTGAAAGTTTAGACAAAATCATTTGTTTTGGTAGGGCTAAATCAAAAGTGTTTTGAGATTTATGCTCAAGGTTTACAGTCAAGAATGATTATCTAAAATTTTCCATTATAAGCTCAAATCACCTAGGACACTTGATTGATTTCCGCGAATTTCAAAAATGAAAATTTCAATTCAAAGTGAGCTAATAATGAGAGGAATCATACTTACAGTGAGTGACGATCGTTTTTTTTTTCTTCTTTTAGAAAAAAAAAATGCAAAGACACGCATATGCACTTGTGAGGTTCGTTTTCTATCTAGACAGTTTAACAAGGTGAAGCTAAGAGGGTGATCTGACCGTCGCAGTCTCGCGTTGGTGTCAGGTCCTCTTAACTCCGGCTCAGTCGAAAGAGATACCCTATAGTCACGCAGTCTCGCGGACAAGGATAAACACTTACGACACCAGGAAAGAACTTTCGGGGAAAAGAAAGGCAACCTCTACATCGCGGTCTCGCGTTCGAGGTTGTATCCTTCTTAACACCATCCTAAAGCGTCCTATCACGGCCCGGGTCCGGCAGTATGGTTGTGTGTGCGATAGTGTAATGCTAAAACATTTAAAGCATGCACAACAATTTATATGCAAACAACGCTTTAAGAATTCGAAAGAATAAATATTCATCCCCAAATTTCAAATCTGCAAAATAAGGGATCAGTGCCAAGAACATTCACGTTAGGGATGTATTCGAACAAGATAAACGGTCTAAGTCCACGAAGTCCCCGGCTGAGTCGCTTACATTGTCGCGACCTCCCGAACCGGCCCTGAGGCCTATGGGTTTGGCTAATGGATTACTAAGTTCAACCTAGCTCGAGCCCTCCCAAGCCCATACCAATCCGCGACTTAAAGTTGTTAACATGCAAATCAATTTCATTTAGGAGTCGCCACTAATCGATTTTTGGTAGGTCGATTAGACACCTAAGCGAAGCCCGGGAGAAGGACTTCCCTTTTACGAACCAGAGATTCAACGGGTACGGGGACTTGATTACACTAATCGATTAACTAGTGCCCTTTCGGTACCTAATCTTGTTCAATCCATCACCTAACGTGTTCTCGCTAATTCGGGATCTCAAAATTCCATTCCTAACTAAACTAAAGGAAGCAACAATTAATGTCTAAACCTAAACATGCATAATCAACTACATGCGAGTTTAATTTAAATGTGCAACTCAAAATGTGTGAACCGAGCGACGTGGGGTTACGCATAACACTAACATGTGAAAAAAGGCAAGATAAGCTCAATTAAACTTCTGATTTTTTTTTTGAAATTTTTTTTTAAAAAAAAAATTAAGATAAAAAATTAAAATTAAAATTAAAATTTTAAAATTTTTTTTTTAAAAAAGAAATTTGGAATTTCGAAATTTTTTTTGAAATTTTTTTTAAAAAAAAAAAAAAAAATTAAATTCTTTGAAGTTTTTTTGAAATTTTTTTTTTTTTTTTTTGAATTTTTGAAAATTTTTGGTATTTTTTTGAAAATTTTTTGAAAATTTTTTTTTAAAATAAAAAAAAAAATAATAATAATAACGATAATAGATAATAGAAAAGATAAGATAAAATAAAATAAAGTGAAAAGATGAAATTCGGATTTTTCGCTTTTCCTTTTTTAAAAAAAATTTTAAAAAAAATCATTAATTGATTTTTTTAATATTAAAATAATACAAAAAAAAAAAGAACCGGATCCGAGTCGGATCTCCGCTCCCGACCCGGATCGGGACTGACCCGGGTTTGACCCGGGCACGCCGGCCCGGATCCGCGGGCGAACCGGGCTCGTTTGTTGAGCCCGGTTTAATTTTTTTTTAAACAACAAGGGCCCAAGGCCCAACAAAAGACCAATAAATGAATAAAAAGAAATGGCCCACTCGCCCCCTGCGAAAGCCCAAAACCCATAAAAACTTAATAAACCTAAAAAGCCCAAAACCACATCCGAAAAACCCTAATAAACCTAACCGGTGCCCACGGCCCCCTGCGTCGCGCTGAGGCCCTCGCCTTCCACGGAACCCCAGCCCGTGTGACCGGCGCTGGGGCTCTCCTCACGACGCCCACGCTACCGGTGACCGGTGAGGTCCTGTCCGCCGACACCCCCCGGCGAAGGGCCCGTCTTCCCGAGTCGGCCGTGGTGATCGGCGAGGGGTGACTTGGCCGGGCCAAAGGGGTGCCCCGGATGAGGGCCCAGGCCTCGACCGCCGATGGGCAAAGCGTCCGGTGCGTGCGTCGAAAACAACAAGCTCTAGGCTCGAAGAAGGCTCAAGCGGCGTCCAAACTCATACCCGACCACCCGGACAAAGCGGTGGTCCGTCGTCCTTGGCGGAACTCGCGCCAAAGCGGGGCGACCCGCGAGCTCGGCGGCGACCTCCAAGCAATTAAAAGCGAGCGAAAAAAAAGCAGGGGGCGGCCGTGGTCCCTACTCGACTCGGCGATGGCGTATGGAGGCGCAGCGGTGGATCGAGCTATAACCGCGCCTCGCACCCTGACGGCGGATCCTCGAGGAGACCGGCCCAGATCAAACCCGAAGACAAAGCGAAAACCCGGTACATTGCTCGGGCTCGAGACCCTACCGTGAAAAGGGGGGCTCGATGGTGGCTTGGGCGTGGCGGTCGCCGGCGAGGGACCCGTCCGTCTCAACCTCACTCTCCGGTCTCTCTCTCTTTCGGTCCGTCCCTCTCTCTTTCTCTCTCTGATCTCTGATCCCTCGCTCTCTTCCCTCTGACCTCGCTCTCTGGTTCTCTCCTTTCTCTCCCTCTCTGCGCTCTTGACTCTCCCCGAACCCCCTCCGTCGGTCCTTATTTTCTTCTCCCTCGACCCCCTCTTTCTTCTCTCCTGCCTGCTGCGTTTTTGATCGATGCCCCCTGCTGCTACCTCTGCTGCTTCGTCTGCTGCTTCGCTTTTTCCCTTCCCCAGTCGCTGCAAGGCTGAGAAAGGTGAGATGGGCCAGCGTTGACTAATTCAACGCTGGCATCTCTCTTCCCTTTTTTTTTTTTTTTTAAAAGACTAACTTTCTTTTTTTTTTTAAACTATTTTTTTTAATTTTGATTTTTGGAAATGAAAATGGAAAATATGTTCTAATAGGCCCTATTAATGCAAATGTACCTAATAATTATATGCCATGCAATTTTAATGAAAATTTTGGTTTAGGAATTAAAAATTAAACCCTAATTTTTATGCGATAAAACCCTAAATGATTTGGGCAAAATTTAGGTGTCAACACTATAATTGTTATTTGTACAGGTTAAGATGAGACAGAGACTTTATATAGAGAGTTTATCTGTGCAGAGTTAATGTACATGCTGTCCAAAGTTAATCTACCCTTTGGCTTGTCTTCATCGACATTACTTCATGTGACAGAGTAGAGATTCGTAGGTTATGATATCTTGTCCTAGTAATAACATCTTATTACGCTAACTAGTTGGCAACATTAGATTAAATAAGAATTCGTGGTAAATTAATTGATGTAATTGCTAGACCATTGATAAGTTGTTATTGGTAATTACAACAAATAAGTTTTTAGAGAAAAATCATGCCACTTTTTTTTTTATTTACTATGTTGAAGGTTTCTCACAAAGAAGTCAAACTGCAGCAACTCTGACCCTCATTTTCCATGCAAGTAAAAACATCCATATTACCTTATATTACTATATGTGTTGAATAATGAGATTTTTTAGTTATGATATGATATTCCCAATAAATGTCATATTATATTAATGATTTGCTTCTGCAGATTGGCAACATTTAACGAGATATTTATATACACACACACACACATTAATTCATTTAGTTCAATTACAAAAGTGAATTTACAAGTTCATTTATATTTGGAAAACAAAAAGATGGTCGACTGTTTTATGAGTAAAATTTAAATTTTTTTTATTTTTGTGGCTTTGCAAGATATCGCAATTTATGCTTCCGGCACCAACAATAACATTGTTAAATCATTTATAAATATAAAGATTTAAAAATGCTTTGGAGAAAATACTTTTCAAAATACATTTAGAAAGAAGTCTCCCCTTAAGCACCTAATATTTCCCCCAATTAAACTCGAGTCGTGAGTTGCATACACCATGATACTATTTATCTAGTATTATTATTGTGAGAAACTAATAGAAAGTAACGCTCAAATTAAATATGAAGGACGCATATAGAAGTTATAGAAAATTTACTTGTTCGGGCAACAAATGAACAATAGTGCAGTTGCTAAATCGGGGGTATGGTTACCTGATGCCATGGAAAAGCCCTACTCCTATTTCGGCTCTTATACATGATGCTACTATGGTAGCAGCGGGCATTTTTCTTGTAGCTCTACTTCTTCCTTTTTGTTATAATCAATACCTTACATAATGAAATTCATATTTTTAATAGATATAATAATAGTATTTTTAGGAGTTATTTAAGCTTTTGCTTAAGAAGATATATTAAATGAGGTTTAACTTACTCTACAATGTTTCAATTGTGTTATGTGATGTTAGCTCTAGGTATGGGATCTTATCGAGCCGCTTAGAAATACTAACCGACGGATGGGACAACAATTAATCCAAGTACGCAAGAAAAACTTTGCTACTTTCCGATATTTTTATTTGTATAGCCTAAGATGAGATGGAGACTTTGTACATAGGGTTTATCTATACAAAGTTAAGTTTGGCTTGTTTTCATTGTCATTACTTCATGTGATAGAGTGGAGATTCATGGGTTATGATATCTTTTCCTATTAATACCATCTTATTACACCAAGGCAACATTAAATTCAATAAGAATTCATGGTAAATAAATTCATGTAATTGCTCTAGGAAAATTGATAGGTAGTTGACCATGGAAAGTGAAAGTCAATCCTTTTAAATGGGCTTTAACTTAAATGGCTGTCCAAATTAATAAGTATTTGACTGCTTAGATAAATTTTTATTGGAATTTACCACAAATCAATTTCAAGAGAAAACCCATCCCATTTCTTTTAGGGCAGCGCCATTTCCACACCATTTTTTGCTAAAACATGATTTTTTTTATGTTAAATTAGCAAATCACCTTTAAATCACAGGATTTGATTCAATATTTACAATTAACGTTGCCCCCTCAATCAACATATTTACATTTCTCATGACACCTGAATTTTTTTGCTCACAAATAAATTATAATGAATTTTGCCAAAAAAAAATTTATAAAAAAAATATGTAAATGATAGTCAAAGAAAAAGTTATGTGTACAAACAAAAAAATATATTAATAAAAGAAAAGGCACAAAAGGAAAAGCCCATCCGCCCATTAATTTGGCCCCGGAAATTTCGATCCACGCCTGAAAGCCCAGACTCATCAACCCATTGGAGCAGCCCACTAGTCCAATTTGCTCGTACCCAAGCCCAATAATTAAAACATAATTAATTTCACCATAAAACCCATTGTGATATCTTGCAAAAAAGTTTGCTGTTCCAAAATTACATCGGCATATATTCTTGGCAAAGGTTTACTAATTTGAAATGTTTTTATTTTTGTGATTTAGCTGTGGAACAACATAATTTTATGAAGAATATATATTCCTCGGACACATAGAATATCAACGAAGAACCAGAATTTAAAGGAATTAAGCAGCATACTCGAATCACCAGTTTCACTTCATAGTAATAACAGAACACGCAAGAGTCTTTAAAGCCAGAGAGTTCTGGAAAACAGAAGAAAACAGATAGGAACCCAGCACCATCCAACAGCCAATAGAGATCATGGCGCAGACACAACCCTAATACTCGTCACCCTCATCATCCTCACCCTCGGCCAACTCCGCGCCGACCTCCTCGTAATCCTTCTCAAGGGCAGCAAGATCCTCCCGAGCCTCAGAGAACTCTCCCTCCTCCATGCCCTCACCCACGTACCAGTGCACAAAAGCACGCTTGGCATACATCAGATCGAACTTGTGGTCAATGCGCGAGAAGACCTCGGCAACGCTGGTCGAGTTGGAGATCATGCACACAGCCCTCTGGACCTTGGCGAGGTCGCCTCCAGGGACAACGGTGGGTGGCTGGTAGTTGATACCACACTTGAATCCAGTAGGGCACCAGTCCACGAACTGGATGGTGCGCTTGGTCTTGATGGTTGCGACAGCCGCGTTCACATCCTTGGGCACCACGTCACCACGGTACATGAGGCAGCATGCCATGTATTTCCCATGGCGAGGATCACACTTGGCCATCATGGAGGATGGCTCGAATGCGCTGTTGGTAATCTCAGCCACTGAAAGTTGCTCATGGTAGGCCTTCTCTGCTGAGATGACGGGTGCATACGATGAAAGCATGAAGTGGATTCTGGGGTATGGGACCAAGTTGGTCTGGAACTCAGTCACATCCACGTTCAGAGCACCATCAAACCTCAGGGAGGCAGTCAAGGAAGAAATCACCTGAATTCAGAAATCAAAATCATGTCATTCATTACTGGAATGGTGAATCGAGATATCGACAAAAGTCCAAACTTTTATGAAGCCCACTGGAATGGTGATTGTAGATATACCTGAGAAACAAGACGGTTCAGGTTGGTGTATGTGGGACGCTCGATGTCAAGGGAGCGCCTGCAGATGTCGTAAATGGCCTCGTTGTCCAGAAGCACAGCAACATCGGTGTGCTCCAGAAGGGAGTGGGTCGACAGGACACTGTTGTAGGGCTCCACAACAGATGTGGACACCTGTGGAGATGGGTAGACGGTGAAACCCAACTTGGATTTCTTACCGTAATCAACAGACAGGCGCTCCAGCAAAAGGGAGCCAAGCCCAGAACCAGTGCCTCCACCAACAGCGTTGAACACAAGGAACCCTTGAAGACCGGTGCAGTTGTCAGCAAGCTTTCGGATGCGGTCCAAGCAGAGATCGACAATTTCCTTCCCAACTGTGACAGAGAAATAAACACATTAATTTAAATTACACCGTGACGAACAAGTGAATGTACTACCCAATGTTAACGACAGAACAGAGCAAAATTACTTGTGTAGTGGCCACGAGCAAAGTTGTTGGCAGCATCTTCCTTGCCACTGATGAGCTGCTCAGGGTGGAAGAGCTGGCGGTAGGTTCCGGTCCTGACCTCGTCGATGACGGTGGGCTCAAGATCTACAAAGACGGCACGGGGGACGTGCTTCCCAGCACCAGTTTCGCTGAAAAAGGTGTTGAAGGCATCATCACCTCCGCCAACAGTCTTGTCACTCGGCATCTGGCCATCAGGCTGCAGAACAGGGAAAAAAAAAACGCAGATATTCAGCATATGCAACGGTGGAATCTTACACGGACTTCAAAATTACATGTTCAAATTTTCATCATTGAAGCCAAACTCCGCTCTCACTAAACCGATTCACCGCCGGATGTTTCTCGAACGCTAGTCCTAATCAATCCATACATCTTACTTGCAATTCACGCACGATTCAAGCTTGAATAAAAACGGTACATCAGATCAGGCAGAACAACCTCGGGAAAATCAGATCTGACGATTGATAAACAGCAGATCCGATCAAATCGCGCATGACACACATCAAATGACATAAACTCTACCCTCGAATCCTAACTAAACACGATCCAGGGCAGATCGCGACCAAATCCATCCACATTGCACACCATTTCCGATGACTCGACAGTGAAACGCACGGATGTAACGGTCCCCGCGCGCCAGAACGACCTACATCCAGATCCGACGCCATGCAACCTCGAATCACCCCCCGAAACCTCACAGATCCAACGAATCAAGACGAAAACTGAACTCCGATCCACATCCACATTATCGAGAAACACACGGAGATCGCGACCAAATCCATCCTCATTGCAACACCATTTCCGATCACTCCGACAGCGAAACGCGCGGATCTAACGGTCCCCGCGCGCGCCAGAACGACCTACATCCAGATCCGACGCCATGCGACCTCGAACCACCCCCGGCGGAAACCTCACAGATCCAACGAGTCGAGACCAAAAACTGAACTCGGTTCCACATCGACATTACCGAGAAACACACGGAGATCGCGACCAAATCCATCCACATCGCACCACCATCTCCGAACACTCCGACAGCGAAACGCGCGGATCTAAGGGTACATCCAGAACCGACGCCATACAGATCCAACGAGTCAAGACGAAAAACCGAACCCCGGATCCACACATCGACATTACCGAGAAACGCAACGGAGATCGACGGGCGGAGGAGGGAGGGAGGGAGGAAACGAAACGAACGAACGAAGGGGCGAACGAACCTGGATGCCGTGCTCGAGGCAGTAGAGCTCCCAGCAGGCGTTCCCGACCTGGATGCCGGCCTGACCGATGTGGATCGAGATGCACTCCCTCATCTTCGCCGGGAGGAAGGGGGGGATCGAGAACGGCCGGGATCGGACGACGGAGGGGGGGGAAGCACGGGAGGTCGAAGGCGTTTATGAAGACGCCTTCTTTAGAGGAAATCTCTCTTTTCGCTCTGCGAAGAAATGAAACGAGTACGTGATCTCCATCGCGTCGAGGATGGTTCGATATATAGAGGGGAGAGAGAGAGAGGAAGGGATGGTGGTGGAGTTAAGTTAAACCATGGTTGGTTTGGTCCGGCTGGTTAGGTTGGACGGCCGGGAATCGGGGGGAGGCGGGGCTCTGTCCGTTGGGGTTGCGGGGGGCCCACGTGGCTTAACCGCGGTTAGCTCGAACGTCTCTTTTGCTCCTTTTCTCCGTTTTGTTTCTTTTTTGAATTTTTAAATTTTTGAACCTTTGCCGCTCTGTGCCGGATTCTCGGGCGGGTCACGTGCTCGCGGGTCCCACTCGGTGGGCGGGCCGGGCCGGGGCAGGGGCTTTGGGGCCCGGCCCGGCCCGGCCCAGAATGGAATGTGATTATTCGGGGAGGTGTTTTGAATTAGTTTTTGTGGATAAATTTTAACTTTGGAATTTTAATGATTCCGTTAATGCCAATAGCATGACATGACACCCCAATTTCAAACGTTGCAGAGAAAGAGAATGGTGCCGATGGGCGGCTTTGGCATGCTCCGTGGTGTTTTTCCCCCCCCTCGGGTGGGCCCTTGGCGGGATCTCGGGAAGTTCAGGGCCCTGAGCAGGCTCGGCTCGAGCCCGCCCCGCCTGCCCCACCGGATAGGTCTACTAGCGGGGTTTGTTCATCTTGCCAAGAAATTAAGTACGGTGAAGTTGTCGAAAAAGTTCGACGAAAGTTCGCTTTCGATCCAATAATTGCTGATGAATGTGAATATGACGGTTTACCAAGCTCCCCAATCCCCACAACTTCTTAATGCGTAAGGGGCAAGGACACAATAGGATTAGACAAGTTCTCACTTAGATATTGACACGGCTTAAAAAGCTTTTCGTAAATAATCTCTTATCATTTAACTTGTTAAGGATCATTGGTCCGTGCAACAAGGAGACAGCTCATGTGAGAATTATACCGCATGACAATGATGTGCAGTTTAACAAGCCAATAAATATGATGATTTAATAATTTTAACGCTATGACAAGCATCTCACGAGGACAAAATGATTAATTCTGTCACGTCGCATCGATAATGCACCGGCCTGCTAGGGCGCTACACCAAACATGTCATGGCAACATGATTCAACTTCACTGCTAAGCGAGGCCCAACCAGCTCCTCTCTCTCTCTCCCTCTCTCTCCTTCCTTCCTTTTCGACATGACCAAAACAGAAACACCTCGTGTGGTCCTTTCATTTATTGCCAATATTCAAAAGTAGGTAAGCCGTTGAAGACATCCTGTAATCTTAAACTGAGCTCAGTACAATATAAAGTAAAAAAAAAAAGGAGCAGCTAGTACAAGGTCACAAAAAAATTGGGCACGTCCCCTAAGTCTAACCAAGAGAGGTACTCTTTACCTCTTATTCTCAGCAGACAAGAATCGGAGAAGGACCGTTCCGACGTGCAAATACACATGCCGCCTTTCATCCCGATCAACACAAGCAGGGGATTATACGACGCATAGCCTGCTGAGAAATACACATGTCCCCTAGTACCTGTATGCAAGGACGCATAGCTGCTGAGAACTGAATCGGCACGAGAATAATCGATGGTAATCTATGAATTTGCTCTTGGGAAGGATGATGCTATTGCCTTCTCGATCCTCCCTGCACAATTTCCAGTTCGGTTGGGTTTACAAGAACTACGTAACTGGCTGTGCCCCAGTCCATGCACGATGATCGTCATCAGCTTCATTCATCTTATAACTTCGGTATTCTTGCATGTAAGTAACCCCAGACCACACTCCACGGATCAGCAAGATGCTAACAAACACAACGCTTCCGAGGGTACATACAACCTGATAAAAGCACACAGATATAAGGGCGCAAATTTTGAAAAACCCAATGTAGCAGAAGTACAATCACAATCCTCAGAAAAAGAGAAAAACAGCAGCATTTGGCCAATGGCTGGGGGAAAAGGACACGTGATGTAGGAGCAGTACAGTAAAACCAAGCCCCAGTGCCAACTAACCTGATAAAAACAAATCTAGCCTATGAAACAAGAAGAAAGCCTTAAAATTGACACCAGAAATCCTAGGAACGCTTTTGCCTTCCAACAGATTTTTGGGGACAATATCCAACCTTATCAAATTATTCAAGATGGCAACTTTCTTGCATTAAAAATCAACAAAGAACAGTTCAGCTCAACATTTATCGACTGTATACTCTCTATTAGAGGCATGAAGGCACTTCCTGCGATTGTTAAATAAAATGCTTCGAAGTCTGGACATGCAACTGATGTTCATCAAATCAAGCAGAAGTTACATGATAGTAAAATGCTTCTTAAAGCATAGATCCATACCAATCACTGACCTTTATATCATTTTGAAAAACATGCTGTGACAAAACTCTTTCATTTAAGTACTTCAAGTCCAAGCTACAAATTAATGAGTTCCCAGAAATAATGTATAAACAAACAACACAATCAATCAGGCATTATTCCTTTGGCGTGTATTTCTGTAATTGATGATAGAGAAAGATGCATCCCAGAAGTCAAATTGATTGATCAAAAGGTGAAGGCACAATTATTGAAGAAGTTAAACGATTAGAAACAGAAAAGGCCAAAATATATGGTTTGCACTGAGCATCGTTCCAAATTGATTACCAGCAAAAACTCATCTTACAACTACAGGGACTTCTTGGTGCACAGGAATACATACCAGAAAAAGTTAAAGAAGTAATCATATTAAAGACAAAGCATGAAGCCCAATTGTGGACGAATAATGACCCTCTGCATATAGTAGACTATGTATGAATTGAAATTCATATTATTTGTAGTACTCTTCTAATCGTTGTATGCAATATAAAAGAGAATGTTGCATATCTCATCTTTTTTTGACATAAGAGCAGTGCTTTTGCAGAATACTCTGGTTAAACACATATTAAGCAACAAAGACACATCTGGAAAGCTATGTTCAAGTCCAAAGTGCATCGGAGTTTGAAATCTTCTGCAGTATTTTGTTGATAAATATTCTTAGAAAGTACCAGAGAACCATCAATATTTCCAAATTGAATATCTATACAAGTCTAAAAGGTATCATCAATGATTACGATTTTCTGGTGCTAGATTTGCAAAGTTCATGATACCAGAGGGCTAGAAACTAGACTTCTTAATTAGATTAAATGACTGCATGGAAAAATCCCTTTTAAATGATTGTCAAAACTATCCTATAATCCTCTTTCTGATGATAAAAAGCCTGGTAGTCCTTCGCCATTTGAGTGCACCAGCATTTATAGTCAAGTGAGATTCCATAGAATCGATCTTGTTTCCCCCTCACTTAACCGTTCAGTATCACTTCGCTTCTTTCATAAGGTATTTTCTTCAATTGCTTAGATTCATGCATTTCTCAATTTACAATAAGAGAGAATTGTTGCCCGTTTTGCGATAATATTGTGAAGTACACACAACTAGTAAGATAAATATCAGTTGCACTTTTGAAAAACCTAGGACTTTCTTTTAATTTAAGACTTTGATTTCAAAATAGAGTAGACAACAGTCCAAATAATCAGAGCATTCCATTGTGATCCCCAATGTGACGTGACAACTAGATCGTCATCCCAATTTAGGCATCTTGGGAAAAAGCATTCGCCAAGTACTGTGGCCATCAAAGTTCAAGCAGACACAAGCAGGGCTTTTTGGCCAGAAAAGTTACAAGGTTCTTTGGGATAGTGTCTCTTACAGGAATTCAATAAGCTGAGGAAAAGCCAAGGATCTCTGGCGGTATAAGAAGAAGCTACTATGGCTCCCAAATTCTCATGTTCCCACTAAAAAAGCGACAAAGTACCCTATAATTGTTAGCTTGCAATGGACAATGTAGCACTTTAAACACTTTGGAGGGATTCATTGTAAATTTGCCTGGTCTTTGCGTGTTCATTATAACAAGAGTTCACAATGACCGTATAAATTCTATCCATTTTCCTTTTCTTTCTCTTTATTTATTTATTTTGGTGGTTTCAGTCGGGGGTGGGCGTGGGGTGCACACAAAACTGGTAAATCAGTTGAAAAGTAAAACATTCTAGGAGCATCCACAAGGCAAGGATTGAGCCAGATGGCAAACAAGCGGATCAAAGAAGATTAAGCAAAGAAGATTGATGAGTCAAGATAACAATGAAGTTATACCCTGCCATCACATATTTGCTACTACAACATGGGCTCAAACTGAGTAAACATGCTCAGAGCAGGCTGAATCCATCTAAAGTGCCAAAGTGATGTTCTTTATTCAAACTATGGCTACTTGTACAGACACCATGTCACTAAACCCACTCAAAATGGTATGGAAACATGAAATTGGAGACGCTGAAAATCTTAACTTACCTCCAGAAATGCCTTCAAGACCCACAGAAATGCCAAAATCAGGACTCCATTCACGGAAAAGCTGACCTGCAAAATGGAAAGGAATGATTCACCGACTAATCAGTAACCATCCAAAGACGACCATGATTGGAGAAGCGAAGTATGGAAACTTAAATGATAATTATTCACACCCAAGGAACTGCAACATTAGCCTTTTCCTTGGATAGCTTGAGTCCTCTTCTCCACAGGTCAAAAATTCGAAGAGCAAAAAGAGACACTTTACCTCGAGACACATGATACATCCAATTCAAGCCTTCTAACATCAACAGTTGACATGGACAAATTCACTAATAGAAAGGGACTACAACTGAGGAACAGCATACAGAAGGTTAATATGAGCCACCTGACCTACACAACCATTTGAACCTATCGACAAACTGTATACAATCACTCGACAGCGGTTTAAACCACCTCGTACTTCTAGACAAAGTGTGAATCGACATGAAGCGAATCATCAACTGATCAACACAGTGAGGAACGGACATTGGGACGAACACAAAGAGAGTAGCTCAAGACATTGCACAACGTTAGCGAACCAATTCCCAATCAACAGGAAAATCTTCGGTAACCCAATTCAAGAGAATCGGAAATTCGGGCTCACCAATTGGGTCGAGATCGAAACGGGCAGAACCGACCGCACGGCCTTCCTCGCCCTCCTGGAGATCTTCCTGAACACGTTCTGAACAAACCTAACCAACAGGTCCAAGCTCCGATCCTCATCCTCATCGCTGTCGTCCTCGCCGTCGTCGTCCTCCCGGCCGCCGCTGTACACCGAGTCGATGGCCCGGCTCCAGTTCCTGGAGGCGGCGGCGCCACCCGCCAAACTCCCGCCGCCGCCGCCCCTCTGCACCGACAAGCACCATCAGTCGACACCAATCGAAACAAGACCAAGACTTGCGAAGATCACGCGAAGAGTGTCGCCGGCGGAGGACCTGAGGGAAATCGGAGACGCGCCGGGAAGCGCGGAGGCGGGCGCGAGGTGGGGAGCGGAGAGAGGGATTGGGCAGCAATGGCTGACGGCGCGTGATCGGGGAGCTGCCGGCGGTGATGGGTCGGCGAGGGACGGGGCGGCGGTGAGGGGTTGCGGCGAGCTGGAGCTGGTGGAGCTTCAACATGGCTCGGGCGCTGCTGGGTTCATGGAGGCGGCGGCATCTTCAGGTGATTCTTGCAGGAAGAAGGAAGAAGAAGAAGAAGAACTAGAAAGCGACAGCAAATCTTAAAATTTATCAATTCGTACATCAAGTTCTACAACTGTATCAAGCTTGAAATTTGTCAAAAAAATTTACGATTTAAAAAGAATCAGATTAAAATTTTAGAATCTTCTTTTGATCGAAATTTTTTTTTAGAATTCAAGTGTTCAAAATCGACAAGTTTCATTACTTGTCATGCAATCTTTCTTTTGGTACTGTAAAAAAGGGAAAAAGACAACTTTGACTTTGCTTTCGTGTCGAATTTGTAAATATAATGTAAGTTTAAAAATATTATTAGAAAAAGGATTTGTATATGAAATGTTGTAAAAGTATCCGGTGCTTTGAGTTGAGGAAAAGATGAAAAGTATATCCAAAGCAAGATTTAGATTAACCAAAAAGCAAAATTAACGTATATTGTTTATTAAATGCACATATTGTTAGTATTATTCTACAATGAACCTTGACATACTTGCAAATTGATGGTTTTTGTAAAGAGATCCTCGGTCGTAAAACTAAAGGACCGACGTGATTAAATAGTTTTTAATGTGCAACAGGAATCCGTTATTGCTAAGAGGGAGCGTAAGTTGAACTCATCAATATATCCAACTGCTCACTTTCACTCTAAAAGCTTAAATTAATAAGGAATTTGCCAACTATGATGCATTTGGTGAATGGCCCAATGAAGGAATTTGGTGACCAAGGCGGTTGCCGGGTAGGTGGGCATTGTGGCGGGTTCCAATGGTAGCCCCATGGTTCGGTTTGGAAAAGAGACCGTGCACACGAAGGTGGGCATCGGAAAGATAACTTAATGCAAAAAAAATACCCGAATTAAAGGGGAGCACATCTAATACTGAACTCACACATGATTGGCGTATTATTGAGTTGCACATGTGAATTGTGTTAAAAAGTCTCACATCAAAGAGTTTATGTGGCGTAAAGTAGTTAATATTATCATAATTGGCCGATAACTCATTGGTTAAAGGTTTTTAGAAATGGTGAATCCAATTGAATATGTTAATGAGTTAGGAAATCTAATTGAGTCAAGCTCAAACAATGAACTTCATAATCCAATTAATCAAAAAAAAATTGTTGATAGACTCTGCTTGGTGCTTGCACAAACTGCAGCAGTTCGTATAGAAGATCAACTGTACAATTGTCAGTGAACCGCCATTACTCTTGACCATTTCATTTACATCGCAATCCTACACAACACTATAGGTTTCCTATGTGATGATCCTGCAAGCGTCTCTCTTAGTATCACCTGCCTCTTCAAAACTCGCTTCTGAAGAGCAGCGACTCGAAGAACGGGCTCGAAAACATCCCTCCGACGTTGGGGAAGAGGGTGAGGAAACAGATGAGGCCGAGGACGACCCCCCAGGCGAACCTATCGTCTCCCGAGGGCGTGATCTCGTCCTTCGAGGGTATTTCCTCTCCCCCCTGGAAGAAGGCAGCGGATAGTCCCCCCGGGCCAAGCATAGGACGCTGCTGCTGAGACTGCCGATGCCGAGCAAAAGCAAAGTGGCGAAGGATAGCAAGGTGGCCGTGCTTATGCCGAACATGGCTTGAGCGATGCGGCCACCTTCGAGCCTTCCGCATGGCAACAGGTTTAGGGAAAGTCACCACCATTCCTGCAGAAGCTTTTTGAGTTAGCGTCTGCTGCATTGCTTACTTGCAAGGTGGAAGCAGAAGGGTCAAAAGACTCGGGGAACAGTACTCATCCTAATAAATCTTTCGTAATTTCAAATCTGTCCGAATCATATGGAGTACATGCCCGTTCTACATAGACGATATAGCACAATGCAATAAAAAGGAGAAGACAGAATAAAGAAAACTAACAGAGAAAGGTACAATGAATCAACTTCTGAATGCACAAAAACTCATCGAGAAGTCCAGCAAAAGCGAGGGGATCAACAGGAACACCGACACCTTCCACAGCATAGGGCAACACATTACCGGGATCATCGGTATAAGGTCCAATGATGAATTGGATAAAAGAAAGCAACGGGTTGTTAAAGAAAAATTGTGGCCTCATATATCTGCAAAGGATGAGAGAACTTACTAAGGTAACCACCAGAGTGTTCCAACACAAAAAGTTCAACAGTGTTCGATAAAGCTTACAGTGCATTGTCGCCCCCGTTGAAGCTGCCGTCAGCCACAAATGCCGCGATTGTGAGCGCTAGTGACGCCATATAAGCGCTGGCTGTACGGGCCACCAGAATATCGAAGAGTGCTTTTTTATTCGGTAGCAGGGACTTGTACTTATTAACGACTCCCAAGCATCCTGTCCAATTTGATGGGACTAGAAACAACGGGCTTAGTTTCACACCTTATCGAGCTAACGTGACTCTCGTGGCTATCTGAGATGCACATATCGATAAAGTCTTCAGTTTGATTAAGGAACCAAACGTTCACAAGAAGGAATAATGGCACAGCTAGATAGCCCAGCATTGTTTAAATTCATTATAATTAGCTCCAGAGAGCAAGCACGCCTCTCACCAAACCATTCGGCTACTCGAAGAGACCAAACGTATAGATAATTGAGGCAAACAACATATTGTCCAGAAAAGCATTGAAGTACAAGACAGTATAGCATACCTCAGAGACTCCCAGAATGGAAATGAAAACCACCAAAAAGAGGACCGACGTCTGAGAGGTAATCATCAGAAGTAGCATCTGGTTTTAGGAAGAAGCCTCTCATTAGAGCAATGGTCCCAAAAGTCGTCACACACAATGCTACTGCGCTAACGTATCCCCCCGGGAGTGCTCAGCCTGGTAGATTCAAACTGCCAATCCATTTCTGATTTTGGTTGCACCACACAAGCCTACACACAAATATTGGAGTCACGGGGACCTTTCAATAACAATAATGCTGTCCGACCTCAGAAAAACTCAGAAGGATTGAACATCTATTAGATTAGACAATAGGCATCAAAACTAAGACACTACTCGTGGAGAAATTGAAACAGCAACAAGAGAACACGACCGTTTATCGAGATACAAACTAGTAATGTCTAAGGGGATTTGGCATTTATTCTTCCAAGTGACTTATCGAGCAGATCAACTGTAAAGAACCCAGAAAGGCATTTACTTACAGGTTAGCATCCGAGTTTGGCAACAGATTAATTCACCAACAGGGAAATGGACATGTCACAACTTGGCAATGGTCTCACAAGACCATTTGCCTTTATTGCAGTACGACTAATGGTCAAGTTACAATTCTCCCTACATTGAGGCAAGTATATCACCAAATTGATGTATAACAGGCTCCAAAAGAAGTTCATGGAAGAAATCATGTATGAAATCTTTCAAGCGCATGGTGTATAACACCCTCTGGCCCAATGAA
Source organism: Syzygium grande (assembly GCA_024733475.1). Taxonomy (NCBI): domain Eukaryota; kingdom Viridiplantae; phylum Streptophyta; class Magnoliopsida; order Myrtales; family Myrtaceae; genus Syzygium; species Syzygium grande. The sequence goes on along the minus strand of JAMXDD010000009.1, from coordinate 23,598,474 downwards.
AATTTGATTAGTCTATTAGGTGCTGCTACCCTATAGATAGTCAAGAAGCTCTTATTGAAGTACCTGTTTAGTAATGTCATCTGCCTTCTCCTCCATGAACCATACGACTACCTCCCGACCTGCTGCCTCAGACAGTTTGCTCTCCAATTTAGGAATGACCTCGTCAATGGGCCTCCTCAAATTAGCAGTGAAGATGCCCCCATCTCCGAACCTCCAAACATCAGTTGCAAAAAACGCATCGAAGCCAAAACAACTTCTCAACTACCAAACATAAATTTGAACAGTGAGATGCATTTGTTCTGAGAATAACAATAATTATGCGCCAAAGATGGTATCGACTTATGCCATCAGAATAGGTAGTGTCGGGGCATTGCTTCCACTGAACATTCATGGAGAAAGAACAACTATTGCAGGTTTATTGATCACCTCTATATATTACAAAAGAAATTTTTGCTAATCGACATCCGATCCTGTAATCAGAACTCTATTGAATCATACCCATGTACAAAGTCTATCCACATGCATCTACTTAAGTTGGCAGGCGAGACCCATCTTAGTTACGTGATTAATACCACTTCATATTAGAACCGGTTGTTAAGTGTTACAGAGTCTTCCCCTCAAAGGACACAAAAATCCTACAAAAACTAACGGAACTAACGTACATCTTCTACTTCCACACACAAGGAGGAGTTAAAACTCAATTCTCAGGCCAAACTGAGTAAGAAGACCACTGCAACAGCCAATACTGTCCACATATCTCTATCCATAATGTCAACCAAACAAAACCAACCAAAACAAAACCAACCATCACGATGGTTCTTTCCTACCTATATGTCTAAAAAGACTCTTCTTTTTCTTCATATGAATATTTCTTCTCGGTGTTCTCCATCCTCGTGCCCGCCTGGTCTATCGGAGACCACGGCTACTGAAGAAGAAATGGCGGGTTCATTCTCTCGTGTCTCCCCGCGTAGATCGGAGACACTCGTCTCAAACGTAGCACGCGCCTTCTTCGCATCGGACTGATACTCGGAGGCCATATACAACACGGCCGGAGCCGACCGTGCCCCAACAGGGTCACCGGAGGCACGCAGCTTCCTTGCCAACTTCCTCCTTCGATGTGCGGCCCGCAGGGTATCCCTGCCAGCCGCACTCTTCAGCCGCTCGCACAGCTTCATGAACTCACCCACACGCGAGACGACAGCGATGGCACCAAACTTTGCGGCAGCGGCAAGTACCTGGGATCTCTGCGCCTCATCTTTTATGTTGGCAATGTTGGTGAAGGCTTTGGCTTACTTGAAGAACGTACGGGTGGTCAGGGAAATACCGTTGATATCGGCCACGGAGAAGGGTAGGGGACGGATTCCGGCGCCCTCGATCTTCGCCCGGATAGCTTGGACCTGCTCTTCTAGCTCGGCCTCCAACGGAACAAGGTAGTACCCAACACCACCACCGGAAGAAGCCTGAGCCTGCTCGCCGGCGCCGGCCATGAGTAGAACGGAAAGGAAGCAAAAGAGAGCGCAGATGGCATGCAGAGGAACGCGAGGGAAGACGAGGGATAGAAGACAAAAGTACACCACACGGTAACATTAAAAAGTCAAACCTAAGTGGATGGATCCGTTGTCAAACGATTTGAGATGATTAAGGCACTTTTTGGTGGTAATATGTTAAATAGTGAAAATTTTTTTTTTTTTATTCTTAAAAATACGTTTGGTAAACTTTTTATTTTCAAACACATTTTTGAAAATTTGTAAGACGTTTGAAACGGTGCAAGAAAAAAAAAATTCTTTCTTTTTCAAAGACAATTTTGTTTTTGTTTTTGGGATTTTTGCGCCTCATCTTTTATGTTGGCAATGTTGGTGAAGGCTTTGGCGTACTTGAAGAACGTACGGGTGGTCAGGGAAATACCGTTGATATCGGCCACGGAGAAGGGTAGGGGACGGATTCCGGCGCCCTCGATCTTCGCCCGGATAGCTTGGACCTGCTCGTCTAGCTCGGCCACCGTCGGAAAAAGGTGGTACCCAACACCACCACCGGAAGAAGCCTGAGCCTGCTCGCCGGCGCTGGCCATGAGTAGAACGGAAAGGAAGCCAAAAGAGCGCAGATGGCATGCAGAGGAACGCGAGGGAAGACGAGGGGATAGGAGACAAAAGTACACCACACGGTACCGTAAAAAAAGTCAAGCCTAAGTGGATGGATCAGTCGTGAAGAGATGTGAAATGATTAACAGTCATTAGTTATTGGATGGGCCGGTTCCTATCCTAAAATCGGGAACTGGCCCCACAATCCTAGATGCCGCTCGGAACTGACCGTGATAATTTAACTACCAAAGAAAAAAAAACCAAAACCCGAAACCTAATCCACGGCCAAGACCCGATGAGCCCGATGAGGCCAACCAACCAAAGCGGACAATGAAAAAAGAACACTTAGAGATGTGCGGCAAAAACACAACACCCGGAAAAGGCCGAAACTTTAAGGAGCGAGAAATGAAAAGGTACTTGGAAAATCGGTCGCATTTCTTCAAAAATGTTCGGTGAAAGAGAGTCCGAGAGTGGGCTTGATTGAGAGCGAGCGACGAGCGTCGTGAGCGATGTCGCCAAGAGTCCGAGAGCGAGCATCATGAGCGAGAACGAGAGATGTGAGTGAGTGAAGAATGGGGCAATTAGGAATCGGGAACCGGACATGTTATTAGTTTGGTCCCCTTTTTTTGCTCACCCTTAAAACGGTACTTCAACATCCCATCTCATGTGCAAGCCGGATAATACGTCTCGATGGATGAGGTGTAAATGCTCTCTACCTTTTTCTTATTGCCAATAACAAAAAGAATTATAAATTCATCGGCGAATATTCGACACAAGTCGCGGAAATTTTCTCCGAATATATATGTCAATCATTCAACAGTGAGCACATAAAGATTTTCCTACTACGAAGGTTTGACATAATAATAATAATAGTAATGATAATCCATTACTTTTGCTTTTCCGTTCTTAAGAGTGCAATAAAATGTATGGCAAAAAGTGCTGTGATTGTGAAATGGCAAGAACTTCTTTGGTAAACAGAGAACAAGGAAAAGAGCAATCAAAGACTTGAAGAGGTTGATCCAAATGCTCACCGCATGAAGGAGCGGAGGACGAAAAACAGAGACAAAAATAAAAGTGTATTCGCATTGAATAAACGAAAAGTAATTATTTATTCGACGTGACAAAAGTTCGTATTTCTGTGGATGGATGATTAATCTTGAAATTTCTGCAAATCGATAAATTTGTTAAGGAGACCCTCACTCCTAAAATTGACCAACCAGGATGATTTTGATAGTTTTATTTATTTTAAGATTTAATTGCACGATCTGAAAGTTGCTGACACATAATTACACTTTGATTGCAAAATTTTAAGAGTTTCGAGGTACTATTCGGTAAATTAAGATAAGATGGTGCCTCAGAATTAACATCGCAAAAGCAATACCATTCAGTTTGATCTATATTTACATCCAAAAAAGAAAAGTTTGATCTATAAATACATAATATACTTGGACTTTACAGTAAATTTTCATATTAAGCTCGAGTGAGATGTAAACTACACCAGTGAGCTGCCATTACCCTTGCCATTTCATTCACATCACAACCTAACATTACTACAGGTTTCCTTCCATTTGATTATGCTGCACACGTCTCTCTTAACATCACTGTGACAACATTATACCGTCAAGTCCACTGCCCTTGGATCAATCACCCTCCGTTTCAAAACTCGCTTCTGAAGAACGGCGACTCGAAGAACGAGCTTGAAAACGTCCCTCCGACGTTGGGGAAGAGGGTGAGGAAACAAACGAGGCCGAGGACGACCCCCCAGGCGAACCTATCGTCTCCCAAGGGCGTGATCTCGTCCTTCGCGGGTATTTCCTCTCCGCCCCGGAAGAAGGTGGCGAAGAGTCCCCAGGCTAAGCACAGGACGCTGCCGCTGAGGCCGCCAATGCCGAGCAAAAGTGAAGTGGCGAAGGATAGCAAGGTGGCCGTGCTTCTGCCAAACATGGCTTGAGCGATGCGGCCTCCTTCGAGCCTTCCGCATGGCAACAGGTTTAGGGAAGTCACCACCATTCCTGCAGAAGCTGACCATTAGCGTCTGCTGCATTGGTTACTTGCAAGGTGGAAGCATAAGGATTGATTCCAAGGTCATAAGACTCAAGGAACAGTACTCATCCTCAACGGTCTTCGAAATTTCGAATCAGTCTAACAGAGGCAGGTACAATGAATCCGCTTGTGAATGCAAAAAACTCACCAAGAAGTCCAGCAAAAGCGAGGGGATCAACAGGAACACCAACGCCTTCCACAGCATAGGGCAACACATTACCGAGATCATCGGTATAAGGTCCAATGACGAATTGGATAAAAGAAAGCAGAGGGTTGTTAAAGAAAAATTGTGGCCTTATATATCTGCAAAAGATATGAGGACGGGCATGTTCACGATGTATATGCCGCTCATAATTACTAAGGTCACTCCCAGAGCCTTCCAACATGAAAAGTTTGATGGTATTCGATAAAGCTTACAGTGCATTGTCACCGCCATTGAAGCTGCCGTCAGCTACAAATGCCGCAACTGTGAGTGCTAGTGATGTCAAATAAGCACTGGCCGTACGGGCCACCGGAATGTCAAAGAGTGCTTTTTTATTCGGTAGCAGGGACTCGTAGTTATTCATGACTCCCAAGCATCCAGTCCAATTTGATGGGACTAGGAACGACGGGCTCAGTTTCACACCATATCGAGCTGCCGTGACTCTCGTGGCTATCTGAAAGATGCACGCAACCATATAGTCTTCAGTTTGATTAATGAACCAAATGCTCACAAGATTGAATACCGGCATAGCTAGATGGGCCAACATCGTTTAAGTTCATTATGATTAGCTCCAGAAAACAAGCATGCCTCTCACCAAACCATTCAGTTACTCAAAGAGACCAGATGTAGAGATAGCTGAGGCAAACAATAAATTTTCCAGAAAAGCATCAAAGTAAAAGACGGTATAGCATAATACCTCAGAGACTCCCAGAATGGAAACGAAACCGCCAAAAAGAGGGACAACGTTTGAGAGGTAATCGTCAAAAGTGGCACCTGGTTTGAGGAAGAAGCCACTCATTAGAGCTATGGTCCCAAAAGTCGTCACGCACAATGCTACTGCGCTAACATATCCCCAGGGAGTGCTCAGCCTGGTAGATTCAAACTGCAGATCCATTTCTGATTTTGGTTGCACCACACAAGCCTACACACATGCATTGGAGACTTGGAGTCATGGGGACCTTTCATTAGCATTAATACTGTATGACCTCAGAAAAACTCAGAAGTATTGAACATCTATGAGATTAGACAATAGGCATCAAAACTACAACACTACTCATGGATTGATTGAATCAGTGACAAGGAAACATGACAGTTTATCCAGATACGATATAGTATTGTCTAAAGGGATGTAGCATTTATTCTTCCAAGTGACTTATCAAGCAGATTAACTGCAAAGAACCTGGAAAGGCATTTACTCACAGGTTTACATCCAACTTTGACAATAGATGAATTCATCAACAGAGACATGGAAATGTTTCAACTTGGCAATGGTCCCGCAAGATCATTTGCCTTTACTGCAGTACGACTAATGCTCAGGTTACTAATATACCCAACATTGAGGCAAGTGTATAACCAAAATGTAGATAGCAGGCTTAGAAAAAATTCAAGGAAGAAATCTTGTTACAAAATCTTTTAAACGAAATGGTGCATAACAGGCTCTGGCTCAATGAAAAGTTGAATAGTCTATTAGGTGCTGCTGCCTATAGATAGTAAATCATTATGAAGCTCTTCTTGAAGTACCTGTTTAGTAATGTCATCTGCCTTCTCCTCCATGAACCACACGACTACCTCCCGACCTGCTGCCTCAGACAGTTTGCTCTCCAATTTAGGAATGACCTCGTCGATGGGCCTCCTCAAATTACCAATGAAGATGCCCCCATCTCCGAACCTCCGAACATCAGTTGCAAAAAACGTATCAAAGCCAAAACAGCTTCTCAACTGCCAAACAGAAATTTGAACAGTGAGATGCATTTGTTCTGTGAATAACAATTATTATGCACCAAAGACAGTATCGACTTATGCCATCAGAATAGGTAGTGTTGGGGCATTGCTTACACTGAACATTCATCGAAAAAGAACAACTATTGCCAGTCTATTGATCGACTCTATGTATTACAAAAGAAATATTTACTAATCGACATCCGATCATGTAATCGGAACTCTATAGAATAATACCCACGTGCAAAGTCTATCCACGCACATCTCCTTAATTTGGCAGGCGAGTCCCATCTTAGTTACGCGATTAATACAACTTAATATTATAACCAGTTGTTAGGTGTTACAGAGGCTTCGCCACAAAAGACACAAAAATCCTACAAACTACCAGAATCAACGCACATGTTATATTTCTACACACAAGAAGCAAGAGTTAAAAGTCAATTCTCAGGCCAAACTGCTTAAGAGGACCACTGCAACAGTCAATACTGTCCACATATCTCTCTATCCTTAATACTGTCAACCAAACAAAACCAACCAATCACATGTTCTTTCCTCACATATGCTTAAAATTTGACGGATTTAATCCTTCGCAATGCGAAGATCGCTCTGTTCGCCAGAACGGGAAACACTCCTTCAGAGATCAAGTGCTAACGAAAGTTGTTTCCATTCACTTACCTTGTTAAGATCAAGAGCTTTGAAGGCCTCCTCAGCTTTCTCCAATCTCTCCTTCTCTCTGGCCAAACTATCGCGCGCAATCCGATTCAACAGCCCCACGATCGGGTTGTCGCTGCTTTCCGTGTCAAGCTCCTTGAGCTTCCTATCGGCCCTCTTCTTCTCCAGCTTTATCGCGGCCTCGATCGAAGGACTGCCCATGAATCTCTTGAACTCCTCGTCGCTCTTCCAGTCCATCTCCTGCTGCTTCTCCCTCTCCCTCTCCTCTTCCTCGCTCTCTTCGGACGACCTGGTCCTCTCCGCCGCTCCATCCTCGTGCAGAACTGGTGGTGGCCTTTCAGAGACCGCGGCTACCGAAGCAGAACTGGCGGTGGGTTCATCCTCGCGGTCGTCCTTGACGGACGATCTGAGCGGCCTCACGGCGGAGCTGGGCCTGGAAGGGAGAGAAAAGGGTATCCGGGCACATTGGCCAAATGGGTGTCCGACGCTGCTCTTCTTGAGAGGCAATAACGGCGAGCACCGCGGGTTGACGAACAGGGTCGCCATTGCAGGAGCTTGTGGGAGCGGTGAAACTTCGAAAGAGAAGCCATTGCTTTATAAACGGGGTGCTGATGCCCTGCATGGAAATTGGCCGAGCAGGGTCTAGAAAGATGGAGAAGAGTTCCAGGTGGACGGAGAGACGAGGGTGGCGACAAGGCGGAAGAGACCCCACGCACGCTCACAGATATCTGGAGAAAAAGTTGAAGGGCAAAGCGTTTCTGTGGCTGCTGAAGAATGTCTTTTCTTGGATTTTCTTTGGCTCTGGATATTGATGGTGACCGGAGGAGATCTACGTGTTACTTGGAACGGTCGAGTGATTTCGGGGAGCGGGGATAAGATAAGAGACGGTTCACTGTCAGACATGCAAGAAACGCTGTGCTGATCGCTTCAGTGGGTTTCTGGAATGAGATTCCTTTTTCGAAAATAATCCAAATGCTACGTGACCTTCAACCCTACCTACGACATTATTCATAAATTTTAGCTCAATGTATAATAAGATCTCTAAATTTTCAAATTAAACATTTTCATATAATTCAAAAATTAAATTGAACATGTACTAAAAATGCAGAGATCACGTTGAATAAATTGAAAATTCAGAACATTGAACATTTTGAAAGTATAGAAATCGTATTGCACATCAAACCAAAGTCTATGAATTATTTGTGTCATTATTTTTTTTTTTTTTTGCGTTTAGCAGATGAACCTAGTAAAACTACATTTGTCAACATCCACCGGTGTTTGGCACATAATTTTTCTTTTCCAAAAGTTTTCTTAAATATATTGAAAATTTGGGGATATGAACTCTTCAAAGTTCATTTCTCAAGGGAAAATGGTCATCGAAATTTCGCCTAATGTGTCATATAATTTGTGAACTTTTAATTTATTTAATGTGGTCCAAGAATTTTGGCTCAATATGCAATGTCCTTAGAATTTTTGGTATATGTTCAATTTAAGCTATAAACTATTTGAGAATAGTCAATATTGATGGAAATACAAACGGAACATTTTTCATATAATTTAGGGACTAAATTGAATATGTATTAAAAATTTAGGGACGAATTGAACAAATTAAAATTTCGAGGACTATATTGCACGTTAGGGCAAAATTCAAAAATCGCATTGCACATTAAGTCAAAATTCATAAATCATTTACGTAATTATTTTTTTGCTCATAAAAAATTATCTTGTTTTGCATTGTTGTGTTTGTAATTTTCACATTGCCGAGTCTTGGATTTTGCATATAATTGAAAATTTTCAAATAAAGGAATTATCGTAGAACCATTTATTCAAAAGAGTCTCCAAAGTGAATTTTGCTTCCAATAATGTTACGATTGGGCGCGCATAGAATCCATTCTGGAATAGAAATTCTGTTCCAGAATGGATTTTGGAATAGAAATGTGTTTGTTAAAAAATTTCCGAAATGCATTCTGGAGCAATTTTCGCATTTTGGAATAAAAATGCGTTTGTTAAAAATACTTGATTCCGGAATGCATTCTTGATTCCAGAATGCATTTTTTAGTCTAGAATGAGTTTTGGACAAGAAAAAGAGAAGCTACTTTTTATAGCTTCTCTCTTCCAGAATGTATTCTATCTATTTTCTCTCTTTTTCTCACGTATTTTTTTTAGAAAATGCATAAAAATTGAAAATTTCCATAAAAATTCATAAAAATTTCCAAAAAATTAAAAAGTCAAGATTTCGAGAAAATAGGAAATTTGGTGAATTTTTTAAAAAAATATATAAAAAAATTAAAAATTTCAAAATTTCACATAATGGCTTAGAAAACCTTTGGGTACCTACTTTGAAATGAAATTTAATTTTTTGAGGTGCAAAAAAAAAAAAAAATCAAAAATTTCAAAACTTCACAAAATGATTTAAAATACCTTTGGGCGCACCCACTTTGAGTGAAATTTAATTTTTTTGAGGTGCTCAAAAAAATAAAAAAAATCAAAAATTTCAAAACTTCACAAAATGATTTAAAATACCTTTGAGCACCCACTTTGAGTGAAATTTAATTTTTTTGAGGTGCTAAAAAAAAAAAAAAAAAAGTCAAAAATTTCAAAACTTTACAAAATGGCTTAAAATACCTTTGGCCACCCACTTTGAGTGAAATTTAATTTTTTTGATATGCCAAAAAAAATTAAAAAATAAAAAATTTCAAAATTTCACAAAATGGCTTAGAATATATTTGGGCATCCACTTTGAATGAAATTTAATTTTTAAATTTTTTGAGGTGCCCAAAAAAATAAAAAAAATAAAAAATTTTAAAACTTCACAAAATGGCTTAGAATACTTTTGGGCAACTACTTTGAGTGAAATTTAATTTTTTTGAGGTATCCAAAAAAATAAAAAAATTTCAAAACTTGACAAAATGGCTTAGAATACCTTTGAGCACCTATTTTGAGTGAAAGTTAATTTTTTTGAGGTGCCCAAAAAAATCAAAAATTTCAAAACTTCACAAAATGGCTTAGAATATCTTTGGGCACCCACTTTGAGTGAAATTTATTTTTTTGAGATGCTCAAAAAAAAAAAAATAAAAAATAAAAAATAAAAATAGATTTCAGTTCCAGAAATCAATTTCTGGAAGCAGAATTAGTTATGTTTTTACCAAATGCATTTCTCCTCTAGAAATCAATTTCTGGCAATAATTCTAGAAATCAATTTCTGGCAAGAATTTGATTTCTGGAGTAGAATGGTTACCATTCGCACCTGAAGTAACCGTCTTAGTCTCCAGAGACTTCGTATCATATGAAGTGATTGACTAAGTCAAGTTATGCCCTAAATTCATTGGTCGGCCAAATATTTGCTGGTTGACTTCCACGTGCAGCTCAGGCGCTTCTTCCGGTAGATACGTTAGGTGCAATTTTGTGCAAGATATTTCGATTTTACCTATTCTGAAGAAGCCCCAAAATTGAAGAAGACCGATGAAGCTACGGCGCGCGTTCGTTCATCACCTCCAAAATCTTCAGTTTCTTTCTTGTGAACTTGCTGTCCCTTAACCTCTCCTTAGTCGAGGCCAAAGTGTCTATTAAGGATCTTGTTTGAGATAAGATCTACTCCGGGTACTCTTTTGAGAAAAAAAATACTCCGCTTTAGTCCCTTTTTTTGAAATTTTCTCTTATATTGAACATTTAGGTCGTTTTGCATATACGTCAAGTTTTTAAGGATACATCCGTCATTTTCGGGCTCGAGATTGAGCCGATTAGGGAGGGCTGACGCTGAGCCCAAGCGAGCTATAAGAGGAAATTGCCAAATGTGACTTCATGCGATTTGAAGGGAAGTAAGAGGAAAGTTTATCATATCGAAAGTATGGCTTTGAAGACCGCACGATCATCATTTATTTGATAAGTTTTAGGATTTATGACATGTTTATAAAGTCAGTAGGCAGCTTTCGGTTACATATTGCGAAGGAACATGCACGAGATGCATATGCTGGCTAGCTGGCTTTTTCCGGATCGCCAATAAAAAAGAGATTTATTCATTCAATTCAACGGTGAATAATTGACATTCGATGTATTCAGTCATATACTTTTCTCCAAATACACATGTCAATCACTCAACGTACAAATTTTCTTACAATAAAATGGACATAATAATAATAATAATAATAATAATCCAATTACTTTTGTTTTTTCCGTTCTCAAGAGTGCAATAAAAATGTTACGGCAAAAAAAAAATGTGAAGGAAAGAAAATAAATGCTGCCCTTATGAAACGGTAAGGACGTGTCTGGCAAACGGCGAACAGGGGGAAAGAGCAATCAAGAAGCGAAGGGGTCGGCTCCAATTTGGCTCACCGCACGAAGGGAGGAGCAGAGGACGACAAACCAGAGAGACCCAAGCGTCGGCATTCCCGTTTCCCTTGAACCGGCAAGCACAGACGAGTCCAATCAAATCTCTTCGCTTCCCAGAACCCAAAACCCAGAAGACAGGAGAAGGACGACCCGCCAAGGCGGCCCCCTTCGCTCGTTCGTTTGCAGGGTTTGCGGACCCGGAACGGACCCGGGTTGCCGAGGTACGAGGCGCCCTCTGCCGCGTTTCCTTGTCGCAAATTGGAATGAGGGTCGGTCGCTAGTTGCAAATTCCTTTGTCGGGTTTTGACTTTTTCCGCTCTCCTTTGGACGATCCTCGGCGATTGCCGAATCAAGAACGGCGGGTTTGTGTTCTGAATCGTAAAGAAGGTGGGGGGTGGGTGAAAAATTTTTTTCATTTAGGGGAGGATTTTGGTAGGGAAAATTGAAGGAAGAGGGAGAGTTCGCCTAGAGATTGGCCTGTGAGTTACGTTCCTGGACTTGGATATCGTTGCTGAAGTGGCACTGCGGGCCGTTTCTGACAATGGTTGGCTCTTTTGGGTATTTGATTTCGACCAAGTTGCTGCTTAGGACTTTTTTTTTTCCCCTTCGGTGCTCATTCGACTAGGATTGTAGCAAACGAAGCATCTGAGTAGCTAAAGGAATGAAAAGAAGATGAAGCGGAGTAGGCAAAGGTCTCCGTGCATTGTAGGTCTTCGAGTTGGAGGCCACAAATAAATGTGATGGTTTTATTAAAGAGGGGCCGGGTGAGCATTCTATTGGATTTCAAGTCAGTTTTTCTGGCTTTTAGTATGTCCGGCTGAACAAGCACGCACTACTATTGAATGTCGGATCGTGTTAAGGAAGCGAATCAGAATTCATATTAGTCATGCCATGTTGCACTCTGCATGCGTTCTGTCCATGCTCTTTTGTCGTGTCTTTCAATGCGATGGCATCGTTGAGGACAGCTGATTAGATTCTATATTGCACCTGGATTGATGTTTGGTAGAATGTCCTTGCACGTGGAAATCTGGATTTTCAATGAGTAGATGTCTTCTATCTGTATCCGGTCATCTACACTTCTATACTCTATCTTCCAAGGGCTATTTAACAATGAGCTAAATGATAGATACAGGTCTCTTAAATGGACTTAGTATTTTAATAAGAGCTATAAAGTGTAGATTTACCAAATTTGTGGATAGATATATGAAGTAAAGGAGATCACGGCCATGATGGCACTTGTATTGGACAAAAAGGATTTTATTTTGAGCAATTGCATCTCCGTGTCAATTTCAAATGCCTTTTCCCGGCAAAATCATGTGCTCAATATGTGGTGGGACCTGCCATCTTTACTGAAAACTGAGTGAAACAAATCTTGCATCTAACAGAGGATTGATTTTAACTTTCAATCTTGACATTGCTTTTGAGTCCTTTGTGTTAAATAAGGATTGTGAATTTTGTTGTCGTTGTTTGCAGTTACAAACAGAGAAGATGTTTTCCTACCAAGAATGTTTGTAGCCCAAAATTCAGTCTTTGACTCTTTCTGCTTCTGGAATTTGCCAAGTTCCTGTTACGACCGTAACTTCAAACTTCCATTGTTAAAGAGAGCTGGGAGAGTGGAGTTTACTTCTCATCAGCACTACCACACAGCCACCATATTGGTTAAGCACTTCTTTAGAATGTTTATGCTTACGGTGCTCTTAAAGTTTCCATTTTGGGATTTGAAGTGGCCCATTTCATTGTGCACTAATGGAGGACCTGTGCAAATTCATGGATTGGACATGTGGTTTGTGTCTATTTTTAGGTTAATAGCACAGAGCAAACATAGTGCTGCAATTAATTTATTATACTACGCCTTATAAACCCAAGATATTAATTAAAAAATGTATTTTGGACATCGATGGTAGATGATCATGAGTATGGCTTGATTGTATATTACCAAAATTTTGTGCTTATGTTTACGTAGTTATTGGATTGATAGTTGTTTGTTCTTGAACTTCATTATCTTGGTTTGGCATTGTAAATATCTCCATAGATTTTCATAAAAGAATACTGAATGTTGTGGGTATACTGGTATACTGGATGTCGTGGGTATACTGGTATAATCTATTTATTCTTAGTTTTAGCTATTGATTCTCCATTTTTGTAAAATTGCATGTTTCAGATGCATTTTGTGCACAAGAAGTCAATTGAAGAAATGAGATGATTGGATTGGAGAAGAGTATGGACATTTTTACACCATATCTAACCTAAGCTTCTCTCTTCAAGGTAATCGGAGAAGTGTTGATTGATATTTCATATAAATTTACACATAGTATAAGGTATATAAGCTACTATGTCGAATTAGCAATTTAGAAGATTGACCCACAGTAGTCAAGTGAAGTTCATATACTTATTTTTGGCCTTGAAGTTCATACATGTTGAACCACATCTTTCTTCTTAAACCGAAATTATTACTGTTTGCCTGTTGTGAAACAAGAATATGAAACACAAAAATATAGCCAAAATCATCAATGATCCTTTGCCATGGTAGTTGATCAGTTAAAGTTTACCCGGAGGACATGAATAATTCAAACAGTCATGACCAACTAAAACAATGGCAATGATAAATTATTTATAGGTATCTGATTTTTCAAAATGCTTTCCAACTTAGTACACCTTCCTTTATTTGCTTGTAGTTTGGGAGAGAAGCTTGTGCATCAAACTCAGATACCTGAACATGATTTCTTAATAAAGAATCTATCATCTAGTTGCAATTGGCTCTGATTAGATATCTGGAAATAATCCAAAAGATGTCTTAAAATCTTTTTTCATAATGTCATCATATTGTTGGGGGAGATAACAAGTGAGCATATTGGGAGGATCAACACATAATTGGCATATTCTCAAGGTCTTTCTTCTTGCCATGTCAAGGAACTACCTGCAAAGGGCAAGAACCAAGTTTTTTGAGTCACACATAAAACACCACAAAGGTGTTAGAGAGCTCATTTGTGCCCATGCTGTAAAACCAAAGCTTTATTATGAATAGGTTGGTTGAATCTTCTTTCTACATCTTCAAAAGGTCACGAAACTAGCATTGAAGGTTATTTGTATTGACAAAAGAACAACATGAAAAGAGGTTATAGATCAGTTATCCTCTTACATTATTTTACCTTGTTTGAGAAGCTTATATCAAGTTAGGTTGATTGCAATAACTTTGTACATGGAAGTTCTTTCTCTATTAATGTCATTTTGTCTAGTATAATTATTTCCTCAGCGATCTAAACATTGCTGATACTGGCCGCCTTGGTAGGTCTATTTTGACTTTGGTGACTTGCTCAGTCTCCTAAAACGGGAGTTTTAAGTTTGGGAACTGTTGAAAGTTTTGTTGGAGGAATTAATTAGCAAGCCAATTGAGACATTGCTTGTGATTATGAGAAAATGGAACGCAGCTCGTAATGTATGGACCGCCTGCAGTTCCTTGAGTGCTGGCTTAAAAAAGGAATGCCATCAACTATGGCATTAATGGTCACTAATCGCTTGCATGCCGGATGTTTGGAATCTGGTTTCGAGGAAAAACGGTGATTTGTCTCTATAAATTGCAATGTGCATCAATGTCATTATGGCTTCTTGGGTCTCAAAGAAGAAATATCAATCAAATCGGAAAGAATTCTTGCTAAGAACTTTGTACTAGCTCAGCAAATTAACCAATTATCAGTAAGAGGGATAACTAGAATGGAAGTAACCAAACAGAGAGTCAGTAGTGATGAGAAACAGCTCCATTCATGTTAGTTAGAGGCTTGGTGATAGTTTCTGTTGTCAAGTTATCGGCTGTGTAAGTTGGAAATAACGATTATTTGGGAAAAGAAAAGCCAATTATCAGAGATTACTGATTCAATGGGAAAACATTACTGAAAAAATTGATCAGGGGAAAGGGTAATTAGGTTGATGATTAGGCCAAATGGTTAAGTATTCGCTTGGTATGGTTTTATCCAGACCTTTGTAACTTAGACTATTGCAATAATCAATTGTTAAGATACGAATACAGTGATGTATGTGGCATAACCGCACGAGGGTATAGTTACATCTGTAATTCTATTTAATGATATACTGAGATAAGCATGTTTTATTGTATTTAATTTTGTGCTTGTTTTCATTGTGCTGCAAAGTCCAAAAGATTAACGTGTTCATTTCTGGTGCAGTATTTTCTTGAAGCTGGTAACTCAGTTCCAATGGCCAACGATACTCAATTTTCAGGTTTTCAGGTACTATTATGGGAAATAGTTTTATTCCTCATGCATTATTGATGTCCTCTCAAAATGACCGAATCTGTTTACAGAGTCTTGAGCAGACATAATTGCTATAATAATACCTAAGTACCTTTTAAAACCAAGATTATGCCGAAGAGATATCATCTTTTCCATATCTAAATTGGTGCATGAGTCCCTTAGGGGGAGGGGAGGGGGTTGTTTTGGTTGTGGGGAGTTAAACATGGATACTTGCATTGTGAAGTGAAGCATCTGGGTGAAACGAATTACGTAACCCTGCGAAGATTATTAAACCTTTAAGTTGCAGGAAATCTGCCATTTTGTGGACTCATTTTCATTATGCAAAGAAATTGATTGGAGTGGTTTGATGCTGTGTCTAGGAAGACTTGGTGGAAAAGCAAGCTATATAGATACGGTGTAAATTACAACCAAAAGAAAGTGTAGAAGGTGATTTAGCCATTGGACAGTGAGAAAACAAGAAGAGAGACAGAATGATCAACATTCAACAGTTCTGCTTTAGGGATAAGATGGCTTGAAATTGTAAGAACCTGCCAATCTCTATAAATTGGAAACAAGAGGTCAATACCATTTGGAAAAGCAGAGGTGTGGGAAAGTAAGAGGGCATAAGTACACTGGCAACCAATTGAGCAAGGCTACAGTAGACAAAAGAATGCCAACGTGTTTTCTGCTTATCTGCTGAGCAAACCTCATAACCATCTTCACGGCTTAAGAATTTGACTTCAAATATCTTAATTGTGAGTTCTATGAGTTCTACTTGTATATTGTAAGATGCACTGGGGGAATTGATTCCCACTTTCCATGGGTGAATGGAGATCAAGGAATCGGTCTTCTTGTTTTTTTTATAGGTGTTTGGCATGGAGTGTATGTATTCATTTGCCTTCGGAATAGCTTCATCACTTATTTTCATTTTCTAATGTTGGTTGTCCTATAATTAATGGCTGATTCTTTTTGACTGCTTATTTTACTACAGCCTCTACAGCCTCCTGTAGTCGGTTCTGCAGATCCTCCAAGGAATTTTGCTCAGCCAGTGCCTGTTCAAGTACTGCATTTTCCATTTTATTTGTGTCCTACTTATTACTGTGATTAGCATCAATCTAAAACTTCTTTTAATCTAAAATTATTGCAGCCTTGGCCAGCGCTTCCCCCTCAGCAACCACAGCAATTTGTTTCAACGGTACCTCAACATTTTCAGCCTCCTAGCCACGTTACTCTACTCATGAATATTGGGTTGCCTTCTGCTCCTCAGCATCCCCAATTTCCTCCACCAGTTCAACATTTAGTTCCAAGGCCTGGCCAGCCAGTTCAGAATATCCTTCCTCCTCCTCCGCCATTGCCTATTTCTCAGCAAAATAAGCCCATTGCATCTGAGTCATCACGACCTCATCAGCCTAGTGGTCTTGTTCCGAATAACTCCGTGCCTGCAGGGAGCGGCCTAAGAGCTCCTCTGTCGTCATCATACACAGTAAGACCAGAAGTCTTATCAATTGAAAATTTCTTTTAAGCTCTTTCCTTGCATGGCTTTCACGGACTGCATTCGTTGCAGTTTGCTTCTCATGGGGGACAGCAGCAAGGGAACTTTGTTGCTCCAAGGCCCCCATCTCTCTACCATCAAATGTCTCAACCACAGGTTTCAGGAGTCTCAAGTGGGGATCAAGTTAATCTGCCATCTGAAAGCCAGAAGACTACCCCTGTGACTGTATTGCCGGTTACCAGTGAGCAGCCTGCAGTTTCTGCTGCACCAGTTCTTGTATGAATTTAATATGGTTAAGTTGTTTCACTTCATTGGCCACATAATTTTCTCACTTGCAACAATACTTTGAACATTCTCTTTTTATAGATACTTTGAAGAACTTCTTGAAATTCTAGTTTGAAATGTTCAGGAGCCAAGTGTTCAGCATTACTCTTCTGAAGCTGTCCAAAGAATCCAAACCGATTGGATAGAGCATACCTCTGCTGCAGGAAGAAAGTACGTGATTTTGATGGATTTTTTTTAGAGTCACTTTCCTGAAGAGGAAAGGAATTCTCATATAAAAAATAACCATAATAACTAGAATTGACCATCTTGGTATGTGCAGAATGCTTATGAAGGGCAACCTTTCTTTGACTGATAAGAACTTATAATGCTTATTGCACGCAGTGTGTGGCAATTGCATTGCTACTATTACAATAACTGAAATAGTGCTGTCCTAGAAATTAATATTCTCTTGGTGGATAACTTGCAATGAATGCCAATACACATAATAGAAAAGACGAACTTTAAAGCACAAAGATTGTTGGCTTTATAGCTTGAGAAAATGGTTAATACTTTTGATGGTAAATTTGTATTCAGTTCCCTTCGTTACTTTATCATGAAAGTGGTTGGATTGACTCGTTCTGTCTTAGTATCTCCACATTCTTCTGAATAGGCTTTGTATACAAGTGAATTAGAGTTGACTAGCCACAAAAGTGGGTCAATCAAAATAAACTGTTGTCTTTTGGAATTAAACTTAAGCTTGGAGGAGAGAAGTTTGTGTTTGCCCATTTAAGAATACAATGTGGGGATTCTTGTGCTTGTGATATTGTGACCTAGGGAATAGGTGAGACCTATGAAGAAGATGGGTGGACAATGTAAGGGGGGTTTTTGTATATTATGGAGAATATGGCACAAATGAGAGCACAATGGAGTGAAAGGAGCCATATGGCTATGCCCATCTATATAGAAGCTATCCACTTGGGTAATATCTCCGATGTTGCTGATATGGGGTTGTTTTCTATTGTTAACTGGCAAGTACTTCTATAGGTAAAGTCAGTTGCAGAGACACCGAACAATAGCCTGAGTTGCTTTTGCAACAGGGTAATATCAATTGTCTGCTTAGGAATTCTAGAGCCGGGCTGCCTTAAAAATGAGCGAGAATGGTCATGCTTCAAATTTTATTTTATTGAGTGGATCTAGATATTACAATTGGATGACAAGTAAATAAAAAGTGGCTCTTACAGCCTTCTATTTATTGAAGTACGCAAATTTTTCTTGTCTACTCCTTTTCCTCTTAATATTTCATTAATCTAGCTTTAAAAGTACCTGATTTTGTTTTGCTCTCTGTTGTCTGTTGTAGATATTATTACAACAAGAAGACAAAACAATCTACATGGGAGAAGCCTTTTGAGTTGATGACGGTCACTGAGGTAGGCTATTCTTCACTTGATGCTTGACTGTAATTGCATTCATTGTGAAATTCTACTTGTATATTGTCTAGCTCGTAATATAGTGATCCAGGGTAACCTTTCCTAATGTAACATAAATTACTTCGCATCTGGTATAGGATTTGATGTTATATGTGTATTGATTATCATTCCAACTTTTGTATCTGGCATTTCATTGCTCTTCCTGTTTGAGCACAGAGGTAACACAAAAGAAGAGCTGGCTTGTCACTTGGTTGAAAAGGAAATCATTTGAGTTTTGTACCCATGGTAAAAACTTTTGTGTTTCGTGAGAAGCAAATATGACTACATTTGTGCATTTAGCATGAGTATCTTAGTTGATGTGGTGATCTTATTTATATGAAGATGCTTATTGATCTGTCAGAGTAGAAATTATTAGGCATTATCATCAGTGTTGTAACCGAGAAATCTGTTTCTACAACTTGAGTCATTTTTGTTGATATGATGTTGCAGCAGTTGCTGTTAATTGAACTTACATAGGTGTCTTTTGAGCCAAAAAAACTTACATAGGTGTCTCAAGTTTGTTAGGAGAGTGTCAGATTGGAGGCTGATATGGTTTTTAATTTTCTGTGCACATTGTGAGACTTTATGTTGGGTAAGTGTTGTTGTTTGGTGTTTGTTCGAGAGAAGAACAAGATTCGAGGTGTTCTTCCTGTAATGGGAAATTGTCATTAGGTTTCATCAAAAGGATTTTCCGTGTGAAGATGCTTTCTGAAGGTGCTTTACTTCCAGGCAATATGTACAATTGGGAGTCAGCTTAGGTCCTGAAATAATGAGGAGCAAATAAAAGTCATTGTGTTGTAGTTTGGAGAGGAACAAGGAAAGGTTATCCTGATTTTATGCATTTTGAGTTCAAAGTGGGAAATCGCTCCTCCATCTCCTTCTGGCATGACAGGTGGTCCATGGATCTTCTTTTAAGTGAGCTGTCTCTGGAATTGTTCCAAATTGCTTCCCATCAAGAAAACACTGTCGTTATTTCTTCTTTCTGATGGGGGTGTTCTCTAGAATGTTCTTTCTGAGGATTGGCTCACAATTGGTACATTGAGAGATTTCACAGTTTTCTGAGATATCAGTTGGATAAATTGGGTTCGCTGTCGAGTCCTACCGTGCGCTACTTTCTTTAGCACCTCCTGGTGGTATGGATGCTTTCCTGGCCAATATAATCTAATAATCAAAAGTTCCTTCTAGAGTTGCCTTTTTGCTTGTGGGTAAAATACTAGACCATTAACAATCTGCAAAAGAGAAACTTCAGCTTGGTGAATAGGGGCCTTTTTCTATAAAACTTCAAGTGTATCTGTTTGTCACCTTCTTCTGCGTGGTGATTAAACAAGGCAATAGCATTAGGCCTCGACAATTGTGGGTGTGAAGCTGCTGCTATTAAGGAGGAAATCCGGGCATAAAAAGGTCTGCAGTTTGGTTGATAAGAAGAAGAGAAGAATGCTTTGAGCTATTCTTACTGCTTATTTTTTGATAATTTGGAGGGAGAAATTATCAGGGCCTTTCAGAACAAAGAGTAGATTATTGATTTTCTAAAAACAGATCTGTACAGTTATTGAATTGTGGTTTACACAAAAATCATTAAGTGACGCCTTTTATTTGGTAGATTTGATAGACCCAGTCTCTCATATCTAGCTCTGTTCTGGGATGATACCCCTGTGGTAGTCAGTATCCTTTCAATGAGTTTTGTCTTTAACATTCACAAAAGAAGGATGGGCAAATGAATTTAGCCATGCAAATTTGTGAATGTTATTTAAGCAATTGGGCAGTTCTCATTTCGTCCATTCTGGTAAATTGTTTCTTGGTTTTTCAAGCAAATAAAATTACTATGGGTTCTAGTCAATCACCACAGATGAGCTTGTTTCCTCACGGGAAGAAAAATAGAACCTCATATTCTGCATGCTAATATCAAGAAGTTAACTTTAAAGAAACTGAAGGATTGAAAAATATATTCGTTCCCGGCTGTCCACTAGATATGCATATTACCTTTATACATAATGTGGCTTCCCTGTTTGTTTTTCAATTTTCAATTATTATAAGATCTTATGATCCTCTTGGGTATTATCTCGCCTGTCCTTGTTAGCAATTGTCGAAACTTATCATGTGGACAGTATATATAATGTGACTTTGATTTGCTTTGATGTCATCTTGGCTTGACGTATGGCGCTTGATGCTCATATTAAGGGTGTACTTGAGTTGGATGTGGGCTTTGTGTGTCATGCTAATGATCGTATATGACGAAGCTTACTTTTGTGGTGCACTTTTCACCTTTGAGTGCCCTTTTCTACATGCTGCATCTAAATGTGAAAACTGCCAACTGCCAGTGACTTTGTCCTGATCTCTTTTAATTATTTTATTGGTGGACTAGATTTTTCCATATCTTCTCCATTTTCCCCCCAAAAAAAGTTATTTAGTTTTTCTAGTTGACCATGTGTATATTTTTTCCATTGAAAGTGTTCTCTTTTGCTCATTGTCATTCTCTTACTGTGACAGCGCGCAGATGCTTCAACCGACTGGAAGGAATTTACAAGTTCTGATGGAAGGATGTAAGTGCTTTTCAAGTCAAGTTAATGTTCATCCCTATATGCTCCTTGTTGTTTTGACTCTCTCCTGTTGATTGACATGTAGATACTACTACAACAAGGTTACTAAGCAGTCTAAGTGGGAAATGCCTGCTGAACTGAAGGTACCTAAATCTCATTCACTTTTGCTTCTCTTTACCCTTCTACTGTGCTATGTTATTTTGACACTCTTTAATTCCAGTTGGCTCGTGAAGAGACAAAGAGAAAATTGGCCACAGGAACACAATCAGAGTCCCTGCCTTCGTCTTCTACTTCATTGGTTCCAGTTAAAGAACTCGATGGTTCAAATAGATCATCTTTGACATCTCAAGGAGCTACATCGAGCCCAGTTCCAGTGGCACCTCTTAATGCCTCTGGGGACACAGAGTCGGCAGTGGTTGCTGAATCAGAAGAAATATCTGTCCCAGTGCCTGCTTCAACGTTGGCGGCTGTTGTCTTGGATATATCTGTGGATGATGTTGAACAAATGGCTGTTGTTCAAGGGAGCAATGAAGTTGCTGCTGATACGATTGATGATGGCACAACCCCAATGTAACCTAATAAGGAATCTATCATGTTATAGAAAGTTAGCCATGTAGCTTTAGATGGGATTGAACTTTCTATATTTAAATTTGCAGGATTGATTCCGAGAAGTCCACTATTCAGGATATTCCCTGTTCAGCTGGAGTGTCTGTTCAAGACAAAGTATGCCTGAAATTATCTTGTAATGGTGTCTTCTAGTTTGCAGTTCCTATGCTATAAGCAATTTAACCGTTTACTTCTTTTCAGGAAGCCAAGAAAAATGAAGTGATTGCTGAAGGGGCAGAGAGACTTGTCGAAGAGAAATTAATTAATAGTGAATCATCACCATATGCCAATAAGCTGGTATGACACATGATTTGCAATATTTTGGTCCTCTTAAGAGATATTCCTGGGTACTGTAATTAGAGTTATGATGATCCTCACTTGTTTAGGAAGCTAAAGCTGCATTTAACGCACTTCTGGAGAATGCAAATATCAGTTCTGACTGGACTTGGGAGCGGGTAAGTTACTATTTTGAAGCTTTTATTTGCACTCAGATTACTTCAAGTACTGATAACAGCACTGACTTTTCAGGCAATGAGAGTAATTATAAATGATAAAAGGTATGGTGCTTTAAAAACACTTGGAGAGAGGAAGGAAGCATTTAACGAGGTAAAACTTTAAATTTTAAGCTCTGTAATGGTCGTCCTATCTTCCCTTTCTTTTGAGTAATTCACTTGAATTTTATGGGACAGTTTGTTGGTCAAAGGAAAAAGCAGGAAGTTGAGGATAGACGCATTCAACAAAAAAAAGCTAGGGATAATTTCAAGCAAATGTTAGAAGTGAGTCATTCATGGCCTCTCACTTTAAAAAATTTATCATTTTCCCTCTTGCTTTCTCATTTCTTCTTTACCACATTTTGACCCAGGAATGCAGAGAGCTGACATCTTCTTCAAGATGGAGGTGTGTCTTGGTGATGGTTTTCTTTTGGTCCTTTATGTCAGTTTTCATTTGTCACTAACGTCCCTATATAATTAAATATTGGTTAGCAAAGTAGTGACATTGTTTGAAGAAGATGAACGTTTCAAAGCTGTTGAAAGAGACAAAGACCGGAAGGATATATTTGAGAGCTTCATTAATGAGCTGGAAAAGAAGGTATTCTTTTCCTTTTGGTTTTAGGAAAAGGTTTTTTTTGGTACCTAAATTATGCTACCCGAGTGTTGATTGACATTATTTTTTACAGTACATTTTATTAGTTCTTTTTGGTCCACGTACACTTTTGTGTTTAGTGCATAAAAAGAAATATAAAATAAAGGGTACTGTGAGGATATTGTTGTGTCAAATCAATTAGAAGAGATCTGTTAAGTCTAATGGTGAGGGTAAAAGCATTGTGGTATTGCCACCCAGAAAATTTAAGTAGTGGAACTGCTTCTTATGTTTTTCAAATATACTATTTGAGTTACGTGGCTGTGAGATGTGGCATCTGGAGGCAGTTACTGAAAAAATCTGATGTGCTTTTGGGCTGTGTTAAGCATGCTTGTGAATCAGACTGATTTTTATGCATATGAAAAGGTGCCTGAATTTGGCAGCAAATCTCAAATTTTGAGAAGTGAATAATTTCTTTCCATTAACATGACGCTACATAGTGATCATTTACTGTCATTCAAACCTATTGGACATTGATAGCTGCTCCTTGCAAAATTTTGCTGCAACATTTCAATTGAACCTAAAATTTGTTATGTAGAAGCTTGAATTTGAAACTAAGTACTTAACAAGAAATTGGAAATTCCTTTTTTGAAAGTATATGGGGAAGTACTTTTTCGAGAATCATTTTGGTTTTCGCTTGATCTGGTTGTAGTTGATTGATCTATGGTTGGTTTAATCTGGTATCTAATTTATCAATCTGTGGGGTAACTTCATCTACATTCTTAAACTAAGTATGTGTAAACTCACTGTTATTAGGAGCGGGAGAGATCTTTGGAGGAGCGGAAGAAAAATGTAAGGGAATACAGGCAATTCTTGGAGTCTTGCGATTTTATTAAGGTACTTTTCAGCAAACTCCTCTTTGATAGCATATTTTCAATTCTCATTTATGTTATATTTTTGTTACGCTTTTTTTTCATGTCCAGTCCCTCTATTAGGGAACTTGTTAGTCTCTCCCATCCACTGATTACCTTCTCTTATGTAGGCTAGCAGTCAGTGGCGCAAACTACAAGATCGCTTGGAGGCTGATGATAGATGTTCACGCCTTGAAAAGATCGATCGGTTAGAGATATTCCAGGTTTGTGCTAATTCTTGGGGATTTTATTATTTTGGTATTTGATGTTGGCCTGATGAACGTGATTTTTCAGGATTATCTGCATGAACTAGAGAAAGAAGAGGAGGAGCAGAGGAAAATACAGAAGGTGTTGTTTTATTTGTCATCGGGCAGTTAAATGTTTTTCATCTTCATAATATTTCTTTCTTTTTTGATAAGGTGAACCCCTTTGATTTCTTTCTTGTTTCCGATGTTTTCCTATCATTTTTACTGATGCAGGAGGAAATGAGAAAGGCAGAGCGCAAAAACCGTGATGAATTCCGCAAATTGATGGAAGAACATGTTGCTGCTGGCACTCTAACTGCTAAGACTCTTTGGCGTGATTACTATGTGACGGTTAGAGTCCACCTGTTTCCTCTATAGAATGAATATGTTTAGTTATTAAACTACCTATCTGTTTTACTTGTGATGGTTCTAGGTTAAAGATTTACCAGCATATATGGCAGTTGCGTCAAATACGGGAGGTTCAACGCCAAAAGATTTGTTCAAGATGTTGCCGAGGAACTACAGAAACAGGTGAAGTATACCTTTATGTCAAGTTTTTTTGGTGTACATTGAGTTGGAATTTGAATTCATTTTCTTAATTTATATAATAGCGGAAATCCATATAAGTTTTTCTTCGGACATGTTTCTGTGTAAATGAATTGTGCCTATCAATAACAGCAAAATAATTCCATCCTTCTATAATGATTCACGTTGAATTCTGGATCTTATTTCTAATGATTCTGGGACATGATTGCCAAGTAAAACTGTCAACCAAGCCTTCATTGGACTACACCTGGGTGGCAGTGGCTAAGTGAATCTTTACATGTCAACACTCCAGTTATTAATACACACGTATTGGCCCTTTTAGCATCTCTCATAATACCCCTAACTGGAGCTACTTCAGCCAGCATTGTTACTATTATCGTCATGAAACTAATACTTCAGGTCTTCCCACTGCTCTGAATTGTCTTGTTGGCAATGATTTGTGTATCATCGGTGCTTTCCCTTCTATCAATATTTTTTATATTGCATTGCTGGTCTCATGGTGGTTCTTAAAAACTTTACAACTTTTAGAAGTAATTTAAAGACTCTAGGATTTCTGAATGATTTCTCCACTAAAATTGAACTCTAATTCTATTTACTAAATGTACTTGTCTGTATTGTGAAGCCTTGTCTCAAGAATGTAAATTAGTTTGCTTTTAGGTACCATCTCTTCCCAAGGTTTACTGAGTTATCTCCACTAAGAGCAGTTTCTGTAATACTAGATTGTGTCTTCACCATCTTAATACATTAGTCACTCCTTTCAGATTTTAGAGCATCTATCATAGATCCTAGATTTATTATGCCAGAGAAAAAAGTTGTGTGGCTGTGAATAAAGATGTTAGAGGAACCTCTTCAGTATGGTTAGGACATTTGAAATATGGCTTTTAGATTTTACAGTCAAAAGCTGTCATGTTATGGTGGGGATGCTGGGAGATAGCAGAAGGGTTAGAGACGTGAACATTACTTTAATTAAGAACCAAGGTCTCAAATTGTAGAAGAGGTCTCGTGAGGTCGTATCTCAGCAATAACACTGGAATTGGCTGCCATTGGCATGCATTTTGTTCTTGTCGCAATAGTGGCCAATAGTGGTAGCTGCGTGAGTGCAATATTGCAGCTGCTATACACAACCAGGATAAGGACGTTAATCCATTATATTGATATTGTGCTACTCAAAGGGATGCAATCATGTAAGAGGATCCAAATGCTGAAGTTGCAGTCTTACATTTGAGAATTTGATTCCTGATTTGTAACAGATTTGTTGTGATTAACATGCATCGTGCCTCATTTTGCATTGTAATTCCGTAGATAAAATGGCATAAACACGTATGGTTCAACGGAACTACCTGAATCACTCGTTCAGATTATGCCCCTCTCTATTTTCTTCACTTAGAGCTTTCAAGTTGGCAACATACATCGTATCAATGTAGTCACTCTTATATAGGGAACTCACCTGTTTCCCCATACTTTCTTTTTCCCCCTTTGGGAATTACATGATAAGCATTTATTAAATGAATTGTTTTTCTGCTTAGTGCTTTCACTGAGTACGTCAATGCTGCAGGAAGATTTTGCTCTTCATTATCTTCTAGTGTTCTTTTGGTGAAACACGAGTCTATTACTTCTTTGGTTGATTTTGAAGTATGATTTCAAAGTTATTTTGAATAATGCCATCTCATGTCTTAGTCTCCTTCCAGATCACGCAATGGTCAATTGAAGCCAATTTCACTAATTTTGTTGCTATGGCTCTTGAAAATTTACTTTATTGAGTTGTGTCTATGATGCTGTTATAAAACATGAAAAATATGTGCTTGGAAAGTGGCAAATTCTGACTTATCTTCCTTTGGCAGTATGAGGAGGATAAATCTCAAGTAGATGATGCAGTAAAACTTAGAAAGGTAAGATTGATTGGACGGTTTTGCTGTTTCTTGCCTATGTCGTCCTGTTTAATCTTCTGGCTTGTATCAGATCTCCTTAACATCAACCTGGACTGTTGAAGACCTGAGAGGATCCATTGCAGATGATATGCGTGGCGCACCTATATCAGAAATTAATTTTAAAGTAAGTTATTTTCTCAGCTTGTTAATTCCTCCCTCTCAACACTTGCTTCTTCCTTCCGGCTCCTCAATAATGGTCCACATAGTGCTTTTTTTTTCAGTACAGACTATTTCAGAACAATTTGTTAGGGGCTTGTTATGATTTATACCTTGTTTGTTGGGCCTCTGAAATTTGCTGTTGCACTATGTTGAAAGTTGTTTATATGTAGCCTGTATTTTATTGGTAATATTGGAGTAAATAGTTGAAGTATGAATTGTTATTGTTATATGATCATGTGTGCTGAAAGCAAAGACGTTAAATGTTTAAATATTTCTACCTAATCAAACAACTGAAGTAATCATGATTTTTTAGGCATGATATGGTAGAAAGTCAGTCAGAAACCATGTCGAATTAACAAAGTGATTTTTACTGACAAAAGCTGGTTGCTTAGATTCCTGTAAATTACCTCGGAATATTTAAGTCAATCACATAGGTTTTACAATTAAGCAGTTGACAGTTCTTTTAAAAAATTCATTCTTACCCTGGTGAATTTCATACATCTTGTGACTAAGAGCTTAAATGAATGGAGAAAGAATTGATTGTTTTCATTGAATCGATAGGCTAAGCAGCTCAACTTCTATTAGTGAAACCTTTTATAATTAGTAGTTGAAACTTTGAAATCTCTGGATGTCTTCTATGAGATCAAAGACTGTTGATTGGGTGACTGTACAAAGAGAATGTTAATTGGATAATTACATTCTACTGACAGACTGATGGATGGATTCAGCACTTGCGGTTTCCGGCTGAACCATGATATTTAATGTTTGGATGGTGAGATGGGCCAGAATTTGGGAAAATATATCTCAACTTATTAATAATTGACATACCAAAAGTTCTCAACGATATGCTAGAATTTGATAGCTCTGATTGGCAAGGTGGCTGATTTTTTCACCAAGAAGTTAGGCAGGGGCTTGAGTTTAGAATGTTCAGGTCAATTGCAAGCAAGGAAAAACAGTGAATTTGTCTGTGAAATGTTTTTAAATACGGAAGATATGAGCCTGACTTCTAAAATGGGTTGGATGAAGGAGAAGAGAGACTAATGAGAGAAGGAACCTAATATATAAGCTCAGCTTAAACAGTTAAGACTTTATCATGCAATAGAAACATCTGACCTGGATTTTCTTGCTTTTTGCAGCTAGTGTTTGATGACTTGCTGGAAAGAGCTCGGAAGAAAGAAGAGAGAGTTGCTAAAAAGCGTAAACGACTCGGTGATAAGTTATTCAATTTACTTACAACTATAAGGGTATTGCAAATGGATGTCAACGATATACCTTCACACTCATCTTATGTATCTGCATATTGTAGAGATATGTTTTTGCTATCTAAATTTCATCTACTTATTTCCAGGAAATAACTCCATCTTCAACATGGGATGAGTGCAAACAACTGATTGAAAATAGTCATGAGTACAGGTATGGCTTAGGACAACTTTAAATTTGATTATATCATGACATGTAGTTGTTTGAAGAAAACAGCCATACTTCATTTGTTATTCTACAGACTATTGTGTAAATGGGCTAAACCTGTCATCTAATTGCTATATTATTTTAATTGAACTTGCTGAGGGGATTTTTCTGCATATAGGAACTTAATAAAGTCTGATATTTGGTTTTATCCACAGTATTTATCCTACCTTGATATTTGAATATCCAGCTTCAATTTACTTCTCATTTTTTCTGAGATGCTGTTGCATACTCTAGAATCTGACATCGCCACAAAAATTCTTGTGCAGTTCAATCGGTGATGATATCTATTGTCAGGACATTTTTGAAGAGTACATAACAAAATTGAAGGATCACGAAGCAAGAAAACACAAGGAGGAAAAGGTACTTATCTGCTTTAATTCATGTACTAGATATTTTATTTAAGAGTGTACACTCTTGATTGTCTCTCCTTTGGTTTTGTTATTTTCAATTGGTAAATGAAAGTTAATATGTATGATATACTCTTTGCTCCATTATCTCGATAGATTTGCCAGAACACAGTGAGGCCAATGGAACCTCAAAATTCGGTGCTATGTTGCAATTGAAGTAGTGATGCAAAAATCAGATGGAATGTAGCAAGATGCTCATTCTTTTTAGCTCAATTTAAGGACAGATTCCTATGGCATTTTGATCTGTGTTGTTTCAGTTCTAGTACTTCAAGTGTTTACTTTTAGTACCTTAACATTATGGCGAAGAGAAGGCTTAAAAAGTCAAAATTATTATGACCATCCAAAATTTCGTGCGTTGGTACTTGCTGCCTCAAGTTTTTATTGTCTATACTTGTTTTGCTTCTTTGCAGGCAGAAAAGGAAAAGAAGAAGCGGGGAAAAGAAAGGAAAAGAGTGAAAGATAGGAGAGAAAAGGATAGGTATGATAGAGAGGAAGAAGAATCGAGGGACAACGGAGCAGACAGTGACCGAGAAATTTTGTCTGAGACTCGTGCATCATATAAGAGGAAAAAATCAGGTGAAGATCGTGAAAGGAAGCGTCACAGGCATATTCATAGAACAGCAGATTATATGGACATTGCTGAGGCTGAGCATTCTGAAAAAAATCATAGACACGATGGTGACCATAAGAAGGCCACACAGGTACCTAGAATTTCCTCTGCTTCTTAGCTTGAGCTAGCTGCCATTTCCTTTTAGAGGAGATCATGTGAAAAAGCTATACAAGTGGACTTGTCTCTCTGTTTCAGTTTTGGCTGGATTTCTTAAATCTTGTGGTTTCATACCACAAAGAGAGTTGCCATGCCAGTTGTGGTTTCTGGACAGAATAGTCATGTTTGTTAGAGCATGTCAGCATCACAATTTACAGTGTAGGATACTTCTTTCTCCACCTAGAATGCTCAGTGGAACAAAACCAAAAGGTTTCGCTCTTTTTTCCGAGTTATAAGACATTAATATGTACTTTCATTTTTAGCAGTCTCAGCCATAGCATAGTGTGTGTGTGTATAGAAAATCACATCCAAAAGCTTAAGCCATTTGGTGAGGGAAGATTACATGTATATATGCCCATTGAAACACCCCACTTAAGCAATGAGGGATAACACTGTAGCAACCATTCTCTCTTGCAAATCAGAATAAGATATTAAAAAGAATGCAACCAGAACTAAAGAATGGGAACCGCTCGTGGAATAAACTTAAATGGACATGAAGGATTTGAACCAGGCTATAATATCATGTTAGAAAGGTTAACGAAATTTTTTCAAGTTAGTAGGTGGATAGAAGCTGCATGAATGTAAATCCCATCGAAATGCGGTGTTCAAGTGACACAAGATGACAGTTCAACGTGAACACATAATCATCAAAATCAAATCGTCATATAAAGTATCCTAGGAGCACTCGTTAACAAGGCCCTTGAGATAAATGGTAATTACCAGTATTTCAGATCGTCATAAGAAGTGATCAACTGCTGCAGTATTGCAGCAACATCAACAAAACTTGGATTGTTGCAGCCTTTTCCCTGTGAATGTTCAAGCTCAGATTTTTAGTCTTCTTATAGTTCTTGCTCCTTTTCATAGTAGAGCATTTTCCAATGAAACCAAGACGTAATAAGATTAGTTCCAGCTCATATGTTTAGATGAGAATTTGTTTTAAAAGGGTGGTACTCTACCAGTCATTGGCTTCAAGCAGAAGCATTTATTCTCATTTTGGGGCCTAATTCTATGTTTGTTGGGATATTGGTTGAGTGGCATAGTACTTGTAATCCTTGGAGGCAGCACACACTGAATGAATCTGAATCATTATTTTTGAACTGCCTACGACCGGTATTCATATCTGTAGAAGCAACTGTAGCTAGGGGCGTCACGAAAGCTCGGGTTGAACTTTTCGGGCCGGATGTTTCTAAGCCCGAAAGCTTAACCTGGTCTCGTTCGCTGGCTGGCCTGACCAAATCTATCCTGGTTCAGGATTAGCCTGGTTTGACAGACACTGAGAAAACTGCAAATGAGGAGCAAAAGGTGACCTAAATCTAAAAAATTCCTGAGTTTCATTCAAAATGACCAAAAAAATACCTAAAAGTTCCAAATTAACACCACCACAGAAAGAATGGGAAACATCAACCAACAAATACGCCGAGAAGGGTACCAAACCACAGTTGAAAGGCAATAACAGATAACCGACGCTTGAGGTTACTGATGTCCCATCACTGGTTGTGGTCACTTTTCACGAGTTTTCTAGCGATACACAGTTGTCATTGCTTGATTTTGAAGCGGTCAGGGTAATCACCCACCGTCGTTGCGTGGCCAGAATTGGTGGATGTTGGTCGAACTTCATGGTTGGTCCTTGTTGGATACCTAGACAGACGTTGGAGTTGTGGCGTCGATCAAGGCTGGAGATGAGCGGTAGTTGAGTTAAGGGTGATCGGTTCCCGTACTAGAACTAGGAACCAACCCCATGGCTCCTGGTTCCAAAATATTAGAATCCACCTGGAGCCGCGATTCCTAAACCGCTTGGTTCCGGTTTGATTTGTGGTTCTAATGGAGAACCAGCCCATTTTTTGTTTTTGTATAAAATCAAATTTTTGTAATGACATATAAAAGTTGCACCATTTCAATGCAAAAACATATGTTGGTAGAGTGTTTATATTGTTATTTGTTCATGTTGAAGACCATGGTTTGATTCTCAATGGGTGTAAAAGTATTCTTTTTTTTGTTTAAAAGAGGCTTCAAAACCGGTGCAACCTGTGAAACGAACCGGTTAAACCGGTTTTGGGTTGAATAGGAGCAGTGCACAACCCTAGTTGAGAGAGCTAGATATGAAGTTGAGAGAGCTAAAGAAGGAGGCATGAGAATGAGTATTAGAGTTCTTGTGTTTTAACTTTTTCATATCTTCTATATGTGTTCTCAGGCGGGGCCAGTTTTTTTTTAGCCTCTGATACTGAGGTCCGAAAACCGAACCAGCCCGGAAAATTTACAAGTGAGGCCCGAAAGCCTGGACCAAGCTTAGCTTGGATCCAACAAAGTTGGGTCAGTCCAGGTTTTTCAGGGCACTGGACTTTTTTCTGCACCCCTACCTGCTACAGCTATCCTTTTTTCTTTTTGAAACTGAGAGCACCATTGAAGTAACATTGCTGAGACTAGGATAGGATGTTTATTATCTTGAAAACTGGTGCCCTTATTATCTTTCAGTTGCTATACGAAGGATTCGTTTATTATCTTGCTAGATTTTTTTGGGGAGATCTGTTGTATTGAGGGCAATATACATTATAGAGTGGTTGGTGGTGCACTGCTGTAGGCAAAGAGAGAATCAGAGGGCAAGTGACAGTGCTGTTGGTTTCGCTCTCTCTGGCGTTTTGTCTTACTAATTGGTATTTTCACTCCATAAACGAGGAGGTCAAAGTAATACTCGAAGTCCTCACTTGTTCATCTCAGTCAACCACTTCCTCTTTTGTTCATCTCCATATTCTTTGGCCATTTCTATACTCTATTCTTTCGAGTCCTCCTTTTTGAGGTTTGTTTTTGTCCAGTTGTTCCTAATAGCACTAGTATGCTGATTTTTTTTTTTGTTTTTGCATAACTTATGGTTCAGCCTGAATCCACTCCCGAGTCTGACAGCGAAAGCCGCCATAAGAGACACAAGAGAGATCACAGAAATGGTTATCATAGAAGTGGTGGGTATGAGGAGGAACTTGAAGATGGGGAATTCGGTGAAGATGTAAGAAATTAGTAGTTTGGCTCTGTTCATCTTTCAGCTGCTGTGAACCTTTTCAAGCTCCCTGCAAAGTCCAGCTAAGTCTGTTAGTCATCTTATCACTTTTCATGTAGAGAAAACGAGCTGTTTTATATGTGTTTTGAGCTTGAGTGCACGTCTTCTATTTTCTTTTATTTTTATTTTGGTTGCCATACATCTGGCCTAGGTGGGTTTACTGCAGATATAGGAAAATGTCATCTTGATACTGATGAGGTTTCACTGAAAGTGTGTTGTAGTTGGTGTTTTGGGTTGTTTAGAAACTAGCAATTCTTGATGACATCCTGTGCCCTGTTTCTTGGCATGATGACGCCAACCCGTTTGATTTATGGGCTAGAGAATTTTGAACTGGCTTAGAGGACTCTTAAAGGAAACCCATTCTCTTCTGTATGTGAAAGAACGAAAAGTGGAGAGAATTATTGACCATTGCAGAAGGCATTGTTGGATATGTTTTAACAATTTGTGAGCATATGTTTCAAGTATTTTCGACATGCAGTTGCTGATGAACATTTTACTCTTCGCCAATATAGCAACCAGGGCAAATCCCCTTCGACTGCTAAGTAGGCTTATGAGGATTTGCTCTTCAAGATTTATCAGTAGTGGCTTATTGATACTCTAAAATTTTGAAAAAGTGAGTTACTGCAAATAAATTCTGACCCATGTCTATGAAAAGGACAGATCAATAACTGCAAGAGATTGAAGGGAGAGAAGTAAGGGTAGTCTAGATTAACTAGAAAACTTTAATTGGTTTCATGTGAGTGGAAGGAATCAAAGGGTGGTCTATATCAAAGTTCTGAAGTATCATAGGGAAAAAAAGGTGAAAAAGAGCGCTAGTTTCATGAATTCAAATCCCACTCATTCTCAGATGAATACCACAATTTGGGTCAATACATTTAAGTAGACGAAGTTATCAAGCATGTGCATTGTTAACTTGTGTGTATCTGCAAATAAACGGTTGTGGTGGATTGATAGTGGAGTCTTATGAAAGATGAGCTCGAGTTCTAGAAAAGGTTTTGACTTCAGGATTGCTTTTAGGGACCAAAGAATTTTGTGTTAAGGGAGCCATTCTGTAGTGGATGCCTTTGATGTATATAGGAAATAGATCTTTTATAGGAATAGGTGAATTACCTGAAAGAATTCAGAGAGAGACAGATTTCTCTTGGCGGAAATTCCGATTCCTCTAAAAGTTATAGTGAGTAAAATAATGTTTCTTTGCAGTTCTAAACAAAGGAGTAAGTTAATTTAACATCCCTCAGGTTTTTGAGAAATTGTGAGGATATCCCATGTGTTTTTGGGAACCACTATGAATTTTTTTTTAGAATTTTGTTGGTTCTGTGAAATTAATCCAATATGAAATTTACTTGAATGTGCCCTTTTCTAATCCAATAGTTGAGTTGGACCAAAACCTAGTAGATCTAATCAGATGAATTTGAAGTATAAACAAGAAAGTGTTGCTCTTTCTGTATGATTATGTCATATGCTGGATTGGTATGAGCAATTGTTTCCGGATATCTGGTAATTATAGATGATTGTTTATATTCATTTGTTTGGGAGGCCTTTAGTGCTCATCATCTCCTCCCTGGAGTTTATAAGAGGATGTTAGGGCTACATGACCGAAAATACAGTGCCTTGCTAACTAAAAATGAGCAACCCCTTTACTTGCGAGGTAAAAAAGACGGGTCTGTCAGGTTTGCTTATTCTTACTTGGGTTGGGCGGGCAGATTCGAGCAGGAATGCTATATGCTTGCAAAAAAGGAGGTCTTCATATGGAGTTGCGCACTCACATGAGCAGTGGGGGAAACCGGGGAATGGGTGAGTAAACTCCCCTGGGCTGGAAAATAACAGATGAAGCTAAGAGTAATATTTCTACCTACGTGGACATTATGTCACAAGATTAATCTTTTGTAGTCTCCATATGTTTGCAGTAAAAGTTGCAAGTATAGGTTCTTACAGTCGATCGGATTCTATATTCTGCCTGTTGGTTTTGTTTAGATAAATACGCGTATTCCCATTTTTTAATTTATTTATCTCTGAGCATCATAGCGATTTACTCATCCCTCAAAATGCATTCATTCATGTTTCTCATCAATTCAGCAAGTCACAAGTTTCATTTGTGTATGTACAATACTCAGACGGAACCTTCATCGTCTCACTTGTTTTTACCAGTTCATGCATGATAACAGCCCCCCTTGATTAACCACGAAGATCGGATGATCATTGATTGCTTGCTTTTGTGTCCTCAACGCCTCTAATAGACGCGTGGCCTGCGAGGGTAGTTTAGTCTGTACAAAACTGCATCCTTGTGCTCGAGTTTTGCATGATGGAATGTCAAAAAGATATTTTTGTTGGGGCGCATTCTGTTGTGATATAGGGCATGTTTGGTTCAGCATTTGCAATGGGCCAAATGCAAATAGTATTTGGCAAATTTTTTGGAGAATTTTGGGGAAATTGCATTTCCGAAAGCCTCTATACCTTTGGCCCAAGGTACGTTCGGAGGTATTTTGGCAAGTTGTACTCTCAAAATGCAAGTTCATTGATCATCTTTCCTAATTTACCCAGAGAAGCAAGTTTGGACTACCGCTCTAGGGGTCATGAAGGGTTCACACGACCTAGGCAAGCGTTGGCTGAGGTTGTGTGATCCCAGGCTGCATCGTTTGGGTTGCGGGACCCCAAGTCATGTGACCTCAGGCAAGCATTGGCCTGGGTTGTGCGATCTAAGGCGACTGTTGCCTGGGCGTGACCTTCGGCGACATTGCCTTGGTCGCGGGACCCCAAGCGACGCTTGAGGTCATGTGACCCCAGGCTACCTGAGGTAGCCTCGCCTGAGGGAGAGGTTGCGTGACCTCAGGTAGCCTTGTCTGAGATTGGTTTGGTATGTGAGCGGCCACCGGTGGCTGAGCTACACCTCAGACTTTTTTAAAAAAATATTAGCAAAAGTCATTTATAAAATATATACTTTTTACCAAACAGTATTTATGTTTACGTTTCTTTCAAATGTGATTTTAAAAATATACTTTACTAAACAATACTTGCATTTCAAAAATCCCTTTTAGCTCAAGGTTTTTGACATTTTGTTAAAGACAATTCCCTTAAAGTCGAACCAAAAGGACCTTTAGTTTGGGGCCCCCCATTGCCACACAAATTATGATATAGAAAGTTTAGGAGAGCTATTTTTAGACATATAGAAAAATGAAAGAAAAAATGATCGAAATAGTCCATAAACTTTAGTTTAATGTACAATGGTATCCCTGAATTTTTAATTTGTTTAATATAGTCCTTAAACTTTAGCTCAATGTGTAATGTCGATCCTAAATCGCTAATTTGTTTAATTGAGTTGTTGAATTATTTGAAGATAGTCAATGGAATGATTGTTCTTGAATTTGAATAAATTGAAGGATAACATTGAATATTTTCATATAGTCTGGGGACTAGATTAAACATTTAGACCAAATTGAACAATTAAAAAATTTAGGAACGACATTGTGCATTAGACTAAAATTATAAGATCACAATGAGCAAATTAATACTTTTTGTAGAACATTGCATATTGAGCTTGAGCTAAAACTTAGAGACCATTTGTGTAACTATCTCAAAAGCACACAAACTTGGGAAGAGAGAGAGAGAGAGAGAGAGAGAGAGAGAGAGAGAGAGAGAGAGAGAGAGAGAGAGAGAATCAACGTGTATGGCATTGGCATGGTAAGTTGTCGTTGAAAAGCTCATCAAAACGAACCCTTCCTCATCATCAATTTGCCATGCTAAGATGCTCACTTTTTCACCGTCAAAAACCCACCCAATCCACCTTCACTAGATGCGCAAACGAATGATGCTAAGTCTCGCTCTTGACCCATGACTAATTATGAGTTGTGAAGGAGTGCATATGATTGGGAAGGAGGGAACAAACCGAAAGAACAATCATGCGTGATACACAGTGAGCTCTCTCTGTTCGGACAATTCGGTGGGAATTAGAATGAGCTTCATGATTGGAGTTTCTACTTATTGTTCCTACTGGTTGTTCCTATATAGATAATACACCTCATGTTCGGTGTGAGCATCCTCATGCACATTGTTGTTTCCAAGCTCCTTGACTTGAGACATATTTGATGTGATTACAAAAATGGTGGTGTGATTACCCAATTAGCAATTCGATTTTGCGTTGTTCTCAATCTGGGTTACTCAGCCATTTTATCAAAGATGATCCCGGATTTGATGGAGTACTATGTTTCCAGTTTCAAATATGTAATTTCCCCGACTTATGAAAACTACAGATGTTGGTCTTTAATAGAAACGATTTATCAACATTTCCAAGTTTCGTCCAATTCTTCATCCATGTCATATCTACTCCTCACCCAACACTACAAAAAAACAAGATTTTAGCAACGAATTTTGTGACGAAAAATTTGGTAAAATCCGTCGCAAATCGAATTTGTGACGAATTTAGCGACGGAAAATATTCCGTCGCTACTAGGTCGTCGCAAAATTTTGCGATGGAAAATTTCAATGTTCGTCACAAAATTGCGACGGAAAGAAATTCGTCGCAAATTAGCCACGAACACTATCCGTCGCAAAATTTGTCGCGAATAATTCGTCGCAAATTTGCCACGAACACTATCCATTGCAAAACTCGTTGTAAAATTCGTCGCTAAATAACACTACAAAAAAACAAGATTTTAGCGACAAATTTTGCGATGAAAAATTTGGCAAAATTCGTCGCTAAACGAATTTGCAACGAATTTTGCGACGGAAAAAAATCCGTCGCTAATACGGCATCGCAAAATTTAGCGACGGAAAATATCAATTTTTATTGTAAATTTGCGACGAAAAAAAATTCGTCGCCAAATTTGTCGCAAAATTCGTTGCAAAAAATTCATCGCAAAATTCGTCACTAATTATTCGTGGCAAAATTCGTCTCTAATTTGTCACGAACTTTATTCGTCGCTAATTTCTAATTTGCCACGTACTATATTCATGGCAAAATTCGTCGCTAATTTTGTAACGAAATTTTTTTTTTGGCCAGTAATTTGCGACAAACTTATCGGTTACAAAATTCGTCGCTAACTTGCTACCAAAAATTTTTACTTTTGCCATTAACATTATTCATGAATGAATTTAGTGACGATTTTTTATTAATTCTTTTGCGACGAAATTTTATTTTTATGACAAACTTTTGTAATTTGTGATCGTACGATAAAATCATTTATTTTATTTTTCAATTTTAAACCTAATTAAAAGCAAAATTAATTTTTGAAATTTATATTTAACATTGATTAAGCACTTAATAACATCAAAAATATTATAATAATATGAAAATAAAGTACATTTATCTACATTTTCCAAAATGTATGATCAAGCTAGAGAAGAAGCAGACGAACATCTAATTTCTCGGGGAGCTCCTCCTTGCCCTCAACAGGGCAAAACAATTGAACAAAAGCTTAGTCATCCGTGCCCAAAGTAAACATCCAATGATTTCCGGATTTATCATAGTATGATCAAGCTAGAGAAGAAGCAGTCGAACATCCCCCCTCATGCAATCTTTCCTCTTGAGAAGTCCATCTCTGGATGCTGCAAGAGAGGTCGCCAGAAAGAAGAAATTAGCAACGTTGATCTACAGATACAAGAATAACACATAAGAAGCACCAATTCTCAAATGAAATATTGATCACCAATTTCTCTAGCATGAATAATCCAGAACACGACCAATGTGCATCCAGGAGTTACTTAGATTATAAACCAAAAGCAAAATTTACTCCACTTCAATTATCTTGAATCTGATCAGACATGGCTGAGAAAATACTAGGCTCCTCATCAATAAGCATGATATAAATTTGCACAAATACAGGTCTGCCAATTGCATGTGTACCATGACTCCATGAGAATAGCTTCTGAGTTACCTGGTTTTTGATAATAAACAACAAAATATTGGCTGCTGCTAAACACTGACGACGACGATGATGGTGACGGTGGTGATGGTGATGATGGTGATGATGCAAAGGCTATCTTCTTACCTGGCTTTTGACTATAATGCTGCATAATAACAATCCATTGGCTGCTGCTAAATTTTTATGATGATGATGATGATGTTGCAGCAGCCAGCAGCAGCCGCAGCAGGATAGTGTAAATGGACTAAAAACGACAAAAGACCACTAATTTTCATAGGCGAGAAAATAGGATAGCTATCAAAGATGGATTATTGCTTGAACTTACAATCTCCAAATAACTGCAGCTGAGGCAATGCATTAGTATCATATTGGAACCCATTATCTCCAAGGAACACAGGACGGCAAGCCTCTTTCAAAAAAAGAAAAAAGAAAAAAACCCATCAAACGGGGAGACCCCAATTGCAATCCCAGCAACAAGCACCACCCAACGACCCATTCAACACCCACCATCTCCCCCAAACACAGCTCGAATTCACGCGCTTCAAGGGCACCCAAAACGAAACGGACAAACCCCCAGTTCCAGTTCCTAACGGGCAGGCACGGACCCACAGAACCCTCGCTAAAATGAACAGGGGCGGGGCGAGATCTGACGCTAGAACGACACGGCAAACTAGAGAAGAAGCGCCCCCCGGGGTGAAATTCCCCCCCTCCGATTCAAGCCAAGCCGCGGGGGCTAGCGAGCGAGCGAGCGAGCGAAGGAGGAGGAGGGCTCGACGGCTACCGATCCGGAGGGGGGGGGGGAAGGACGAATACGCAGAGAAATCAAACACCTGAGCACCAAAACGGGACACAAACATCGGACAGAGGGACGAGCCTGCTTCGTCGTTGACGTCGGATTCTTCTTCCTCTGTCCGATGTTTGTGTCGGAAAAAATCAAACACTTGCTCGTCGACGGATTTGTTTTGCGACGGAATTTTTTTTTGTCGTAAATTTGCGGCGGAAACAAATCTTTTTTTTTTTTTTGCAAATTTGTGATTTTTTTTTCCGTCGCTAATTTTATGATTTAATTTTTATTTCGTGGAAATTCCATCACAAATTAAGGATTTAAAATAATTTATATTATGATTTAAAAATTTCCCGTCGCAAATTTTCGTGGCAAAATTCATGTTTTTTTATAGTGCAAGTAATCAAGTATTTTCGATAGAAGTATGATCCTGACGTGGATTATGTGGCTTACAAACCCAATTTACGGTTACTAATTAGTGTCGAGTCTTTTGGAACTCAGGTGATGGGGCACATAACTCGGCAACTTTATAACCACGTATCTTCAACCGATAGTTGCATATTTATTAGTTCATGCTCAAGCAATCATACAAAAACATAATTTCATATATTCAATTCAAATTTGATCCCACGATCGTAATTTAACTTCTAATGATCTCTCTATTTAAATTCTTGAGACGACTACATTTTTCAAGTCCCGTCACAATCACAATAAACTATTTCTCATCAAAATTTTCTAGGACAAAACCTAATATATTCCCATCTATATGTCCTGAATCTTTATGTTATATTCATTTCATTCATCACTACTTGAGGCCTCTACACCATTAGGTCAACTTCTAATTGGAGTCGACCATCCTCAACATTCTAGACAGGCTATTTGCTAACTTCACTCGAATAATCAAACATCTAATACAAGGTCAACTCCTAAGGCTGGCTAAATCCTTGGTTACAACCTATGCACAAACCCCAGTTAGATTTTGCCTTCTGCATGTGCAAACCCGTTAACTTGATGTTTGTTCCATAGAAAACTCATGATTTGAGAACCATTTTTTAGAAAATGATTGATTACATCGCTTCAAAAAATTAGTCAATAGAAACTATTTTCATTATTAATAACAATTTATGCCTAATTATTTTTGTGAATGATGATAATATTTTTCATTAAGTCATTTTCGTGAGCGATATAGCCAATTTTTTGAAAAATGTTTTTCAAATTTTAAATTTTTAGTGAAACAACCACATCCTAAATTGATCAATTTCTGTATCATTATATAATGACATCTCTGCTGGATTATCTTATGCGGACTCTCCATCGATTCCGAGCACACATGAACAATGGTTGAATATTCTCCAAAGGAGATGAACAAGAAAGGAGAACAATGAGAAAAATAAATCAAGAGGGTCATTTTCATGACAGGTTTTATTCCAAATCAAGGGTAGGTGCTGAATTTCTAGAGTTGAACTGCAATCATAAGATGTTGACAGCATTCTTAAACAAGGCTTTCTCCTTTTAATTTTATTTTTGGAACTGGTTTTTAATCATGATTCCGAGCGTTGTCCATTGCACCATGTCAATCAGAATATAATAATCTATCGACTGAAGAGATGACAAAGAAGAAAACTGTAAAGATTCGCGCAAGTGGTATGTCTTGCTTCATATATGGCAAAATCTCTTGAAATGAATGCTTCAGCTATTACTTTTATTAAATTAAGTATAGTTTAAAATCTTTAGAATCAGCCTAGGTGGGTCCTTATACCACCCTTCTATAGGGGATAAAAAATGTCATAAATTTATTGCATTTGTATCAATTCAATCATAAGCCTTTCAATTTAGCCAATTTAATCCTAAACTTTGACGATTTGTCAATTTAATCCTAAACATTTTCAAGATTTACCATTTAAGTATTAAACCTTTTAAGGATTTACCAATTTATTCTTTTCAAATAATTTTAGCCGGAAATCACTCACGTTGCAGTCTAGTTAGCGCCGACCATCCTATATGGCACGGTCGGTGCTGATGTAGACAGTTTTTGTAATTTTTTTTATTATTTCTTCTTTTCTTTATTCTTTCCTTTTCTTTTTCTAACCCTAGGTCGGCAAGGTCTCCAACCATGCCTGTGGTTGGTGAGGATTGGCCGGCAACCTCCCTCGCCGGCCTAGGGTTGGAAAAAAAAAAGAAAAGAAGAGAAAAAAAAAAATAAAATAAAAAATTCAGAAAAATTAAAATATTATTCACTTCAGCGATTTCTAACCAAAATTGGCTAAAAGACTAAATTGACAAATCATCAAAAGGTTTAGAACTAAATTGACAAATCGTCAAAAGTTTTAGGAAAAAATCAGCATAATTAAAAGGTTTAAACTGAATTGACAAATCATCAAAAGTTTTATAGCTAATTGACCTAATTGAAAATTTGTGATTGCATTGGTACAAGTGTAACAGATTTATGACTTTTGTGGTAATTTTCCCCTATTTATAAGATGGATGAGGTTTTGGCATTGTTCACAAAAAGAAAAGAATGTGCGATCTATTTCCTTTCGTGAATCATTTGAATTCTGCATCTTTGCTTGGACATTCTAATTAGTAATTTAGGAAATTTGATTACAAACATGCTAGTTAACAAATTAGGAAGGATTGGGTTACACAAATCAGATAAATTAGGAAATTTGATTATACACATGCTAGTTAATAAATTAGGAAGGATTAGATTGAACAAATTAGGTTAGCTAGGAGATTAGATTGTGCGAATCAAGTTAGAGGACTTGGATCATGTCAAAACATTATGAGAAAAGGAAAAGGAAAACAAATTGTCTGGGCATTCTAATTAATAAATTAGGATGGACTCGATTGCTCAAATCGAGTAAATTAGGAAATTTGATTATTCTTTATGGTTCCACTCTCGATTTGAGATCATTTCTCACCATTTTACTGGCATGACTTTTGCAATTCCGCTTTTGCCCCTTCCACTTAATTCTCATCAGCCACTCCCGCTGTAAATCGTTCGAACTTGCCCTCCTTCCCCGTGTCTTGTTCTGTATTTCTGAAGAAACCTCAAAACCCAAAAGAAGTAAGAGAGATAGAGAGAAGAAGATGTCTCCGAAAGTGAAATGTCTCGCCCTCTTGGCCCTCCTCGTCGTCTCCTTGATCACCGTCTCCTCGGCCGCACGTCCCGACCCAGCTTTTTGTGGCGGCGCTGCTTCGACGGCACGGTCTCGGCCTCAGGTACACCTGCGCGCTTCTTGTTCCTCGAATTTGTTGCTTTCTCGGCATTAGTCCATCATCCATCGCGCAATGTTCGTTCGTTCGTTCGTTTCTGATCTTTACCTTTCGTCATTGGCGTCGGCGTCGGCGTCATCATCTTTGTGTGTTCAGGATCGAAGGTCAGTGAAGATTGCGGCGGCCGGGTAGAAGAGGAGAGCCTGATGCGGCGAACCCTTGAGAGTAACATCGATTACATCTACACCCAGAATCGACAGCCTTGAAGAACCCTAGACGGTCGCCGTCGTCTTCTTTGTTGATATATTTTTTTGTTTTTCCAAATAAATGTGTTTTTGCGTGTATTTCTCAAATCAATTAATGGGAAGTATGTTTTCTTTTCATTTTATTTAGGATTATTTTGCTTATTCATAGACAGTGATTTTGATTTTTGGGTAGGTGAAAAATAAAACGATTATTAAAAAAAGATATAAGTAAAAAAGCATTTTATTGTTTTCTTATTTTTCTTTTGATGGTAACCGTAAGAGGAGACTATTTGCGAGTAACGCTTGCA
Source organism: Syzygium grande (assembly GCA_024733475.1). Classification (NCBI taxonomy): domain Eukaryota; kingdom Viridiplantae; phylum Streptophyta; class Magnoliopsida; order Myrtales; family Myrtaceae; genus Syzygium; species Syzygium grande. The sequence continues at coordinate 23,555,853 of JAMXDD010000009.1, read as the reverse complement.
AAGTTAGAAAAGATAAAAGGCCAAGGCTCCTTTAATTCTAATTTAACTCTGCACTTTTAATACTCAATTTAATTCCCCGTTAGGGTTTCATCCAAATTAAGGGGAAAAGTGCCAAAAAAGTCATAAACCTTTTGCATTAGTATCAATTTAGTCCTAAACCTTTTTTTTTGATGTCAATTTAGTCCTAAACCTTTTGCATTGGTGCCAATATAATCCTAAACCTTTTTTATACCAATTCAGTCCTAAACCTTTTAAATTGATGCCAATTCAGTCCTAAACCTTTTGTTTTTGTGCCAATTTAGTACTTCCGATTAATTTTGATTGGAATTTGCTTACGTGGACGCCTGCCGACCGGCGGTTGGTTACCAGCACTGCGTGGACAATTTAAATAATATTTTAATAAATTTTGAATTTTTCTATTTTTTCCACTTTTTATCTTCTTTTTTTTTCTCCCTCTTCCTCTGGCCGGTCGTCGGTCTGGCGATCGGCCAAAGGCCAGAGGCCAGAGGCCGGCGAGGTTGAGCTCGCCGGCCACCGGCGAGGGCGAGCCTCGCCTTGGTCGGGCGAGGCATGCCCTCGCCGCAATCCGGCGAAGTCGAGCCTCGCCATGGTTGAGCGAGGCCTGACCTCGCCCGGATCGGCGAGGTCAAGCCTCGCCTTGGTAGAGCGAGGCCGCCCTCGTCGGTGGCCAGCGGTGGCTGCCCTCGCCCGGTGGTTGGCGGTGCGACCTCGCCCGGCCTCGCCGCCTTCCGACCGACGATCGCGGAGGAAGAGGGAGAAAAAAAAAAGAAAAAAAGTGGAAAAAAAAAAAAAAAAAAAAAAATAGAAAAATTCAAAATTTATTAAAATATTATTTAAGTTGTCCACGTCAACGCCGGTGACCGACGTCGGTCACCAGCGCCGGCCGCCAGGCATCCATGTCAGTAAATTCCGATCAAAATTGGTCGGAAGAACTAAATTGACACAAAAACAAAAGGTTTAGGACTGAATTGGCACCAATTTAAAAGGTTTAGACTGAATTGGCACCAAAAAAAGGTTTAGGACTAAATTAGCACTAATGTAAAAGGTTTAGGACTGAATTGGCACCAAAAAAAGGTTTAGGACTAAATTGACACTAATGCAAAAGGTTTAGGATTTTTTTGGCACTCTTCCCCCAAATTAAGCATATGGCCGATAGTTGTGTTGACCTGAAATCGAGCCTTCTATGCTGGCCAAAATATAAAAGAGAAAAAGAATAGCTCCATAACAATGGTTTTGTCTTTGATTATATATATACTCAAAGAGGAATTTTATGTAATGCTTTGCAAGTGTTAGCGATATTAGGATAGTTACTTGGTTTTGCATATATATATATATATATATATTTGATAGTGCATATCTTTGATTGATTATATTTTATATTATGTTTATCTTATTACATTAAATAGTTATATAATAAAACCTATAAATAGGCTCATGTACTATTTATCGATATATTGAAATATATTTAAAGTTCTCAATTATCATATTCCGCATTATTCTCAACCGTAGCAAAATAAATCCATGCGATCACCTGAGTGCCTTATTCGAGTTTGACACAAGCACCATGGTGGTCATGTTATATGTCCACGACACATCGTCATGTAAACTAGGAAACAAACCAAGTAGGAAGGAAGCGTAATGGAAACAATGAAGAATAGTGGTATCCACTAAGTGATAGTAGTTTTAAGGTATGGAATCATAAATGCTATGAAATAAGTCCTTCTGGAGAAAGGGCTAAGGTTCAGTTTCCATATTTCGATAAAATCGTCACTATTAGAGAGAAGAAATAATAAAACAATGGTAATAATGGAGGCCAAAATCATGGTATATGCAATATTCGCCAAATATGATACTCCAAAATTGACGCCGTTAAAGACAAAAGCCAAGGAATTGGTGAGTTGTATAGGGGCAATCTCATGCCAACGGCAACAATCACAGCAAGTCCCAGGCCAAGGAAAAATCTCATTTGCATGATTTAATTGTTAAGAAGTTAGAATGCCTAGTAGTAAGTAGCACGTTTGGGCAAGCGCACCACACAGTATGGCACGGGCATGGCACATGCATTGCACGGTTGGATGGCACAACACCTAGCTAAGTGACTAGGACATTTGTGTCCACTATCCACTAAGATTGTAATACCCAAGATGTAGCCACATTTGCCTTCTCATAATCTTTCTTCGAAAATGCACATATACTAGCATCTATGGTAATAATGAAGAACACTGGGTTAAGTGGTGTCGACTATGTGAGAGTAGTTTTAAGATATATAATCATAAATGCTGTGGAAGAAGTTCTTCTAGAGAAAGCGCCAAGGTTCGGTTCCCATATTTCGACAAAACTATCACTCTTAGAGAGAATGAATAATGAAACAATGGTAATAATGGAGGCAAAAACCATGTTGTAGTATAGGCCAAATATCATACTCTAAAATTGACGTCGTCAAAGATAAAAGCCAAGAAATTGATGGGTTGTGCAGGGGCAATCTCAAGCCAACAACAACAATCACAGCAAGCCCCAAGGTAAGAACAAATCCCATCCATATGATTTAATTGCTAAGAAGTTAGAATGCCTAGTAGTAAGTAGCACATATGGGCGAGAGCACTAAATGGGCACTGCATGTTTACAGCATGGTTGGATGGCACAACACCCAGCTAAGTGTCGCGGCCTAAATTTCTCAAGCTAATGGATTATTAAGTTTAAGTTTAACTCGGGCCCTCTCAAGCCCTACCAATTCGCAACTCAAGGTTTAAGTTTTTTTTAACATGCAAAAGTTTTCAATGATTGGAGTCGTCACTAATCTATTTGTGATAAGTCGATTAGAAATCTAAATAAAATATAGAGAGATATGGTTTATTCTTACGAACCAGAGATTCTAAGCTTGGAGACTTGATTACGCTAGATCTAGTCTAACACCCTTTCGGTACCTTTTCTTTTTAAAAATGTATATGCAGGCAGTTTGAATCTATTTTATTACCTAATCACTAACATGTGAGGTGCTCATGCGGGTGCGCAAACCACCAATTTAACACCTAAGAAAGCAATAAATAAATTGCAAGATTATGAGAATGACGTACCTTAGAGCAATACAAATATCTGCATTATTAGTAGAAAATCATACAAATAATCCTAATATGATTTCTAATTAACAAAGCAAGGCACTCGAGGTGTTTTTTAGGGTTTGCGCTTTATTAAAATGCAAATTAACCTATATGTAATGATGTGAAAAAATGACATGCGATTAATGCAACCTAGCATGTGAACTATATGTCATGCGACGACGTGACTTAATTTTAATGACGGACAAATGATCTATTTTTGGTATTTTTCCAATGAAATTCGAAATAAAAAAATGTCTAAAATAACATGCAATCTAACAACTCTTTTTTTGATTTTTTTAATTAAAACTCGAAATTAAAAGTTTCTCAATTTAAGAATGCAATCTATCCTAATCTATCCTAAAGTAACTTATTCTTTTTTGGGATTTTCATGGAAATTCGGAATCTTAAAATAACCTAAATAATCTATTAGGATTAGAATAACACCTAATTTAAACTAAGAAATAAATTATCTCAAAGTCCTAATTTAAATTAAATAATTATCCTATCTTCTAGATACATTTAGGGTTCCCTAAACATGCAAAACTTCTAATTTAAATCCTAACTAACATATTTTTGGATTTTCTTTATTTAAAAAAAACAAACAAAGATAATAACTGCATTCAAACAATCCACGTAATCCGCAAGATTCTTCTTATCAAATTTGAACTAGGAAAAGAAATCAAATTAATAGTCATATCGATAGGGTTATAGATATCAACGGAAAACTGATTATTCGAATTTGGAAAGCAAATAAAATCTATTGTCTTATCCAAGTGATTATGGATAAGATAACGATTTTCCGTATCACTGCGTATCATACATTAGGAATAAGGTTATATAGTCGTCCAGAAATGTTGCCAAATTAGAAAAAATTCCTAGTTTAGGATATCTTAGAATATTGCGGATATTGCAAATACTATCCTAAGGTATCTAATCAATCACATAATATTCACGGAATATTCAAAATATTCAAACCAAAAATTTAAATATTTTGAAAATATATCAGATAGAGATTTTCATCTTATTTGTGGATTACTTTCCAAATTTGAATCATCGGCAGATCGGGATCACGGAATGGTGTTTCACGGTTGCTCAACCAAGCTGGCCACAGCGAGGCTCACGGCAAGGACGGCTACTTCACGATGGTGCCACTTAGCGACGGGGCTACTTGCGGTGTGGGGTTCTCGACCGTGGATGCTCACGGTGATGACTCGTGGTCAAAGATGGACCTCTCGGCGGTGCCTGTCTCATGTGTGGATTGGAGATGCTTGACGATTACACTGAACTTGACGTAATGGGAGTGTAGTTAGCGGGTCAAAAGAAATTAGCAAAGAGACAAAATTGGGCATCACAAACTGCTGACTTCATCAGGTTTACTAAATAAGGAGACCGAAACTAGTATTGTCGCTTTGGAGAAGCTCCGGTGTGGTTCGGATCAGCGTTGAGAGGCTGGACACCAATGGGATTGCTTGACTTTCGCTTGCGCCACTGGTATCGGGTGAGAGTCGCTAGGCGTTCACTGGAACTTCGTCGCTGAGGCAAGCCGAGGCAGCAACGACGTGGATAGGGTGCCGTCAAACACAAGGAAGGCGTGAGTGATCAACTGACGATAGCCGATGCGACTGGATTTGTTGGTATTATTGCGTTACTGGTGCGAGATCACGATGGCGGCAAGGTGGCGCGTCCTTCTCACTGTCTCGTAGCTGTATATGAAATTGTGTAGCCTCCAATGTACAGAGCTTGTATTTCTTCTCTTTTTTTTCGTCGGAGAAGCAAGTCAGGTGAAGCTTGGTGCTTGTTGTCTTGCGAACTGGCTAGAGATCACGATTAGAGGGTGCAAGCGACTCGGCAATGGAGGAGCAGCTACAATTGTTGGGGCAGCAACGACAGGAGGGTCAGGCAGGATCGTCGGTGCCGTGGTGGCAGCGAGGTGACACAATGAAGGCAGTGTGGTCGCGATTACCTTGTTCATGCTTTACGAACTTTGGATGCAAAGTGCTCAACTCCCTAAGATCAAGGGACTCAATAGTATTACCAAGTACGATTACTTTGTCATTCGAGTCGGTGCTGAAGGGCTTCGTTTGAATCATCACCCTTGGCCCTTGAGGAAAGGGGCGGGTCATGGTGAGTTGTTTCAAGCAATTCGATAGATGCGCCATTTCCCTCGAGAGTTGTTGGAGAATGACAGAGGCCTACTTCAGGTCCTTCTCGATATTAGTGAGGCGGTTTGGCACTTCACTCTGAACACTTGTTTTCTCTCATGGCCAAGTGGGGACGGCCGATGGTTGATGATCCATAATCACTTAGCTTGAGTATCAACTTCCTCACGGTGGTGGCTCACAGCTAGGGGCGTTTCGACTTGGTGGTTGGCCAACATATGGGGCTCTGAGTAAAAAAGACAAGGACAGCATTTATGCAGATAAGCCGCAGTCACCGCGAGAATGGCAAGTGGTGGATGGAGTTGCGGTTTGTGTTGGGCGGTGAGCTCATGGTGGCGGAGGAGCAACAACGAAGGAACTTGGCTAGGTTGCCCATTGGCGAAGCTTGCGCGATGGATCGATAACTGTGGATGATCCATAGTCACCTAATTTAAAATAAATGAACCAAATAAGTACATAGTCAAGACAAGGTTGGTCCATGACATGCTTTCTAATCTTTTTCATTTTTCGTTTATTCATAAAAATACTCATATATGAACAAGACTTTATAGAAAAGTGCTCTAAGCAAAGAGATATAAATAACACTCTAGACACAACATAAGAAATAGACGCATTGAAATCCCTAATCATGAACTAGGAAAACCAAAAATTAAGACTCCCTAGAAACTATGAACTGAAAAAAAATTCTCTAAACTTTTTTTTTTGCCATTTTTTGTTATAAAAACGATGACAACCTCTTTTGAAAATAATGACTTATGACACATCCAGGAAAATGAAGACATAGATTGAAAATAAATTCTCCAAAAAGCCTTCTTTCTTTTTTATTTTCAAAGGACTCAATGATTATTACTTTCGAATTGAAAACCGATCTAGACCCATCATGGACCGACCCAAAAATAAAATGAGAAAATAAGTAAATTGCAAGATAAAGGTTCAGAAGACTTACTTTACCGGGTAGGATCATGGCAATCGTATAGACATACGCATGAAATGTGAAGTTCGATTTCTATCTAGACTCTAGTTTGCAAACTGGAGACACGAGAATTACTAGGCTAAATCAGTCATGGTAGTGATTAGGCCAAGGTTCCCCTAACTCTAGCTCAATCAAAGAGCCAACCCGGGTTGTAGGGTTGCAACCGTGGTGGCAACTCAATGACACCGTAAAAGAACTTTCGAGACCGAGGAGGATGACTCGTACCACACGGGTGTGGTCAGGGTGTCCACTATCTCAGTACCGTCTTAAACCTGTGCTGCCTAGGTCCAGTAGCGGGTAGTGTATGCGGTGTAGTGCAAATACAAGGCATGCACAACAAGTTATATCAAATAGCGCTTCGTGCATAAAATAAACCATTCATCCAAATACCTCCCTGCAAAACAATGATTAACAATCACGTCTCCCTTTATATCTCCCATTCTGCAAAATATTTAACATCTAAAATGTTAGGGACGTACCTGGGATCCTCGCTACCAAACAAAAATATTTTTTTGAAAAGAAAAACAGGCCTAAGTCCACTAAGAATTTTAACGTAAGTCCCAGCGGAGTCGCCAAGCTATCGTAAGGAGGTGCAATGGTGGGGCGGGCACGTATGCAACTGACTCTCTCTCTTACTCTTGTTCTCGCTCGCGTGTGTTTCTCGCTTTCTCTGAAAATTCTGCTCTCAAGGATTGTCTTCTAGGAATTACAAGAGCCCCTTTTGATTATGATGCATAACGACATATTTATATCGCATACTTGGGTTAATTGACTAGGCTTTCTAATTCTAGTGGGCTTCAGCTAAGGCTTTATCATCTAATTTTATTTTAATTCTGAATAGGTTCAATTAATTTGAGCTTTTCTCAATGGGCTAATTTAAGCTCAAAATAAAACAACCAAGACCCATTGCCCCATCCTTGAATGAGCGGAATTTCGTTCGACGCTCGAGCTCGGTTTACACGATGAATTTTCAGCTTACTTGCCAACGCTGGTTCAATGTGGAATGCAATTAGCCTATATGAACCTAAACTATATGCTATGCAATTTTGATATTTTTGTTTAGGGGTTAAAATTTAATCCCTAATTTTCTATGCAATTAATCACCGAATGGTTAATCAAAATTTAGGTGTCAACACTAAGTGATTAGGACATTTGTGTCCACAATCCACTAAGTTTGTAATACCCTAGACGCAGCCACAACTATCTTCTCATAATCTTTCTCCGCAAATGCACATATATATGGCATATATGGAAATACTGAAGAACACTAGGTGGAAGTGGTGTCCACTATGTGAGAGTAGTTTTAAGGTACGTAATCATAAATGTTGTGGAAGATGTCCTTCCGGAGAAAAGGCCAAGGTCCAGTTCCCTTATTTCGACAAAGCCGTCATTCTTAGAGAGAATGAATAATGAAGCTGTTGAAGTGCATGAGTGAGTTATGTTAGTAAAGTCCCACATTGGATAAGTGATATGATGTTGAGCAGTTCATATATCTTAATTGGCCTATAATCTATTGGCTTAAGCTTTTGAGTAAATGTGGATCCAACTATATATGTTGACGGGTTTAGACTTGGCATCTCTCTTGGCAATCTCCCCGGATGAAGGTATCGGACTGCTGCTACGCACTCCTAACAAATGGTATCGATTGGTGGGCCTCTCATGATCGTTGCTTGTTTCGAGTGGAAATTGCCAACATGATTGGTCTTGAGAGAAGAGACCATAGACACTTGGTCTGGTGATCTAGGTGTATTCCAATGACTTGGAGATTCAAGTTGAGATACATTAGTGCAAAAGGAAATCTGAATTAAAGGGGAGCAAATCTAACACTAAGCTCACGAGGAAGAGATTGTTGAAATGCACGAGTGAGTTGTGTTAGAAAAGTCCTACATTGAATAAATGGTGTGATATTGAGTGGTTAATATGTCCTAGTTGGCCAATAACTTATTAGCTTAAGCTTTTAAGTGAAGGTGGGTCTAACTAGATATGTTGACGGGTTCGGACTTTGGCTCTCTCTTAGCGATCTCCCCGGATTAAGGTATTGGGCTTTTGCTGTGCATTGCTAACAAATGGTATCAGAGCTGATGGTTGATTGGTAGGCCTTCCAATTTGTTTTGATATTTGGTAATATCTCAAGGAAGAAATCTCATGATCAATGCTTGTTTCGAGTGAAAATTGTCAACACGGTTGGTCTAGCGAGAAGAGACCATAGACAGTTGGTCTGGTGATGCGGGTGCAGTTCAATGACTTGGAGATTCGAGTTGAGATATATTGATGCAAAAGGAAATCTGAATTATGGGGGAGCAAATAACACTAAGCTCACACATGAGGGGGAGATTGTTGAAGTGTATGAGTGAGTTGTATTAGAAAAGTCTTACATTGGATAAGTGGTGTGATGTTGAGTAGTTAATATATCCTAATTCTCTAATTACTCAATGGTTTAAGTTTTTGAGTGGAGGTGGATCCGACTAAATATGTTGACGGGCTCGGACTTGGACTCTCTCTTGGCGATCTCCCCAGATGAAGGTATTGAGTTTTTGCTGCGCAATCCTAACAAAAACAATGGTAATAATGGAGGCCAAAATCATGGTATATGTAGCATTGACCAAATTCGATACTCCAAAATTGACGTTGTCAAAGACAAAGCCAAGGAATTGATAGGTTGTGCAGGGGCAATCTCAGGCCAACAACAACAATCATAGCAAGCCCTGTGCTTAGAACAAATCTCATATGCACGATTTAATTGTTAAGAAGTTAGATTTCCTAGTAGTAAGTAGCACGTGTGGGTACGGGCATCGCATGTGCACTGCACGGTTAGATGGCACAACACCTAGCTAAGTGATTAAGACATTTGTGTCCACTATCCACTAAGACTCTAATACCCTAGATGCAACCACAGCTACCTTCTTATAATCTTTCTCTGCAAATGCACATGCTAGGATTGCTTGTCCAACAATAGTCAAACCATCGGCAATAAGTGTTGATGTCATTTAAACCTATAAGCAAATCTGAAATGCAGCCATAGGTGTTGAATCCAGCTATGCAGCCAGTGAGGCAGCAAGGTTAGAACAAGATGTGAGAGCTACCATCATTGCCAACATAAGAAGTCCATTATCTAAGAATTGACGAAAATGTAAATTTTTTAGGCTCGGAGGTAAGAGATCAACTTTTTTCATCAACCTCCACAGGAGAATAAGAGACATTAAGTATTGACATAGAACTTTTGCAATTGCAACACCATTGACATCCAAATGGCAGACATCGATAAGTATCGGATTTAATGCAGTATTCACGAGATCTCCTGTGACATTGGCATAGAGAGGAGTTCTAGTATCCTTGAAGCTTTGAAACTTGCCTTGCATTGCAAAAGAAAGAAGAATTGCAGGAGCCCTTAGGGAATATTGCATTAGATCTGATAAGTTGTCGTTAAATATCCCAAAAGCAAACAAACTCATAAAGGAAGGAGAGAGAGAGAGAGAGAGAGAGAGAGAGAGAGAGAGAGAGAGAGAGAGAGAGAGAGAGAGAGAGAGAGAGAGAGAGAGAGAGAGAGAGAGAGAGAGAGAGAGAGAGAATGAATGTGTATGGCATTGGCATGGTAAGTTATCGTTGAAAAGCTCATGGAAACAAGCCCTTCCTCATCACCAATCTGCCATGCTAAGGGTCTATTTGGTAATATTTCTATTCCTTGGGACCAATTTATGTTGAGAAATAGTTTTCTCTTTTTTTATTCCCTAGACGAGTTTATAATGGGGAAGAACGCATTTGGTAACTGTATAAGATTTCTATTGTTGGAATAGAAAAAGAACTTAAATGCGCTTGGTACAACCCTAAAAATTTGTACTCCCAATTTTTTCATTTAATTATAAAAGTGTCCGTGGAGACTTAACAATTCATGTTTGGATAAAACTGTCCTAGAAATAGAATCATAATATATTATGATATATAATTGGCAATGGTGGTGGTTGAGAAAATTGCAGTTTAGGATTTTGAGTTTAGGTGTTTAAGGTTTGAGGTTTATGATGTTAGGGTTTAGGTTTTAGAATTTCGGGTTTAATGTTTTGGGTTTTGAGTTGAGGTTTTAGGGTTTGGGTTTTGGGGTTAATGATTTGGAGTTTCGGAGTTTTAGGGTTTTGGTTTTGGGGTTTCGGAGTTTGAAGGTTTCGGTTTTATGATTTAAGGTTTTGGGTTTAGTGTTTCGGGCTTTAGGGTTTGGGTTTTGGGATTTCAAGTTTTGGATTTCAGGTATTGGGGTTAAGCGTTTATAGGGTTTAGGATTTTAGGGTTTGAGTATGGGGTTTAGGGTTTTAGTTTTTGGGGTTTTGGATTTAGTATGGGAATATCTTGTGAAAGAGAGAGGGCTAATCTTATTTTTCTATTATTTTTCTTTTTATTCCTGTGAACAGCAAAGTAGATATTTTTACCTCTTATCTCTATTCCAAATCAATTATTTGATCACTTTTCTATTCTGATGAATAAAAAAATTAACTGACGTTATCAAACGGATGTCTATTCTTTTTCTATTTCGAAAAATAAAAAAATGGAAAAATAGAGAAATATAAACATTACTAAACAAGCAAAGATGCTCACTTTTTCACCATCAAAACCCACCCAATCCACCTTCACCAAATGCACAAAAGAATGATGCAAGACATTGCTCTTGACCCATGATTAATCATGAGTTGCGAAAGAGTGCATATGATTAGGAGGGCACAAACCGAAAGAACCATCATGCGTGATACATAGTGAGCTCTCTCTTTTTGGACAATTAAGTGGGAATTAGAATGAGTATCATGATTGGAGTTCCTACTTGTTGTTACTATAAAGATAATACACAATCCTCATGCACAATGTTGTTTCTACGCTCCTTGACTTAGACATATCTGATGTGATTACAAAAATGGTGGTGTGAATTACCTAATTAGCAATTCAATCTGGCATTGTTTCCAATCTGGGTCACTCTGCCAGTTATCAAAGATGACGCCAAACTTAACGAAGTACTAGTTAGATGAATTTCAATAATGATTTTGGTTTTAAATACGTAATTTTCTGGAGGTATGGAAACTATAGATGTTCGTCAATTAATATATATTAACTACTTCATACCACACTAATTCTCCGACGTGGGATTTTTCTAACATAGCTCACATGTACATCTCAACAATATCCTTTTCACGTGTCAGTTCAGTATTAAGTTTGCTCTCCCTTAATTCAGGTATCCTTCTAGATTAGGAAATCTCAAACTTGAATCTCTATCAATGCCCATCGGGCCCATGTTGTTATGCCACAAGACCCACCATCCGAAAACTGCATTGGTCACCAAATTCATTCCTTGAGATATTCATCAAACACCAGAACATATTAGGGGTCCCACCAATCTATCATCAGCTTTGATACTATTTGTTGGGAAAATCATCGAGGGAGAGCCCAAGTCCGAGTTCGACAATATGTCCAATTGGATCCACCTTCTCTTAAAAGCTTAAGCAATAAGTTATGGGCCAACTAATATGTATTAATTACTTTATACCACACTAGCTATCCGATGTGAAACTTCTCTATACACATGCATCTCAACACATTCTCAAGTAATTAAACAAAAATGTAATCTTATGTATTCAGTCCATACATATTTGATTGCACGATTGTGATTTAACATCTAATGATCTCTCTGTTTAAATTCTCGCGACGACTACATTTTTCTAGTTCCATCACAGTTATGCTGAACTTTTTTCATCAATTTTTTCTAAGACAAAACCCAATATATTCCCATTTATATGTCCTGCATCTTTATATCATATTTTCATTTCATTTATCACTACTTGAGGCCTCTACACCATTAAGTCAACTTCTAACTAGGGGTGAGCATGATCCAGGTTGGGCCAGTCCTCCGCCTGACCTTGGGAACAACCCGCACAGTGTTGGTCCTCAATTTTTGGGATCGATGACCGACCCTTTTGAGCCTGAGACCGAGGACCAAACCAACCCTATGGGTCAGGTTCGGTTCCAGGGTCAATTCAGGACCAACCGATTATTTTTTTTGTTTTATTTTTTGTATTCCTTACAAGTACATATATACTCTTTCAAATTTCATATCCATCAACACTACAACATTGAGCAACCAAACTATGAATACCGGTACATGTCAAACATAAATCTAATATAAGATAACAACATAAATCTCCATTTGCTAAAAGCAACAACCCATAAATGAACACATGAAAGTAAGGCCGAGGTGAGCGAACAGAGCTAAGAGTGAGGCGAGCGGCGCATGGCAAGGAATACGGTTTCATAGGCAAGCGATTAGCAAACAAAGTGAGACAATAGACAACGAAGAGGAGGGTTTACATTTTTTTTTGGTCAAATCAAGGCTAGGTTAACTGGTTAAGTGGGTTTCTTTTGATTAAAAAAAATGGGTTTCTATTTTCTGACTTACAATTCTTTCTACCAAAATTTTTTTTTACAATTCTACATGGCAAAACCGCATAAGAAACAAAAAGAACAGAGGCACAGTTGCTATGGTAGGCTTTAAAGTAAACAAAACTATAGAATATAATAATTATATAGACTTTAGGGTTGGACCAACCCTAAAGTTTCAAGACCGAGAATCAATTCGTATAGTGCAGGGTCCAAGGTTCTAATGACCAAGGACTGACCTAGTCTCCCTGGGAATCGGACTAGGATCGGCCAAGTTGGGCCGATCCAGGGTTGGTCCAAGGTCTCAGCCCTACTTCTAATTGGAATTGACCATCCTCAACATTTTAGAGAGGCCATTGCTAACTTCACTCGGATAATCAAACATCTAATGCAAAGTAAGCTCCTAGGGTTGGCTAAATCCTCGGTTAAAACATATGCACAAACCCCAATTAGATTTTGTCTTCTGCATGTGCAAACCTGTTAACTTTAAGGTGCATTTATTTCACGAAAAACTCAAGATTTCAAAAATATTTTTTTGAAAAATGATTGGTTATATTGTTTAAAACATTAAGCTTAGTATCACAAAAAACTTCAAACTGGTACACTTATGACAAATTTACCCGAAATTAATTTTTTGACCACCAAAAATCCAAAACTCGTACATTTGTAACAATTTTACCGTCTGTTACTTTCCGTTATATTTTACTTTCTAATTTTTGAGTTTGATAATATATAATAGTTGACGGGTGTACCAATTTGGGGTTTCACCCTCCTATTTGTTAAAAGTGTACCGGTTTGTCTTTTTCGTGGTCTTAATTCAATTTAAAGGAGGGTAAATTTATTACAAATGTACCAGTTTGAGATTTTTTATGCTTAAAAAATTAGGTTGGGGTAAATTTGTCACAGGTGTACCAGTTTGGGATTTTTTGTGGTCAAAAAATTAGTTTGGGTTAAATTATCAAATGCGAACCATTTTGAGTTTTTCGTGATATTAACCCAAAAAATTATTCAATAAAAATTATTTGCATTATCAATAATAAGTTATGTTTAACTATTTTCATGAATGAGGATAATATTTTTCATTTATTTATTTTTGTGAGCGATGTAGTCATATATTTTTAAAAATTTTAAAATTTTTGCGAAACAAATACATCATTAATCGATAAATTTATGTATCATTATATAATAAAATATTTGCTAAATTATCTCATGTGGACTCTCCACCGACTCTGTACACACACGAACAATGATTTACTATTCAAACAGCCATCGCTTTCGCAATGAATTTTCTTCAAAGGAGATGAACAAGAGACGAGAATAATGAGAAAAATAAATCGAGAGGGTCATTTTCATGAAAATTTTTATTCCAAATTAAGGGTAGGTGCTGAATTTGTAGAGTTGGACTGCAATCATAATATGTTTTTTTTTTTATAACCCAGGAACCCCCAAGACGATCGGCAACCGGGAGTAAACCCCGGGGAGTAAACACACACGTGCCACCGGTTAAGTCACCCTGCAATCATAAGATGTTGACAGCAATCTTAAACAAGGTTTTCTCCTTTTAATTTTATTTTTAGAACTTATTTTTAATCATGATTCTGAGCTTATCCATTGCACCATGTCAATTAGAATATAATAATCTATGAAATGAAGGGATGATAAAGAAGGAAACTGAAAAGATTTAAGTCACCCCCGCAATCATAAGATGTTGACAAAACCCCCAAAGTCTTAAACAAGGTTTTCTCCTTTTAATTTTATTTTTAGAACTTATTTTTAATCATGATTCTGAGCTTATCCATTGCACCATGTCAATTAGAATATAATAACCTATGAAATGAAGGGATGATAAAGAAGGAAACTGAAAAGATTAAGGCTAGAGGTATGTCTTGCTTTATATATAGCAAAATCTTATAAGATGGATGGCTCAGCTATTACTTTTATTAAATTAAGTATAGTTTAAAATCTTTAGAATTAGCCTAGGTTGTTCCTTATAGCACCCTTTTATAGGGAAAATTATCAAAAAAGTCATAAACTTATTGTACTTGTGCTAATTCAGTTATAAGCTTTTCATTTGGCCAATTCAAGCCTAAACCTTTTGATAATTTATCAATTTAGTCATAAACTTTTTAACTGTATCAATTGAGTCATGAACATTTTCAAGATTTACCAATGAAGTCTTAAACATTTTAAGGATTTGTCAATTTAGTCATTTGGGTTAATTTTGATCGGAAATTGTCGACGTTGCGGTCTAGTTAGCATCGGCCATCCTATGTGGTATGGCCAACGTTGACGTGGATAATTTTTATAATTTTTAAAATTTTATGAATTTTTATTTTTTTTTCTTTCCTTTTCTTTTTCTAACCGTTGGCCGGCAAGGTTGCCAGCCATAGGCAAGGGCCTAGGCTTGTAGCCCTCACCTATGACTGACAAGGGCCACGATGCCCTCCCCTCGACCAGGTGGGGATCACCAGCCCTTGCCTGTAGCTGGTGAGGATTGGCTAGCGAGGATCAACTGACAACTCGCCTAGCCAACCTATGGTTTGAAAAAAAAAAAAAAAAAGAAGAAAAAAATGTTAAAAATTTTAAAAATTATTCACGTCAACAATTTTTGATCAAAATTGGTTGAAAAGACTAAATTGACAAATTGTTAAAAGGTTTAGAATTAAATTGATAAATCGTCAAAATTTTTAGGAATAATTAGCATAATTGCAAGCTTTAGTACTGAATTGGCAAATCGTCAAAAGGTTTATGATTAAATTGGCCAAATTGCAGAAAAAAAAAATTTGGCCAAAATAAAAGGTTTATGATTGAATTAGCACAAGTGCAATATATTTAGGATTTTTTTGGTAATTTTCCCCCTTTTATAAGATGGACGAAGTTTTGGCATTGTTCACAAAAAAAAAAAAAAAAGAATGTGTGATCTATTTCCTTTTGTGAGTCATTTGAATTTTGTAGGGTTAATACCACGAAAAACCCTAAATTGATATACATATGACAAATTTACCCTAAACTAATTTTTGGACCACCAAAACCCCTAAATTAATACACATGTGACAAATTTACCCCAAATTAATTTTTTGACCATCAAAAACCTCAAACCGATATATTTATGATAAATTTACCATCCGTTAGTTTATGTTAAATTGGAAAGGATAGGATAGCACAAATAAGATTTGATTGCTAGTGTTTGGCAAGGGCGGGCAAGGGTGGCCCTTGCTAGATCAAGCAAGGTTGACCTTCGCCTAGCCCTTCCCGGGCTTTGTCAGTCATCAGCCATTGGCAAAGAACAAAGAGAAAACCAAAAAAGAAAAAAAAAAAAAGAAGAAGAAATAATTCAAATTAAAATTATGTTTGGATGAAAATGGCCTTGACCAACTAGAATATTTCACTGACCGACAATCAGCGAGGTCAAACCTTTATTTGAAACTACCATGGCCACTTTACGCCCCTATTTGAGATTAACATGTCACTTCAGATTCTTATTTGACACAAAATCTATTTCATGCCCTTATTTGAGAAAATGATGGCATTTTATGCTCTTATTTGGAATTTTCCTAAAACAAAATTTATTGATATCTTATTTTTCCATTTTGCTGTTAACCATAAGAGAAACTATTTATGAGGAACGCTTTGCAAAGTTAGAAAAGATGAAAGGCCAAGGATCTTTAATTCTATTTAACTCGGCACTTTTAATGCTTAAAGTTCATTATTTGGCTAGCTTTGCGAAATTAAATTTGGGCAATAGTCGATGACCGCAATATTAGTATATTTACTTGACTCTGCATATTTATCAAGATTATGCATATATTTCTTTTGATAATGCAATTCCTTGATTGATTATATTTTGTATTATGTTTATCTTATTACCTTAAATAGTTATCCAATAAAGTTTATAAATAAGCTCATGTACTCTTTATCAATATATCAAAATATATTGAAAATTTTCAACTCTTAAGCTGCGTTTGGTCGTTTGGATTTCTAGCTAGAATAAAACTGGAAATGATAAGATATGAAATTCAAGGGATTTGGTATATTCTATCTACTATTTGGTGAAGAGCGGAAATAAAGTTGAATATTTTAACTTCTTACCATGTCTATTATTTGCTATGAATGTCATATCAATGTAAATGAATCTAAAAATGGCACAAACGGAGATGATAAAAATCTCTCACGACACTCTTACCTACTTTCATTTCTATTTGCTTATTTTTTATTATTTTTCCTCTTTTTTATTATTTTGTTTTATTATTTCTTTTTTCCCCTCCATCATTCTCTAAGAAAATTTTATTAAATAGTAAACTATAATAATATACCTAAAATATGTAATAAATATATATTAGTATTGATTTATATATATGAAATTTATATCACACTATATAAAGAAATTTTGAATATATAAATAAGAATAAGAATAAATAAAAACGAAATTTTTGTTATTTTTTGTTATTTTGAATTTTTTATATTAAAATTCAAATAATATTTATATTCAAATTTATTTTAATTTTATTAATTTAACAAGTTTGTTATTCGAGAAAATTAATTTTTATGTTATGGAAATTAGAAATCCTATCCCCTCCCCAATGGGATAATTTTATCCGGAGTTATATCCCTTCTATATCCGATTTTATCCTATCTTGGACAGACACCAAACACAAGATAGAATAAAATTTATTATATTCTGAATTTTATCCCAACTACCAAACGTAGCCTTATCTCTACATTATTCTGAACTTGGTATCATAGTTCGAAGTGCATCGAGTGCACTTCACACCTTGTGCGCCCCAGTGTAGCTGGTTCATCCCATTGCAAAATAAATACATACCTGCCCATAGTGTTCACCCGAGTGCCTCATTAGCGTTTGACCAATCACCATGATGGTTGTGTTACACATTCACGACAGATGTTTTTTTTTTTTTTGGTAAGGACGATAAATGTATTTTTCGAGTCTTCATACACTAGATTTTTTTTTTTATAACAAATGTAGGTAAACTTGGAAAACAACCAGGTAGGAAGAAAACAGTTTAATGTAAGAGACAAATGGCATCTATTGAAATAATGAAAAACACTAGTTCTGGACTATGTGAGAATAGTTTTAATGCACACTTGTAATCATAAACGCTACGGAAGAAGTCCTTCCTAGAGAAAGTGCCAAGCTCCAGTTCCTATTCCCTTTTTCCACGTACTAGTAACAGCGGCTCATATTTCGACAAAACCATTACTCTTAAAGAGAAGAGTAATGAGACAATGGTAATAATGAAGGCCAAAACCACTATATATGCATTCGACAAAACCATCATTCTTAGAGAGAATGAATAATGAAGCGATGGTAATAACGGAGGCCCAAACCATGATATATGCAGTATAGGCAAAATCCAACGCTCCAAAATTGACGCCATCAAAGTCAAAAGCCAAGGAATTGATAGGTTGTGTAACTCCAACGAATAGAATGCCCAGAAATATTAGATGTTGAACATTGACATATTTCGAGAATGCTCCAACTCTGAATCTCAGACCAACACCAACAATCATAGTTGGATGGCATAGCATTGCATGATTTAATTGTTGAGAAGTTAGATTGCCTAGTAGTAAGCAGCACGTATTAGCTCTATAGACAATCCTAGCTTGTGCATTTACAGAGACAGAATATGAGAAGACAAATGTGGCTATGTCTAAGGTATAATAGGCTTGGTGGATAGTGGAAACAAATGTCTTGATCACTTAGCTGAGTGCTGTGCCATCCAACCGTGCAAGGCTAGAGCCCACACGTGCTACTTACTACTAGGCATTCTAACTTCTCAACAATTAAATCACGTAGATGGGAATTGTTCTCGGCCTAGGGCTTGCTGTGATTGTTGGAGTTGGCCTGAGATTCGGATTTGGAGCATTCTCAAAAGATGTCAATGTTTAACATCTCATATTTTCGGGCATTCCATTCGTTGCAGTTACACAAGCCATCAATTCCTTGGCTTTTGTCTTTGACGGCATCAATTTTGGAGCATTAGTATTTGCCTATACTGCATATATCATAGTTTTGTCCCCCATTATGACCATTTATTCATTATTCTTCTCTCTAAGAGTGACGGTTTTGTCAAATGCATATATCATGATTTTGGCCTCCATTATTACCATTGTTTCATTATTCTTCTCTCTAAGAGTAACGGTTTTGTCGGAATATGAGTCGCTATAACTAGTATTTGGAGAATGGGAACTGAAATTGGATTTCAGCGCTTTCTCCAAGAAGGACTTCTTACACAACATTTATGATTACGAAAGTACCTTAAAATTATTCTCACATAGTGGACACCGCTTCCAGAACTACTGTTTTTATTTCAATAAATGCCATGTATCTTTCCTTCCTACTTGGTTGGTTTCCTAGCTTTACCAACATAATTGATTGTTATAGAAAAATTATTTTTCGAGGCCATGAAGACGCAAAAAATACATCCGGTCACAGATGTGTAACACGAACACTATATGGCACTTGGTCAAATGCAAATGAGGCACTCGAGTGAATGAGGCACACAGGGTGCAAAGTGCAACCGATGCACTTAAGACTCTAATACCAAGTTGAGAATGATGCATGAGTTGAACCCAACCTAAATACATTTTTACATTTTTGTCAGTTCGTAGAAAATGGACTTCTTATGTTGGCAAGGGTGATAGTTCTCACATCCTATTCTATCCTTGTTGCCTCATTGGTTGCATGACTGGGTTCAACACCTATGGCTGCATTTCAGCTATGCTTACAAATTTGGACGACATCATCACTTATTGCTAATGTTTTGGCTATTGCTGGACAGGCAATCCTAGCATGTGCATTTGTGAAGAAAGATTATGAGAAGGCATAGGGTATTGCAGGCTTAGTGGACAGTTGACACAAAAGTTCTGATCACTTACCTGGGCGATGTGACATCCAACCGGGCAGTGCCCGTGAAGACGCGTCTTTGTAAAGTAACTTTTGCTCAGCAATGGCTAGTTTATTTTGCTTGCTATAGCCATGTCAGTTGTATCGGCTACCTTGTTAAGTTATTGTTCCAACAGCAAAGTTGACCAAAGGACACATGTTGTTGGCCTCTGATTCTCGACTTTTCACTAGCAAGGGCCACTACTTCATCCAAGTCTGCATTAGATTCCTGAGACAAAAACGACAGAGCAAACTTAAGCTCTACTGTTGGATTAAAAAATTTCACGGGCAACTGTGTTCGCACAAGTTAAGAAAGGGTATTTCAAACTTTCTTCTAAGATTATAAGCAGCGACAAATTTTATCTTCCAAAATTTTCCTGCGCAACCAAAATCTACATATGAATTTGTGATACCAAAAATGAATTCGAGTATTTGCTCACCTGCAATGTCTTGCCATCAGGAGCTGTATTCTTGTCATGGAAGCACCATCGATCGACTCCAAGTTTCTTCAAGAACTGAAAGTTGGCCCTCACTGTTTTGTTCATCGAATGCAGAAAGAAATCATAAGGTGTCACCACTGATTCCTATATACAATCCAAACTAAAATATTTTCCAAACTGAAACACAGTTATTGAGCACTTCCTAGATAAACAATTCTTACTTCTCCTTTTGGCCATAGCCAAAGAATTCGTGCCATCCTCCCGGGGCCAAAACTTTGTGGCAGCACCAAACGGGTCACCTCCTGTTCCCCTGAACGTGTGCCAAAAGGCGAAGCTGAATCTTAGCCAATCCTGCGAACGCCTGCCAGCTATCAAAATTTGTAACCTGCCCAACTGATCTGCAAAGTAAAAAAAGAAACCAAGGGAAAGAAAAAGAACCCACCTTCATTTTCTTGCCTAGTATCTCCTCTTCGGCATTATACCCACTTATCTGCTAGTGGGTTCTTCTTGCATGAATGACCCTAAACGGGAAAAACGTCATACAAATTGAGAATCTCAACCAGCAGCCACTTCCAACAGTATATAACACAGTTCAAAATTAGACTTTGAGTTCTCAAGCAAAATTACTGAAAGTTCTTTCAAGTTTCAATATATACCACAACATAATCATATTTACAACTTTAATCTGCACGTGGTAGCTAAAACAAAACACGATCTTCCGTGAACTTTCGCAGCCCTAACCCGAAGTTGATTAAGTAAAATTGCAATGAAATCGAAGCTAAGCGGACCTTTTCTCCGCCGAAAAGCCTCACCTCATACTTAGTGTTAGGAATGCTCGGGAAAAATTGTCCTTTCCAATCATCAGCATCACCACATTCATCACCGACGTCAGTGGCAGGGCATGTCGGCGTAGCCAATCTGTTTGCATAATCCAGCCCGAATCACAAACATATAACCGGAAATTACTTCAGTTTCAGGGAGGTCAAATTCAAAAATCAAAAACACAGGACAACGAAAAAAAGAGGGAACTTTGCTTGACCACTCCAGCTATAGTCAGACTAGTACAGAGAAGAAACGAAATCACCCATTATCCGAAATTGCATTTACAATCAATCCAAATGGAAACAAACAAACCAAAAAAGAAAAACGAAATCACCCATCATCCGAAATTTCAAAATCAGCAAGTAACACCCAAAAATCATCAGATATGTAAGCAAACACATTTACATCATCATCGACACAAACAAGCAGCAGCAATTACACTGATCACTCGGGATCCTCAGCATCTAACGTCTAATGCATGCATAGGAAATTAACTCACAGTAAAGAAAAAAAAAAGAAAAAGAAGTAGAAAAATCAAGCGAAGAACATTTACAGTAACCTTAAGCTTTCCCCGGACAGCCTTGGCCTTGCGAAACTACAAAATCAATCAATGCCTCTCGAAAAACGAACACTGCTTATGCGGCAGTGGGAAAGATGACGTATTTATACGAAAACAACATGAACCCAGGAAAATCGTACCGGAAATCGAATTGGGTCGACGGAGATATTTTCGAAAACGTCGAGATTGATGCGTGGGCTTACCAGAAAGTTAGTTTTAGACCGAATCTGTCGCGCTTTTTGCCAACTATGTGATGATGACGACGATGACGGGTGGATAGATAACATCGTCTCTAATGACCTGTCACCGAAAATCGGGAAGAATAACGAAATTAAAAATAGATAAATAAGATAATATAAAAGTAAAAAATAATACTTGGTCAGTGCCGCTGCACCAGCAGCGGCAGCAGAGACTTCAACTTTTCTGAAAATTAAAGGGAGAAAATAAAAAGGGAGAGAGAGAAAAATATTTTAAATTAAAATATAAGGAGAACGAATTTGATAAGGACTCCTCACGAGACAAAAATTGCTGAGTCATTATTTTCACACTCCCAAATTTGAATTGAGGGTCAAATGTGGATAAGATATCCGGACTTATTATAGAAAAAACATAGGATTAGGATTAATTATGGATATTACCCAATTTAAAAGATTCTGATCCACTATCGAATTACCGAAAAAGTTCTAAATTTATTACATTTGTGTCAATTTAATTATAAACATTTTATTTTTGCCAATTTAGTCATACATTTGCCAATTGAGTTGTTCCAACCAATTTTAGCTAAAAGTCGCCGCCGACATGGACGCTGGTCGTCATACGTGGTACGGTTGATGCTAACATGAACAATTTAAAAAAATATTGAATTTTTTTTTAATTTTGTATTTCTTATTTTCTTTGCTTTTTTTTTTTTTTTTTTTGTGGCCAACAAAGTTGGCAAGGGCTTTCGCGGCCTCGCAAGCAACAGTGGCATAGAGAAGAGTCCTAGTATCCTTGAAGCCTTGAAACACACCTTGTATTACAAAAGAAAGAAGAAAAGTAAGACCCTAGGAAATATTGCATTATATTTGATACTTATCAAATTTTTGACGGTTTGTGAAATTCGTTAGACATGCAATCCTGGAATGCAAAATTAGCGGAGAAATGAATTTTGAGAAGAAGGCAAAAAAACTATGGTATTATTACATTTTTATATTAGTGGAAATTTGGATACAAATTCCAATTTTTTGGAATTTTTTCAGTGTGTACTATTGCCCATGGAAAAGAAGTTGGAAATTTCAACGAATTTTGTCATGAATTAAAAAAAAATCGATCTTGTTGGGCATTTTTTTTATATTCATTGAAATTCATTGGAAATACCAATAAATTTTTCAACAATTTCAATTTTTGACAAAATTTTTACCACCAAGGACACATGCTGTTGGCCTCTGATTCTCGAATTTTTTCACTTTTTGTCTTGAGAAGCCGACATCACCACCAAACTCGCCCCAACGTGATTTTTCAGCAATAGAGTGAAATTTTGTGTCGTCAATGGAAGCTTGGAGCCATGACATGCACCACCCGCCTCAGCGGGATCCATTGAACTCATTTTTCTAGCTCACTTATCTCATGACAATCAAAGATTTTGTGACATTGTTCAAATTATTATTCAAATTGAAGTTAATTTGTTTCAACTCACCTTGAACTTTTGAGGAGATGTTCCGCCGATATTCGATATTTACTTGATTTCGTGATACATCTCTTTTGATAGCGACTATATCCTTGATGGATTATATTTGGTATTATGTTTATCTTATTACCTTAAACAATTATCCAATAAAGCCTCCTTATAAATTGGCTCATGTATTATTTATCCATATATTGAAATTAGACCTGTCAATAGGCTCGGGCTCGCCCATTGGGCGACCTTTAACCAGGCTTGACCCTCGCTAGCGGCGGGGGCCCTCACCGGCCATGGTGAGGGCAATTTTTGAAAAAAAAAAAAAAAATTCGTTGGAAAAAAAATTTCCACGATTTTTCGACCAAAAAAAAATTGTAATTTTTCCAACAAAAAATTTTTCGTTGGAAAAAAAATTTCCACGATTTTTCGACAAAAAAAATTTTGTAATTTTTTCAACTAATTTAGCTCTGAGTTTTCCAACGAATTTTCCAACAAAATAAAATTAATTTGTAAATTTCCAACGAAAATTGAAATTTTTCGTTGGAAAAATTCCGACAACCTATTACCAAAGAATTTTTTTTTCGTTGAAATTCGTTTTCCAACGAATTTTTTCAAATTTTTCGTTGGAAATTTCATCGGAAAAAATCAGTTTTTTTGTAGTGTTAGCAAAGTCTGGCTTATTTCGCTTGATGTAGCCATGCCAGCTATACCAACCACGTTTCTTCAATTACTGTTTTGACAAAAGTAGACCACCAAGGACACATGCTGTTGGCCTCTGATTCTCGACGTTTCACTTTTTGTCTTGAGAAGCCGACATCACCACCAAACTCGCCGCTGTGAGACGAGCAATAGAGTGAAATCTTGTCGTCAATGGAAGCTTGGAGCCATGACATGCACCACCCCGCCTCAGATCCATTGAACTCATTTTTCTAGCTCACTTATCTCATGACAATCAAAGATTTTGTGACATTGTTCAAATTATTATTCAAATTGAAGTTAATTTGTTTCAACTCACCTTGCTTTTGAGGAGATGTTAGCGATATTACGATATTTACTTGATTTCGCATATATCTCTTTTGATAGCGTATATCCTTGATGGATTATATTTGGTATTATGTTTATCTTATTACCTTAAACAATTATCCAATAAAGCTTATAAATTGGCTCATGTATTATTTATCCATATATTGAAATTAGACCTGTCAAAATAGGTCATAAACCCATTTTTTAACCCATATATTAGTAAATGGGTCATAAATGGGTTAGTTATATTTAGTAAATAGATCATAAATGGGTAGAAGTTTTATATTGGTGTTAAATGGTTCGTAAATTGGTCATAAATGAGTTTACAACTGATTTCAACTCAACGCATCTCTCTCGTCCTCACTCAATCTTACACACACTCACTCTGCACTCTCATTTCATCTTGGGTATGAATTTTCCTATATTTAATTAAATATGGAAGTGTTTTAGCAATATGGGTCTGATCGGATATGGGTTGGGTATGGGTCGGGTCAGGTCGGATATGGGTTAAGAAAATTGCATTGCACATAAATGGGTCATAAACAGGTTAATGGGTTAATTTGGGTCGGACCATTTATGACCTAACCCAAACTTGACCCGACCCGCCCATTTGACAGATCTAATTGAAATATATTGAAATTTCTCAATTCTTATCTTTCATATTATTCTCAACTTCATTTAATCAATTTCCATATTGGGCTATTATACCAGCTCATTAAATGACAAAACCAAGGAGGTTTAGGATGAATTTTTGGGAGAGTCCCCATTGACGTATGAGTTTGCATAAGTTCCCATGTGGGTTTGCACATGACAGTTGGGGAACTATTGCACCTTCTCACCATAACAAGCATCTTGATCCAAATCATAATATATATATATATATATATATATATGCATGCAACTCCACCTACCTTGCACTAAGTCAAAGGCTCTCCCTAAGTTGATTTTCATCCTCCTCTAGTTCATGTTCCCTCTTAGTAATTAATATATTCTTCTGATTTCTATATTTATTTCCTAACCCATATGTAAGACCAAATTGAGCAGTGACCCCTCTGCCATTTGTAAGATGATACCTTGTATTTTGCCATTTATGAGATGTAATTGCTTCCCACTTAAGAGCTATTTTTTTATCCGCTCAATCAATTTATAAGAAATTGTTAAGACTATAAAAAATCTAACCAGGATCAATTTCAAAAAAAAATTTTAGAATGAGGAAAAAGAATATGAAATCCTTGCTCTTGTAATAAATTAGTAAATATAACTGAAAGATGTAATTTGAAATTCTAGTAGACTTTAGTTTAATCCACTCATAAAAGTTTCCATTAATTTGGAAGTTAAATTACACAAAATTTCTGTTTTTGTTGGCAACATCTAATGTAAGGCAGCTCATTGTACTAATTTTTGGGAAGGGGAGATATTGAAATTTACATGGATGGAAAGAAGACATGAGATATGGATTGGATGATGCAATGACTCAAGTTCGTTTGATTATCGAAATTTTATTCGAGTAGAAAATGTAAATGTTTTAACTCAACTCTGTTCCAATCTATTTAAGAGCTTGATTCCAAAGCTCAAACAAATTCGTATAATATATGTGTATGCACATGTGATATGTACTCTTAGGTTGTATTCACTTGTATGAATTTCTAATCATAGTAGGATTGGATAGATATAATATGACATGAAATTCAAGAAAATCATAAAAATAAGATAAATAATCATGGAAAAATGGTAAAAGAGTAACTCCAAAAATATAAATTTTTTAATGGAAACTCTACTAACAAATATATGGATGAATATTGGTCGAAATAGTTGACGACAATCTTTTCAATGTTAATATTACAAAAGTGGATGGAAACCTAGCTGAAGGGCCTCTATCACCAAGTACGAAGGTACAAAAGCTTATGAACAGTTACAACACAAACTATTACTATCTTTCGATTTGACTAAATTTTTAAGATACATGTAAACTATCCCGTCGACATAAATTTTGTAAATCAATTTATCTTTCGATGTATTTGTATATTTTCTTTTGGTAGTATTGATGGGGGAAAATGATTTTAGGGTCTATCGATTCTATTTTCACCAAATGCCCCTATGGCAAAAGTATTTTCCTACCACATCCTTAGATTAAAAAAAAACAAATTTGAATAAATTCATTCTGTTCAGGTAGTCTTGGTGTATATTGAATGGAGAAAATGAAAATGAAAGGTACCGATCACTTGATCATTATTAATCTCAAAGTCAAACAATTTTAATCTCGCTAGTTTTCCTTTTCCTTTTTTTTTTTTTTTTTTTAGTTTGGCAAACACCACTAAGATTCTTTGGAGGGCCAATCATTCCCACTCAATGTCATCGGTCCACTTAGTATACAGAATAATCGAATATGTTTGACCTGGACATTCAATATCATTCCAGACATGCATGATAGTGTTGACCAAATTCATTACGCTTGTGTCCTCATTACTCATGGGTTTGAATGTGTACCAATTTGACATGATTGATAGGCGGGTCCGGCTTAACTTGGGTTTTGTATAAGAAAAAGGTCTAGGCGTCGAGATTGAGCGCGTCAAGTACAATGCCGGACCGGCCAAAATCAGTGGCCCGCCTAGACTCATCCATATCGAGGAAAGAATAAATTCATGGGACCTATCCCCGCCGACCTAAAGTCATTGTCATACTCGTCCCATGTATTCTTTCTATCAAATGCACCGTGCAGCAAGGGCGATACAAAAGAGTCTTCCAATTTCATGCAAAGTTGGCTAGAATATATGTCGAACATGTCATGTGATTCATTGATTAACTATGTTAACATGCAATCGAGGAATCGGAGGGCTCAAATCACGTGAAAAAACGTTCGAACAAAAGGTAAAAAAAAAAAAATTGTACCCAACATTTTGGGATAAGATCAGTATAAATGTCATTACTTTTATAAGGTGCTCACTTCAGCATCATAACCCTTTTTTAATCACTTAAGCGCCATAATTTTTAAAAATCATTCACTTGGGTGCTACAACTGATCACTTGAATGTCATAACTTTTTAAAAATGTTTACATAAGTGCAGGAAATCTGACGTATTATAGCACTTGTGGCGAAAGTTTTCAAATATTTTTTGTGCTCACATGATCGATTTAAAAATTAGGTAACGCTTAAGTGATGAAAAAAAAAATTATTACCCTCAAATAAGCGTCGCGCATAAGTTTTAGCGCTCTGAAACGAGTATCATGCACAACAGTTATGGCGCCTGAGTTGTTTTCCTTTGGCATTAATGCTGATGGCGTGACTTCTGCAATTCCACTTGTGCCCCCTTGCTAATGATGTTCATCAGCCGCACCCCCGCTATAAATACGTTCGAACTCGCTCTCCTGCTTCTCCGTCTCATGTTCTGCGTTGTTTGACCCATCCTAAGAAAACTCGAAACCCAAAGAGGAAGAGAGAGAGAGAGAGAGAGAGAGAGAGAGCAGATGTCTCCGAGAGTCAAATGCCTCGCCCTCTTGGCCCTCCTCGCCGCCTCCTTCGCCGCCGTCTCCTCCGCCGCGCGCCCCGACCCGGCGTCTCGCGGCGCCGCCGCTTCGGCTTCGACATGGACGACGACGCGGCCTCAGCCTCAGGTACCACCTCCTTCCTGCTTTTTAGCTCCTCGAAGTCTGTTCGGTTTTCTCGAGACCGCGTCGATCCGTCGCGAGATGTCCGTTCGTTCGTTTCTGATCTTTTTACCCTTCTCTTCTTGTCGTCTCCGCGCGCGTGTTCGAAGGTGGTCGGTGAAGACTGCGGCGGCGGAGGAGGAGCAGAGGAGTGCTTGATGCGGAGAACCCTAGAGGCTCACCTCGATTACATCTACACCCAGAATCACCAGCCTTGAGAAGCCCATTTTCATTTTATTTTATTTTACTTCTTTTTTTAAGTTTTCATTTCTCAATTTTTTTTTTCATTTTGTGGTATTTTTTTTTCCTTCCAAATTCATGTCTTTTTATGCGGATTGACAGAATCAAATCAATGGGAGGCTTGCTTGTTACTGTTGGTGTCATTTTCTTTTCATTTTCTTTTAGGATTATATTGCATATTGATAGACATTAATTTAATTTTCGGGTACGAGAAAAATAAAGCAATAACCAGAAAAGGTATTAGTAAAAAAGAATTTTATTGTTTACTTATTTTTTTTCTTTTGCTGGTAACCGTTAAAGAAGACTACATGTGAAGAACGCTTGCAAAGTTGCAAAAGGAAAAAGGCCAAGACTCCTTTAATTCTATTTTTTTTTTTGGGCAAAGTAAGATTTCATTCATTTACACCGAAATATAAAAGAAAAATAACGTAGTCCAATCCCGGACAACTTCAAAATAAAACAAACTCCAGATAATAAGATGAATCATCATAAAAATATTAGGAGTCAGCTGCTCAAAAAGTAAATCAATGACTTCTTCAAATCAAATTTGGCGGCCGATCACTGAATCTGTCTTAAGTAATAAGCACACATCGAGATTTCCATTTGTTGCTACAATTTTGGCCCGGTGTCCCTAACACCATGATCGTTCATAGCAACAAGTTGAATGAGCACATATATGACACTTGTGAAAGCGAAACCTTCACAAAAGTCCTCCGATATCCTTTGAAACTGGACTTGTGCACAAACAAAATTCAAGGAAAGCAAAACCCTAAAATCATACATGCAAAAATCCCAAAAATTTAGACTAGATTGGGATATAAATGAGCAATGAGCTCCAGTAATCAATCCATGATTATTATACGATGTAAACCTTAAACAATATTCAACCAAAAAAAAAAAACACCTTAAACAATAAATGAGCTCATTACAATATTCCAAAGCCATAGGTTCAACTATGACAAGAAATGTAACAAGTGATAGTGACATCAACGCCAAATCTAGTAGAAGAGAGCAAGCATGATCATTCACTCTCGCGATTATGAAAATATAGTGTTTTGACTTTTTCACCACTTTCATGAACAAACCAACGAGCTACAAACAAAGAGAAGCGTCGACTTTCTCACTGTTTTCATGAACCTTCAACGTGAACCAGAAAGTTATGGAATACGAGAATTCTGACTCTCTCGCCTTTTTCATGGAGTTTCAACGTGAACCAAATTGTTACGAAGGAGTCGTGAATCTTTAACGTGAACTAAAAGCTATTTTGTTTTGTTATTTTGAATTTTATTTTTATATATAGAATTTATTTATTTATTTAAGAAGTTTGTTATTTAAGAAAATTAACTTTTATATCTTGGACATAAAAAATCCTACCCACATTTATTTCACCCCTACATGGAATATTTGTATCATAGCTATATTACTCTTATATCTAGTCTTATCCTAACTTGGATGGAAACTAAGCATAGGATAGAATAAATGTTTATCTTGTTTATCAAATGTAGCTTTAAGGATTTTCGTATCTAGTTTTAGAAGTATCAACTTTTTCTTGAGAAAATAGTAGATGCTCGATTAGGCTCACAAAGCCTGTTGAATAAATTTTAATCATATTTACTAAACGTAGATTTAAGAATTTTGGTATCTATTTTTAGAACTATAACTTTCTCTTGAGAAAATAGTAGATGCTTGATTAGGCTCGCAAAGCCTGTTGAGCTTAGTATTAACAAGCATACGGTCAACTCAATTAGACATATAAATAGCTTGAGGTCGAACTCGAAATCAGAAAAGTCAATCCCCATCAACTGTCGAGTCCCAGTCCGTGCCATTTGCAAGTAGGTTGACTCGAATAGTCCCATTTACCTTTGTAAGTATCGGTACGGAAATCGTAAAAATAAAGTACATGATCGTGAAAAAATGATAAAAGAGTAACTCCGAAAATATAATATTTTTTTTTATGGAAACCCTACTAACAATGATAAGGATGGATATTAGTCGAAATAGTTTATGACAATCTTTCAAATGTCAACATTAACAAAAGTGGATGGAAACCAAGCCGAAGGAACTCTACCATCAAGCACGAAGGTACGAGGACTAAAAACATTGATTACACAAGCTATTCAAATTTTCGGCTCAACTAATTTTTCAAAATATACGTAAGCTATCCCGTTGACATGAAATTTGTAAATCAACTTATCTTGCTATCGACCCATTTATCTTCTATTTGTACTTCTGATTAGGTCTATCAGTTTTATTTTTCCCAAATGCCCCTATAGCAACAATATTTTCCTATGTTATCCTTAGATTAAAGAAAATAAAAGTTATGCAATCTTCCCAAATTTTTTTTGGGCAAAAACCACTAAGATGCTTTGGAGGGCCAATCATGCCTGCTCAACGTCATCGGCCCAACTTAGTTGCTGGAATCATTTACTATGGTTCGACCTCGACATTCAAATATTCTTCCTGATTTCAATGATGATGTTGACCAAACTCATCATGCGACGGTCCTCATGACTCATGAGTTTGAATATGTAGCAAATAGACATGATTACTGCCTATTACGCATGGTGCATAATCCAGAGCCGGTGCGCTCCGATTGCATACTCTATGCAAAATTCTCGACGACAGTCGTTAAGAGTCCTCTTGGAGATACTGAAATCTAGATCGCAAATTCGATTCATATAGCAAAGTGCTAAACCATGACGTGAGACTATATCTCGAAGATTGGTTAAGCAAGGCCTATCGAAGCACCCAAAGAGAGTCTGCCGTGGTTCGTATTCCGGTTCGGCGGACCGGCCTTAGTATCTCCGAGGAAATACTCCAATCTCAAGAGAGATTTGGTGTGGTCCCTTGACTCCTAGTCCATGTATAGACCAGGATTAGTGGAGATGGGCCCAAAAGCCTTTGGGCCGATCCATTGACTCCACCAGCATCAAACTTGTACTCTCCAACCCTTTTTGGTGGGCCAAATGTGTCATTCTCCAAGTTGATATAGCCCTTCTTGATTACAAAGTTCCTAGAACCTTTTGGGGTTCGCCTTTATAAATTAGATTTCCTATCATTCTTTCTTAGTATTGGATCTAATTAAAAAAAGTGTACCTTAAGCACTTATTAACAATCAAATGAGGAAATAGTACAATATGAAATGCACTCACAGTCCTTATGTTATGCATAATCAATATTTTGAGAATCAAATATTTCTTTTTTTAACATAAATTTATAAATTGTCTCAAGGACACTCGTGAAAAAGACCATTTAGCAAATGACATCACAGTTGCCGCTATAATCGATAGAACTTTGGCAATTCTCATGCTCTCGCGAAATTGTGAAAACACCTACTCATAAATTTTGATTTAGTTCGTTTGTTTTGACTTCTAAAAAAGTCAAACTCAATTTTTTTTAATTTTCCAGTCAAAATTTAAAATATTATCTAAACTTTTACATAAATTATGGAAACATTGTAGGTGAATCTAAGTGCCAAACTTTGTATGTTGTGAAAATTTCAAATATCGAACATTAAAAAAAAGAAGTCAAACTACATGCTCCATAAGATTGGAAAAAAAAGTCAAAGAGGCTCCGTTATTTTGCGAAAATATTTTCCGGGAAAATATTTCCTCATTTTTTAGCATTTGGTTAGCTTAGGGAAATGAGTCAACGGAAAACCTATGCTTAAATTCAGGAGAATAATTCCTTCTTTAAAAAATCAAAAATCATTTTTCAAAATATGATTAGGTATGAGTGTTTGGATTTGAAACTCAACACTTGGGCATAGAAACCCTAATGCTAGTTCTCGAGTCCCCAACATCTAAGACCAGGTCTATGGCACCTAAGCCCAGATCCATCGAGGCTAAGGCTAAGCTCGGGACTCCAATGTCCCCAACGCCCATGCTGGGGTCCATCGAGGCGGGGACTTGAAATCCAGGTGCCCCGAGCACCTGTGCTCAGTCCACAAAGCCGAGCGAGACCCCCGACCGAGCTTGATCCCTAAAGCCCCGAGCTTGATCCCTAAAGCCTGAGCCCGTGTCCATAGAGGCCATGCCTGGGTCCATAGAGGCCAAGCCCTAGCTTAGGATCTCACTGCCTATGCTTAGGTCCATCGAGGTTGCGCTCGGGACCAGGTGCCTATGCTCGTGCCCCTATCCTCGACGCATGGGTCGGGATTCATTAAGGCCAAACTCGAGACTCTAGTGCCCATACCTGGTTCTTCGTCTGCCCATGCACAAGTTACTAGTGTTAGAATAATATATGTTTATTTAGGAAAGTCAAACGAGATTTTCCATACCAAACGATGGAAAATATTTTCCAATTCATTTTTAGGTTCAGCCAACCACTAGAAAATATTATCATTTTCCTAAAAAATGACTTTTCGAAAAATACTTTTTTAGAAATGTTACATTTTATTCGAAACAAACGGAGCCCCAAAAGTAAAAGTCTCTTCAAAACAGACCTTTCAATATGAAATCTGAAATGGGTCCTAAGGGCCGTCGCATGTTAAATTTTTTACAATGCATGAGGCGCCTCCGCAATTTTACTAAAGTACAAGTGCCATCGGAGTAATTTACTCAAAAAATGCATCGGGCAGCCAAGGAATTTCTGTTCAGCTGTCTTTCGTTTGTTCTGGAATTCAACGGGCAGCGCAAGAATTTGGCCTGCAGGGACCGAGTCAATCTGAAATCTGACTCTACTCACCGGTCATTCCTTTTATCTAACCCAAGAATTTGACATGTGAAAATCGATTTACATGTGCAAAGACTTTTGCGCAAAATTTTTGAAGAAAACAATTTGCAAATATCATATTACAAAATTTAAATATTGAATTAATTATTTTATTTGATGGTTTAAACTTTTAGAAACCTAAAAGTAGTCCCACCGAATTTAAGACGATGTCTAGATCGTGACCGATCCATCCCAGACATTGGGCTCATACTACTGAAGAAGGGTCTTCTGAGTTCCAACCGCGCGACTCGGGATGTCGCTTTGGCAGGAAAACTCCCATCAAGGATGCCATCATATTTCAGAGGATACACAGGCGAGGGTGGAGCCTAGCATAAGAGCATCTTAGTGCTCGGCCAAGGAACAACGAAGCCGCTTGGTGCGAATTTGTCACCACCAAGCTTCGGTCGGAAAGGCATGGTGAGGAATTCCTTTCGTTGTCAAGAGTTAAAGTTGTTAGCGACGGAATATGTCCATTCATATAAGAGAGTTGCGTATTCCATAAAACATGACTATTTACCCAAACCTTTACGTGAATCATGGAAACATTGTAAGTGTATCTAAGTGCCAACCTTTGTTTTTGTTGTGATGATTTCAAACGCCGAACAATAAAAGAAGTCAAACCGCATGCCCCATAAGATTGGAAAAAAAAGAGTAAAAATTGAAAAGTAAAAGTTTCTCCAAAACAGACCTTTCCATGTATATGCACTGGAAAAGATGCGCGCACTAAAGTCGGCCCGCCATATTTCATCAGTTCAATCGAAGCGGGGTTCCAATGGGTGTCGCATGTTAAATTTTTTAGAATGCATGAGGCCCCTCCTCGATTTAACAAAAGTACAAGGACCATCGGAGTAGACATGGCCACGGTTCGGAACCGGCTAGCTCTGGTTCGTGGCCATGTATGAACCGGCGGTTCCGGGACGGTTCCGGTTCCGGCCCAGTTCAGAATTGGCCGGTAAAAATTAAAAAAATGAATTATTAAATAAAAAAATAATGAATTATTCAATATAAAATGTAATCGAAATGTACATTGTAATCAAATTTGGGGAAAAAAATGTTTCTCCACTTATCTACAGTTTTTTTTTATTGGAACTAGGCTTGGAACCGGCAGTTTCGGGCCGATTTCAAAACTATTGGAACCGGAACCAAGCCCATAGGCCACGGGCCAGTTCCAGTTCCGGACCGCGGGCCCGGTCAACGGGCTGGTCCTGGGTTTGACCCGGGCCAGTTCCGGGCTGAAACCGGCTTGTGGTCATGTCTACATCGGAGTAATTAACGCAAAAAAAATGGCATGGGGCGGCCAAGGAATTTATGTTCAACTGTCTTTCGTTTGTAGTGACCCTGGTCAATTTGAAGTCTGCCTCTACTCACCGGTCATTCCTTCTTATCTAACCAAAGAATATGACTCGTGAAAATTGATTTACACGTGCTGCAAAAACTTTTGTGCAACGCTGATAGACAACATCATGTACAAATCTAATATTATCAAGTTTAAATATTAAATCGATTCTTTTATTATTTGAGAGTTTAGAAATTTTAAAAACATCGAAAGTGGTCCCGCAAAATTTTTTACGAGGTCTTGGTCGTGCACGATCCATCCCAGATATTGGCTCACGCTATCTTAGAAGGGTCTTTTGAGTGGCTTTCCAGTTGTGCAGACTCGGGATGTCGTTTTGGCGGAAAACTCCGGTTGGGGATACCGCCTTCTTCGGAGGATATGCGAGCGAGGGTGGTGCCTGGTGCAAGAGCATCTCAGTGTTCGGCCGGGAAAGGATGTGGCCGCTCGGCTCACCACCTCCAAATGAGGTGGTCCAAAAGGTTCATCGGGGATTTCCTGTTGTTGTCAAGAGTCGCATCTATTAGTAAAGTAATGTGTCCATTCATTTAAGAGTTGCGTATTTCATAAAACATGACTATCGGTTCCAACAACGCATCTTTCAACATATTTTAGAAGGGCTAGTTATGAAGAAATATTTCATGTGTTCAAATTAACATTGATTTGATTTATTTATAGGGTTAATACTACGAAAACCCTAAACTTGTACACATGTGATAATTTTACCCAAATTAATCTTTTGATCACAAAAAATCACAAAACCGGTACACCTATGGCAATTTTACCCCAAACTAATATTTTGACCATTAAAAACTCCACACTGGTACATTTGTGACAAATTTACCCTCCGTTAATTTCCGTTAAATTGGATTAATACTATAAAAAATCACAAACCGGTACACCCATGAGAAACGAAGAGTAAAACATAAAACCCTTTTAAGGTGATGTCTTTGACAAAATAATTTGACAGTAAAATTTAACAGAAATAAATTTAGGGTAAAATTGTTGCAGATGTACCAGTTTAGAGTTTTTGGTTGTCAAAAAATTATTTTAGGGTAAAATTATCACAAATGTACCAATTTAGGGTTTTTCATGGTATTAAGGGTGCGCATGAGAATGTTTTTGTGCTAGGGGAACTACGAGCAAATGATTTTTTTAGCTCGGAAACAATTTAAAGCATTTTAAGGCATTTGATAACGTTCAAAATTTCTATTCCTCGAATTAAAAAGAAGTAAATCGTTTGGTAACTACACAAAAAATTTCTTTTTATTAACAATATTTTAATAATATTTCGAATTTTTTAAGGTTTTTTTTTTCGACCCATTTTCTTCTTTGGCCATGGCGGTTGCTAGCGACCTAACCAGTGGTCGACCGGCCCTCGTTCTAAACCTCGAGTTTTGAACAGCAAGCCTGGGGGTCTAGCCCTCGCCCTCGCCCCCTTTGCCGGGGGACCCTGCGCCTCTGTCGGCAGCCGTGGACGCCCTCGCCGACCCCTAAACTTATTATATAGATGTTGATTTAATCTTAAACTTTTCAAGTCTACTAATTTAAACAGGAACTTTTACGTGAAATTTCAATATTGTCTTTTTAGCTAATTTGCATCAAAAACCGTTGATGTTTCGTTAATGTTATGGCGTGCCACGTAGGACGACCAACAATGATTGGACCACCGCGTTAGTGATTACTGACGAAATTGGATCGAAATGACTGCATTAGAATTTCAAGTAAAGGATAATCACTAAATTGGCAAGATTGGAAAGTTTTAGGACTGAATTGGAATTTTATCAATAGGTTTTGGACTAATGGAGTAATTCTCTCTATCTATTACGTATAATTTTTTTAAGTAAATATCTCATATCTCTAAAGTCTTTTAAAACAATCGCACTTTCACGGAAAAATTAAGGAAAAACACCACAAAAAATCCTAAACTATGCCACTTGTGACAAATTTATCTTGAACTTTTTTTGTGATACGAAAAACCCCAAATTATACTACTTGTGACACATTTACCCCATAATACTTTTGTCTAAGGGCATTTTCGTTTTTTTCCTTTTATGTTTTTCTTTCCTTTTTTTTTCTTCTTCTCTTTTCCCTCTGCCGGCCATGGCGGAGGGAAGTCGGCAAGGGTGAGGGTCGCCCTTGCAGGGATGTCGCAGGGCGACCTTGGCGAGGGCGACCCTCGCGAGGCACCGGGCGAGGGCGAGGGGCCCTCGGGCTTCCCTCCGCCATGGCCGGTGGGGAAGAGAGAAGAAAAAAAAAATAGAAAAAAAATAGAAAAGGAAAAAAGACGAAATGCCCTTTTTTAATAAATTTTCAATTTTTAAAAAAAAAAAAAAAAAATTCGAGATAAATTTATCACAAGTGACATAATTTGAGATTTTTTATGGTATTTTTCCAAAAATTAAATCAGGTCGTAGAAACCACAAAAGCCAAAGAGTCGATGGATCCTCTTCTTGTCTTTACCTTGTTCCCTCGTGAATCTGACTGCTTCTTGCAGCGATTTCCATGGAGGAACCTGGTGAGCTGTTTTATCCGATGAATGTCGGATTCTGGAGCGCCGTGCGAAGAAACCATGGAAACGGTCTCGAGCTCAAAGAAAAGGACGTTGAACCGCAGTGCGATGGCTGCAGCCCCTAACCACCGTTCCAAAACTAGAGTTTTTGAACAGCCAGTGGGCGCTTGTGCAGTCAAAGGTGGGCGACGACAAATACAGTTTAGAACTTCAGACATGAAAGATACGACCGCCCCAAAATGAACGACATTGGCAGGAGTACGGGGGGGTTGCGAACCGTACAAAAATCATTAAAAAATCATAAATTTATTATAATTATATCAATTTAATTTTGAATATTTTTTTGCCATTTAAGTTCAAAACCTTTTGTATTTGCGCCAATTCGGTCTATTCGATCAAATTTAACTTGAAATCGCTGATGTGACATCCGGTTATCCCATGTGATATGATCCCAGATCGACGTAAGACTTTTTTTAACAATATTTTTAATAATTATTATTTTATAATTTTTTTTTTTTTTTATTTTCTTTAGTTTTTCTCCTTGCACTTAGGGTCGGTGAGGGCCGGGACACCCTCATCGGCCCTAAGTTTAGGGAAAAAAAAAGAAAAAGTAAAGAAAAGTAAAAATAAATAAATAATTCGGAAAAAAATAAGTTTATAGGCATCCTCACCAAAGACATCGGTCTTTGATTACGCCATCGTAGGACATTTAAGATTCAAATGCTATTTCCGATTAAAATTGATTGAATGGAGTGAATTGGCATAAAAATAAAAAGTTCAGAACTTAATTGGCCAAAAAAGATTTACGATTGATTGAAACAATAGCAACAAATTTAGAATTTTTTTTGATAATTTTCCCACGTAGGGCTCGTGGGCTCGTGCAGATCTCGAACGTTTGAATTTGCAATGACGCCCACGTGAAGAATGAGGGCAAAGCAGGGAGGAGGCATGATCCGACAACCTCCCGTTCTATTTACTATTTCTCTCTTGATGGATGGAGAGAAATAGTTGGACCGACCGTTCTTGGGAAGTAGAGAGAAGATATGTGTCAATAATACTTGTTTCTTTTATTGGAATGATTATCCAAATAAGGGGTTTTGTTCGCTTCCATGAGTTTATGAGATGGTCCCGTTTTGAGGGATAAGGAACTTGTAGCATCGAGAGCAAAGTATAGAATGGATTATTGGAAGCATTCCATGGCTCAAACCACCGTGGGTCTCGTTCTTTCTTGCCATATCATATTGTAGAACAATTTTAGGGTTATGTTTGGCTGCTGGCCGAATCTTGGGAAAGTTATCAAAAAAGTTATAAACCTACACTTGTGCCAATTCAGTCATAAACTTTTCAATTTGACCAATTTAGTTCCAAACATTTTATTAATCTATCAATGTAGTCCATCCGATCAATTTTGGCTGAAAATTAATGATGTGAACGTTGGCCGTCTTACGTGACACAGATGACGATGATGTGAATTTTTTTTTGAAATTTCAAGTGTGAGGTTCGACTCCCACACTCTGCAAAGAGGTAGAGTAAAAGTCTCAGAGAGAGAGAGAGAGAGAGAGAGAGTAGAACCGACAAAAAAAATTAGAGATTTGAAAATTTCCCAAAGCATATATATATATATATTAATCGATAGTAATTTGGTATTTTTTTATTTGACCAACTCTCGAGCTGATAGAAAATTATTTTCGTTAATTCATTTTTTGTAAGGGATAAAAAAGATCATTTTTAGGATAATATTTTTCAAATCAATCATTTTTCGCGAAACAAACGGGGCGTTATAGTTAGCACATTATTGTCTTATCATCATGAT
Organism: Syzygium grande; assembly: GCA_024733475.1. Lineage (NCBI taxonomy): Eukaryota > Viridiplantae > Streptophyta > Magnoliopsida > Myrtales > Myrtaceae > Syzygium > Syzygium grande. The sequence continues at coordinate 23,517,533 of JAMXDD010000009.1, read as the reverse complement.
AAGTTCGATCCCCCGATTGCAAATTTTTTTTTTTGTATGCCAAGTGTACTCTTGGACTTTTGGAGCTCCTCTATGAGGAGCTTGGCGAGTCTCTAGTGGACCAATTCCCCCCTTATTCAAAAGAGGGGAGTTTCGAACGCCCCATCTCCCTATTCCCATGTGGAAATGGTGCCCAATGAGACAAGCCCTAATAGTTTCTCAGTCGCAATCTACTAGTATGGTCGGGACGGGTGACCCCCATTGAGTGAAGACAAATCGATTGCTAGCTTGAACTTCACACTCTAAAGAAAAATTGAAAGTGGAAAGAGATCGAATGAGGAGATCTTGAGATTTGGGTCCACTCATAATGTTCCAATCACATGTAATTGGCTTCTCCAATTTTAGGATGACGCCTGGCTAATTTCTCATTTGTGGGATCTCATTGGCTTTATAGCTAAAAGTCATCGAGACCCCTCTCCCACGAGCTAGATCTCAATTAAATTTCTCATCCACCCATTGTATTGACCATGAATAATATATATATATATATATATATATATATATACATACACAATTCTAGTTATTCCTTAACAAATTTATGAATTCAGCATGAATGTTGGTTGAAAATAATAAAATATTGAATTGGAAAAAAAAAGAAAGAGAGAAGCCGTAACCTAACAAGAAGGACCGGCTGGTTATTGTCAAATTGGAAATTTAGTTGGTCCAACCGTATTCACAAGTCTCTCATCTCCTCTATCTCAAGTCTCAATCGCCAAATCTACAAGCCAAATTCCATTGATTTATAAGAATTTAAAATTGTCTCTGGCCCACAGAAAACATAGTAGAAATTGTTATGATCACTTGCTTATTATCTCCAAGGTGACATTAGGTTAGATATTTCAAAGTTCTAAAGTTCCATCATGGGAAATCTCTGAGCTCAATGGAGTGAAATTTTCTCTGGTGCAGTTTGATTAGCACGATACTAATTTGATTATGCCTTAGAACAAGTGTATGCCTGAATGAAAACAAGACCACGCTACAAATTAAACTATGCGGGTTTTTGTGAAATTGTTTTGTGGAATACGTGACATGTGGTTCACTAAATGAAATAAAGCAGGAACGTGATAACTATTTATGGAAAATTACTCATTCAATCATAAATCCATTGCACAAATGTCAATTCAGTCGTAAACATTTTAGTTTTGCCAATTTAATCCTAAAACTTTTTGCGAAATTCCAATGTGATCCTTCCGGTCTTTTTTTGTGGGAAATTCCGATCTAGCAGTCAAGTCATTATTGGTTGTCCTACGTGGCATACTGCTATATTAGCGATTTTCAGTGAAAATTAGTTGGAAGAACTATATTGAAACTTTGAATTGATAAAATTGAAAAGTTGAGAATTAAATTGACATTCGTATAATAGGTTTAGAACTAATTTGACAATTTTTCAAAACTATTCATAAGAATATGATAGACCAAGAATGGGAACGGAATAGTTACTCTCTAGTTTGGTTTGCACGATAGAATAGTTATTCTTGGACTATTTGTTTGCATGTTTACAAGAATCACATTGGTAAGTTAGGAAAAAAAAAAGCCAATAATATCCACTGAAGAGGTTAAATCGGAGCTAATTTATCAGCTTGTCATATTCATAAGATTGCGAACTAGAAATGATTTTTTTTTTTCGGTCAGAAAACTAGAAATGATTACGATTCATAGATACTTATAATATTTTTTTTTTACAGTAATATGTGTACTTTATTATATTTTTAGTCATAATTATAAGAGCCATATCATTGTTAAATGATATTGGTGATTTACATTTGTAGTTATGATTTAGAATATACTAAATACCACTTTATTATTTACGACAAATAATAAAGTGTCATATTTTAGTTAACTTTACTAAAAAATATAATTATGTCATGTGATATAGTAATCATTAGATATTTCAGCTATCTATAACTAAGACTCATGACTATGATTTAAGCTTTAATTGTCAGAAAATTAAGCTTTGAATAGAATTAGATGAAAAGTTAAATTATCAATGGATAAAAAGTTTCAAAGTCTATTGATGCAGCTTTATTGTTGATTAATATTCCTTCAAATTTGATGATTATTCAACCCATTTGATACTCAAATGAAAAACTGCTTACATAAAGAACTGGACATTATATGTTCAAAAAAAAAAAAAAAAAAAATTGTAGCTTCATTGACTTGATCTCAAATAGAAGTGGCTACATTCACGTCAAAGTATCACTAAGTCAATTACACCTTCAAAAAAAAAAATATCTCAATCTTACTCCCAAATCACCACAACACAACTAGAGAACCATATGGAAGACTTTAAAACTTCTCACCAACTCTAACATTACATAGAACCAACAAACATGGACGGAAAATCCCTTTTCACTCGTGCAAGCTCCTCCTTCAAATGCCTCTTTTCGCCTTTTGAGTCTTGATTTTAGCTAGCAGTGTGCTCACGTTGATCTCGTGGCGCCTAGACCAACTTGATTAGCAAAACGCTTGATTCCTTTCAAGGAAGTTGACTATAATGTCTTGTACTCGATTTGGTATCTTTGGATTTACCCACATAAAGAAATGGCAACAACCCGTGCCATTGAACTTAGCTCAACTACAAAACCTTCTTCTTGTATTTTTTCTTATTCTGCGGTGAGAATTGGTGATTGAAAACCACAATAGCATATTACTCCAAGTTGACTTCATTAAGAGTTTTGCCACTTGATTAAGACGCTGGCCCGCTAATTCTTCTACTTGCAATTCTTTGATATGGGGATTGGGGTTCCTTGTGCCAAAATTAAGGATTGCAATTCAATATGAAGCTCACTGTTTACGGAGTTTTATATTTTTGAAGGGTTAAAGACGGAGAAGCAGTGTCTTTAGAACCATTGTGGACAACTCAATTAAGTAAGCGGCACCGAGGAGAGAGAAATTAATAAATAAAGTTGCGTCATGATTTTCTGTCCATCAATTTAGATGGAGCTAATGAAAGAACTTTATTGCACGATTTCTTAAGTTTTAGTACTTGCTTTCATTATCTAAAGATTTTAGGATTTAATTGTATTTTGATTACAAGTTTTAAGACTTTTGGTGTACTTATACCCGCTTTCCACCCTCCCCTTGTTTGACACTTTGTGGACCGTGCCTGGCTTGACCCTTCTGCTATAGTAATAATATGTCGTGCCGGCATGGTTTGTTCATTATGGGTCGTGCTCGGCCCAAGGATGGCCTTGGCACGACATGATAAGTTGGCACGATGTGACCTTTGCTCAATGGCTATTGAAGTAGCCATTTATAACGAACGACTACTTCAATTGCCATTGTACTTCTTTGTTTTGAATAATCTTTTCTAAAGATTACGCAAACTCATCTCAAAAATAAAATTCCATTAAATATCTTATGATTTGAAAAGAATAAAAACATTCTTAATCGTTCTCCTACTTGTTTTCAATCTCTCATTCTCACTCTTGGTATTGACTATTTCTAATATAGTGCAATATAACATTTAAATTTCTAGGTATTCCTTAACGATTTTATGAATTCAGATGCATGTTGGTTGAAAAATAATAAAAATATTGAAGAGACAAAAAGAGGAAAGAAGCCCTAACCTAACAAGAAGGACCGGCTGGTCATTAACAAATTGGAAATGTAGTTGGTCCAACCGTATTCACAAGTCTCAAGTCTCAATCGCCAATCTACAAGCTAATTTTCCATTGGTTGATAAGAATTTAAAATTGTTTCTGGCCCACAAAAATATACTAGAAATTGTTATGATCACTTTCTCAACCATGAAAACGACTTGTACCATCGTACTTAGCTCAAGTTCAAAGCATCACTAATCAGTAATTCAATTACACCATCAACAAAATATATCAATCTTACTCCCCAAATCACGAAATGACAGCAACTTGTACTATCGAAATTATCTCAACCATGAAACCTTCTTCTTGTATTCTTCCTTATTCCACCGGGAGAATTGGTGATTGAAGGCCACAATAGCAGGTTACTCCAAGTTGACCATATTAAGAGTTACGCCATTTGATTAAGACGTTAGCCCCCTCATTCTTTCTTCTACTGTCCAGCCTTCGATATGGGGATTAGGCTCCTTGTGCCAAAATTGAGGATTGCAACTCAATATGGGGCTAATTGTGTATAGAGTTTTATATTTTTGAAGGATTAAAGAGGGAGAAACGTCATCTTAATCGACATGGACAAATTATTAAGTAAACGGAAAAGCTACGTTGTCATTTTATAGTCATCAACTTGGATGGAGACTTCATTGCACGAGTGTTAAGTTTTAGAACTTCATTGCATCATCTGAAAATTTTAGGACTCAACTTCATTTTGACAATTTGACAAAAAAAAAAAAACCTTCATTTGGACAACATATTTTAAAACTTTTGGCGCACTTATGCCCACCCCCGCCCTCCCATCGTTCCGGATTATGTGGACAGTGCTTGGCATGACCCTTATGCTATAGTAATGGGTTGTGCCGTCGTGGTTGGTTCAGTATGGGTTGTGCTTGGCCTATGGTTGGCCTTGGCACGACACGACCATTGCTCAATGGCTACTGAAGTAGCCATTTTTAAAGAACGACTACTTCAATAGCTGTTGCGCTTCTTTGTTTGATTATTCTTTTATAAAGATTACACTAACTCATTCCACAGATAAAATTTCATTGTATATCTTACGATTTCAAAAGGAAAGACCCATTCTTAACCTTGTACTACTTGTTATCAATCTCTCATTCTGACTCTTCGATCTTCTTCCCAATTATCATCTCATTAATAAATAGTGTAATTATGATCAAAATTACTTTGGGAGAGCCGCATGGCATTTTGAATATTCATTCATTAATTCCTCTGTTTTCGGTGCAAGGGTTCGACTTAGTTGTTCAAATTAAAGGCGGGGTCATTTATATCGGAACGAGGATTCATAGAGTGTGCTTTCTTGTTGCGTGACTCCAAGTGATTGCACAACAAGAATCAATTATTTTACCACTCAATTTATTCTTTAGAATTCGTTCTTTATTCTTTATAGGGATGATGACATGAATGATCTCTGAATTTTATTTCAATATGTAATATCGTCCTTGAACTTTTAATTTGTTCAACGTGATTTCTAAATTTTTGGGTTATGTTCAATTTAGTACTTGAACTATATAGAGTTGCTCAATGTTGTCCCTGAATTTAAATTGAACATAAATTAATGAAAGGATAACATTAAGCATCTCCATATAATTCAGGGACTAGATTAAATATAAACAAAAAGTTTAAGAATCATATTGAATAAATTAAAAAGTTCAGGGATGATGTTTGAATAAAGTTCAGGAGTAACTTTGAACAAATTTAAAGTTCATGATTTACATTACATGTTAAGATAAAGTTAAAAGGCCATTTGTGTCGCTTTCCCTTACTTATATTGTTGAGCTTAACAAAGTCATAATTACATTCTAAAACTTCAAATCAAACGTCATTGTGCTCGCATTTCTACTGGAGACCCCGTTATGATCGAACTTTCGACATCAAGCGAGGTTAAAAAATTGTTCCTGGGCAACTCTTGAACCCTCCTCCCTCGGACCATTTGGGAAGCGGCGACAGAGAGCGTGTACAACGTTTGACACGGCCCATTGGGCGGTGATTCTGCTGGCCATAATACCGCCTGCGGGCTCCACTGACCAACCGTGCTTCAAACCCTCCTTTCTAAACCTCTCTCGTATTCCCAGACCCAAGAACGCACAGCACAACCAAAATTCAAAGTCCTCCCTTCGCTCTCTGGTCTCTATCAAGACTTCCATTCTGCTGCCCGCCTTCTCTCATTTAAATTTCAAGAAACGATGACATCTTTCCCGACAAGCTCACCACCCCACTTCTTGAAATCGCCTCAACATATATACGGTTCCATCTTCTCGTGCACACACAAGCGCCGTAAAGAGCTTGCACCAAGATTTGAGAGAGCCAGAAAGGAAAAAGAAAAGAAGGGTAAAGAAATTTTGCACAAAGTTGCTGCTGAAGCAGCGAGTGTGTGAAGCGGCGTCACGAAAATGACTAAGATTTTCGTGCATTTGCTGCTTCTTGTCGCCTTCTCGGCCACTGCAGCTCTGGGAGCCACAATCGTCAAGACTTTGCCCGGTTTTGATGGTGAACTTCCCTTTATGCTCGAAACTGGGTAGGTGTTTGTTTCTTGTTCTTTTTGGCTTTCCTTCAGGGTAAGTAGTGAAAATTGTGATGTTGGGTTTGTCTTGATTGTTTAGGTACATCTCTGTTGATGATGCGGAGATGTTCTACTACTTCATTGAGACAGAGGGAAACCCTAAAGAAGACCCTCTTTTGCTCTGGTACAGTGGAGGCCCTGGTTGCTCTGCATTTAATGGCCTCATCTTTGAAAATGGTCAGTCTTTCCTCAATTATCATTTCATGATCTGTTGTGCCGGAGGGCGTTTTTTGAATGTGGGTCCACCCCAGTCACTATGGACACATTTGCGCAATCCGCATGACTATATCCACCATTCTGAGATTCAATATGGATAGCCCTCTCCAGCTAGGATTGGAAACCATGTATTTGACCTACCCAGAAAATCGAGTTCTTGGGTTTTATTGTAGGCAGTTGTGTTCCTGGTGGAAACTAAAATAGGATCGTGATGATGACATCATTAGCTGACTCCACCCAGTGGGATAGTATGTGATTTGTTTTTGTTGTTATGATGATTGTGCAAACTTATAGATTTTCCTTCAACATATAGGGGCCATAGGGCATTTTTCTAGAATTAACTGTTTATATTCATAATTTGGGTATTTAGTGAGAATTTTTGTTTCCAGACATGAAAATAATGTTTTTTGAACGGGGACAATGGTGGGCAGCTGCTTTAGTCACTTTCCAATGTCTTCAAAGAAATTCTGTTAGGACAAGGGATGAAAGGATGAAAGGAAATACTGGAAGTAATATGTTGTCTGGTGGGTCATGAACAAACAAATGACCTGGATGATAGATGCAGTTGCAGTACTTAAGTTCTTATGTGATTGAATTGGTGATAGGAAGCACCAATTGTACTTGTATGTTAATTTTTGAGGCACAGCAAATCGTAATTGTATATACTGAGCACCAAACCCAAGAGACTGATGGGTGAGACTTGTCCGTCTTGTCTTGCTCTTCTATATACAAAGACTGGTCTACAAAGTTAGTATACTTAGTCCACGTGGCAGTTTGTAACTCAAGTGGACCAGAGTCACCTCATTACTTAGTATATTGCTCTGGTATTTAATTCTAATATACCTTGCATTATTTTTTTAGTAGTCCTGTTTGAATTCTGTAGCCCAAAGGATCGGTTGGAGCTGATATTTATGTGGGGCAACTAGTCTCACTTGTTACTCCCAGTCTAAACTATAGCAAGAAGCAGTCGCATGCCAAACAGTCAACTGTTTTTCCATTTACCTCACGGTTGCATATTCAGTAACAAGTCCCATCATGTGCTTTGGTCTGTATTAGAAGAGAAAAAGCTCACTCAATATTGTTTTCGAGTTGAGAGATAATAGTAATAGCTTGGTCCCCTTCTTATGGGGCATGTGAAATTGACAACGGTTTCATGGAAGTTTCATTACCTTTATGAGAATCCCATATCGAAATTGTCGTTTTCTAGCTGTTCCAAGTTCAGGAAGTTTTATGGAGAATTGAAAATTTATGAAATGCTCAACTATACAGTAGGACCAGAATGATTGCACAATACCCAACGCAACCCATGTTGGCTAAATTGATGCATATTATTCTTGCAAATTCGGAGATGCTTTACGTTTTTCATCTATCCTCAGTGATTGGAAATTGATCTGGCCTGGTTTTCATTAGCATAATTACAGCCTGAAGAAGTAGAGCAGTTGGCAAAAGTAATTATTGGCAATATAATTGCACTGACTTGTAATTTTCTTTTAGGTCCGTTACAATTCAACATCACCGAATATGAAGGAGGCGTGCCACAGCTGGAGTACTATCCATACGGTTGGACAAAGGTATTCTGTTTCAGATTAATTTCTTTGTATCTTACTTTACCCATTAAACATGTATTGTTGTTTTATTATTCTTGATGAGCTTTGTTTTCACCTGAATTCTGATGTATATATTAAATGCTTGAATTCTTTGTTCTCCTTTGATTTTTAAGCATGTAAAATGACTGCCTAATTCTGTGATCTTTCATGTACTTATAGCCCCAAAATTACATGTTTCCTATCTCTCATTTTTTGTCTTTCTTCCTTCTGGTGCTTTTGCGTAATGAGCGTGATAAATTTCAGACATCGAGCATTTTGTTCGTTGATGCACCAGTCGGTACTGGCTTCTCTTATTCCACAACTGATTCTGGTTGGTACGTCTCAGACACGCAAGCCAGCTGGCAAGTGTATAAGTTCTTGAAGAAAGTGAGTAAAATTAATCAAAGTGATGTTATATTTCTGTTTTCACTTCTGAGAATGCTATTGAGTAAATTGTTTTTTCTTAAGAAGCATCAATTAGAAGGTTGATCTGCTTATTTGATGAGATTTTGTTCTTTGTTTGGAATGCAGTGGTTTAGTCAACACCCGCAGTATTTGAATAACCAATTATTTGTTGGTGTTGATTCTTATTCGGGCATTTCTGGCAGTCTTGTAGTCAAACATATTGTAGATGGTAAGTAGCCATGAGATTCGATACTGAGTTACATTTTTCTTTTCAGCATTCTGTTGTTGAACAGTCTGAAAATGGCTTGCAATGCTCAAACTCTGCTGATTGCACTTTTCAGGCAACGATGCCGGTGCTGTCCCACGCTTGAATCTCAAGGTATAAGGGAAATCTAAGCTTGGCTTCAAGTAATTATTCAGACTTGCCTAACAATTGCAATCCCCAATTTATGCTTTTTGCATTGTCGCAGGGTTACATTCTTGGATGCCCACGCATCGATGCAGACATTAACGAGAACTCGAAAATTATATTTTCTCATCGCATTGGCCTCATAAATGATGAGCTCTATGAGGTATTTTGCTTTGTGAATTAGCCAACTTGATGTATTGAATTGTTGGGAAAATCGTAGTTCAAGCAAGAATTAAAATTAGAGTCGGCGAACTCTTCTTGCACTGAATGTTTTAATTTGGACCCACAAACAAGCATGCTGCTAGGGTTACATGTTTACTTAATGGATGATCTTTTATGTAAAAATTGTATGAGTCCATCATGAACTTTTTGCTTTAGTCGGTTTTGTCACTCTGAGCAAAATTATTTTCCTGGGATTGCTGAATTTGATGTTTGATCATGGAATGTTCTTGTGCAGACATTGAAGGAGAGTTGCAATGCTAGTTACGCCGACATTGATGAAAGCACATCCTCCCCTGAATGCTATGAGGCATATGAATTTTATGCTCGGGTAAGCGACTTAAACCTTGTTCTTATGCATACTACACGCAATACATGACATTATATCATCGTGGAGATTTTTGTTATTGAATTAGCATTTTCTATGCAGCTTATCAAAGACATAAACAAAAACGACATTTTGGAGCCTAAATGCACCTGGGCATCCCCTCAATCCAGTGGAGAGCTCAGTTATAGATCTCTTGAAGAGAACCCCGATAACTTCATCCTCTCACCTCCCAAGATCCCTGAATTTTGGTGCCACGTGAGTCTCTTCTCTCTCCGCAGACTTGTTTTGTCTCCACATTGAGTACTAAATCTGGAAGGAAATTACGCTTAAGACTTCTAGATCATGCGATCTAGTATGCTACCATCATTCATTTAAGCACGACCAACCATGTTGCTTCGAGCCTCACATACAAAGCTTCAATTTGTCGAGAAAATTTTAGTGAAAAATCGATGTCTGGCATTGCTCGTGATTAACTTGACGGTGTATAAAGGGTACTAAACATGCATCGACTTGATTTGCAGAACTTCAACTATGCCATGTCCTACTGGTGGGCGAATGATCAAGGCGTTCAGGAAGCTCTTGGCGTGCGGCTGGTACACTCCCAGCGCTCGCATCATTCTCGAAGAAGCTAATGAGTCTTTAAGTTCTTACTTAATTTTCATTGTTTTGATTTCTTTTATCAGGGAATAGTTGGAAACTGGGTAAGATGCAACAAGTCACTGCAGTACACAATGGATGTGGACAGTGTCCTCGACGTTCACAAGAACCTCAGCTCCAAAGGATTGCAAGTTCTCGTATACAAGTAAATTCAAACATACTTGTCCCATGTCCTACCTCGTAGTTCTTCAATCCAAATCCACACTGATTGAGGCATTAGTCGAACTTTCTCATGGTCGAGTTGAGAAAAATCCCGCTGCTTTTCAGCTGGATTACTCTTTCACTCTAATTGAAGCGGTCTCGCTCTCTTGCTGAACTATTGTGAAACTTTCTTGTTCTTACAGTGGCGATCACGACCTCACCATCCCGAGCACGGGGACCCAACAGTGGATCAAGGTGCTTAATCTGACGACTGTGAATAATTGGCGACCGTGGCTTGTTGATGGCCAGATTGCTGGGTCAGTATTCTCGAGCCGACGTTCTCATCTCCTTAACCCTTTCTGGTTTCATTCTTTCCTTTTCGTTTTGTGATCAATAAGTCCTTAATCCTTTCTGAATTATTGATGTTTGCAGCTATACCATCAAGTATTCGGAGCACGGCTACAGATTGACCTATGCTAGTATCAAGGCAAGATCGATTTTTCTCTCTTAATCTTTTGTCTTTACGAATTGCTTGCTTTCTTCTCGGAACTTAAATCATTCGTCCTGCGCACGTCGCGCGTGCGCGTTTGTTGTGCGTGTGTTCTGCAGGGGGCCGGTCATTCGCCTCAAGAGTACAAGCGGCGCGAGTGTTATGAGATGTTCCGAAGGTTCATCCATTACTATCCGATCTAACTCTCGACCAGAAGATTGAGGAGCTAGCTCCATTTCCAGTTTCGGATTCTTTTTTTCTTGCTCGCATAAATTTTGTATCCATGAACTCAGTGTAGTCAGTCCAAAATATGAAAGTTTTCAATTGGGAAATTCACGGGATCGGCGGTGGTCGATGCCGATGGTCGTGGATCGATGGAGTTGGACATCGTGCAAGCCGAAACATTTGTCGAAGCATTTTACAGAGAGAGATGCATCGTGTACATGATCCTTTTGCATATCATGACCCCTCGTACTAAGGCGAAAAGTTTAATAATACACGATATAAATGTCATATAAAGCCCGTGAACAAGTGACATGGGTCGATAACTTTAAGGGTGCGTTTGGCATTGCCAAGTAGAAAGATGGGTCCTATCCTCGGACTTGGACAGCATAAATCTAAACATGACTTGATTAAATACCGGATAAGTTATCCGGGCCGAGTCGGTCGGATTAGATTATCCCGATCGAATAACATAAGAAGTTCTCCGGTGCTTCGCCGTTTTGCGGTGCTTCGCCTCTCTCTCTCTTTCTCTCACTCTTGCTCGCATGAGTTGCAGCGGCCTCATATGACTACCGCGACAACGGGACTAGCTTGGCCGTGGCTATCGTCAACTATGACGACTGCCGCCGCCGTGTCGGGCTTTTTTCCAAGCTATATGTTTGATGTTTTTATCCCAATCATGCTACAAGATTTTGCACATCGAGCCTTTTATTCGGTACTTCTTCAAACAAATACTAAAGATATAAAATAACATCCGGATTTATATCGCACGCCATCCAATCTTGTTTGATATCATATTCCGATGACCAAACGCAGCTCAAAAAAAAGTATAATGCAGCGGTCGGAAGATGAATAATATGAAGGCCTCAACGTATCGAATCTTTAATAGGTAGGGAAAATTACCAAAAAAATCTTACACCTATTATATTTGTACTAATTTAATTCTAAACCTTTTGATAATTTGTCAATTGAGTCATTATGGCCAATTTTGACGGGAAATCATTATATGGTATACGGCTAATATTTGACGAAAGCATAATTTTGAAATTTTCTTAAAAATTATTGAATCTTTTTATTATTTTATTTATTATTTATTTTTCTTTTTATTTTCTTTATTGTGTTGGCGAGGGTCACCGGTGATCCTTGACGGCGAAAACCTCACCCTCCTTTGCGGCCGGTGAGAGCCTCGCCAGAGGCTCAATGGCCGTTGACAAAGGAAAAAAAAAAGCAAAGTAAAAAGGAAATAAAAAGCCTAATCTTTTTTTTAAATAAATATTCACGTCGGTCTTGGGTTATCTTGCGTGGGAGGATCGATATTCATTTCGGCGATTTTCGATCGAAATTGACCGAAATGACTCAATAGATAAATTTAAGGCTGGATTGGTCAAATCGAAATTTTTAGGACTTTCTCGGTAATTCAATGATCCGAATCATGACAGTGGATCGGGATCTTCTGAATTCGATAATATCCATAATTAACCTAATCCTATTTGTTGTTTCTATGATAAGTCCTTGCTCTACAATCACACCCCTCGTGGAGTTCTTATCCACACTTGACCTCCCCCACCTCAATTCGAATTTGGGGAATTTTCAATTTGAGTGTGGAAAGCAATGACTCATCAAGTCATCATCTTCCTATCTAGTCCTTATCAAATTCGATTTTCCTTATTATTTTAATTTTAATTTTTTTTTCTCTCTCTCCTCTTTATTTTTTCTCCCCTTTGAATTTCAGAAAAAAAATTGAAATTTCATTTTTTCTCACCAATGTCTCCCCTCTCTGCTGCTCTTTTTTTTTTTTTATATTCTTTTCATGTACATATTTATTTTATTTATATATTTTCAAATCCATTTATTTTCGCGATTTCGGATGTTAAGTCATCAGATACGATGTTTATCTATCCACCCATCAACGTCGTCATCATCATCACATAGCTACTAGCAAAGCAGCGCGACAGATTTGGTCTGAAACTAACTTTCTGATAAGCCCCCCGGCGCATCAATCTCCGACCTTTCCGAAAATCTCTGTCGACCCAGTTCGATTCCCGGTAGGATACTTCATGGGTTCGTGTTGCTTTCTTATAAATATGTGATCTTTGCCACTTCCCCATAAGCACTCTTCGTCTTTCGAGAGGCATTGATTGATTCCTTAGTTTCGTAAGGCCGCGGGTGTTTTGGGTGGAGCTTTGGTTTTCTGGTAGATGTTCTTCGCTTGATTTTTCTACTTCTTTTTCTTGTTTTTTTTTTCTGTACCATTGGGTTAATTTCATTTGCATTCATGAGATGTTAGATGCTGAGTTTCCCGAGTGATCAGCGGAATTGCTGCTGCTTGTTTGTGTCGATGATGATGTCAACGTGTTTGCTTACATATCGGATGATTTTGGGGTGTTACTTGCTGATTTTGGAATTTCGGATGATGGGTGATTTCGTTTTTTTCTTTTTTGGTCGTGTTTCGATTTGGATTGATTGTAAATTTAATTGGTACTGCTGTTTGTGTTACAGAGATTGATCGCGCGCATGAAAAGAATGGAGTTGGGAAAGATTTTGTTTCTTCTTCTCTGTACTAGTCTGACTATAGCTGGAGTGGTAAAGCCAAGTTCCCTCTTTTTTTCGTAGTCTGTGTTTTTAAATTTGACCTATTTGAAACTGAAGTAATGTCTGGTTATATGTTTGCGATTCGGGCTGGATTATGCAAACAGGTTGGCACTCCGCCAACATGCCCTGCCACTGACGTTGGTGGTGAATGTGGTGATGGTGATGATTGGAAAGGAGAATTTTTCCCGGGCATTCCTAACATTAAGTATGAGGTGAGGCTCTTCGGTGGAGAAAACGTCCGATTAGCTTTGATTTCATTGCAATTTTACTTAATCAACTTCGGGTTAGGGCCAGCAAAAGTTCGTCAGGAGATCGTTTTTTGTTTTAGCAACCACGTGCAGATTAAAGTAGTAGATACAATTATGTTGTGGTGTATATTGAAAGAACATTCAGTAATTTTGCTTGACTACTCAAAGTCTAATTTTGAACTGTGTTATATACTGTTGGAAGTGCCTGCTGGTTGAGATTCTCAATTTGTATGACGTGCTTCCCGTATAGGGTCCTTCAAGCAAGAACCCGCTAGCATATAAGTGGTATAATGCGGAAGAGGAGATACTAGGCAAGAAAATGAAGGTGGGTTCTTTTTCTTTCCCTTGTTTGGTTTTACTTTGCAGATCAGTTGGGCAGGTTATAAATTTTGATAGCTGGCTGATGTTTGCAGGATTGGCTAAGATTCAGCGTTGCCTTTTGGCACACGTTCAGGGGAACAGGAGGTGACCCATTTGGTGCTGCCACAAAGTTTTGGCCCTGGGAGGATGGCACGAATTCTTTGGCTATGGCCAAAAGGAGAAGTAAGTATTGTTTATCTAGGAAGTGCTCAATAACTGTGTTTCAGTTTGGAAAATATTTCAGTTTGGATTTTATATAGGAATTAGGGCTGACGCCTTTTCATTTCATTCTGCATTTGATGAACAAAACAGTGAGGGCCAACTTTGAGTTCTTGAAGAAACTGGGAGTTGATCGATGGTGCTTCCATGACAGGGATATAGCTCCTGATGGCAAGACATTGGAGGTGAGTAAATACTTGAAGTTACTTTTGGTATTACAAGTTCTTATGTAGATTTCGGTTGCACAGGACAATTTTAGAAGGTAATATTTGTCACTGCTTATGATCTTAGAAGAAAGTTTGAAATACCCTTTCTTAACTTGTGCGGACACAGCTGCCCATGAAAATTCTTGATCCAGCAGTCGAGCTTAAGTTTGTTCTTTGTCGTTACTGTGACAGGAATCTAATGCAAACTTGGATGAAGTAGTGGCCCTTGCTAAGGAGCTGCAGGTAGATTTCTGGACAAACAGGATATTGATTGTTTTTTTTACAGCTGTGGCATACTTTTTGGATGTGATTCCCCTACGATGTCTTTTTCACTCAATTTATGAAGTCTTCTAGGCTGTTGCTTGGACACTTAAAAAATTCATAACCAGACTTCAAATTTTCTATATTAGAAGCATTGGCTTAGCGTTGGTTGATGGAGTGTTTGGATGGATGACGATTCCATATTATTGCTGAGAGTATCATCATTCGTAAAGCATATGCCTAAGCTATGAGGATCTTTTGCAGCTATTTTGTAAAATATGATCAAACTTGATGTCCATGTTTTCTAATTCATGTTTCCATTTTCTTGATATTATGGGTATAATTTGTTCCATGCAGTAGATTTTTGGGAAGTCTCTCAATTTGTATAGTTTTGTTGTTCAGTTATTCTTTTTAATCATTTTTAAGAAGTTCTTTCTATTGCTGCTCTAGACTCTTTCATGATCTTGACTGAGATGAGATCTAGCAATAGTTTGCCATTATAGTGGATGCCCATGTTATCTCATTAAGTGTCAGCCATTGTTAGTCAAAATGCCATACTACACTAGCTTCTCTCCCTTTTTTTGGTGGCTTGAACAGGAGTGCATGAAATTAAAAATTGTCTAAATGTCTCCCATGATACGAGTGAATTAAGTTCCCTTTAGGTCCACAAATACTCTGGCTTCTCAGTTGAGTTCTCTTATGCATGCAGGGAAATGAAATCCGTCCTTTGTGGGGTACAGCTCAATTGTTCGTGCATCCTCGATTCATGCATGGAGCTGCCACCAGGTAATACATATGAATGTGCATGCTTATCTATACAAAAACTTAGTGTGTATATAATCATATATTCCATGTTTCTCAACAGCTCTGAAGTTGGGGTATATGCATATGCGGCTGCTCAAGTCAAGAAAGCCATGGAGGTAAACATTTTTTGGTAGCTGTTGTTTCTTTTATCTGTATTGACTTCTGGTTAATACTGTATCTTATGGCTTCACCTGGACAGGTCACTCACTATTTAGGAGGAGAAAACTATGTCTTTTGGGGTGGTCGTGAAGGATATCAGACTTTACTGAACACAGACATGGGACGAGAGCTAGATCACATGGTATGTTTGAAAGCATGCCCTTACGTTACTCTTAAACTTTTGCCTTTTTAAGCTTGCTTGATACCGGCCGCATTGCCTAAATCATTTAGTAGTTATATTATCCTTCCACTCGGCTCAACATCCTATCCTTAAAATACCTTTTTTCATAATTGACAGGCAAGGTTCCTTGAAGCAGCTGTTGCCTATAAGAAGAAGATTGGATTCAACGGTACCGTCCTTCTTGACATTCAAATGGAGCAGTTCTGATAGAATTAGTCATTTATTAGATTAGGGATTATTTGGATTCTTGTTCAGACTGTTCTACATTTTGCATACGTTAGCTCTGCCTCTGAAATTCTTTTGCTAAGTGTTTGTTTTGCCCGCCATATCAGCTTTGCTTGATTGTCCTTTTTCATGTGTTTTACCAGGGACTCTATTGCTTGAACCTAAGCCTCAAGAACCAACGAAGCATCAGTACGATTCTGAATTTGTGCTCTGAATTTGTAAAACAGCTTTCATGAATCACCTTTACCTATGGGAATCTTGTTACAGGTATGACTGGGATGTTGCTACAACTGCCAATTTTCTGCAAAAGTATGGCCTTTTAGGTGAGTATCGATTGATTTGCCGGCCCATGCAGGAATATCGAATTAATTAATTGCTGTCTTGTTCTTTTCCTTTACAACTTGCATTATCATGTAAGGTATCCGGCGTTAGTGTACCTACAATTCTGAGAAAGTTGTTGACTTTGAGATCTTCTTCATTGATGTACTATTCCTTTTCAAAAACCATGTCTTGATGTTGCTCTGTCTATTCCCTTGCAGGAGAATTTAAAATTAATGTTGAGTGTAACCATGCAACTTTATCTGGGCACAGGTATTTCATGCTATTTGATGCTAAAACTGAATGCTGATTTGATGCGACTAAATTCTTAAATTTGGCTTGTGTACCCGAAGATCCCATTACTTTGGTGCAACTTTACATCTTTTTTCATTTTTGTAGTTGTCATCACGAGCTAGAAACCGCTAGACTTAATGGTTTACTTGGAAACATTGATGCCAACACTGGCGATCCACAGATCGGTACTTGCCTATATCCAAATCTGGCATGTGTGTAATTAAAGCATTTTAGCAGTATTAGTACTTAAATAATGCAATTATTGACAGGATGGGACACTGATCAGTTCCTCACTGATATTGGAGAGGCGACAATGGTCATGCTCAGTGTGGTCAGAAATGTATGTCAAAAATTAATTTGGCTTTTGGATTGTAAAGAGTCATGTTGGGACAAGCTTATGTAAATGAAACTTCATAACTATGTTCCTCATCCTTACTTTTTATAGGGAGGATTGGCACCAGGGGGCTTCAATTTTGATGCCAAACTGTAAGCATCCTTTTCTTCTCTTCTTGATGGATTTTTTTTTTTTTTTTGGATTGATACTGATTATAGAGGGCATGAGGCATAATATGGATTTTGCCTAATATTGTTTTCAGTGCTTGATTTTCATGTCCTTTGCTGTAGTATAAATGTTGTTTGTGTGATATTGTAGACGAAGAGAGAGCACGGACGTCGAAGACTTGTTCATTGCTCATATTAGTGGAATGGACACCTTGGCTCGTGGGCTTCGGAAATGTCGCCAAGCTGATTGAGGTGAACTAGTTACTTCTGTTCAACTCATTGATGTTCTAGTCCGACAGAATAGATACTCTCTCTCAATCAAAATGACTAATTATGTTCACTTTTCAAACATAGGATGGTTCTCTGAGCGAGCTGGTCAGGAAGCGATATGAGAGCTTTGATACCGAATTTGGGGCTCAAATTGAGGTACTTCCTCAGAGCAAGCATCTCCTCTTACTATACCTTTCAAATATGCACCGATTCTTCACTATTTTTTTTTTCCTTTTTTATGGTTGATCCTGAACTTTCTTCGTCAGGCTGGTAAGGTGGATTTTGAAACTCTTGAAAAGAAGGCTATGGAATGGGGTGAGCCCAAGGTTCCTTCGGCCAAGCAGGTAATACAGAAGGCTTCTTACTAAATATATAATGAGCGCCTTACATACTTCACTTTTAAAATTCTGTTCTTAGGTTCTGTGCTTGGCTTATGTTTCTAATCTTCCTTGTTTATGTTAAGACAGATGCTTTAAATTCTAGGGATGTTACCACATGACGTGGCTAGCAGTTGCTTGATCTTAAGTCATAGGTCCTAAGTGTGCTAAACACAGTTGTTGATTAAATAACGCCACATGTTGTCCTTTAGAAAACGAAGTCTCAAGGAAGATTTAGTCCTAATCAAATAATGTCACATGTTTCATGTGGCAAAGGAATTTAACTAACTAGCTATGGCAATGGACCAAAGTGCTTTCTTCTTTTGGGTGTGTGTTACTAGAATAGATATGGGAGATAATAATTGTCCAATATTGCTATATCTATTGCCTTGATAAGTAGTGTCTGAAACATTAAAAGATATGAAGCGACAATGTTTGTTATCAATCACAAATTATGAATATCTCTAGTACCTGTCTCTTTGATCCTTAGTTATTTCCTCTTGCTTCTTTCTAGTATGCTTTCCATTTCTCGATTATGATTTTGCGCTGAGCTACTCTTGATTTTCTTTGGTGGTTTCCACACCTAGTACTCAAAACCTCATATGTCCCTATACTGTAACCTCAGAATAAACCCTTAAGAAAACATTTTTTTTTTTCGGTACTCTGTTTCTTTTATGATTGACACATTCTCAATCTCTGGAGTGTTTTTTTTTCCATAGCAAGCATTATCCTTTTTCAGATGTTTGTGTGGCTTGACCTGATGATGTACCTGTTTGCGATTTTTTCAGGAACTCGCGGAGATGATTTTCCAGTCAGCACTGTAGATAAAGCAAGGGTTTTTTTTTAATGTTTCCTGCAAAAATTTATATGGTTCACTTGGATAGAGTGCTAGTTTTGAAAGAACGCTTTCGTAACTGTAAACTCGGATGGTTTTAGCAAATCAAAATCAACCCTAATGTTCTTGGAGCATTGTCATAGTGGCTTTATCTTAATTTTGCACTTGCATGTGGTTTCTTTTATCCCTCTTTCTGATCCTCAGGAGATAGCTATATCTTTTTGCTACTGGGTTTATGAATATTTAGGGTTTACTAGTGAAAGATGTGGACTTTTCATGTTTAGGGTAACGTATATTTTTGCACCAGTTAATCTGATTGATGCGACATGACTGACCAATGACCATATGATGTGCATCTCAGTGTCTGAAGTTGAAAAATTATAGTTTACGATCGACTTGTTTTGCCTTGTGCTGGTCGTTACTCCACTTGGTGCACTAGCAAATACAAGTTGCATTTTGCGAGATTAGCTTAGCTCTGTGCTAGTCTTCTTACTTGTCAGCATCTAGCGCACATTGGCAGTGAGCTAGTTTTGATACTTGTTGAATAGGATCGATCATATTACAATAAATGTCTGACGGGTATGTTTTTCGTGAGGTTTAACCCTTATGAAAACCATCGTCATGTTGTTAGAAGAGTTCTCTTGCGATTTACTTGGAATGTTAATGTATCTATGCATCTCGTATGCAAATACGAATTCTGACGAGTGATTATCGCATTGGCCGACTGTCTGTTTATCACTACTTGACTTGATATCTTTTGCACTTATCTTTCAATATGTACACGCACCCGCGTGAGCGCACGTGCCCACGCGTGCATGTTTGGCATCATCCGAAAGCTTAAATATTAGGTTTTACTTTATTGAGAAGTTCAAATGTGGCTTATTTTATGCATTGCAACCATAAAAAAGCTCATCCAAAATCCTGACTGAGTAACTGCTGAGGAGGAGCCTCTATCAAATCTGGGAAAACGCGTGTACTATGCTGATTTTGAGTTCTATTAGTAAGATCATGACGTTGGCCTCTTTTAGTAAATCCTGCACCTGCTCACTGCACGCACTCACAACTCACATGGGCCCTAAAAGAACCATTCCTTCGCTCGAGGAAGACGGCATCAGGACCTCGGCGATGAATGCTGCATCGTCATTCCGCGTCGTTGCCTGGAATCATCTGGAACGCGGGATTTGAGTCCGAACCAAGTGTTTTACTGCGTCGATGAGCAGACTGTTTGTTATGAATAGTGGGCATGCACAGTGAGCATTTGAACCGACGGAGAGATCTTCCTAAATTCTCAAAAACATGGAGTGGTTGGTGTTTCTTGGTCTTGCGCTGTCATCTCTCTCACTTTGGACTCTCACAGACAGTGATCAAGACTCTCCCAGGATAACCCGGTGAACTTAGTTTCTATCTTGAAACCGGGTTGGCGATATATCAACTCTCGGGAGCATCGCTCCCCTCGCACCTTGTCGGTCATTGAATGACGGATCGGAATGCATGCTGTATGATTCAGCAACGGTACATTTCAGGCCGGCCGAAGATAGCAGGGAGCGAATGCTCCGAAAGCACCTAGTTAACGTTCTGAGATTTTCCTGTCTGAATCTAGATTAATACACAGCATTGCTCCAAAAAATCAACGTAAGATCATTGGAAACACGTGGTTGTCCTGTTTAGCTCGAAAGTCTTAATAGATGTACCTTATCTCGTGTATGAGGTAATGTCAAAGCTTCAATCCTAACACTCGTTCAACACCTGGTTTGGCGTACCTCACCTTCAACGGCGAGAAAGGGCGTTCAACCCCTCCAACTTTTGGCAGCTAAACATACCATCGATCTTCTAATTATTGCACCGAATCTCTGGTCGTGATCCGACGACACAAAATGCCATTTTAAACGAACAAATCGCGTCTCGACACACCGTGAGAGTCCATTAAGCAGTACACAAGCCAAGCCGACCCCTCCTTGGATCGGCCTGCTAGACTTAGCCAATCACATAACGGGAAAACCGCGATGGGATCCACGCCGCCGTGAAGAAGCACGAGTTTCTCGCCTCTGTCTACCCGCATCGTCCGAATGCCGAGCCTGCGTGACGTTTCCACCAATTAGGTAGCTATGACCATCAGTATGGGACACTCTAGAGAGTCTTTTCATTCCAAAAGTCAAGGGCATGCACGACGAGCATAATCTTTCCAAGAGTCACAAAGGGAGCGTGAGTGAAACACGGCTCCAATATCACCTAAGGAAATCACCCTCCATTCTCCAAAAGTATGAAGCTGCGGGCGCTTCATCTTCTTGCTCTGTGTCTTCTCTTCCAATCCGGACTCTCGCAAACGGTGGTCAAGTCGCTTCCTGGATTTCCCGGCGACCTCCCTTTTTATCTCGAAACCGGGTCAGTGAAACCCCTCTCGCTCTCTGAATCCATTCATAAGATCAGTCTAACGCCCGTATAGGTGTTTCGAGCCGCAGCGCCTGTCAGTAGATTACGCGACCATCGTCTCTCTCTCTCTCTCTCGACACTTGTTTGAATCTTTGCATGTTGTGACTGATCCTATCCCCTTTTTGCTTTTAGATACATCGGAGTCGGGGAGCTGGAAGATGTTCAGCTGTTCTATTACTTTGTCGAGTCGGAGAGGAGTCCGAAGGACGACCCTCTGGTGCTGTGGCTCACTGGCGGCCCCGGTTGCTCCGCGCTCTCCGGAATGTTGTACGAGATCGGTGAGTTCCCCCTCTGAACCTTTTGCTTTTGCCAAACACGGTTCAGGAGAAACCGAGCTTAGCCCGTCAGATGTGGTGGTCAACCGCCGGGAGTGAAATCTAACATTCACAGTTAACGATAGTTCTGAGACAAACATATTCTGTTGTCCGTTCGAATGATTCTTTGTTTTTCAAAAGTCTATCCCATTACAGAATAATGATGGTATATTTAATATATATTATTGAATATTCAACTATTAAATCACGTCTTCATATATCAATTTAAACTTTTAGAACGGTCGACGGTGATCTCACCAAATTTGACATGTCATGTGGCTTTCAAATCTTTCCAAATTTCTTGTTCGTCTCTATTTAAATATTAAATATTTAATCACACATTCATCTATCAGCTTAAATTTTAATAACGGTTGATAGCAATCTTATAAAATTTTATAATATAAAAATGAATAGTTTGGTATGGACCCGATTAGAAGAGAATACAGTCTTTTACTATACTAAAGGTGCGTTTATTTTACGGAAAACCTAACGATTTTTGGAAAATGTTTTCCAAAAAATCATTTTCCAGGAAAATAGTTAGTTTTCCTTTGTTTGGTAATATGTGATTGAAAACTTTTTCTGGTGTTTGGATCTCATTTAGAAAATGATTTCAATCCCACGATTTAATCTCAGGCAAAAGAATAATTTCGAATTTTTTAATATTTTTATTTTTAAAAATAAAAAAGAAAAAGGAAAAAAGAAAGAAAAGAAAGAAAAGAACAAAATATTTAAAAAGTCGAGGGAAGCAATTCCGGAAAGTGTTTTCACCTTCTTAGATTAGGGAATTCACTTTTTTAATTTTATACATGAATGTTTTTCTTGATTGAAAAGTATTTTCAGTTGATTAATCATTTTCGGAGAACCAAACGGGTGAAAGTTTGTAAAACGGATTCCCGAAAAATACTTTTCTTTAAACAAACGCACCTTGAGAAAAACGCGTCATAGATACGTTAGCAACGATTTGGACTTTCATGGCCATCGTCTTGCTATCTTAATCGATTAATACCCTTTTGTTTGCAAACCGAACTCCCCACTATTTAAGAGACAATGACATCTCGTTTTGGTTCAAAAAGTTCACGTGGCACTCGAATTTCGCAGGCCCTTAGTCAAAATAACATAAGCCGTATGCGATTAGCCGATTTACGGCATGATATGAGGACCGTGCATCATCGCAAAAGAAAATGCACATGTCATTAGACTTTGAAATTTTATGTATTCTAATAAGCATGTTCATTACATATGATGCAGGTCCATTTACGTTCAATTACGACAATTCTACTCGATACAGACCAACCCTAAAATTGAATGATTATTCATGGACCAAGGTAACAAGAATTTGATTTTGTGCTACCTAACCTTCATAACTTGATTGGTCAACCGCTGACCATACCTAATCAATATAAAAAAAAAAAAAATGGACAATCCTTATCCGGAACCACTCACATATATCAGTTGTTTCTTGTCCTATATATTGGCAAGCTACATTCACGATATATTCCCAACAGGTGGCCAATATTATATTCCTAGATGAGCCCGTCGGAACCGGATTTTCCTACGCAAATAGCTGGGAAAGCTACGTTATAAACGACTACGTTTCGGCCGCCGAAACATATGAATTTCTGAGGAAGGTAAAGTGAGAAAATATATATATATATATATATATATATATATATATATATATATATATATATTCATGCATGTAAAGGAGAGCCTCCACATAATTAAAATTTATAATCTCTTTTTAATCCTTTTGGCTTTGTTGCTTGAGCTGTGATGTAGTGGCTTAAGCTGCATCCTGAGTTTCTGGACAACCCGCTCTACATTGCTGGGGATTCTTACTCGGGCATCATTGTTCCAATGGTCACTCTGCAAGTTGTCAAAGGTATGGTTATTTATCCATTTTTTTTTATTCGGCTTGCTCGTCGGGAAGCATTTATATCTGCAATTCTACGTGTCAACATTTATATATATTCCGAGAAGTTCTAAGTTAAAATAATAAAAAAGAGAGAGAGAGTCGAAGTGCGTGCTCCCGAAATTTAAATGGACCAAAAAAAAAAAAAAAAACAAGTCAATTCGGACACGTCCTAGGAAACGGTTTTATATGTTTCTTTTTGCGGATCTCGGTCCATTATGATTTCTGCCAGGGAATAAAGCCGGGTTGCAGCCTGAAATGAATCTCGAGGTAACTATATATCACTAGCATCACGTTAGTACACTATTGATTAGTTGCCATTTCCTCTTCGAAATAATGAAACTTATTGGTTGAATTCGATTCAGGGCTACATGCTCGGAAACCCTTTAACAAGGGAGTATAGTGACCTCAACTCGAGAGTCCCGTTTGCTCATTTGAAGGGTCTTATATCCGATGAGCTGTATGAGGTATAAAGACTTCCACTGTGCCTATAGCATATATCATGTGCAAGAAAAATGTTCATTGAGATGCATACTACATGTATACAAATTCAGAAATTTTTCTTAATTGTCAAGACTGATATCGTGAAAATCGAGAAAGCAAAAGGTAAAAATATGTGCTATGGGATTTCGCCCCACGTCGATTCTTAATTTCCCTGTTAATCACTTTTTTTTTATTTTACATTTGATTTGAAAATTAACGTCCATCTTTTTTATGCATTTCAGTCGGCTAAAATTGATTGTAACGGCGATTACATAAACGTCAATGAAAGCAATGCCGATTGCGTCGACGATCTTAAAGCCGTGACCATGGTTAGTCGTCGTCAGCATTCATTTTGTTTGCTTTTCTCCTCTTTATTTATTTATTTATTTTTTATTTTTCCCTTTTTGATCAATTTTTTTTTCTTAATGGGAATTTCTTGTATTGAACGTTTGATTTTTACTTACTATAGTGCGTGGAGGACCTATATACGGCGAACATACTGGAACCGAGCTGCGTGATTCAGACTCCCAAATCGACGTTGGGTGATGCGTGGGACCCCAGCTTAATAAATCAAGACCGTTCACTTCTACTTTTGCCTGCTCTTAGAGCTCCCCGGGTTTGGTGCCGGGTAAGTCTCAGTTTTTCTATTCCTCGTTTTGCCAGATTTTTTCAGTAAAAAAATAGGGAAAATCACACAAACAGTCTCTAAACTTTAGCTCAATATGCAATCTAATTCCCGAACTTTTACTTTATTCAATGTGGTCCTCAAACTCTAACCCAATGTGCAATATGATCTCTAAACTATTAGCTTGTTCAATACCGTCCATGAACTTTTGATACATGTTCAATTTAGTCCCTGAATTATATGAAAATGTTCAATGTGGTCTTTCTATTAATTCAAGTTTAGGGACTATATTGAATATGTGCCAAAAATTTAGAGACCACATTAAACATTAGGTTAAAGTTCGTGAACTGCATTGAACAAATTAAAAATTTGGGGACTATATTGCACATTGATTCAAAGTTTATAGAGTGTTTGTGTTCTTATTCCAAAAAGATACGAATCAATTTCTTGATTGAATTGCACTTTTTACCTTTTGGTTAGTTTAAATTTAGCAGCATATGTCTTTGACTCTTTTATACTTGAAACACCTGGAATTTCCATGACATATAAATATTGACACATAAATTCACGTATAGGGTTTTCATAATTTATCAGAATTTGAATAATATATATTTTTATTTTATTGGAAAAACAATATGTCTTTTTTTTTTGTTTTGTGAAAATAGACATGACTTAATTAATTAGATCTTTGGTGGATCATCATCTTCGATTGGTCAATTTACAATTTTCGGATTATTTTGGTTCTCTACTTCATCATCCGTTCTCCAGTCAAGAATATCACATACACGTTAACATTTACGTTCAAGATAAACGGGAAAAAAAGAGAGTAATGTTCACGTCATTGATCAGTAGTCACACCATAGTAATTATGTACAATGCAACTATGTTACGCTTTAATTAGTATTTATTTACATCGAAATTCGACAATTAATATATCAGATTAAAGAACAAGGTTAGAAATTAGAAACGACAAATCTCGAAATCTGATGACCTACCTATTTTCTTGATCATAAAAAAATTGATCTTTTGTGAGGAGTTGCAAATGATTTCTTGTAAAATATTCCTAATCTGTCCGAGGTTGAAACTATATCACAAACGAAATCGACTTAAGGATAATTCCCTTAAAACTCTCTAATCAAATAGTCGGTGACCCATTTTCCTAATTATTGAGTGGCTAAATAGTGAGCACTTATGCTTGAGCACTTTTCATTCAATAAATTCGTATTTTGACCCCCCCCCCAAAAAAAAAAAAAAAAAAAACGCCCGCAAGCAATTTGATCGGAAATGCCTGACCAAAAAAGAAATTTGACAAGAAATTCGTGTGGAATTAGTCATTTTCGACTTAAAAAGAATGAATCATGATCAAATTGCAAAGTCCACAGCTCAATTTTGTAATCGTGTTTTTCAATGCAGAATTATAACTACATGTACAGCTATATCTGGGCTAGCGATAGAGCGGTTCAAGATGCTCTTCATATCCGAGAGGTATGTCAATTGGTAACAATAATTACAAAAACATCACTTTTTAATATTTTTGCTCTTTTTTTATTTATATATTTCTGTCTATGTTTTTGATGTGTTCAATGATAAGCCAGGGGACAATTGAAAAGTGGGTAAGGTGCAATAAGACTTTATCATACACATACACTGTCACAGACGTTGTTGACATACACAAAGAGCTCTTGGAAACGGGATTTCGTGCGCTTATTTATAGGTAATTGAGCACTTTTTTGCAATATGATTTATGTCTAATAGTCGAGCTATACTTACTTCACTTGATGCACTTTCTTAAACTGTAGTGGCGATCATGACATGGTCATCCCGTACTTGGGAACTCAAGCCTGGATTGATACGTTGAATCTAACGATTTCTGAAGATTGGCATGCATGGTTTGTCGACGGACAAGTTGCCCGGGTTCGGTTTCGATAACAACCTCCTGACTATTGTACAGTTCAATTTCTAGACAAATTGTCCCGACACCGTGGTACTTATGTCGATTTTATCAAACGAGGCTCCCGTATATTTGATAATCGGTGAAAGTATAAGTCTCTCCATCCGAGTTTCCTCGTGATAATGTCGCAAAGTGCATACATACTGTGTCTAGACAATTTGTCCTTTTTTACTTTTGTTGTATCTTTTGTTAGGTGTCTCAATTCTTTGTGCTTACTTTGCTCTCTTTTTCTCTCTCTGGTAGGTATGCTACGCTATATTCTTACTTTCCATCCCTTTTGACATACGCAACCGTCAAGGTAAGGAGATTCATATCCTATAATTTCTTCATTTCAAAGCCCTTTTTGCCTTAGCTTTTTTTTCGCATTTTCGTATTCTAATTTCCAACGAAATTGGCTCCTTAGAGTTTGCGAGTCGTACGTTGAAAGTGGTGTTGCATGGACTCCTTTTGTGCAGGGAGCGGGACACACAGCTCCAGAATACAAGCCCAAGCAATGTTTTGAGCTGATTAGTAGGTGGTTCGATTATTATTACATTTAATTTGCAATTGTAGCTTCCTTTTAGTTCGCTGATACATATAATCAACATCTCGTTGATGCAATAAAATTTCCGGTGTTCCTATTTGGCCATGATCTTGAAATGGACATCCTTGCTCATCCCTACGAAATCCATATTAGATTGAGCTCCTCAGGCATTTGATAATGTGACACCATCAAGTGTTTTTCTTACACAAATGTGGTTAACGAACGAGTGGTAATACCGCACTCGATAAGTAACCGATTAAGCATACAACACTTTACATTTTTTTCAATGCACTGATGTGTCTCATGTCATGCGCGATCACTGTTCCATGTGAAGTATGTTTGATTGGGGCCCCGAGGGCACTTACCATTGACATGATCTGCATTATGTACTCGGGAGCATCGCTCCCGTATGCACCTCCTCAGCGCAAACCGAACGATTCAATGATGGTACATTTTTAAGGCTGGCGATCAGGGCCGGGCTGGGGGGTGCATAATGTCTTTTTCTGGAGTTGATGTCAAATGCTTCAATCCTCACTTTCCCTTATTCAAACTTGGTTTGGTGTACCTCCCCCTTCAACGGTACACGAGCCAAGCCAATTTCATGACGTTGCATTCTACGAGAGAAGATAAATGATTAAGTGACATTTCTTAATTTACTATGAGAATAACATATTTTAGATTACAAAAAAATTAACAATAAATAATTATAAATTATTGTGGGGTCAACTCCTTCAAAAATTTGTGACTTACAAAGTATTGTTACTCTCACAGTGGCCCAAAGACTGTTATGCTAGCAAAACCATTATGAGAAATTTTTCCGTGGGCATAGTTGAGAATTCAACTAGAAGCAGACCAACTATAAAAGTGCATCCATATTCATGGACAAAGGCAACAAGAATTTGATTCACTCCCTGCTGGGACTTTGGCTGCATCGCCCCCCATCATTTAATTGGTTAATTTTTGCAGGTCGCAAATATTATATTCTTAGATGAGCCCGCTGGAATCGGATTCTCTGAATGATAAGTTTTTGAATATTCTAGATATTTATATTCTTCCATAACAATCAACCCAACTTATTGAAATTGATTTAGGGTGTGTCTGTTTCACGGAACAATTTGAAAAACATCTTTCTGAAAGTAATTATTTATATCATTCAAAAGAATTAGTCAATAATTTTTTTTATTATCTGTAATAATTTATGCCTCAACAATTTCGTTGACGATGAAATTGACTAGTTTACGATATAAATAATTATATTTTTAAAAAATATTTTTCAAACCGTTAATTTTCTATGAAACAAAAACACGTTTGTGTGCATATTCAATGATTTGCGAGATGGACGGAGCTTTAGATATGCGTGGCTAGAATTTTGACTTAATGATAAGCCACGGCGAGGTCGCTTGGTTGTTGGTGATTTTTGTTAAATTATATCTCGTGTTTAAGTCGTTTATGAAATACGACCTGATTGGATAAATATCAAAGCTTGACTGCAAGATAAAATTCATGAGTTGCACTCGCTAAGGTTGAACGAGTGCTAGGAAATATGGGCAAGACAAAATAAAAGCTCCCCAAGAAACCACTAAAAGACAAAAGAGAAGGGGGCACATTTCTTGCCCCCGTGGCCGTATAAAAGGGAAGACAAGTGGACCAAGGAGTTTTAAATTGTGAACTTCTATTTGAATTGTGATTTGTGTTTTATCTAGATGTGAAAAATACTTGAATATATGAGCAATTGTAAATTTTAATTTTTTGATTAATAGTAGACTATTTGTTACTGGCTCTTCCCATGAATATATATATATATATATATATCGATCTTTCGGATCAAAATTTTATAAATTTTGGTTTTTTTTAATCGTTTCTCATTTATTTCGCTGGCTCTCTCATATTTAATTAAATTTGCAAGATCAGATTTAATTTCCGCGTTCGTTAATATTACAACAACCTTAGAACAACGTCAAGCCGCCATTGACAAAGACGTCGATTGAGGTTGTCCATGGCGTTCATGACCTCCATTTGAGGTTGGGGGCTTAATGACCTCAAATCTAAGGTTGTTGCAGCTGTCCTCAGCCTCGATGGCCGCCATGAACGAGAAATAAATTGATATTGCCAGTGGTGTACATCAGAGATTTCCATGAAACTTGTTCAAGGCTGCTAAGGACGCCATTGTTGCCGTGCAGAAGATGAGCAGTGGAAAGAAGAGAAAAGAAAAAAGAAAGAAAATAAAAGAAATTTAAAAAACAATGCAAAACCACATCATTTTGCTGAAATTCTTTCACATGAAACATCGATCATGCTACGTAAGACGACTAACGATGACTAGACCATTCCATTAAGAAAATTGAATTGTTTAAAACTAAATTGATATATGTACAATAGGTTTAGGACTAATCGGACAATTTTCTCCTATTAATCCTCACTAATTGTCCCTTTTGCATACGTCCGATAAGACTCTTGCCACACAATGTTGGTGGCCATTACCAATTAAGGCTACTTTGAGGTCATACGAGAAGCTATGATGCGAACACGAGATTTTAGTCCAAACCATGCGTTTTACTACATCAATGAACAAACAGTGTTTGCTATAAATGTTTGTTATGAATCGTGGGCATGCACAGTGAGCATTTGAACCGACGGAGAGATCTTCCTAAATTCTCAAAAACATGGAGCGGTTGGTGTTTCTTGGTCTTGCGCTGTCATCTCTCTCACTTTGGACTCTCACAGACAGTGATCAAGACTCTCCCAGGATAACCCGGTGAACTTAGTTTCTATCTTGAAACCGGGTTGGCGATATATCAACTCTCGGGAGCATCGCTCCCCTCGCACCTTGTCGGTCATTGAACGACGGATCGGAATGCATGCCGTACGATTCAGCAACGGTACATTTCAGGCCGGCCGAAGATAGCAGGGAGCGAATGCTCCGAAAGCACCTAGTTAACGTTCTGAGATTTTCCTGTCTGAATCTAGATTAATACACAGCATTGCTCCAAAAAATCAACGTAAGATCATTGGAAACACGTGGTTGTCCTGTTTAGCTCGAAAGTCTTAATAGATGTACCTTATCTCGTGTATGAGGTAATGTCAAAGCTTCAATCCTAACACTCGTTCAACACCTGGTTTGGCGTACCTCACCTTCAACGGCGAGAAAGGGCGTTCAACCCCCTCCAACTTTTGGCAGCTAAACATACCATCGATCTTCTAATTATTGCACCGAATCTCTGGTCGTGATCCGACGACACAAAATGCCATTTTAAACGAACAAATCGCGTCTCGACACACCGCGAGAGTCCTTTAAGCAGTACACAAGCCAAGCCGCGACCCCTCCTTGGATCGGCCTGCTAGACTTAGCCAATCAAATAATGAGAAAGTCGCGATGGGATCCACGCCGCCTCGAAGAAGCACGAGTTTCGGCACATGTTTCTAGATTCAGCTCGCCTCTGTCTACCCGCATCGTCCGAATGCCGAGCCTGCGTGACGTTTCCACCAATTAGGTAGCTATGACCATCAGTATGGGACACTCTAGAGAGTCTTCATTCCAAAAGTCAGGGGCATGCACGACGAGCATAATCTTTCCAACAGTCACAAAGGGAGCGTGAGTGAAACACGGCTCCAATATCACCTAAGGAAATCACCCTCCATTCTCCAAAAGTATGAAGCTGCGGGCGCTTCATCTTCTTGCTCTGTGTCTTCTCTTCCAATCCGGACTCTCGCAAACGGTGGTCAAGTCGCTTCCTGGATTTCCCGGCGACCTCCCTTTTTATCTCGAAACCGGGTCAGTGAAACCCCTCTCGCTCTCTGAATCCATTCATAAGATCAGTCTAACGCCCGTATAGATGTTTCGAGCCACGGCGCCTGTCAGTAGATTACGCGACGACCATCGTCTCTCTCTCTCTCTCTCTCTCTCTCGACACTTGTTTGAATCTTTGCATGTCGTGACTGATTCTATCCCTTTTTGTTTTAGATACATCGGAGTCGGGGAGCTGGAAGATGTTCAGCTGTTCTATTACTTTGTCGAGTCGGAGAGGAGTCCGAAGGACGACCCTCTGGTGCTGTGGCTCACCGGCGGCCCCGGTTGCTCCGCGCTCTCCGGAATGTTGTACGAGATCGGTGAGTTCCCCCTTTGAACCTTTTGCTTTTGCCAAACACGGTTCAGGAGAAACCGAGCTTAGCCCGTCAGATGTGGTGGTCAACCGCCGGGAGTGAAATCTAACATTCACAGTTAACGATAGTTCTGAGACAAACATATTCTGTTGTCCGTTCGAATGATCCTTTGTTTTTCAAAAGTCTATCCCATTGCAGAATAATGATGGCATATTTAATATATATTATTGAATTTCAACTATTAAATCACGTCTTCATATATCAACTTAAATTTTTAGAACGGTCGGCGGTGATCTCACCAAATTTGACATGTCATGTGGCTTTCAAATCTTTCCAAATTTCTTGTTCGTCTCTATTCAAATATTAAATATTTAATCACACATTCATCTATCAGCTGAAATTTTAATAATGGTTGATAGCAATCTTATAAAATTTTATAATATAAAAATCAATAGTTTGGTACGGACCTGATTAGAAGAGAATACAGTCTTTTCCTATATTAAGGGTGCGTTTGTTTCACGGAAAACTTAACGTTTTTGGAAAATGTTTTCCAAAAAATCATTTTCCAGGAAAATAGTTAGTTTTCCTTTGTTTGGTGATATGTGATTGAAAACATTTTCTGGTGTTTGGATCTCATTTAGAAAATGATTTCAATCCCACGATTTAATCTCAGGCAAAAGAATAATTTCGAATTTTTTAATATTTTTATTTTTAAAAATAAAAAAGAAAAAGGAAAAAAGAAAGAAAAGAAAGAAAAGAACAAACTATTAAAAAAGTCGAGGGAAGCAATTCCGGAAAGTGTTTTCACCTTCTTAGATTAGGGAATTCACTTTTCCTAATTTTATACATGAGTATTTTCCTTGACTGAAAAGTATTTTCAGTTGATTAATCATTTTCGGAGAACCAAACGGGTGAAAGTCTGGAAAACAAATTCCCGGAAAATACTTTCCTTTAAACAAATGCGCCCTAAGAAAAACGCGTCATAGATGCATTAGTGATGATTTGGACTTTCATGGCCATCGTCTTGCTATCTTAATCGATTAATGCCCTTTTGTTTGCAAACCGAACTCCCCACTATTTAAGAGACAATGACATCTCCTTTTGGTTCAAAAAGTTCACGTGGCACTCGAATTTCGCGGGCCCTTAGTCAAAATAACATAAGCCGTATGCGATTAGCCGATTTACGGCATGATATGAGGATCGTGCATCATCGCAAAAGAAAATGCACATGTCATTAGACTTTGAAATTTTTATGTATTCTAATAAGCATGTTCATTACATATAATGCAGGTCCATTTACGTTCAATTACGACAATTCTACTCGATACAGACCAACCCTAAAATTGAATGATTATTCATGGACCAAGGTAACAAGAATTTGATTTTGTGCTACCTAACCTTCATATTTTGATTGGTCAACCGCTGACCATACCTAATCAATATATATATAAAAAAACGGACAATCCTTATCCGGCACCACTCACATATCAGTTGTTTCTTGTCCTATATATTGGCAAGCTACATTCATGATATATTCCCAACAGGTGGCCAATATTATATTCCTAGATCGTCGGAACCGGATTTTCCTACGCAAATAGCTGGGAAAGCTACGTTATAAACGACTATGTTTCGGCCGCCGAAACTTATGAATTTCTGAGGAAGGTAAAGTGAGAAAAAAAAATATATTCATGCATGTAAAGGAGAGCCTCCACATAATTAAAATTTATAATCTCTTTTTAATCCTTTTGGCTTTGTTGCTTGAGTTGTGATACAGTGGCTTAAGCTGCATCCTGAGTTTCTGGACAACCCGCTCTACATTGCTGGGGATTCTTACTCGGGCATCATTGTTCCAATGGTCACTCTGCAAGTTGTCAAGGGTATGGTTATTTATCCATTCTTTTTTTCTTCGGCTTGCTCGTCGGGAAGCATTTATATCTGCAATTCTACGTGTCAACATTTATATATATTCCGAGAAGTTCTAAGTTAAAATAAAAAAAGAAGAGAGAGTCAAAGTGCGTGCTCCCGAAATTTAAATGGACCAAAAATGAAAAAAAAAAAAACAAGTCAATTCGGACACGTCCTAAGAGACGGTTTTATATGTTTTCTTTTGCGGATCTCGGTCCATTATGATTTCTACCAGGGAATAAAGCCGGGTTGGAGCCTGAAATGAATCTCGAGGTAACTATATATCACTAGCATCACGTTAGTGCACTATTGATTAATTGCCATTTCCTCTTGAAAATAATGAAACTTATCGGTTGAATTCGATTCAGGGCTACATGCTCGGAAACCCTTTAACAATGGAGTATAGTGACCTCAACTCGAGAGTCCCATTTGCTCATTTGAAGGGTCTCATATCCGATGAGCTGTATGAGGTATAAAGACTTCCACTGTGCCTATAGCATATATCATGTGCAAGAAAAAAACGTTCATTGAGATGCATACTACATGTATACAAATTCAGAAACTTTTCTTAATTGTCAAGACTGATATCGTGAAAATCGAGAAAGCAAAAGGTAAAAATATGTGCTATGGGATTTCGCCCCACGTCGATTCTTAATTTCCCTGTTAATCACTTTTTTTTTTTTTTTTATTTTACATTTGATTCGGAAATTAACGTCCATCTTTTTTATGCATTTCAGTCGGCTAAAATTGATTGTAACGGCGATTACATAAACGTCAATGAAAGCAATGCCGATTGCGTCGACGATCTTAAAGCCGTGACCATGGTTAGTCGTCGTCGGCATTCATTTTGTTTGCTTTTCTCCTCTTTATTTATTTATTTATTTATTTATTTTTCCCCTTTTTGATCAATTTTTTTTTCTTAATGGGAATTTCTTGTATTGAACGTTTGATTTTTACTTACTATAGTGCCTGGAGGACCTATATACGGCGAACATACTGGAACCGAGCTGCGTGATTCAGACTCCCAAATCGACGTTGGGTGATGCGTGGGACCCCAGCTTAATAAATCAAGACTGTTCACTTCTACTTTTGCCTGCGCTTAGAGCTCCCGGGTTTGGTGCCGTGTAAGTCTAAGTTTTTTTCTTCCTTGTCTTGCCAGATTTTTTCAGTAAAAAAATAGGGAAAATCACACAAACAGTCCCTAAACTTTAGCTCAATATGCAATCTGATTTCCGAACTTTTACTTTATTCAATGTGGTCCTCAAACTCTAACCCAATGTGCAATATGGTCTCTAAACTATTAGCTTGTTCAATACCGTCCATGAACTTTTGATACATGTTCAATTTAGTCCCTGAATTATATAAAAATGTTCAATGTGGTCTTTCTATTAATTCAAGTTTAGGGACTATATTGAATATGTGCCAAAAATTTAGGGACCACATTAAACATTAGGTTAAAGTTCGTGGACTGCGTTGAACAAATTAAAAATTTGGGGACTATATTACACATTGATTCAAAGTTTATAGACTGTTTGTGTTATTATTCCAAAAAGATACGAATCAATTTCTTGATTGAATTGCACTTTTTACCTTTTGGTTAGTTTAAATTTAGCAGCATATGTCTTTGACTCTTTTATACTTGAAACACCTGGAATTTCCATGACATATAAATATTGACACATAAATTCACGTATAAGGTTTTCATAATTTATCAGAATTTGAATAATATATATTTTTATTTTATCGGAAAAACAATATGTCTTTTTTTTTTGTTTTGTGAAAATAGACATGACTTAATTAATTAGATCTTTGGTGGATCATCATCTTCAATTGGTCAATTTACAATTTTCGGATTATTTTGGTTCTCTACTTCATCATCCGTTCTCGAGTCAAGAATATCACGCACGCGTTAACATTTACGTTCAAGATAAACGGGAAAAAAAGAGAGTAATGTTCACGTCATTGATCAGTAGTCACACCATAGTAATTATGTACAATGCAACTATGTTACGCTTTAATTAGTATTCATTTACATCGAAATTCGATAATTAATATATCAGATTAAAGAACAAGGTTAGAAATTAGAAACGACAAATCTCGAAATCTGATGACCTACCTATTTTCTTGATCATAAAAAAAATTGATCTTTTGTGAGGAGTTGCAAATGATTTCTTGTAAAATATTCCTAATCTGTCCGAGGTTGAAACTATATCACAAACGAAATCGACTTAAGGATAATTCCCTTAAAACTCTCTAATCAAATAGTCGGTGACCCATTTTCCTAATTATTGAGTGGCTAAATAGTGAGCACTTATGCTTGAGCACTTTTCATTCAATAAATTCGTATTTTGACACCCCTCCCCCACCCCAAAAAAAAAATACATCCGCAAGCAATTTGATCGGAAATGCCTGACCAAAAAAAGTAATTTGACAAGAAATTCGTGTGGAATTAGTCATTTTCGACTTAAAAAGAATGAATCATGATCAAATTGCAAAGTTCACAGCTCAATTTGTTAATCGTGTTTTTCAATGCAGAATTATAACTACATGTACAGCTATATCTGGGCTAGCGATAGAGCGGTTCAAGATGCTCTTCATATCCGAGAGGTATGTCAATTGGTAACAATAATTACACAAACATCACTTTTTAATATTTTTGCTCTTTTTATTTATATATTTTTGTCTATGTTTTTGATGTGTTCAATGATAAGCCAGGGGACAATTGAAAAGTGGGTAAGGTGCAATAAGACTTTATCGTACACGTACACTGTCACAGACGTTGTTGACATACACAAAGAGCTCTTGGAAACGGGATTTCGTGCGCTTATTTATAGGTAATTGAGCACTTTTTTGCAGTATGATTTATGTCTTATATTCGAGCTATACTTACTTCACTTGATGCCCTTTCATAAACTGTAGTGGCGATCATGACATGGTCATCCCGTACTTGGGAACTCAAGCCTGGATTGATACGCTGAATCTGACGATTTCTGAAGATTGGCATGCATGGTTCGTCGACGGACAAGTTGCCGGGTTCGGTTTCGATAACAACCTCCTGACTATTGTACAGTTCAATTTCTAGACAAATTGTCCCGACACAGTGGTACTTATGTCGATTTTATCAAACGAGGCTCCCGTATACTTGATAATCGATGAAAGTATAAGTCTCTCCATCCGAGTTTCCTCGTGATAATGTCGCAAAGTGCATACATACTGTGTCTAGACAATTTGTCCTTTTTACTTTTATTGTATCTTTTATTAGGTATCTCAATTGTTTGTGCTTACTTTGCTCTCTTTTTCTCTCTCTGGTAGGTATGCTACGCTATATTCTTACTTTCCATCCCTTTTGACATACGCAACCGTCAAGGTAAGGAGATTCATATCCTATAATTTCTTCATTTCAAAGCCCTTTTTGCCTTAGCTTTTTTTCGCATTTTCGTATTCTAATTTCCAACGAAATTGGCTCCTTAGAGTTTGCGAGTCGTACGTTGAAAGTGGTGTTGTATGAACTCCTTTTGTGCAGGGAGCGGGACACACAGCTCCAGAATACAAGCCCAAGCAATGTTTTGAGCTGATTAATAGGTGGTTCGATTATTATTACATTTAATTTGCAATTGTAGCTCCCTTTGAGTTCGCCGATACATATAATAAACATCTCGTCGATGCAATAAAATTTCCGGTGTTCCTATTTGGCCATGATCTTGAAATGGACATCCTTGCTCATCCCTACGAAATCCATATTAGATTGAGCTCCTCGAGGCATTTGATAATGTGACACCGTCAAGTGTTTTTCTTACACAAATGTGGTTAACGAACGAGTGGTAATACCGCACTCGATAAGTAACCGATTAAACATACAACACTTTACATTTTTTTCAATGCACCGACGTGTCTCATGTCATGCGTGATCATTGTTCCATGTGGAGTATGTTTGATTGGGGCCCCGAGGGCACTTACCATTGACATGATCTGCATTATGTACTCGGGAGCACCGCTCCCGTATGCACCTCCTCAGCGCAAACAGAACTATTCAATGATGGTACATTTTTAAGGCTGGCGATCAGGCCCGGGGGGGGGGTGCATAATGTCTTTTTCTGGAGTTGATGTCAAATGCTTCAATCCTCACTTTCCCTTATTCAAACTTGGTTTGGTGTACCTCCCCTTCAACGGTACACGAGCCAAGCCAATTTCATGACGTTGCATTCCACGAGAAGATAAATGATTAAGTGACATTCCTTAATTTACTATGAGAATAACATATTTTAGATTACAAAAAAATTAATAATAAATAATTATAAATTATTGTGGGGTCAACTCTTTCAAAAATTTGTGACTTACAAAGTATTGTTACTCTCACAGTGGCCCAAAGACTGTTATGTTAGCAAAACCATTATGAGAAATTTTTCCGTGGGCATAGTTGAGAATTCAACTAGAAGCAGACCAACTATAAAAGTGCATCCATATTCACGGACAAAGGCAACAAGAATTTGATTCACTCCCTGCTGGGACTTTGGCTGCATCGCCCCCCATCATTTAATTGGTTAATTTTTGCAGGTCGCAAATATTATATTCTTAGATGAGCCCGCTGGAATCGGATTCTCTGAATGATAAGTTTTTGAATATTCTAGATATTTATATTCTTCCATAACAATCAACCCAACTTATTGAAATTAATTTAGGGTGTGTCTGTTTCGCGGAACAATTTGAAAAATATCTTTCTAAAAGTAATTATTTATATCATTCAAAGGAATTAGTCAATAATTTTTTTATTATCTGTAATAATTTATGCCTCAACAATTTCGTTGATGATGAAATTGACTAGTTTACGATATAAACA
Source organism: Syzygium grande (assembly GCA_024733475.1). NCBI lineage: Eukaryota > Viridiplantae > Streptophyta > Magnoliopsida > Myrtales > Myrtaceae > Syzygium > Syzygium grande. Next base: position 23,479,716 of record JAMXDD010000009.1, on the reverse strand, counting down.
ATTATATTTTTTAAAAAATATTTTTCAAACCGTTAATTTTCTATGAAACAAAAACACGTTTGTGTGTATATTCAATGATTTGCGAGATGGACGGAGCTTTAGATATGCGTGGCCAGAATTTTGACTTAATGATAAGCCACGGCGAGGTCGCTTGGTTGTTGGTGAGTTTTGTTAAATTATATCTCGTGTTTAAGCCGTTTATGAAATACGACCTGATTGGATAAATATCAAAGTTTGACTGCAAGATAAAATTCATGAGCTGCACTCGCTAAGGTTGAACGAGCGATGGGAAATATGGGCAAGACAAAATAAAAGCTCCCAAAGAAACCACTAAAAGACAAAAGAGAAGGGGCACATTTCTTGACCCCTTGGCCGTATAAAAGGGAAGACAAGTGGACCAAGGAGTTTTGAGAGAAAAGAAAGAAAAAATAGAAAGAAATAAAATATCAGGGTTTTGTTTCTTTTGTTTCTTTTAGCACTAGCCTGTGTTGTCCTCCTCTTTTGAAAATGTAGCCGCGTTCACAGTGAAGAGTCGCTAATGTAAAGTGCACGGTAGCTCGTTCTTCTTGGACGCCGCACCAAGAAAATCCTAAAGCCACACGCAGGCAGCGTACCGCATGAGTGCACGATGGGGTGCTCTAGACATGTAGATATTGTGCCGTGAGTTTTACTTCTATTTGAATTGTGATTTGTATTTTATCTAGATGTGAAAAATATTTAAACGTGTGAGCGATTGTAAAATTTAATTTTTTGGATTATTAATAGTAGATTATTGTTCTTCTGGGCTCTTCCCGTGAATATATATATATATATATATATATATATATATATATATATATATTGATATTTGAATCAAATCATATAAATCTTAAGTATTTTTTTTTATCGTTTCTCATTTATTTCTCTGGCTCTCTCGCATTTAATTAAATTTACAAGATCAGGTTTAACTTTCGCGTTCGTTAATATTACAACAACCTTAGAACAACGTTGAGCCACCATTGACAAAGACGTCGATTGAGGTTGTCCATGGCGTTCATGACCTCCATTTGAGGTTGGGGGGGGCTTAATGACCTCAAATCTAAGGTTGTTGCAGCTGTCCTCAGCCTCGATGGCCGCCATGAACGAGAAATAAATTGATATTGCCAGTGGTGTAGATCAGAGATTTCCTTGAAACTTGTTCAAGGCTGCTAAGGACGCCATTGTTGCCGCGTAGAAGATGAGCAGTGGAAAGAAGAGAAAGAAAATAAAAGAAATTTAAAAAACAATGCAAAACCACATCGTTTTGCTGAAATTCTTCCACATGAAATGTCGGTCATGCCATGTAGGCGACTAACGATGACTAGACCATTCCATTAAGAAAATTGAATTGTTTAAAACTAAATTGATATATGTACAATAGGTTTAGGACTAATCGGATAATTTTCTCCTATTAATCCTCACTAATTGTCCCTTTTGCATACGTCCGATAAGACTCTTGCCACACAATGTTGGTGGGCATTACCAATTAAGGCTACTTTGAGGTCATACGAGAAGCTATGATGCGAACACGAGATTTTAGTCCAAACCATGCGTTTTACTACATCAATGAACAAACAGTGTTTGTTATAAATTTGGGGCATGCACAATGAGCATTAGCACGGACAAAACCGTATTCTGAAATTAAAAAACATGAAATGTGGTAAAGTAATATTATCGATTATTCTATTTTTATAATTAATAAAATACTTGATTGCCCGTGTTATGTTCAAGTGAGTGATGGAAAAATCGATGGGAGGACAAGAAAGTATATAATCCAAGGTTATGCACAAGATGATCGTGGCTAATGATTGTGGTACTCAAAATTAATTCATATATTGTCAGCAGAGAAATTACATTTGATGAGTCTCCAATACTTAGTGAGTACCTAATACTTATGGGTAAGAGTGATTGTGACAATGTTTATATGGATATGGAGTTCAATTTAAGGTGGACTTGCAACCACAAATTTCTAAGGCAGAATGTGCTAGCATGTTAATCAACACAAATGATGCTTGTAGCGAGGTGCAGCCTATATAGCCAACGGTTGCTAAAATTACCGGGTTTAACAAGGTGCATGTTTGATCTCCTGACAAATGCATGCAATGGTTTTGCTTTATTTGTGGTTGAGGAGGTTGTGCCAGAAAATCCTTCTGAAGCAATTATAAATGCAGGTGGAGTTGGTGTTCAGAAAATATCCATGGTCATGGTGAGGGGCTATGAGAGAGTAGCAGTGAAGTTCAGAATCTAGTGAAGTGACTTGACTCAAACATCAAGTCAAGGTAAATATTGTTTGAACTATATCTTGAGTTTGAGCCTGAAAAAGAAATTTTTGCTGATTCAATTAGGTTTTCTAATTTGAGTTGGTTTCTACTTAGGTAGTTTCCTAGTTTGACTAGGTTTTCTATATTGGATCCAACCATGTCTATATATAAGAAGTGTTGCTTCATGAAGAGCATTCAAAAGGCTGCTTCTACGTAAATTACACCCTAAAGTGATTCGAGAGTGATAAAACCAATACATTTTGTGATAAGTGTTACCCCCTTAGATTAACTCACTCAAGGTATTATTTACTTTAGTTTGTCCCATACTGAACATCATGGTTTTGCTCTTGACGTATAGGTAAACACTTTTTCAAGAGGTTACCCATCTTAATAATGCTATCTCTTGTACACGCTTAACATAGAAGTTCTAATTATTACATCAAAGGCATCTTGTGAGTTAATTCCAATTTCACATATATCCTAGGCACATGGTTTTGTTCTATTCTATTCAAGAGATCACTAATTCGATTTATTTTTGCCTCATTTGCCATCTTAGAAGCCTATCAGGAGCTACTCCTCGTATGGGCCCTTTGACCTTAATGAACACTCACTGCTTCCATCAAACGGGGTTATTATAGCAATATTGAGAGATTATTTTGTGAGTAATTGGGAGAGCAAAATGATGTGTCAGTTATATGGTGTAATTGGGGATGGTAAACATTGAGAGTACTTGTGTAACTCGAGTGTAGTTGTATTATCTATTTTATCGCTTTATTTACAGTGGAATTATGTGTTGCTCTCCATGTGGACATTGGTTACACCATTCAAACCATGTAAATTCAGTGTCCAATTTATTATTTTATTTTATTGTTCAATTTTTCATTTTCCCACAATAATAAATTTGTCCAAAGGGTATGTTTTTAGTGAGGTTCACCCCTTCTTATGAAAATGATCAGCATAATGTTAGTCAGAAGAGTTCTTTTGCGATCTATATGAAATATTAATGGATCTATGAATCTCGTATGCAAGTACAAATTCTAATAAGTGATAATCGCATCAACCAGCTTAACGTCCTAATTTCCTCCAAAGTATAATAATGTTAAGGGATAATGAAACAAATGGGTCATAAACTTTGGCCTAATATGCAATGTGATTTTTGAACTTTAGCTCAACGTATAGTGTTGTCCAATTAACTTTTAATTTATTCATTGTGGTTCCTAAACTTTGAGTAAATATTTGAACTAATCCTTAAACTATATGAAAATATCCCATGTTATCCTTTCAATAATTTAAGTTCAAGGATAACAGTAAATATTTTCATATAGTTCAGATATTAGTTTGAACATCTACCAAAAGTTCAGGGATCACATTGAATAAATCAAAAGTTTTGGGACGATATTGCATATTGGGTTAAAGTTCAGGGATCACATTGAACAAATAAAAAATTTAAGGATCACATTGCACGTTGAATCAAAAGTTTGAGGATCATTTGTATCATTTTTCCTAATGTTAACAACTACCCGTGTATTCACACAAATCTTCAGCTCATGCAAGTGCTAGCACTATCAGTGTTTTGTTTGGTTTATGTTATTTGACTTTTGATTTTTTATGTTAAAAATTGGTTTTTTCTGCACCTATATCTTAAAAAATCTTCGCACTTTATGGATTGACTCCATCGAAAAGCTCATCCAAGATCCTTACCACGAGGCACAGCTCAAGAGGGGAGGGAGTTCTTTAGTCAAATCGAGAAACAAGAGAAACATTTAATGCTTCTGGCCTGTTCCTCAATCCCCACTTTGGTGGATGTACCTTACTTTCCACGGCGAGAAGGGTCGATCATCGAATGTGACCAACCATCTTACACTCTCATAACTCACACGTCCTACAAGAACCAATCGCTTGCTTGAGGAAAAGACAGGCTTCAATGCGTGCCGTGTTGCTGTATTCCTGTCAGCTACTCTCCTCATCCGGTCTTCACCAAACCGTCTTGAAACGATCGAAGAAGTGTTCCTCGTTAAAAATAGGGTGCAGAAACTTGTTGATTCCGACTTTTAAGTCGTGTCGTATTTTTCCTGACGAATTCTTCCTGATGAATTCTTTAACGCTTGGGGTGAGAAAACACTGTTTTCTAAAACTCATTGCATTTTTTTTTTTTGTAATAACAAGATGTGTTTGAACCTTTTGACTCTACTAATTCTCGCTGACTGTCATTTTCGCGTGTATCCGAACTGTGGCTGTCATAAATCGTGGGAATGCACATTGAGCATCAGAAACGACAGAAAGCTATTCCTAGATCCTGGAAAACATGAAGTGGTTGGTGTTTCATAGCCTTGCGCTGTGTCTTCTCTCTCACTCTGCCTCTCACAGACAGTGATCAAGACTCTCCCAGGATTCCCCGGTGAACTTCCTTTCTATCTCGAAACTGGGTCGGCGAAACATCTACTCTCTCTCTTCTCTCTCTCTCTCTCTCTCTTGAATTCTCTGATCTTTTCCCTTTCTCTTTTGTTGCTGAGATTTCACGTTTTTAACTGTTTGGGTTGTTTTTGGTGGTGATTAGGTATGTTGGAGTGGGAGAGTTGGAAGATGTGCAGATGTTCTACTACTTCATCAAGTCGGAGAGGAGTCCAAAAGATGATCCTCTGGTGCTCTGGATCACAGGAGGCCCCGGGTTGTTCCACCCTCTCTGCAATGCTGTACGAGATTGGTAAGTCTAAACATTCAATAATCCGGTAATGTTCATTTTCTCCAAAACAAACCGAACCTTAGTATGATGCGGAGATGAAAGTAGCATTGTCGCTGTAGTCACCTTATCCCGACATCCGGTGGATTATTGGACTTTCTTTTACTGTCCGCAATTGCACTAACGTCATGCCCCTCCGAAGTTCTTCGAATAATTTTCCCCCAGAAATCTTATATGACAGCCTTCATGTCAAGTGGGCATTTCAACACTCTTAGCAGTATATTTAGGTTGTCATATAAGGTTTTCGTTTGCGGGTCAAGTAGAGAACAGTCAGTGTATTAGCCGAAATTGATCAAAACTTAATCAGTTTTCTTAAAGGAACTGCAAGCTTTTGTTTATTTCAAATCGATGTCGCGTGTGAGAAAGTATTTTAGGTAAAAACTGTATTTTAATAAAGTGATTGCGTGTAAAGATGAATAAGGAAATCTAAACTTTGGGATACTGAAATTTCTGAGTTTGGACAATGGTTGCTTAATTTCTGGTTGTATTCAGGTCCATTCACGTTCGACTACAAGAATTTAACTCCAAGCAGACCAACTCTGAAAGTGCATGAATATGCTTGGACAAAGGTAACAAGAATTTGATTCCCTCCCTTGCTGTGACTTTGGCTGCATCATCCCCAACATTTAATTGGTTAATTTGCAGGTCGCGAACATCATATTCGTAGACGAGCCCGTCGGGACCGGGTTCTCGTACGCGAATAATTGGGAAAGCTACAACGTGAATGACAATATTTCGGCCACCGATACTTACGAATTTCTCAGGAAGGTAAAGTAAAGAGATTCTGAATAAAAAAAATGGGGAAATTTTCTATATTCGAGATATTTATATTTCACTGTAACTATTAGGCCCGAGCCATTAGAATTTATTATATTTTACTCTGATTTTTCTGTTGCTCGAGGTGGGATCCAGTGGCTTACGTTGCACCCTGAGTTTCTGAACAATCCACTCTACATTGGTGGTGATTCTTATGGCGGCTTTATCAATCCAATGGTCACTCTGAAAGTTGCTGAAGGTATGCTTTATTTTTTTAAATATAATTTTGTGTATCTTTATTAGATAGGGAAATGGCACAAATGGTCATTGAACTTTGGTTCCTAAATTTTCCCTGAACTTTAACCCAATATGTAATTTCGTCCCTGAACTAAATTTGTTCAATGTAATCACAAACCTTTTGATACATATTTAGTTTAGTTCTTAGATTATATGAAAATGTTTAGTATTGTTCTTCCATTGATTCAAGTTCAAAAATAATATTGAACAATTTTATATAGTTTAGAAACTAGATGGAACATGAATCAAAAGTTAAAGGACCATAGTGAACAAATTAAAGTTTGGGGACGACATTGCACAATTGTGTTTGTGTATCGACAATTCATGTCATTACAAAAATGTTACAAAGTGATTATGTGATGTTTTATTAAAGATGAGTGAATATGTGTCGATTCGTGTCAGTTTAGAATTAAGTAGTGTCCTGTCGAGATGGGTTTGGATTTTTTTTAATAAATTCGTGTTTAGGATTATCATCCCAGCATCGACCTAGGATGTGCACATGTAACCTTCTCTTCTTAATAATCCATGCATTTTGAAGATGTGAAAGGGAAACAAAATCTGGCTTGCGGTCTACGACATCGAATTTGGTTACCAAATTGGTTTGAGAATATTTTCTCTAATATTAACCAGTTAATCTCATTTTTCCATCTTTCCAAGTTTATTCTAGAATAAAACTTCTCTCGCTCACACAACAAATTGTCTCAGTATTTTTTGGACCATTGAATTAAATAATTGATAGGTTTGTTCAATTCAAAAAAAAAATGTTAACTTATAAAGTTCACATAAAAGTAAGTACAAAAAACTAAGCAAGCGCATAACCCATTCACAAAGTATATTTTTTTCTATTTATTTAATGTTTAGAGAATTAATGATCACAAGAGCAAATGTCCTTCTTTCGTTTACCTATCCTTATAGATTTTGTTTCCTTGAAAACAACAATCTATATGAGTTTAGTCGAATACTATACTTTGTTCCAGGAAATGAAGCGGGCCTTAAACCAATAATGAATCTTCAGGTAAATATCATCAACCATACTAATACCATGTTTCTTATATGCATTTTCCACCCAAAATGCCGATATCTATCGATCAAATTTGATTCAGGGGTACTTGGTCGGAAACCCCGTAACGAATTTGCCAGGCGACTTGAATTCAAGAGTCCGATTTGCTTATCTGAAGTCTCTTTTATCCAAAGAGCTGTATGAGGTAACGATCTCCAACATGTCTATGGTAATTTTTTTTTTCATATGCTTTGTCAAATGGTCTATGTCAATCATAGTAGAAAGCAAAAGATATAGTCCAAGGATGTTTGGAATTTTTATTTGTTCTTTCCCAAATTTGACTTCTCTATATTTCAGTCAGCTTACGAGAATTGTAATGGCAATTTCATAAACGTGAACAAAAGCAATGCTGCTTGTGTCGATGACCTCAAAGTCGTGACTATGGTTAGTGGGCATTCAATTTTTTTTTTGTTTGGATCATATATTTTCCTAGTGACAATTTCGTGGTATTAATAAACCTTCGCTTTTATTTAAATTGACTTTAGTGCCTGGAGAAATTAGATATAGCAAACATATTAGAACCGAATTGCTTCTATATGACTCCAAAATCAACGTTGGATGGTACGTGGGACCCGAGCTTAGTCAATCGAGACCCTACACTTCTTCCCTCACAGGAACTTCATGGGGTCTGGTGCCGGGTAAGTATCCGAATTCCGAATGTTTTGTTTGTTCCTTTTTATTTGCAAGTGAATAAATAAACAAACTTATATCATGATCTGACTAAACAAAATAAAATAGAAAACTTAGACTAATACACCTGGTAATTGAGACTTTACTATTCAATTCTCATGTATAGATTAATTTATATCACAATGTCGTTCATTAAATCTTTGACTCTGTTGTGATATTATTACATCCCTGTTCATTGTCTATCATGTCATCGAAACCAAATGATAACCGGCTCTGAGTAGTCTCGATATTTAAAATCAAAAGTTCATGAAACTAGTTTAAGCATACAACGGTTGAATTAGAAATATTTGCTATTTTCGAAATCCAATGTCCGGTGGCGTTTTATTGTATGGCGGCCAAGTGAGTCATAAACTTTTCCATTGTGTCCAATGCAGTCCTAAACCTATTTTACGGCAAGCAATTCAGTTCTAAACCTCTTAATTGTGTCAATTTAGTCATAAACCTTTTAACGATTTGTCAATTTAGTCTTAAACCTTTTAACGGTTTGCCTACGTAGTTCTTCTAGGTAATTTTGGTAAAAAATCACCGAAGGACTATATTGGCAAATCATTAAAAGATTTAGGACTACATTGACAAATCATTAAAATGTTTAAGATTAAATTGACAAATCATTAAAATGTTTCAAATTAAATTGGTATAATTGAAATGTTTAGAAACTGAATTGCCTGTTGTATAATGAGTTTATAACTTTTTGGATAATTTTCTTGGCCTCTACCAGAGCAGCAAACCTATTATTATTTATTTTCTTTTCGAGATTCAATTTAGTAGATAGGTTAGATTCACCTTTCGAAATTTAATATATGTGTTTTTTTCCATGTAGATCTATAACTACATGCTCTCCTATACTTGGGCTAACGATAGAGCCGTTCAGGAGGCACTTCACGTCCGACCGGTATGAAATTGCCAATACTACAACGAAACGCAGTAAAATCTGCGAAGTCATATGATTTCCTCCTAATTAAATTGTTAATTATCTGTTTATTTTCATTTTGTTTTCGGGTAAAAATTTGATATGCCAGGGGACAATTAGGAAGTGGGTTAGGTGCAACGAGAGTTTGTCTTACGAATATAGTGTCCCAGAAGTGATTGAATATCACAAAGAGCTCCTAAAAAGGGGATATCGAGCACTTATTTATAGGTAATTAAATTAACAAATTCCTTACCCTTTTTTTTGGGGTTATTACCCAATTTACTTGAACTTTCTCGACATGTAGTGGTGATCATGACTTGGCCATCCCGTACGTGGGAACGCTTGGATGGATCGAGACGCTGAATTTAACGGTATCCGATGATTGGCAAGCTTGGTTCGTCGATGGACAAGTTGCGGGGTCAGTTTCGATAATAACCCTTTTTCTAGTCTTTACATTTTTATTCCAGACGGAATTTTTCCGTACTATTATCTTATTTCTCATGTTTGTGTTTGCTTGGTCTTTTTCTTAGATACACGACGTTATATTCTTACGGAGAAGCCTATCTTACATATGCAACCGTCAAGGCAAGGACAATTTACCTCCTTATTTTAAGGAATTTAGTTTTACAATTTGGAAGTTGCTAATTATTTGTGAAAACATCAATAAACTGTCAACTGGTTTTGTGCAGGGAGGAGGTCACACAGCTCCAGAGTACAAGCCTAAAGAATGTTTCGCCATGATTAATAGGTGGTTTGCTTATTATTACCTATAATCAAGAGTTGTAAGCCCCCTTTAATATGAGGATTTTCGTAATAACATCATCAGTGTAATAGCATCTGGTGGAGATGAATGTTTCCATCCCCAAAGCCAAAAGGTCCTCAATTTGCATGAATGTCATGCAATCCAAATATGTGTTACAGTGTTCCGAATCGGCATTGGTGTTCAAATAGATATCCTCTCTCATCTCTATGAATCCGGTATTCGATTGAGCTCCTCGGGGATTTAATTTTGTAACCCCTTAATGTGTTTTTATTGTGTAAACTTTGTTAATGAGTGGTAAGACGACATTCGATGAGTACCTGAGTAGGTATACTTTGCATTTGCCAATGCACCGACATATCTCGTATTATGTGCAATTAAATACTTTGAAAGTCGAAATGCTCCATGTGGAATATGTTGGACAAGAGCTCCAACGACATTTCTTGTTGAGATGATCCGTATTCCGCACTAGGGAGCATCACTCCCGTACGCACCTCAGCAATCATCGGGCAATGGATCCAAATGCATCGATGCTTGCAGGGAGCAAATGCTTCGGGAGAACCTAATTTCATGTTCTAAAAAGTTCTGTCTAATCTAAGATTAATACACAGCATTGTACCAAAATTTAATGTAGATCATTGGAAGCACGAGGCTGTCGTGTCTCGCTTAATTTTTTTTTTGGAGCTAATGACAATGCTTCAATCATAAGTTTTCCCTTATTCACGCTTAATGTTGGTGTACCTCTCCTTCAATGGTGAGAAGGGGCGATGAACCCCTCTACTCTAGTGCGCAAACTTATACTGGGAAAAAAACTGAAGGCACCTGGCACGTTCTAGCGCATTACACTCCACGAGTGACCGTAAAAGTTGCACATATCTCGATCGTTGTACATGACGCAAAATGCAATTTTAAATGGACGAATCTCGTCTCGACATGACATGAGTCTGTTAAGCGGCGCCCGAGTCAAGTCAACCTTGTAATATTGCAGTTTACTATACGCTAACTTGGTCTGTTTGATCGAGCCAATTACACAGCAAGAAAAACGCAAGAAGATCCGCGTTAGATCCCCTTCAAAGCACGAGTTTCCACGCATTCTGAATTCAGATCGGTTGGTCTCCCACATCATCCGCAGGCTGAGCCTTTTTTTTTTTTCAGAATAACGATATTCATTCATATCTTAAGTCTTAGCTTGTGAGTACAATGGCAAAGCATCAAAACAAAGTAGACTTCAAAGATTGGTAGGGGGTAGAGGGTCCAATTCTGTGGTAGGGAATTTTTTCTTTGAGTCGTAGCTACTCAATCCGCCACTTTGTTGGACTCTCTATTACCATCGGCCAACTTAATATCAAAAAAGTTTTTCAACAGATCTTTAGCTTTCAAGATAAGCACACGTATATCCCACTTGAAATGATTTGCACTTGTAAGAGCTCTTACCATGTCTAAAAAATCGGATTCTAGTTGAAGGCAATCCATAGCACGTTCAGAGAAGAAAACTAGCATTTCTACAAGAGCACTGACCTCGGCTTGAGCTGTAGAGCTGACCCTCATTATTTTTCCAAATCCATCTACATTTCTTCCAAGGCTATCTAGCATCACACTGGCAACTGCTCCCATCGTTGAACCTTCAGTAAAAGAAGTATTGATATTAATCTTCAGTACTCCCTATTTTAGGTTTCGCCAAATCTGAGGTAAGTCTTGACCTTCAACAGCTTTTCCTTTCCCCAAATTGTTTCCTCGTGCTTCATTATGCATCAACTGAGCTGAGTTTACTAGCTGCTATGGATTTAGTTTTAGTCTTCGGAATATGAAATTGTTCCTTGATTTCCAAATAAGCCAAAGGATAGTCGCAAGTAGCTCGAAAGGTATAGTTGTGATGCTAAAGTTCAAGAGCCATTCTTCAATTCTTGGGAGACCTTGATTGGGAATCTTGATTTGCAGCGAAGGATTGGACCAGACTTGTTTCATCTACGGGTAGAGAAGAAAAACATGCTCAAGAGTCTCGAGATGTTGCTAACATAAATCACACTTCGGTTCTAGTACAATACTCCTTCTGAATAGATTTTCCTTTGTTGGTAAGGCATTTTGACATACTGCCCCTAGGAAAAATCGAATCTTTGGTACTATGTTTGCCTTCCAAATTTTAGTCCACAAAGCTTTGGCAATTTGATACAAAGAAGATGCTTGATTTGGGTTTGGTTTCTTTGCAAGGTCTCTGTTCCTGTTATAGCCGCTCTTTACTGTATAGGACCCAGATTAGCATTTAACCAAACCAGTTTGTCTTCAGTGTCATGTGACCTCAGTAGAATTGCAAGAATTTCATTGACAATCTGTTCATCAAATAGCTACCGTAGCATTGGTTCATTCCACTTTGACTCCTTCTAGACAATTAACTCATATACCCTCTTAGGCTCTCCACTATTAGCTGGACCACTAATAACTCTCCTGTGTAGCCATTTGTCTTCTCTAATGTTAATCTTTTCGCCATTACCCACATACCACATAATGGAAGGATGAATGGATGCTCTCCCCATCAATACACTTTGCCATGCCCATGATGGTCAAGTCCCTTTCCCAGCATGCCAGAAGTCACAATTAGGGAAGCAAAGCCCTTTCAATACTTGTGTCCACAATGAGGATGGGTTTTGAGTAATTTGACATGCTTGTTTTCCTAACATGGCCCCATTAAAAGTCATTAGATCCCTGAATCCAAGTCCTCCACTATCCTTCCTTTGTTTTAGCACATCCCAATTCCTCTAATGTAGTCCAGCTTGTTTTTCACCATTTTTCCACCAAAAAGATGCAATTTCCTTTTCAATTGCCCTACAAATGGAGACGGGGATTTTAAAAATAGACATAGCATATTGTGGTAATGCTTGCACCACTGCTTTAATGAGTATTTCTTTTCCAGCTTTTGACATCAGATTTTCCTTCCAACCTTCTAGTTTCATGTTTACTCTAGTTAGTATCCATGCAAACAATTGTTTCTTTGATGCCCCCTAGTTCGACGGAATCCCTAAGTACTTCCCAGTCTTCTCTAATTCTAGAACTCTAAGCTCATTGGTCATTTTCTGTCTCAAACTCTATGGATAATCCTTGCTAAAATATACCCCTGACTTGTTTAAGTTAATTGATTGCCCAAAAGCAAAACAGTATTGATTCAAAACAGCTGCAACATTATGGCACTCCATAATCATTCCATCGAGGAAAAAGATTGAGTCATCTGCAAACAAGATGTGAGATAGCGTGGGGGTAGAATCTATTCAGCTTGATCCCCTTTATGCTTTCGTCCTCCATTGCCTTTTTCATCAAATAAGATAACACATTACCCACCAAGATGAACAAATAGGGAGAGAGGGGATCACCTTGTCTAATTCCTCTTAACAGTTGAAAATAGGGTAGAGGCTCTCCATTTAGCTTGACACTAAAGGACACAGTAGTGACGCATTGCATAATCCATTTCATCCATTAACATCAAAAACCCATTTTCAACATGCAAGCTTCCAAAAATCCCATTCAACTGTCATAAGCTTTTTGCATATCAAGTTTAAGCATTGCTTGGAACATTCTCTTTCTCTTTCTTATTCTCAGCTGATGCAGCACCTCTTGGACAATTAAGATGTTATCCTAAATTTGTCTTCCACTCACAAAGGCACTTTGCTCTATAGAAATCAAGTCTAGCAGGCATATTTTCAATCAATTAGCCAAGAATTTTGATATAATCTTATATGCAAAGTTACACAAGCTAATGGGACAAAATTGTTCCAGTTTTTCCGGGTTTGGGATCTTTGGGATGAGGGATATATATATGTTCTGTTCAACTCTGAGTTGAAATACCCTGAGTGAAAATAGTTTTGTACCTTCCTAAATACTGCTTGCTTTCCGTAGCTCTTTCCAGTTATGCTAATAAAATTGGCCGTTTAAACCATATGGTCCTGGAGCTTTTGTAGATCCCAATTGGTAAGCTGCTTCAGTTACTTCCTTTAGTGTCACTGGCTTTGTCAACATCTTGTTCATGTCCTCCCCTACTAGACAAGGGTATTCCTCCAGTGTTGGCTGGAAATTTCGAGGGCCAACTGATTCAAAGAGATTGCTGAAAAATTCAAATGTTTGCTACTTTAGTTGAGTTTAATCATGAATCCATTCCCCTTCTTCATTTTTTAACATGGAAATTTTATTTCTCTATCTCCTCTAAATTGTTGTGGCGTGGAAAAATTTAGTATTTTTGTCTCCCCATTTCAGCTAATTTACTCTTGATCTCATACCCTAGTAAATCAGCAAAAGGACACCAGAAGTGCCACAACTTGTGTACGGAGATCACTTTGGTGTCATAACTTCTTTTCGGATCACTTTAGTGCTAAGTTAGAGGAAAAGATATCACTTAAGTATCAATTTGGTCAGAAATCTAACGTGGCATTTTTTATTAATTTTTGACGCCGGCGTGGCTTGCCGGAGGATGAGTCAGTGTGTACAATCAGTATTTTTTATTTTAAATAATTTTTTTCCTCTTCTTTCCTTTCCTTTCTTTTCTTTTCTTTTCTCCCCTCGCTGGCCGGTTGCCGGCCACCGACGAAACTCAAGAAGGGCTAGGCGAGGGTGGCTTTGCCCATGGCCAGCGAGGGGCGGCCTCGCTAGATCTAGGCGAGGCGACCCTCGCCAGTGGTAGCGAGTACGCCCCTTGCCGACCATGGGCGAGGCCGCCCCTTGCCGGAGCCAGATCTGGGCGAGGTGACCCTCGCCGGCGACAGGCGAGGCCGCCCCTTGCCAACCATGGGCGAGGCGACTCTCGTCGGTGACAAGGGAGGCTGCCCCTCGCTAGATCCGGCGAGGGGCGGCCTCACCCATGGCCGGCGAGGGGTGGCCTCCCCTGTTGCCGGCGAGGGTCACCTCGCCCAGATCTAGCGAGGGGCGGCCTAGCCCATGGTTGGCGAAGGGCGGCCTCACCTGTCGTCGGCGAGGGTCGCCTCTCCCAGATCTGGCGAGGCCGCCCCTCGCTCGCCATGGGCAAGGTCGACCTTGCCCAGCCCTTCCTGGGCTTCGCTGGTGGTCGAGCCGGCGAGGGGAGAAAGGAAAAAAAAGAAAGGAAAAAGGAAAGAAGAGAAAAAAAAATGAAAAAAATTATTTAAAATAAAAAATATTGATTGTACACACTAGAAAAAAATTATTTAAAATAAAAAATACTGACTGTACACGCTGACTCATCCTCCAGCGAGCCACATCGGCGTAACAAATTAATAAAAAATGTCACGTTGGATTTCTAGTCAAATTGGCACTTAAGTGATCTCTTTTCCTTCGACTTGACACTAAAGTATTTCGAAAAAAAGTTATGACACTAAAGTGTCCTCTGTACATAACTTATAGCACTTGTAGTATCCTTTTGCCCTAGTAAATCTCCTCTTGTCTCCATAATTTCTCCATTTCATTCTTCAGAAACTGCACCCTCTCTCTTTCACAATGCATGTGTCGATTGTTGGAGATGTCCTGAAGTTCTCTCTTTAAAAGGTCTATTTTCTTCTTTCCATTGGAGAACTTTGTTTTGCTCCATTTAGATAGAGCTAAGGATACTACTTTCAACCTTTTCAACAAGTCTTCATTCTCCAATTTTGCCGAATGCCAAACTTTTTTAATGATCTCTCCATATTCCTCATCTTCAAGCCAAAAACCCTCAAATTTGAACTCTTTTTCCTTTTCATTGGCTTGAGAAAAAGAGATAATAAAATAGGACCGTAGTATGACCTTATGGCCGGTAATGCATATGCTTCAGCATTTAGAAAATGAATTTGCCAGTCCATGGTGCACAATACCCTGTCCAGTCTCTCCTTGTTAGGATTATCTCCATCCACATTATTTGCCCAAGTGAAAGCACATCCCTTACTTTCTAGGTCCATCAAAAACACGCATTGAGAAAGTTTCGGAAAGCATTGAGTCGATAGTATTCCGTCATGCACTTCCCTACTTTTTTCCATTGATAAAGGATTTCATTGAAGTCTCCTATGTAGATCCATGGTAGATCATTCAAGAGGCTAATGTTGTACATATCTTCCCAAAGAACTAGTCTTTTCCGGAACTCATTTGGCGCATGTATAAAGGTCAGTCGCATTCTCAATTTTGTTTCCTTTAATATGCATGCCAAATCTATAAAGAATTCAGAGTTTGCTTCCACTATTATAGATACTTTCTCATCCCAAAATATAGCCATACCCCTTGCAATCCCCCTCAGATTCACCAAAAAACTGTTCTGGAGTCGTAGCTGCCTTCTCAAACGATGTACTACTAGTTCTTGATTTTTGGTCTCCATTAAAAACACTATACTGGGCTTTTTTTTAGCCACAAAGGCTCTGATTGCTTGAATTTTCAAGGGATTGCCCAACCCCTGACAATTCCAGCATATAAAATTCATACGTAACCCGGTGACTTATTAGAGTTGGTCACCAAAGCCCATTCCATTGTTCCTAACACCACACAAATAGGTGTATCTAGCAATTGAGTCTCATCCAACATTTGCGAGTTTGCCATTTGTGTTTCATAGGGGTTATATGAGTAGGTGAATCCATCAATTGAGTCTCATCCAAAATCTGTGAGTTTGCCATTTGTATTTTATAGGGGCTGTACCTTCATTTCTTCTTAGCAAAAAATTTCTTAGTCTCTTTAAGCTTATTGTTCTGAGCAACTTATGGATACATTTACACATTAGGGGAGGGAGAGCCACTGCTCTAACCTAGATCAGGCAAATTGAAAGGAATAAAGTCCTCACCCTGCTTGGCTTGCGACTACATATTTGAATCCCCAGACACTATGTCACTTCCCTTTTCTACTTGAACATGATTGGGCTGAGTTAAAAGGTGTTGCATATTACTTGTAAAAGGCACAATCTGGAGGGAAAGTACTAGTGTCTTAAGGATAATTTCCTCCTCCATGTCCTCCTCCTTTAACTCCCCATAAAAAGCTTCATAAAAGGACTATGACCTTGTACTTTGGCCTTTAGCCACTAGCCATAGAGACACTTAGGGTTTACATGGCAATGATTCTGTGCATGGGAACTGATTTTGCTCAGAAATGATTCTTTTTTATTCCGTGCCCGGAAATAATTTCTAAGCATTTGAAGGCGTTTGATAACTGCCCAAAATTTCTATACTTAGAATAGAAAAAGAACATAAATGTGTTTGGTAACTATACAAAATTTCATTTTATTAATAATATTTTGAATATTTTAATATTTCTTTCTTTTTTTTCTTTTTTCATTTTTTTTTCTTTATTTCCCTTTCCTTCCCTGGCCATGGCCGGTCGCTAGCACTCGCAACTGGCCATAGGCCAAGGCCGGCGATGGCACCTCGCAATCATCCTCGACGGTCGCGACAGCGAGGTCGGCCTCGCCTTGGCTAGGTGAAGCCTCGCTGTAGTGGCTGCAAGCCGCCCTCACTGGCCTTGGCTTGTGGTCGGTGGCCAACGGGTGGCTGGTGGTAGGCCGGGATGAAGAAGAACAACAAACCAAAAAAAAAGAAGAAAACCAAGAAGAATTAGAAATGGATAAATTGCTCTGGAATCAAGAAATTACTTTTTTTTTTTGCTTATTGATTCTGTTTAAAACTGATTCTTGGAACAATTTTTTGTAAAATTGTGCCCGGACACAATAAATTTAACAAACGAATTTCTATTTCCAAACTGATTCGAGAACAAAAGAATAGAAATTTTTATTATTTGGCAACTTGTCAAACGGTCCCTTATCCTCAATTTCCAAGTTCTCATCTTTGAATTGCACTTCTTCACAATAATTGGTGTAATGCTCCAATCTACCGCAAGAGTAGCAGAAGTCAGGGAACCTCTCATACTTATAATCCAATCAGAGTTTTTTTCCTCCCTTACTAGCAATAAATCCAGATTTTAAGGGGGTTATCTCATCTAATAGGACTTTTGCCTTCCCAATTTTGTGAGCAGCAACACCCTTCGCATCAACCTTTACATCCATAACCAGACAAAGACTTTTAACAGCTCTAAGAATCACTTCTTCTGTAAGCCATTCAAATGGAAGTCTATGGATTTGCACCCAAAAGGACACGTGTCAAACTCATAACGGTGTGGAGGCATATCTCACTCCCATTTTTTGAGTATCAATGGATGGCTCGAAAAGGACCAAGGACCAGTCTCATACACCCTTAAAAGTTCTACCTCAGTCATAAAAGTAATGGCATAAATCCCAGATTCCAAAGGGAGAAGGTTACATTCTCAAGTCTCCATGCTCTCCTCATTGTGTTTTGGAAAGCTAGAAAGTTTATCTTTGGGTTTTGAAACAGCTTGCCAACAAGGGTAAGCCTACCTTCTCTAATTTTCCTTGTAGGAACGGCCTTATCCATTGCAGTAAATTTTGTTCCTGACCAAAGTCTGCCTAATCGTTTGCTAAGTACTGCTATTCGAATTTCTAATTCCTCCTCTCCCTCTATGATCAAGTTCCAAAACAAGTCAGAGCATACAAGATGACTTACCCGAGAATAGAGGTATTCGAGTCAAATCCTAAAGACCCACTAAGAGCGATTTGGAGAACACCGTTGCTTTCCGATATAGACTTCAACCTAGAAATTTGTCGGACGAGTCACCGACCATAAAACAACTTTACCAAAACCTCACTAGTAGTGCTCGAAAGGATAGAGTCTGGCAGAAAGGTTGAGGCATCATGATTGGGTTTTGGGCTTAAGGATCGATTAGGGTTTATGGGTTGTTGGGATTCAACGGAATTTCCACTCCCTTGTTGAGGAGGAGCCACTAGTGTAGAGAAGTGCGTTCATGTCGTGTGAATCACAATGGGCAGAATAGAATCGTGAAAACAAGGATTAGGGTTTTATGAGACCTACCACCAAAGGGCAGAGGAGAGCCCTTCAAGATGAAAGAGAAATACAACTTTAAAACATCATCCTTTTCTTTGTTGTGGTTGAGCCTGCTTGATCCCCCATATTTTATTGGATCAACTCTAATTAGATAAAAGTCACCATTCACAATGGCGCAGACCAGAGTCTTCATTGGATATGATGGCCATGTGTGACGAGCATAATCTTTGCAAGAGTCGCAAATGGAGCATGAATGAAATCTAGCTTCATTGTCACACCTAATAAATCCACCCTCCATTCTCCAAAAGTATGAAGTCGTGGGCGCTTCATTGTCTTGCTCTGTGTCTTCTTTGTTAGGATGTACGTGTAAATTGTGTTAGAGAAGTCCCACATCGAAGAATTGGTGTGATATTGAGCAATTAATATATCCTAATTGGTCCATAACTCATTGGCTTATGCTTTTGAGTGAAGGTGGGTTTAACTAGATAAGTTGACGGGCTCAGACTTGGGTTTCCTCTTGGCGATCTCCCCCGAGTGAAGGTATCGAGCTTATGTTGCATGCTTCCAACAAAGGGTATTAAAGTCGATGGTTGATTGGTGCTCTACCTCTATCTGTTCTGGTATTTGTTGAATGTCTCAAGAAAGAAATCTCATAATCGACGCTATTGTCATCACGGTTGGTCTAGCAAGAAGAGACCATGGCTAGTTGGTCTAGTGACGCGAGATAGAGACCATAAGTGATGCAATCCCAAGTTAGTAGTTGATGATGGTTGCTGTGCATAGTTGCGGGTGCATTGTAATGACTTGGAGATTCAAGTTGAGATAAGTTGATGCAGAAGAATACCTAAATTAAGGAAGAGCAAACCTAATACTAGAGCTCACACGTGAGGGAGAGATTGTTAGGATGCATATATGAGTTGTATTAGAGAAGTCTCACATTGAAGAATTGGTGTGGTGTTGAGCAGTTAATATATCATAGTTAGCTCATAACTCATTGGCTTAAGCTTTTGAATGAATGTGTGTTTAACTAGATATGTTGACGGGTTCGGACTTGAGTTTCCTCTTGGCGATCTCCCGAGTGAAGGTATCGAGCTTCTGCTGCGTACTCCCAACATTCTCTTCCAATCCGGAGTCTCCCAAACAGTGGTCAAGTCTCTTCCCGGATTGCTTGGTAACCTCCCTTATTATCTTGAAAACTGTTAGTGATCTGCCCTAAGAATCAATCAATGTTGATACTCTAATATTAGTTGTGGATTAGGTTGTGTCGGAAAAATCGATCTTCACTATACTTAGGTAGTCATAATGTCTTGCTAGAGACCGCTTATGACTTGTGGGCCAAAAGGGTTTTGAGCACACTGCTAATGTTTAGTGAACCTACTGTGGTCGCATATGTGTGAACGGATTTAATATTTTCTATACGCCTTTGATCTACTTAAGAAGTAGATTTTAATTTATTCTCTTATTTAAATTATCTATGCGATCGTGCACGTTATGAGATAACGATTAAACGTGGGCCCAAATCGCCTGGCCCACTTCTTTTAATTTCGCTAGATAATGAGACTATATAAATAGATAGAGAATCGTTCTCTGTCTAAGGGTTTTTCGATACGGTATCGAAAAGACAACGGCGTTCAAGAAAGAAACTTCAAGATCTTTCGCTAGCACGTGGATCGTTGAAGAATTCCGTTCGTGTGTGTGGATACCGGTAGAGGCGCAACACTTGGGGCGCTAATCCAGACACACAAATCGGTTATCGATTTATCCTCGATCCGCAAAAGGTACGCGTTTCAAAATTCCCTCTCGATTTCAATATACACATGGATCCTGTCTAGGGTTCTATATTCCGCTGCGTTATTTTTCGTTGATGAACCCAACAGAAACCGGGTCAGTGAACCCGCCCACCCCCCTCCCCCTCTCTCTCTCTCTCTCTCTCTATATATATATATATATATATATATATATATATATATATATATCTAAATGCAGTCGATAGATTAGTTGACACACCAAGTTGGTGTTTCGACTGGGATGTGCAGATCATCATGTGTGTTTGAATCTTTGCATGTCGTTGCTGATTCTTTTCCTTTTTGTGTTTTAGTACATTGGAGTGGGGGAGTTGGAAGATGTTAAGCTGTTTTATTACTTTGTCGAGTCGCAGAGGAGTCCAAAAGATGACCCTCTGGCTCTATGGCTCACCGGCGGCCCCGGTTGCTCCGCCCTCTCTAGACTGTTGTGCGAGATCGGTAACTCCCTTTTTATATCTTTTGATACTTTTGACAGGAATTGAGTAGAGACCGAAATCGTTCTCTGTTCTTCTCTATTGAGATTATTTGTTGTTTTTCCATCTCGAAGAAGGGAAAATGTTCTTCTATTTTTCCTTTTTGGTGCCGGGATAGTTTGATATCACTTAATGATTAGTTGGTGTATAAATATCAACAGTTTGGCAATGAGCCCAGTTAAAGATATTCATTTTTTTTCTATTGAGAAAGACATTTCAGTACATGAAAATCAAGTTTAGTATTTACAAATCTTTCTCATTGGTCTATGCGTATCTCGTCATCTAACTCTCCGCGGAGGAAAGCATTCTTTCCATCCATTTTAGAGCTTCACATGTCATGATGTTATCTATTAAACCAGATGTCTCATCATAATCTAACCCGTGGTCTTAAGAAATCCTTGGGTCATCAATTTGAGTCTTACCCTGTAAACTCATTGACAAGACGAGGGTTTGAGGCCTCTCGGCTTCGGTACAAGATCTCACTGGGGCTGTGCAATTGGACTGGTGACCAGACCGCCCTGAAAATTGGTTCAATTCCAAGTCCTATTGGAATTGGTCCAATTCACAGTTCCAAGTGAAGAACCACTCGATAACCGGATCAAATTTGAAATCGGTTTCATAAAGCTTAAAAACTTTAATTTTTCTCTTGACATCTTTTTCTCAATCTCTCTCTTTTTCTATGTTCTCTCCAATCCCTCACAAATACTTCATAACTTTCTCTCTCACTTGCGATGCACCCTCCTCCTCGCTTGCTCGAGGATCGCCCTTGCTCATTTGAGTCTTTGCGACCCTCAATCATTCCTGACTTGCCTTTGCTCGCTTGCATTTGTTCCTATTTTACTTTGAACCGTTTTGTTGCTTACATTATTTTGCTATAAAAAATTAAATTAAAAGAAGGAACAAAAGAAAACAGGTTCTTGGGTAAACCTTGGAACCGAATAAGAAAAACAAATTAGGTTCCAAGGCAAGTATGGTAGGTTCCAGATTTCAAAAATTGAGAACAGTTCTAACAGGGTAGGTTTCAGGTGTCAGAACCTATTCACCCTGAAATCAATTACCCCTACATCTTATGTCCTGTTATGCTTTTAAGGCTTGCATCTCTTCTTCCACTGCCTTCTTTCTTTCTTCCTTGGTGGATAGTTCTCAATCAATTCTACATTAGTGAATAAGGATTTGAGCAGAGTACGAAAGTGCAAGATAATTCTGCCTGAGGCATCAAAGTTTTCGCAAAATGTCAAACACAGTATTTTACCAATCTTGAAATTGAGATTGTTTTGATCGATCTAATCGATCGAAGATCTTATCAGATATTGTTGTTCGCATGATTAAAGTTTAGTTTGATTTTGTTTGGAATGGAGGCCAGATAAGATTAATATATTTGGCAAATTCTAATTACCATCAATTATTTTTATGTTGAACGAATTTAGTACCCCTCCTTAACTTACTAGATTAAGTGTTTTTTTTTAACTTAATTGGATCATTTAAGTCAATTCTGTTTATGGTCATCAAATCGGTTTAATCCCATTAAGTGCTGAGTTTTTAATTTTCCACACATGATGGGATTCTCAAACTGGCCCTTTCATAGGAATGTAAGTTGTATCTGAGAAAGTACGTTATATAATTATCACGATAATAGTACAAATAATGCAAGAGCCGATTAGAACGAATAAAGATTGTGTATTGTTCTTAGAGGAAATGTATATGTCATTAGATTTTGAAATTATGAATTATAATACGTGAAATGCGGCATATTCATTTCATTGAATGCAGGTCCATTTACATTCGATTACGAGAATTCTACTACATTCAGATCAACTCTAAAATTGAATCCATATTCATGGACAAATGTAACAATAATTGGTTTTTTGGCTGTGGTTTTTGCTACATGAACCTCATAATTTGGTTGATTAATCATTGAGTATACCTAATTAATGAGCTGGGCAAGGCGCTGAGCCGCTCATAATAAAAAGGTTTAATACCACGAAAACCCTAAATTGGTATACATGTGACAAATTTATCCAAATAATTTTTTAACCAACAAAAATCTCAAACTGGTACATCTGTGACAAATTTACCCTAAACTAATATTTGGACCACAAAAAATCTCAAATTGATACAATTGTGACAAATATACTCTAAACTAATTTTTTGACCGTAGAAATCTCTAAACTGGCAAATTGATGACAAATTTACCCTCCATTAGTTTCCGTCAAGTTTTACCATCAAATTTGCTGACGTGGATGACATATGGTGGTATGGTTGGTTAATACAACGAAAAACCTCAAACTTGTTCAGTCAATTTATTACAAATGTACCAATTTGGGGTTTTCGTGGTATTTACCCTATGAATATCTACGTGGACTTGTTACGTCACCATACCACGTCACCATGTGTCATTCCGATTAGCAAATTTAATGATAAAATTTGATGGAAGCTAACTGAAAGTAAATTTATCACGGGTTTACCAGTTAGAGGTTTTCGGAGAACAAAAGATTAGTTTGGGGTATATTTGTCACATTTGTACTAATTTGGGAGTTTTCGTGATAAAAAAAATAGTTTTGGGTAAATTTGTTATAAATATACCAGTTTTGAATTTTTTTTAGTCAAAAAATTAGTTTTTGGTAAATTTATTACATGTATATCAGTTTAGGGTTTTCGTGATATTAACTCTAATAAAAAAAGATACTAATTTTTTTATCCCTTTTATTCTCTAATTCAAATGTTTTGAACGAGGGTTAGCAAACCATTAGGCGCATGATTAGCTCTACTAAAAAAATTGGCGAATTAATGTCCATATAGGTGGCGAATATTATATTCCTAGATCAACCAGCTGGAACTGGATTGTCCTACGCAAATAGCTGGGAAGGCTACAACATAAACGACAACATCTCAGCCACCGACACTTACGAATTTCTGAGGAAGGTAAAGTGAAAAAAGAAGGGAAAATAACCAATTCCATCGTAAACATATTGAGCGGATGTCAATTATATGCAAATTTTTTTAATTTTGCTAATGTAGTCCTAAACTTTTGAGCGAAACTTCAATGTAGTGATTTCATCTAATTACCACTGGAAATCGATGAAGTGGTAGTCCACGTAAGACGTCGTTCTAAGTAATGTTGCCCACGTTAGTGTGCCACATGGGACAGCTAACGATTACTAGGCGTTTGCAATTTTGGTTATAATTGGTTGAAATGACTATATTAAAATTTCACATTAAAAAATTTTAGGATTGTACTGGCAAAATCAGAAAGTTTGAAATTGAATTGGTATACGTATAATAAATTTAGGATTGATTTGTTAATTATCCCGAAAGAAGAATCTTCATTTAAAAGAGAGCCTCTAGATAATTAAAATCCATAATTTCCTTTTATCTTTTGGCTTTGTTGCTTGAGCTGCGATTTGTGGGTTAAGCTCCATCCTGAGTTTCTCAGCAACCCACTCTGCATTGCTGGGGATTCTCACTCGGGTATCATTGCTCCATTGATCACTCTGCAAGTTGCTAAAGGTGTGGTTATTTATTCACTATTTATATATTCTGAAAACTTTTGTGTACACCCCAAAAGTTAAATTAAACAAAAAAGTAAAAATAAAAGTCTACTCAGATTCGTCCTAAAAGACAATTGTGTATTTTTTTTAATTTTGGAGCCAAACCCATGTTTTAATCTTCGTCCGTTGCAATTTCTCTCAGGAAACGAAGCCGGTGTGAAGCCTAGAATGAATCTTGAGGTAACTATCACTATCATCACGTTAATAATTGTCCCTTAATTTGCATTACCTCTTTGAAATGACGAAACTTATTGGGCGAGTTCAATTCAGGGGGTACTTGCTCGGAAACCCATTAACAAATGTAAATAGTGACTTTAACTCAAGAGTCCCGTTTGCTCATTCGAAAGCTCTTTTATCAAATGAGCTATATGAGGTAACGGTTCTTACTGCATCTACAGTATATCACGTGAAAAAATGTTCCTGATCTTCTTTACCGCGTAGTTTGTGAAAAAGATTTATTGAGATGTACATTAGATGTATCACATGCATCAAGTGTATCGTTAATTTCATTAAAAAAGCGAGAAAATAGAAGGTAGAACTGCGTGTTTTGGGAATTCTTTTCCACATTGATTCTTTCCCCATTAGTCACTTATTTTTTTTAGTTAAGTCTAACCCGAAAATTAATGTCAGCCTTTTTTGTGCATTTTCAGTAAGCTAAAACTGACTGTAATGGCAATTACATAAACGTCAACGAAAGTAATTTCAATTGCGTTGACAACCTTCAAGTTGTGACCGAGGTTAGTGAGCATTCATTCTGTCTTCTTTTCTCCTATATAATTTTGTTTTTTTTTTCTTCTTTTTCCCATTCCTGATAATTTTTCTTTTTGTCTTTTTCAAAATTTCATGTGCTGAACCTTGACTTTTGTTAATTTTAGTGCCTGGAGAACATATATATGGCCCAAATACTGGAACCCAATTGTGCGTATGCGACTCAGAAATCGACAATGGGTGATATGTGGGACTCCAGCTTAATAAGTGAAGACCTTCCACTTCTCCTTTTTCCCACCTTGGAAGCTCCCCGGGTTTGGTGCCGAGTCAGTATTCAATTTTTATTTTCATTTTTTTAAACTTTTTACCACAATTTTTTATTTTCAGTAAAAGATACAACTTCTAAATAGAATTGGGATAATTTCATATAATGGTCCTTGAACTTTAACCCAATATGCAATGTGATTCCTAAAATTTTAATTTATTCAATATGGTTCCTTAAATTTAATTCCAGTATGCAATGTAGTCCTTAAACTTTTAATAGATATTCAATCTACTCTCTGATTTATGATATCTCTAGATTCAATCTAGTCCCTAGATTATCTAGTCCATGGACTAAATTAAATATTTACTAAAAGTTCAAGGGCCA
The DNA here is from genome assembly GCA_024733475.1 of Syzygium grande. Taxonomy (NCBI): domain Eukaryota; kingdom Viridiplantae; phylum Streptophyta; class Magnoliopsida; order Myrtales; family Myrtaceae; genus Syzygium; species Syzygium grande. The sequence continues at coordinate 23,454,225 of JAMXDD010000009.1, read as the reverse complement.
CATTATACATTGGGCTAAAGTTTAGGGACCAAATTAAACAAATTAAAAATTTGGAGATTACATTGCATTTTGGTTAAAGTTCAAGGACTATTTGTGTCGTTTTTTCTATAGACTTTTCAATAGAATTTTAACTTATACCTTTTTCTTTATTTATATCTTATTGCGTACGCACTTTGACTACTTTATGCTCAAAACACTCAAAACTTTCACAGCGTATAAAATGATGACACATTGAATCGCATATAATTTTTTCTAAATTTTTTAAAATTAGAATAATATTTTAAAATTTTGATAAGAAAATAGAAGGATTTTGCTTAGTGAGAAAACGGGCCAATACCCAAAAAAATCCCAAACTTTAGAGTTTGTCCCAAAAATACCCCAAAACTTTTTTTGTCTCCTAAAAAATCCCAAACTTTTATTTTTGTCCCAAATTTACCACCGTTAACTTTCCATCAAATATAGAGGTGATATAATTGTTCAAAGTAGCTGCCACGAATCCCTGTTTGTCCTACATCGCAATGACTTCATCTTGAGTCAACCTATCTGCGAAACGAGTCATCACATTTCGATAAGAGTACAACCACGCGCTCTTTTTGTTTCTCAAAGCAAAAAGGAATGATATTAGGACTCGAGATCTTCCAATTTAGAAGAATCTTGCTCGTTTGAGGGAGTCACCTGGACAATGTAGGTTTGCAAGTTGCTGCTCGTTGATTGAGTCAGGGACGGCAGATCATTAGCAAGACAGAGGTTGTTATGGACATTGAAAAACAAGACAATTAGGCAAAGGAAATGAATGAAAGCCATAGTGTTCGTCTAGGATGCGGATTATTAACGGCCATATTGGACGGAAAGTTAACAGTGGTAAATTTGGGACAAAAGTAAAAGTTTGGAGTTTTTAGAAGACAAAAAAAGTTTTGGGGTATTTTTGGGACAAACCCTAAAGTTTGGGGTTTTTTTGGGTATTGGGCCTGGTGAAAACAAATATGGACTTAAATTAATTAGATTTTTCTTTTTCCCTGTAGAGTTATAACTGTATGTACTCCTATACTTGGGCTAGCGATGGAGCGGTTCAAGATGCTCTTCATATCCGAGAGGGATGTCAATGGGTAATGATAATTAAATAAAATCACTTTTAAATCTTTTTTCTTTTTTTCTTTTTTATCTATTTTTGTCTATGCTTTTTGATGTTTTTAGTGATAAGCCAGGGGACAATTGAGAAGTGGATAAGGTGCAATAAGACTTTATCATACACATACACTGTTACAGACGTCATTGACATACCCAAAGAGCTCATGAAAAGGGGATTTCGGGCGCTTATTTATAGGTAATTAAGCACCTCTTTGCAACATGATTTATGGCTCATAGTCGAGCTACTTGCTTCACTTATTATATTTTATTGCTATGTAGTGGTGATCATGATATGCTCATCCCGTATGTGGGAACTCAAGCCTAGATTGATATACTAAATCTGACGATTTCTCAAGATAGGCATGCGTCGTTCGTTGATGGACAAGTTGCCAGGTTTGGTTTCGATAACAACTTTCTAGCTATTGTGCAGTTCAATTTCTGACAAATTGTCTTGAGATCCCTGTACTTATGCGGATTGTATCAAATGAGGCTCCTACATTTTCAATAAGCAATGAAAGTACAAGTTTCTCAGTTGTTTGTGCTTAGTTTGGTCTCTTCTTTTCTTGTAGGTATGCTACGCTATATTCTTACTTTCCATCCCTTCTCACATATACAACCGTCAAGGCAAGGAGATTCATATCCAATAATTTCTATTTTACAAACTCTTTTTCTTCTATTTTTCCCATTTTCATATTCGAATTTCATTCCCATTATATCTTTAGAACTTGTGAGTCGTACGTTTCAAGAGTGGTATGAACTCCTTTGAGCAGGGAGCGGGACACACAGCTCCGGAATACAAGCCCAAGGAATGTTTTGCGATGATTAATAGGTGGTTTGACTATTGCAACATTTAATTTGCAGTTGTAGCTCCCTTTTAATTAGCTGATTTATGTAACGAACATCGTCGATGGAATAAATTTACGGTGCTCCTATACGGTAATGATGCTGAAATGGATGTCCTCGCTCATCTCTACGAATTCCGTATTAGATTAAGCTCCTCCGCCATAATCTCGTAACACCTTAAAGTGTTTTTCTTGCATGAATGTTGTTAACAATAGTTAGCGGTAATACAGTATTCGATAAGTAGCCGATTAAACATACTTTACATTTTTCAGTGCACCGACCTGTCTCATATCTTGTGCGATCAATGCCTCGAAAGTAGAACCATTCCATCTGGAGTACAATAGATATGGGCCCCAAGGGCACTTACCATTGACATGATCCGAATTATGTACTCGGAAGGGATGCTTCCGTGTGCACCTCCTCAATCATTCATTGACGGATGGAAACGTACCCCGTAGGATTCAACGACATTGGGCTTATTTGATTCGACTTTAGGAGAATATTTTTGGCAAAATACAAAGGTATTTGGGCTAAAAAGATTTTTCAAAATACAAGTAGTGTTTGATAATGTATATTTTAAAATCACATTTGAAAGCAACTTTGGTTTAAATACCGCTTGGTAAAAACTAATTTTGTAAAGGACTTTTGCTAATATTTAAATAAAACAAAATTTTAAGGTAGAGCTCAACCATCGGCAGGCCAAAATGGTCGCCGGCCAACCTCCGCCGACCAGATCTGGCGGCCAGCCAGCCTTGCCTCAGGTCACGTGACCTAGGCATTGCCTAGGTTGTGCGACTCTGGCCACCGCCGCTTGGGGGTCGCCCGAACTCAGGCGGCGCCTAGGTCGCGTGACCCAAGTAATGGTGGCAGTCACTAGAGGTCGGGCGACCCCCAGGCGGCGGTGGCTAGGGTCGTGCGACCCCTCAAGCGGTGGTCGACCGGCCTTCGGACCAGATCCTCAGGGAAGATGAACAGTCCATGAACAGTGCTACTAGCATTCCGAAAATGCAACTTGCCATAGTGCCTCCAGACCTGCCTTGGGCTAAGGGACTTTAGAGGCCTTTGGAAATGCAATTACATTTCCCCAAAGTACTCCAAAAAAATTGCCAAATGCCATTTGCATTTGGCCAATGAACTTTAGAGCCCCAATGCTTATTTCAAATGCTGAACCAAACGAAGCCAATACATTTAAGGCCGATGATTGCAAGGGGGTGCAAATGCTTTGGGATCACATAATTTGGGAAAAGTATAAAAATAGTACTAAACATATTGCACTTGCGCCAATTCAATCCTAAACATTTCAATCATTTCAAATTTAATTCTAGACATTTTCACATTTTGCCAATGTACTCCATCCGGAAAATTTTGGCAGGAAATCGACATGGATACTGGCTACCCCACCTAGCATGGTCGACACTGACATAGATAATTTTTTTAAATTTTTCAAAAAAATTTATTACTTTTTTTTATTTTTTTCTTTTCTTTCCTTTCCTTTTTTTCCCAATTGTGGGCCGTTGAGTCATCGGCCACAAGCAAGGGCCAGCGACCCTTGTCGGCCACAGGTGAGGGTGAACGACAAATTGTTACCAACAGCATTGTTAGGATCGAGTTGATTTCTCATACGCACCATTGTATCTCCTCAAATTAGTCACATTGGTTCCACTGGGCGTGTCAAAAAGATATTTCGCTGAAATTTCTCCTGCGATGAAATATCTTTCACCGAAAGTCATTTCTCAACGTTTAATTGAAGGAGACGGATATATCACATGTGATAAGGTTATCAACAACTTAAATCCAAACAGGACTGTATAAACACAAATTGTGACGGAATTTAATCGACAACAAAGCTTGGGAAATATAGACTATATGATGGAATCAAACGTAAACAAATTGTGCTGGAATTTAATCGATGACAAAGTCTAAACACACAAAGATGATATGCCGGAATTTAATCGACAATGCAGATATGTAAAATACAACAAAGAAACATGCTGAAATTTAATCAACGATGTGAGTTTAGATAATAGATATAAAATGCAGAAAAGTAAAGAAAATTGAGAAATAGTAAATTTGTTTGATTTGTGCGATGAGAAAGGGGGCTCCAGTAGATGAGCGATGGTATTTATAGTGGGAGTGTCGTAACCGCTTTTGAGTAGTTTCTGGTGGTTGCGTATATGTGTTTCTATCCCCAAAAGTCTTGCGCCCTTGTTCTCACAGCACCACGATCTAATTCCTGAGTTGTTATTTCTTGAAAAATGTATAATAGTTGCTCCACGATCTCAAATGTTCTGTTCTCTAGTAACTTTGAACTGGTAACTATATCGCGATGGTCCTTGTATGTTCAGTTTTCTTCTTACATCTTGACCACTTACCAATCCCAACTTATCAATACTCTCGTTGATCGTGGTCAACAAAACATTGTCGTAGGTCAACAATCGGCTGGTGACAATCATCGATGTGTGCTGATATCAGTACCGACTTTCGCAATCAACAATGGATCACGTGGCTATCAATATTAAATGTTCTAGTCACGTGTTTACTCATTTTGATAACCTGATCACTGGTGCAAACACATGCCCTATTGTAAAAGAATTAAAGATAATTTAATTTCTTTTACAGAAATAGCTTTAACATACCAATTTCTGCCCTATGAACAGTGCCAGGGTGCGTATTGTCCCTATGACGTTTCGTACTCTCCACACCGTCGGCTAGCTTTGGCATTCTAACATGTTGTCTTGATTGACTCAGCCTACTGATTGTCATCATTATGGATCGTATCTTTTTGAATTGTCATCTTCTAAATCGTTGTCTATTCCAGTCAATTTTGGCATATTTTGGGCGCCTTTTATTAGTAATTAAGCACCTCCCTACAATATGATTTATGGCTCATAGTCAAGCTACTTCACTTGGGAAAATTGTTCAAAAAGTCCTAAACCTAATATACTTTTGTCAATTCAGTCATAAATCTTAAAATTTTTCCAATTAAGTCTTAAACATTTTCACATTTTGCCAATTAAATCTATTTAGTCAATTTTGGCCAAAAATCGTGGACGTGGATGCTGGCCATGCCACGTGCAACGACCAGCACTAACATAAATAATTTTTTATAATGTTTTAATATTATAATATTTTTATTTATTTATATTTTTAAACCTCTAGCCAACGAGGGTGTTGCAACCCTCACCGACCACGAGCGAGGGCCTCCATGCCCTTGCCCAGAGCCAAGCAAGGGCCGACACCCTCGCCTACCAGGGGAGGGCATCGTAGCCCTTGCTTGGATTTGAGCAAGGACCCGATGCTCTTGCTTGCCTCATCGATTAGAGGTTTATAAAAAAAAAAAGGAAAGAAATAAAAAAATTAATAAAAATTCGAAAAAATATTAAAATATTATTAAAATTTATCCACATCATTATTAGCCGTGCCATGTAGGACACCCAACGTCCACGTCAATGGTTTCAGGCTAAAATTTTTCGGATAAACTCAATTGACAAAACGTCAAAAAGTTTATAACTTAATTGGTAAAATTGAAAAGATTATGACTAAATTAATAAAAGTGTAATAGATTTATGATTTTTTAAATAATTTTCCCTTCTTCACTTAATGTACTTTCTTAACATTTGGTGGTGATCATGACATGGCCATCCCGGATGTGGGAACTCAAGCCTGGATTTATACATTGAATTTGATCATTTCTCAAGATTGGCACGCGTGATTTGTTGACGGATAAGTTGCTGAGTTTGGGTTCGATAACAACCTTCTAACTATTGCAGTGTTCAATTTCTAAACAATTTCTCCTGACACCGTGATACTTATGCCAATTTTATCAAACAATTTCTCCTGTATTTTTTTTTTTTTGGTAAGAATTTCTCCTGTATTTTTTATAATCAGTGAAAGTAAAAGTCTCTCCATCTGAGTTTCCCTAGGATTATATCGCAAAATGCATACACTGTCTGGACAATTTATCCTTTCTAATTATTATTATATCTTCTATTGGGTATATCAATTGTTTGTGCTTACTTTGCTCTCTTTTCTCTCTTGTAGGTATGCTCCGCTATAACCTTACTTTCCATCCCTTTTAACATATGCAACCGTCAAGGCAAGCAAATTCATGCTCAACAATTTCTGCCTTACAAAATCTATTTTCTTGATTTTTTCCCCATTTTCATATTCTAATTCTAATTAAATTGGCTCCTTATAATCTTTGAGTGGTGCGTTGGAAAGTCACATGGGCACCTTTGTGCAGGGAGGGGGACAGAAGCTCCGGAATATTATACTCCTCGATGACCCCGTTGGACGGCATTCTCTTACACGAATAATTGGGAAAGTTATAATGTAAATAATAATATTTCGATCGCTGATACTTGTTATAAATTGCAAAGTTCACGGTTCATATTCTGATATAATTTTTATGAGAAGAATAACAAGGTAGTCATAAACCTATTGCACTGGTACCAATCCAATTCTAACTTTTAATTGGATCAATTTAATCATAAACCTTTTTGCATTAATACTAATTGAGTCCATCCAGGTCAATTTTGGCCAAATCACTACGTGGATACTAGCCGTCCATGGCACAGCCTACAGCTGATGTGGATTATTTTTTTATTTTTTCTTTCTTTTCTGTTCTTTACTCTCTCTCTTATTTGCTAAGAGACGGCGTCCACGTTAGCGATTTTTGGCCAAAATTGGCCGGATGGATTTAATTGGTATCAATGTAAAAAGGTTTAGGACTAAATTGTTCAAATTAAAAAGTTTAAGACTGGATTGGTACTAATATAATTGGTTTATGATTTTTTTGGTACATTTCCCATATTTTTTGGATTAGATCTATTACTATGTACTCTCCTATACTTAAGCTAACAATAGAATTGTTCAAGAGGCTCTTCCCATCCGACCGGTATGTAATTGGCAATACTACAACAAAATGCATTGGACTCTAAAAAGTAATATTGAAAAAAGAACATTAACAATATCATAACTTTCGTATTACGCTCACTTTAGTACTATAACTTTTCTATCAATTATTTAAGTGCCTTGACATTTTAAAAAACATTCACTTGAGTTATTTAAGCAATAAATCTTGGGGTAAGAACAGCATTGGTGCCAAAACTTGTGTACGGAAGCCACTTTGGTGCCAAAACTTCCATTTGGATCACTTTAATGCCAAATCGGAGAAAAAATAATCACTTTGGTGCTAATTTTAAATACTTTTTAGAAATTCCGGCCAAATTAATACGTGGCATTTATAATTAAAATTTTAATCTTTGTTGGATTCTTTTAAAAAAAATTAGTCTCACGTGGCATTTCCATGTATATATTTCGATTTTTTAAATACTTTTTATGAATTTCTACTTAAAAGATCATTTTTTCAAAATTTTGACATTAAAGTGATCCAAATGGAAGGTTTGGCACCAAAGTGGCCTCCGTACACAAGTTTTGGCACCAATGCTATTCTTACCCCAATAAATCTCTAATGAAAGTTACATAAGATCATCTACATCAACCCCTCATAATGTTTCCACTTCTTATCATTATTGTCGTAGTGTTTTTTGGACAATAGAATTAAACAACTCACTAGGTTTCTTCGACTCGACTGAAAACATGTGTTAAGTTATAAAGTTCACATAAAAACAAGTACAAAAAAACTGAGCAATTGCATAGTGCTTCCCTAAATTCTAAATTTTTTAGGGAAAAAGTCACTAAAAATCTCAAACTATATTAACTATAATACATTTATCATAAACTTGTACTCATATAACACATTATTCTCCTAGTGTTTTTCGTCAAAACACTGCCGTTAGGTTTCTTCCTACATGGAAAAATTGTCAGTTGAAGTTGGCATTATTAATGTACAAAAAAATAAGTGGCACCACACAAGCATCACATCAGAAATTTTTTAAAAAAAGTCAAAAAAAATTTCAAAATATGGGAACCTATAAGAGCTCAAGGACCATGAACTCTGCCTTGGCGTCAAGCTCAAGCTCAGATCTGGGCAAGGTCCATGTGCTGCTCGAGCGCGACACCATCTGTGCCGCAAGAAAGATCCATCGTCTTTGACTTTGGGCGCACTTCTTCCAGCTTTCCCTCAAAGATCCATCGTCTTCTTGGATCTTCTCTTCTGTAGCACGAACCAAAGTTTAAGTTTTCAATCCATAGAGAGAAGGAAAAATATTAGGGATTGGTCTCAGAACATCGATCTGGAGAAGCTTCTTTTCTACTGCAAACACCGCGCCAAGGTCCTCAGAGACGACAAGGACATGGCTAACGTCACTTGGTGTCTCTGCCGCCCTTGAAACCCCCTTGACCATTTCCAATCTCTCTCTCCTCTAATTCCGATTTCTTCTTCTTTGGTTTTTTAGTTTTTCCTTTTCTTTTTGATATTTTTTTTCTGATGTGGCGCTCGCGTTGGTGTGGCACCACTTATTCTGGAAAAACATTAATAACGCCGTGTCAGTCGCCACGTGGGATTTTCAACAGCGGTCTTAGTATGCATGTCACAAGGGTAAAAGTTAGGGATTTTTTGTATCTCAAAAAAATTTTGTATGAATATATCATAGTAGATATAATTTAGGTTTTTTGTTGGTTTTTTTTCTCGAAAACAACAATCTATTCTTGTCCAATATTATAATTTGTTCCAGAAAATGATACGGGCTTTAAACCAATAATGAATCTTCATTTAAATATAATCAACATACTAATACTAAGTTTCTTATATGCATTTCCCATCGAAAAATGTTGATATTTATTGGTCGAGTTCGGTCCAGGGGTACTTGCTTGAAAACCCCACTACGGTATATAATTACCCAATCAATCTTAAACTTATTGTACGGATGTCAATTCAGTCATAAGTTTTTCAATTTAGCCAATTTAGTTCTAGACCCTACATGTGTTATGACTTGCTTGACTCAAACTCAAAAAAATCATATTACCAAGAAAATCTAAGCATGTTGGAATTTTTTTGGTTCACCCCGAAAATTGTGTTTTGATTGCATGAATCTTATAAATGAATGATTAGAGGGCAATTGATAAGTGATCAACCAAGTGTACTTTACAAATTTTCAAAGCAGAGCATCGTACCAAAAATTAATGAAGATCATTGTGTTGCTTTGTTTGCTTCTCAATTTTTTCACTTCAATGTCAAAGCTCCAGTCCAAAGTTTACTTTATTCACGCTTGGTTTGGTGTACCTCCCCTTCAAAGGGGAGAAGGCGGCGATGAAACCCCTCCACGTTTTGCAGCTAATTATATGGTCGAACCTCTAATTCAAAAACTTACATTAGGAAAACAACTTAAGGCATCGAAACAACTTGCTCTTTCCAACTCATGACCCCTCACGAGTGACCAAAACTATTGCACAAATGTTGGTCGGTGTAAAATGACGTGAGATGTCCTTTAAAATGGACAAATTCTCGTCTCGACATGACATGAGTCTACTCAACGGTACATGACGAGCCAAGCCAACCTCATGAAACATTCTCAATCAAATCGTGTCTTCTATTGCTCAATCAAATCAATGAAACAAATATCAAATAAGTACTAAATCTATTACACTATTTAGTCTTAAATCTCTTAATTTGGCTAATTTAGTCCTAAATCTTTTGACAATTTGCCAACATAGTTCATCCAGCTAATTTTTGCCAGAAATTGATTATGTGGACGTCAAGCGTCCCCACGCCAAGACGACAGAGATGATGACGTGGAAAATTTTTTTTTTTTTTTTTTTTTTATTGTTAAGGGTCGGCAGGAGGCTGTCAACCACCAGCCGAGGCCTAATGACCCTTGCTGGCCACTGGGCAAGGGCTTGCAAACCCAAGGACAAGGGCTCACTGCCCTCACTTAGTGGCCGATGGGGGTCGCTGGGCCTCAACCGATGGCCTTAACAAAAAAAAAAAAGAAACAAAAGAACTTCAATAAAGTTCAAAAAAACTAAAAAAATTCAACGTCGTTGTTGATCATGTCATGTAAGACGACCAATGTTCACAACATCAATTTTCCAATCAAATTTGGCCGGATAGATTCCGTTGGCAAATCGTCAAAAGATTTAGGACTAAATTGGTCAAATTAAAATATTTAAGACTGAATTGATACAAGTGCAATCAATTCAGGACTGTTTTTGGTAATTTTCCCTCAAATCAATTAGGTAAATTCTTATCTTGCACCATGCCTCTCGGCTTCAATACCAGATCTCATGTCCTGTTCTGCTTGGAAGGCTTGGATCTCCTCTTCCATTGCCTTCTTTCATTCTTCCTTGGCAGATCCTGCCCCACATGAGGATAGTTCTCATGTGCTTGTTGGTCTCGTCTTCGAACTTTTCTTTCCCCAAATGAACCTAGCGGCTCATCTTCTTCTGTTGAGTTGGGAATCTCTTCGTCATTGGAGATGAAGAAAGAGAAAAATTACCTGCTAAGGGGGAACCATCTGTTCATATTTCCAAAAGAAATCTATATGCCATTAGATTTTGAAATTTGTGAAATTCTAATACTTGAAACGTGGGATTTTCATTATATTGAATGCAGGTCCATTTACGTTCGATTACGAGAAATCTACCAGAGACAGACCAATTCTAAAATTGCATGAATATTCATGGACAAAGATAACAAGAATTGATTTTTTTTTCCCATCCCGCAGGTAATTTGTGCTACAAGACCCTCATTATTTGATTTGACAATGCTGAGTATTTCGAATAAATGAACCGGCCTTGAACCGCTAATCACGAAAAATATAGTGATATTTTCTCGTCCCGTTGGCTAATTCTGCTGATTGGAACATCGGCTAGTAGTCATGGCCACGGCCGGTTTTGGCCCGGAACCGGCCTGGGTCAAACCCGGGACCGGCCCTTTGACCGGACCATGGTTTGGAACGGAACAGCCCGTGGCCTACTGGGCTCGGTTCAGTTCGATTGAACCGGCTTCAAAAAAAAAAAAAAACTACGATAACTCTCTCTCTCTCTCTCTCTCTCTCTCTCTCTCTCATGTGCTCTGCAAATCTGCATTTTCTTCTTCTCCTTCTCCTTCTCCTTCTCCTTCTCCTTCTTCTTTTCTCCGCCCGTCCCTGTCTTCAGATCGGCCCCCACCGCAGCCCATCGCCCCCGCCCATGGCCGCGGCCTGCCGACGCGCCGGCGCCGGCGGCCCCTCCTCCTTCCCCTCGCTACCCTACGCCTCCTCCCCTTTTTTCCTTCCGCCCCGCCCCGTCTCCCGTCGGCCCCCCACCGCTGCCGTCGCCACCCATGGCCGCAGCTGCCGACGCCAACGCCCCCTCCTCCTCCCCTCCTCCTGACGCTGGAGGAGGAGGACCCCATGCTCCTCCTCCCCATCCCCATCCCTCCCGGCCCCCTCCTTCTCCCCCTCGCCGCCGCCCCCGTCTCCCACTTCATCTCCTCGCCGTCTTGAACCCCGCCTCCGCCACCGTGGCCAAGGCCACGAAGCCCAAGCGATAACCGACGGAGGACCAAGTCTGTAATTTTTATTTTATAATTTATTTTATTAATTTTTAAATTACGAACCGGAACTGGCCCAGAACCGCTGGTTCCGAACCGGAACCGGAACCACCCCCTTGTGGTTCCGATTCCAGTTCATACGTGGCCACGAATCGGAACCGCTGGTTCCGCCATGACTATCGGCTAGCAAGTTATTAGGGTCGTGATTAGCTATGCTCACACAGGTGGCGAATATCATATTCCTAGATCAGCCTGTCGGAACCGGATTCTCCTACGCAAATAGCTGGGAAAGCTACAAAATGAACGACAGCGTTTCGGCCACTGAATCTTGTGAATTTCTGAGTAAGGTAAAGTGAAAAGAAAATCTTCATACATAGGAGAGCCTCTACATAATTAAAACTCGCGATTTCTTTTTATCTTTTGTCTTTGTTGTTTGAGCTGAATTATAGTGGCTCAAGCTCCATCCTGAGTTCCTGAGCAACCCACTCCACATTGCTGGGGATTCTTATTCGGGCGTCATTGTTCCAATGGTCACTCTGCAGGTTAGTAAAGGTACGGTTATTTATTCAATTTTTTATTCTGTTTGCTCGTGGTTATGCATTCATACACGTGATTCTAGATCTTAACATTATATTTTCTGAAAATTTTTAAGTTAAAAAAGGAACAAATTACCAAAGAAATTCTTAAACTTATTACGCTTGTACAAATTCAGTCCTAAACTTTTTTATTGTGCTAATTGGGTTCTAAACATTTCACATTTTGCCAATTGAATTTTTGCGGTCAATTTTAACCGGAAATCGTTGGCGTAGATGTCGGCCGTTTTACGTGACACGCCCATTGCAGATGTAGACATTTTTAAAAAATATTTTATTAATATTTTATAATTTTTATAATTTTTTTGGCTTTTTCTCTTTTCTTTCCATTATTATTATTTTTGGACTGAGGGAGGGTTGAAATGCCCTTGCTTGATCTGGGTGTTGTGGCACTCGCCTAGACCCAACAAGGGCCACAACACCTCTCCTAGCCCAGATCTGGTGAGGGTGTTATGGCCCTCGCTTTGGTGAGCAAAAAAAAGTAAAGAAAAGAAAAGAAAAAAAACTAAAAAGATTATAAAAAATACAAAATATTATTAAAAATATCCATGTGAGCGCCAACTATGTCACGTAGAAGCGGCCAACATCCACGTTAGCGATTTTCGTGGAAAATTGACCGGATGAACTCAATTGGCAAAATGTAAAATGGTTTAGAACTAAATTGACATAATTAAAAGGATTATGATTGAATTGGCATAAGTGTAATAAATTCATGACTTTTTTTTTATACTTGTCTTGTTAAAAAAGTCAAAGTGTGTACACCCCCAAAATGTATTTTAAATAAAAAAAAGAAAAAATTAAAAGTTAATTCATACACGTCCTAACTCTAGAGACTAAGATAGGAAGTTGTGTACGCTTGAAATCTGGAAAATCATATTACCATTTCACACATATAAAAAGGGCAAAAGCCATCCAAAATCCTAAACTATGCCCATTGTGATATATTTATCATAAATTTTTTTTTTGTGATATCAAAATCCCAAACTTGTACCTGTAACATATTTGCTTTCCGTAAAAGTTCGATCAATGAGAACTGTTAAAAATATGCTTACATAGACGTCAAAAAGCAAACAATATTAACATGGCGTTCATGTGGATGAAGTGAACCATGACAGAGCGTAAATATGTCACATAGGTACAATTTTTGATTTTTTATGTCACAAAAATAATTTTATGATAAATGCGTCATAGTGGGTATAATTCAGGATAAATGTGTCACGGTTGGCATAATTTGGGATTTTTTTTTATGGTTTTTCCCATATAAAAATGTAATTTTGTAAGCTTCTATGTGTTTAGAGTGTCTATAGAAATAGTTTTCCTTATGGTCCAAAAACATGTTTTAATCTTTGATCCATTATGGGATCCTAGCAGGAAACGAAGCCGGTTTGAAGCCTAAAATGAATCTTCAGGTAACTTTCACCATCATCACATTAATGCACTGCTCCTTCATTTGCATTTCCATTTTGATTTAATGGGACTTAATCAGTTGAATTCGATTTAGGGCTACTTGCTCGGAAACCCTATGACAAATCCAAACAGTGATGTCAATTCAAGAGTTGCCTTTGCTCATTTGAAGGCTCTTATATCCGATGAGCTATATGAGGTGGGTATCTGCTAGTTGGATTAGATGCAGATAGCGCATCATTATGTATTTCGGGATTATTTTTGCCACATCGATTATTTCCCCACTAATCACTTATTTTATGGGGATAAACATACTGGAAGTGATAAAACTTGTTACAAAAGTGTAATTGAGTCATAAAACTTTTAAAAAGTATAATTAAATCGTAAAACTTGTCAGCATTTTTCGTTTGTCAAGTTAGACAAAGTTAATAGAAGGACTTGATTACACCAACTCACAAGTTTAGGATTTGATTATATTTTTTGAAAGTTTTAAGACTCAATTGTATTTTCATGACAAGTTTTAGGATTTGATCGTAATCATTTTTAGGGCTTTCAGTATATTTATTTTAATTTTTATGTAATATTCGACCCACAAAATAATGTTGACCTTTTTGGTGCATTTCAGTCGGCGATCATTAATTGCAATGGCGACTACGTAAACGTTGACGAAAGCAATGCCGACTGCGTCGATGACCTTAAAGTTGTCACCAAGGTTGGTGGGCATTCATTCTGTTTTCTTTTCTCTCCTCTATTTATTTCTCCTTCTTCTTTTGCCCTTTTTTTCTTATCAATTTATTTTTTCTTATTGGAAATTTCATGTGTTGAACATTGAGTTTTGCTAATTTTAGTGCCTGCGGAATATATATACAGCAAACATATTGGAAACCCACATGTGCGTCTATGACTCCGAAATTGACGGTGCGTGCTGCATGGGGCCCCAGCTTAATAAACGAAGACCGTTCGATTCTCCATCTTCCCCCGGTGGAATCTCCCCGGGTTTGGTGCCTGGTAAGTATCAGATTGTTTTTCTTTTTACCTTTTGGCCACATTTTTTTTCAGTAAAAAATACCCACCAACTTCTAAATTGAATGTTTCCTTTCTACTTTTTACTTAATTTTTTTTTTTGCTAAAACTACTTTTTTTTTTAAATCATGTGGCATGCGCACTTTTTTTATACTCCAAGTACCAAAACTTTAGGAAAAATTACAAAAAAAGACATAAACATATTGTATGATGATAATTCGATCCTAAATCTTTCAATTTGATCAATTTAATTATAAAAATTTTAACAATTTGTCAATATAGTCATTGGAAATTGCTGACATAGACAATTTTTGTAATCTTTTAAAAAAATTCGGCCTAATTAAAAAAAAAACACCAACTTTATCTTGAATGACAATTCTAGCTTGAACTTTTTTTTATCTCATAAAAAAAATTACCAACTTTCACTTAAATCTTAAATCTAGCTCAAATAATTTGAAAATTTTATATCACGGGGCTAGATTTGAGATTCGAGTAAAAGTTGGTGCATTTTATTGAGACAAAAAAAGTTCGGACTAGAATTGTCATTAAAGGTAAAGTTGGTGCTCTTTTTCGGAATTAGCCCTATTTTGAATCTTTTTTATAATTTTTCATTTTCATTTTTCTTTTCATCGTGGCCGGCAAGGGTCGCAGCCTCGCCTAGGCTCTTGTCAGCCGTGTTGGGCGAGGGCCATGACAAGAGGTGGGAAATAGGTTGATTGGGTTAAGTTTGGGTGGGTTATAAATGGGTTCTACCCAAATCCACCCTTTTAACTCACATTGGCCCATCTTTTGCTAAACAATTTAGGTGGCCTATACATGACCCAACCCAAATCCAATTAAGCGAAAAAACGATCTGAATTGAACAAAGACTGAGATGGCTAAGGAAGGAGATCGAGATGGGAGTAAAATAGCGGACATCCACAAGATGAGGCAAGAAGATGTGAGAGACGCCGGATCGATGCATGGAAGCAACCGCCGGGCCACGGCCTTGGCGAAGTCCTGCACCAGCGGAGCAGCATACCCTACAGCTTCACCAGCATGGCCATCGCCAGCTTGTTCAGAACTAGAGCAATCGGCTACTTCATGCTCTACCAGAAATTTCTCCCACAAATTAACGAAAACAACGTGCTCTGAACGACTCACTTTGTTAAAATTTCCAAGATTACCCAACGAAACGGATCAGACTTAATAAGAAACACAAAAACGACTATTAGGAATTTCATTTCATTTCACCAAATTAAAAATGTGAATCTGGTCACCTTCTTTAGTAATTGATGTTGGCATAAGCAGAGAGCCTCTCCGGTCAGCCTGCAAATCCTCCTCTTTGTAGAATCTCCGCCCCATCTCCTCATAAAAACTTAATCATTCAAGTTCCAATTGAGCAACACCCACTTTACCCTCGCATGCCCCATCCTCGTCGCCTGCCTCGCCATCGTCTCAGTAGCAATGGCCCTAGCCCTTCCTCCGGTAACATTTCCTCACGAACAGGTCCTCTATGTAGAACCCAAGCTTCACTAGGAACGTCGAGTAGTTCAGGAAGAACAGGATGAACCCAACGGCCACGGCGCTGCCACCGTTGGCTCTGGTTTCGAAGATATTGTTCTCGAGTTCCTAGATGGGGAGGTTGAAGTTGATCGTGTGGACAATCAGGGCGAATGCGGGCACGGTGAAAAGGTTGGTACATGGGTTTTGCGGCGGCAAATAGTGAGCGAACTAAGGAGAGAGAGTGAGACCATAGAAGAGAAAGACCTGTTTTGCTGGACTAGGTGCATTTGAAATCTGCTTTGCCAAGGGGCTACAGCCCCTTAGGCAAATGCAACTACCGTTTGACAAAGTTTTTGGAGAGTTTTAGGGAAATGCAATAGCATCTACAAGCCTCTTAAGACCTTTAACTCAAAGCAAGTTCGGAGGTACTTTGAGCTTTGAGCTTTGAGAATTTCAGGAATGCAAATACATTTTTTTCCTTCCCACTTTACCTTCGCTAATCTTTCATAATTCTGGAAATGTCCCAAGCCCCACACGACATGGTCGATGATGATTCAAGCTATCGGCGATACTCTAGCTAAGAAAAATGCTGCTAGCGACAAGCCAGATTTGGCACCGGCAGCCTTGCCTAAGGTTTGGCGACCTTAGGCGAGCTAGATCTAGTGTCGGTAGCTAGATTTGGCCTCGCCTGATTCTTATCAGAGGCTCGCCAGCTGCTAAGTCCTTCGCCGGTTTTGAGTTTTTTTTTTTTAAAAGAAAAAGCGCTTTACAAACTTAATTTCCAAATGCCATTTAAACCAAATTATTTTCTCAATACACCCTAAAATTACAGTTTACTAAATACTATTTGTATTTTGGAAAACCCCTTTAACCTAAAGACCTTTGAATTTTTTCAAAGATTTTCCCTAAAAACCGAACCGAATGCACCCTAAATGGGTTCGAATATGGGTGATAAGTAACTCCATCACAACCTGCTTTCTTGGGCTTAAATTTTTTCTTAAACCATTTTTACCTGTTTCATAAAAAAACCAATTACCCATATAAAATTGGGCATCCTGAAATTGAGCTACAAAATGGATCATGAACCCATTTTTTGCTGGCTCTAGCTACGACCCTCGCTAGCCACCAGCAAGTGCCTAGGTAAGGGCCATGACCCTCACCAGCAGCTGACGAGGGCTGCAAGCCCTCAACCAGTGGCCGGCAAAAAGAAAGATGAAAATAAAAAAGAAAGGAAAAATTAAAAAAAAAACATATTTTAAAGATTTGCAAAAATTGTCGACGTCAGCACAGGTTATGCCATTTAGGATGACCAACGTCTATGTTAACGATTCTGGTCAAAATTGATCGAAAGGACTATATTGACAAATCGTTAAAAGGTTTAGACTAAAATGGTTAAATTGAAAGGTTTAAGACTAAATTGACATCTGTATAATAGGTTTAGGATTTTTTTGGTAATCATCCCTAAAACTTTCATAATTGTGTGGAAAAGATTCAATGAGAAATTGCACTGAGATACCTCGAATTTTCTGTTGCTGAAAGAGTAAGCAAGTGTCAAAATGAGATGAGGACTAGATATAAGGAAAGCACCTTGCGTCTTTCTCTCTGCACTGAACCCTAAAAGATCAGTTTACTCCAACATCTACGTCACAAGGGATGAGTTATCTTGGTGCATGATAGCCTAGAAACTCCAGCATTAGGTAATTTGTGACCTGAAAGCACCCATAAAACAGAAAAAATCATTGCGATCCAACTTATCTGTCCCCGATTTGAAACTTTTCCCTTAGACATTCCATGCATATATCTAGGACACAGATAACGAAAAAAAAATCAGAAAGGGTCTTTATTGGTTATGATAGTAGCCTATATCCGGTAGTGTAAACTACTACAGTTTTACTTTTGATATAAGCATTTGAGAACACAATCTCTTTTCTCGTTCATTCAATGGCACGGGTAAAACAATTTGAATATCATCCATAGAGATACGGAATACTTTTACTATTGCTTTTAACAAAAAGATCCAGCAAACAATAACAAGCACCGGTAGCGGCAAAACCAATCAAGCCTACTCTAGATATTAATTGATTAATTGATCAAGCAACGGCAAGAGCAAAAGATAATCCAGCTTTTGGTAATCCACGTCAAGTTATTTTTCTAACATGATGATTCATCAAGCATGGAATATAAATTTTTTAAATTTGTATGACAAAAAGAGAGACTAAGTCACTAAATTGCATTACTGTGATTCGGAAGGATTGGTATGAATAACTAAAGTATCAACCAACAAGTGGAAGTTCAATTTAATGAGCACAAACTTGGGCATTCTCCTAACCTTCAGCAGGAAATCAAATGAATCTTAAAGTTTGAGCAAATGTGTCCATCATACAGGTCTAGAATCTATTCAAGCGCTTCCAAAAGAACAGGCAACAATGGAGTTTTCCCATCTGGCTTGCTAATTTGCAAATTAAGGCAAACAATCCGAATATATGGGACTAAAAATATCATTTGGACGCCTTGTGGCTATCAATTGATGGGCACTCAAATATCTGTAGCTCACTTTGCTCTAATGTATGGGTATGGTCGTTTTTTTGATAAGGACCCACCTGTTGAACGTGCCCACGTTTTATGCAAGTCTAAGAAATGAAAGTTCAGTGCCGACCGACTGCCCAATTGTCCTGGCCTAGCCACTGATTAGCTTTTTGACAAGTGATGTATAAAACGCGGACCCCGCGGAAGCCCCAATTCCCGTTAATTTGGCGACATCGAGATCCATGAAAAATCAACTAAGTTGTGGCAATCATGCACAATGGTCACTCCAATCGACAATGATACATCCGTGTTTTGATTTTGTGGCCTAAGATCTCCTCTACAAACCACAAGGGGGATCAGGGAAAAAGATATCATAGGTGTTGAAGGTGTAAATTTGGACCAAGATGTGGATTTATTAGTTGGGTTGATGCAAAAATCACTCAATCGCGAAAGATTGTGTTCAAAAAATTTCTAGTGCGCAATGTCAAAGAAAAAATTGTTCCATGGAAGCTAAAGTGAGAGCTCTCAAAACACAACTGAAACATGTGAAAGAAGATGCCGCAAAGCTCCACCATTTACGGACACTACTAGAAGAGTATTATGCAACTAGTAATCTACTAGCAGAAGTACATGCCCACTTGTTAAAAAGAACGGTTGTTGTAATCTACAGGGATATTTCAACTGGGTAAATAGATTATTCCGTTAGTATGTTATAAATACATGTTGTTACTCATCAAATCTCAAACAATGTTAATAATTGACTAGGAATTTATAGTATTAAAATAATTATTTAGTTAGTAAGTTATAACCGTTAACCGACATTACGAGTAAAGTAGGTAAGCAATTCGTGTTCTTGTAGCGAAAAAACAGTCTACTTGGAAAATTCAAAAACAATTGGTAATCTAATAATGGATTGAAGCAAGTTAAAATTGTTATTTCTTTGTTAACTCACGGACAATTGACTGGATCAATAAGTTATCAATCAATATTTACCTATAAAAAATATTTCAAATTCATTATCGGTTGTTCAAATTTACCATACGCAGAACAAATTTCTGTTCTGTGGTGCTCTTTGACGTCACCTAAGCCGACAAACGTGTTTCACCTCATATCGTGCAATAATTGAGCCGGCAATAATTAGTGGCCTGTGGTCCCTCTTTGCCTGTATAAAGCAATGACCAAAAAATGAAAAACTAATACCCACTAGCTGCAAAAAGGATTAGTGCTTCGCAATCATCTGCTTTTTTCGATTCTTACTCAAACATCAATGGCACACCAGCAATTTTCTTCGCAGTCCGCCATAGTAGGCAGTGAAGAACATGACCGGGAGGCCATTGATGAACTAATTGCTTCACTGCCCCAAAGGAAAGGTGTGGTTCGTCCTTTCCAGTCCCTCTACCAAGACTTCTGGTGCCCAACCTACCTGCTTCCCAACGTGATCGCGTTTCAGCGGCACTTCCAAGCCAAACACAAGGACATTGTCCTGGCCTCTCAGCCCAAATCAGGGACCACCTGGCTAAAGGCCTTAGTGTTCTCCGTTGTTAACCGTTCCCGCTTCGGCATCTCCAACACGCCCTTGCTCACTTCGAACCCACATGACCTCATCCCTGGCTTCGAGCAGCAGCTGTACGGAAGCAACCCGAGGCCCAACCTTGACAGCCTGGCAGAGCCGAGGCTCTTCGCAACGCACATCCCTTACCCATCCTTGCCGGAGTGCGTCAAGCCGTCGGATTGCCGGATCATTTACATTTCCCGGAACCCATTTGACACTGTGGTTTCATCTTGGCACTTCTACCTCGAGACTGCACAGTCGAATGACCAGCCGAAGTGGTCCTTGGAAGAACATTTCGAGATCTATTGCCAAGGGAAAATATCGTACGGGCCCTTTTGGGATCATATGATGGGCTATTGGAAGGAGAGCTTGGAGAGGCCACACAAGGTGTTGTTCCTCAAGTATGAGGACTTGAAGGAAGATATTGTAGGGCAGTTGAAGAAGGTGGCCGAGTTTGTGGGGCTTCCCTTCACTGA
Organism: Syzygium grande; assembly: GCA_024733475.1. Classification (NCBI taxonomy): domain Eukaryota; kingdom Viridiplantae; phylum Streptophyta; class Magnoliopsida; order Myrtales; family Myrtaceae; genus Syzygium; species Syzygium grande. The sequence continues at coordinate 23,433,759 of JAMXDD010000009.1, read as the reverse complement.
GGAGGAAGAGGAGGGAGGCATGATTGAAGAGATAGCCAAAATGTGTAGCTTAAAGACCCTCAAGGACCTGGAGGTCAACAAAGCCGGCAAAATACCAGTTATGAATATCAAGCTTGAGAACAGAAGCTTTTTCAGGAAAGGCGTGGTGGGGGATTGGGTTAAGCATCTCACTCCTTCCATGGTGGATCGCCTCAATAGCATCATGCAAGAGAAGATGAGCCCCTTTGGATTGGAGTTTAAAACACGTTGAGTGTTAATTAATTTCACTTTCTCGATGTGTGTCATTAGAAATAAACGAAATTAATAATGGAAGGATCTGCAATTCTCCTTTTTGGTGTAGTGTAGAGAACTCAAGGTTGAGAAGAGAAGTTTATTCAGAAAGGCGAGTTGGGTGATTGGGTTAACCATCTCACTCCTCCTATGGTGGATCGCTTCAATAGCATCATGCAAGAGAAGATGAGCCCTTCCGGGTTGCAGTTCAACACATGTTGAACATGTTGGTTTCTTTCGACCCCTTCTTTCTCTATGTATAAGTAGAAATAAATGAAAGCTAAATCGAATGGTTTTCCCGGTCAGCTTGTCATGTCGTGCTTCTCCTCGTTATTTGGTTAGTGTAGAGAAAGAAAAAGAATCATTCCCAATTGAACTAAAGAAACCCTGACTTTCTCTGGGCTAAAGACCAGACAAGTATGGGATGCTGATCAATCGCATTCTTTTGTTCAATTAAAACATTTTTGATCTGCAATCTTAATATTGAAACTGCTGATCTCTATGTCTTGTGTCCCAAAATCACAACATCGACCAACGAAAAACTCCGAATATTTGACAAACAAGAATCCCATTATATGAGCAAGGACAGCTCTACTGATCTATTTAAAAAGAATAGGATTTTTTTTCCATGCTGGTAAATATTTGAAAATGTTTGTGTGAAAAAACTATTGGTAATACTGATCACCTAATTTTTTTGTAATTTCTTGATAACTTACCGACACTTTTATTGAATTGCAAACTTTTTTTGATAATTTACAAGGTTGTTATCTGTTACCAACTTTTATTTGTTTTTCTTATCTCTTATATTAATTTACTCATCTTTGTATACGTGACATACTAATTAATGAGTTACTTGCCGCCGCTCATTTGATTTTTTCTAGATTCATCAATTTTTTTCATCATTTATCAACTTTCTAATTTACCACCTCTTATACAAATTTGCCAATCGTTATCTGTGTGACTTACCAGCATTTCTCTTATTAGACTACCAACAAGTTTCGTTTTACTAGCTTTCATTTGAGTTGCTCACGATTGTGTAATTTATCAACTTTTCTATTGAATTACCAACTTCTATTTTTTTTTCTACCAACATGTTAAATAAACAACTCTTTTTAGAAATATCAACCTTAGAGTGGTAACCAAGGGTGCGCATGAATACCATTATGTGTCTTGGGGCCCATTCGAGCAGAAATGATTTTTTTTTTATGCCAGGTAAACAATTTACGAGTATTTGAAGGCGTTTGATAAACTGTCCAAAATTTCTATTCCTAGAGTAGAAAAGAATAGAACTGTGTTTGGTAACTACACAAAATTTCTGTTCTCAAATAATATTTTAATAATATTTTGAATTGCTTATTTTTTTTTCTTTCTACCCATTTTCTTCTTTGGCCATGGCGGTCGTTCCGGTCGGTCGGTCAGCGGGCCAGCCCAAACCCCAATGAAAAACAACACAAAAATAAGAAAAAGAAAAATAAGAAAAAAACCCGATTCTCAAAATTGTCTTGAGAAATAAGAAAGAACTTTTTGTCTTCCATTTTCTCTTCAAAAACTTTTTCCGGTACAAATTTTTGCAAAAATGTGCCCAGGAACAAAATGTTTACCAAACGCATTTCTGTTCCCAAACTATTTCTGGGAACAAAAGAACGGAAATTTTCATTGTTTGGCACATTGCCAAACGAGCCCCAAATTTCCTCTAATCAAATTATAAACTAGCTTTGGGCTAACAACTCTTATTTGTTAGTTATCAATATTTATTTATTTTTAATTACCAACTACTCTTATTTATGAAAGAACCTATCTTATCTTTTACAAATTTTTATTTAACTTTCTTACCAACACATTAAATTACCAAATTTTATTTGCTTGAGTTACCAACTTTTTGCAATTGAATAATTCATTAGTTTTCGGATAACAACTCTTCTTTAAGTTATTTATCAATCTTATTTTCTTTATTTACCAATTTTACTTATTGCTCACCAACCTGTATGTGTCTTGCTTATCAATTTTATTAATATACCAGTTCATTTTAAAAAGGTTGATCATCCTTCAAGTAATTAAATTTCTTGCCCTATCGGCCAAAAGAGAAATATCCCTTACCCTTAATTGAGAGTTTTGAGGTTGATTGCTCATACATAAAGGATTAAAGTATAAAATGGTAATCTACTTTAGCCCCCAACACCCTCCCCTCTCTTGATCTCGATCTCGATCTCGAGCACGTCCTAGTAAGTGAACCAATTTACAACTCTCTAGCATTGAAATTCAATCTCCTGATGCACGCTTCACATTGGCATCTGAGTGCTAAATCTGCTACTTAGTCGCCAAATATCAATTATCCAATGATGGACAATTTTGGTTCCTATCAATTAAAGGTCTGAAGCAGCTTCTATTAGCTGCATTCTGCACTCAAGAATCATGACAAGTCTCATCATAGCACAAATCCCTTAATTGCGATAAGCCATCCATGAGTCTCGAAGCACAAGTGCTAAGGGGAGCAAACCTTGAAACAGTATCAGGACACTTCAAAACTTGGCCTAAAATGCTTATTTTGATCCTTCTCCGCTATTTCTTGATGAACACTCAAAGCTTAGTAGCTATATATGTGGATGCTCGAAAGAGACTTGGCAACTTACTCTTATAGAAATGAAAAAGAAAATTTTGAGCAACAGCATCGATGTTTGATTACGATAACTCAAAATAGTTCTACTCAAAAACTTGATTATGGACGTGCTAGAAAATGAACAAATATTTGATGGTACTGAGGGTGCATTTGGCAACTTGCTAAATAGTAACTAATTCTGTTCTTTTGTTCCCAGAATCAGTTTGGGAACGGAAATCCGTTTGTTAAATTTTTTGTGCCCGGGCACAATTTTTACAAAAAATTGTACCCATAATCAATTTTGGAACAGAATCAAGAAGAAAAAAAAAAAGTAGCTTTTTGATTTCGGAACAATTTTTCCAGAACTGATTCTTCTTGGTTTTCTTCCTTTTTTGGGTTTGTTATTGTTCTTTGGCCTCACCACCCATCCGGCCGGTTGGTTTGGGCGGCCGGCCATAGGCGTTTGGGCGGCGGGCGTCACGGTCCCCATTGGTGTTGGTGGCCGGCGAGGGTGGCTCGCGGCGGAAATTTTCATTGCGGAGCCTCGCCTAGCCAAGGCGAGGCCAACCAAATTTTTATTTCTTTTCTTACCCACATTAAATTACCAAATTTTAGAAGGCAACTTTTTGCAATTGAATAATTCAGGATAACAACTCTTCTTTAAGTTATTTATCAATGCTGCCCCTTGGCCATTTTTGTTGGTCTGTCCCGACCATATGCCAAGGAAAGGAGGGGAAAGAAAGGGAAAAAAAAAAAAAAAAAAGAAAGAAATATTAAAACATTCAAACTATTATTAAAATATTATTAATAAAAAGAAATTTTGTGTAATTACCAAACGCATTTATGTTCCTTTTCTATTCTAAGAACATAAATTTTGGGTAGTTACCAAACACCTTCAAATGTTTAGAAATTGTTCCCGGGCACGGAATAAAAAAGAATCATTTATGCCCATAATCTGTTTCTGTGCACAGAATAGTTGTCATGCAGCCCCTAAACCTGCCTTCTGGAGCATCTGCATGTCCCCAAATAAGGGTCTTCCACATTCATATCTTATGACACGAACCCTGTAATTGTAGTTTGAAAATCAACTGAGCCCGTGAAGGAGTTGTTACTCGGTATCATATGCAAACGTACAACAGTATGTTCAAGGGAAAATTGTTCAAAAAATCCTAAATCAATTATACGACGGTCAATTCAATCCTAAACATTTTCAATTGTGCTAATTTAGTCATAAACCTTTTGATGATTTGCTAATTTAGTCCTAAAAATTTCGATTGTGTTAATTTAGTCATCAACATTTTGACAATTTGCCAATTTAGTCCTTCTGGCTAATTTTGACTGGAAATCATTGACGTGGAGGTCTAGTCAGCATTGTCTATACTACATGGCATGGCCGGTGTAACATCCTCAATTTCAATCCCTAAGAAATGGCTATGGTTTAAGTTTGGTGGTTTTCCCAATCGGAGCCGCTTTTACTCTTGTTCTGGAAAACCCAGATACGGATCCTCTGTACCCCTTTGTTTTGTTATTTTTTTTGTAGACTTTTGTGATCCGAATTTCCAAACACATCCTCTTAAAAGTTTCTCCAAACATCTTGAAGTTTTACATAATTTAATTTTAGAATTTTTGGACTTGATATGAGTAGTACGATAGTCTATAAATGTTGACAACTAAATTCGCAAATAATTCTATCACATGTTTTCAGAATTGGAATAATATTTTTTTTTAATTGGAACACAAAAAAATGTTTTTTGCTTAGTGAAAATAAAAATAACTTAATTAATTAGATCTTTGTTGGATTATCATCTATATTGGTCAGATTTTCAGATTATTTTGATTCTCTACTTCATCACCCATTTCCCGTCAAGAAAACGAAAACACGTAGAAATTCAAGGAAAAGGACACCGCAAGTGCTATAATTTTTAAATGTTGCTCACTTAAGTGTCATAACTTTTGTAAGACGCTCACTTGAATACCATAACTTTTTTTACCGATTGCTTGAGTGCCATATCACTTTTAAAATGATTACTTGAGTGTCAAAACTTTTTAAAAACGTTCACTACGAGTTCTATACCATGTTGGATTTTTGGTACTTGGGTAGTCATTTTTTTAAAAATTTGACATTCAAGTGATTAATTGAAAGTTATGGCACTTAAGTGAACCTTTTTTTAAAAGGTATGGCACTTAAGATGTAGAAAAAAATGTTATGCCCTTCAAATGAGCGTCATACAAAAGTTATGTCACTTGTGATGTCTTTGTTCCTAAAAATTTATGTCCAAGAGAGATTGGAAAACAATAAGTCATGCTCACGTCATTGATTAGTAGTGACATCCAGAAATTATGTAAAATACAACTATGTTACGCTTTGATAAGTATCCATTAACGTCAAAATTCGGTTATTAACATCAAAATAAAGTATAATTTCGGAAAATAGTAATGACAAAGTTCCAAGTTCAATTTTGCAATCCTGTTTTTCCAATGTAGAGTTATAACTCTCTGTACTCCTATATTTGGGCTAGCGATAGAGCGGTTCAAGATGCTCTTCATATTCGAGAGGTACGTACGTAAATTGGTAAAATTAATTACATATACATCACTTTTTATTCTTTTTTTATCTATTTTTGTCTATGTTTTGTGATGTGTCCTATGATAAGCCAGGGGACTATTAAAATGTGGGTAAGGTGCAACGAGAGTTTATCATACACATACACTGTCAAAGAAGTAATTGACGTACACAAAGAGCTCATAAAAAGGGGAGTTCGGGTGCTTATATACAGGTAATGAAGCATCTTTATGCAATATGATTTATGCAATTAATTTTCTTATGATGTGATGTGTGTAAAGGTTAATTACTTAATTGCTTTGTGTATTCTTCTTTGTGCCATAACCAATCAACGGGATTAGTGGTGGTCATGACATGTTCATCCCATATGTTGGGACGATGGCCTGGATCGGAACAATAAATATGATAATTTCTCGAGATTGGGAAGCGTGGTTTGTCAATGGACAAGTTGCCGGGTTTATTTTTTTTTATCACAACCTTCTAACTATTGTACTGTTGAAACTTTTGACAGATTATCCCGTCACCCCTATGCTTATGTTGATTTTATCGAGTGAGGCTCCCGTATTTTCGATAATCGTGAAAGAATAAGCATCTCCATCCAAGTTTCCTTAGGGTAATAAAGAAAGTACATATATTTCTTTTCATTTTTGTTATATCTTTAATTTGGTATCTCAGTTGTCTGCTTACTTTGGCCTCTTTCTTTCTTGTAGGTATACTACGCTATATTCTTATTTACTATCTCTTTTATCGTACGCAACAGTCAAGGCAAGCAGATTCATATCCAATAATGTCTTATTTACAAACTCTTTTTTCTGAACTTTTTCCCATTTTTGTATTCTATATTTCATTCAATTTGGCTACTTAGAATTTGTGAGTCGTACGTTGAAAGTGTTATATGTAACTCCTTTGTCCAGGGAGGAGGACACAGCTCCAGAATACAAGCCCAAGGAATGTTTTGAGATGATTAATATGTGGTTCGATTATTTTTACATTTAGTTTGCTGTTGTAGCTCCCTTTTAATTCTCGGTTTTATACAATAAACATCGTTGATGTAATAAATTATTATAACACCTTTAGTGTAATAGAATCTTACTGATAACTTAATTCTGGTGGACATGAACTTTTCCAATGCCAAAGCCGAAGTTTCTTAATTTGCATGTATCTTATGCAATTGTATTTTGAATATAGGTAAAGAAAGTTTAATTTATTCCCATATATGACATAATACTTGATAATGAATTTACATAATAATAATTTATTTTCCAGTGTTCCTATTCGGCCACGATGCCGAAATAAATATCCTCTCTCATCACTACAAATTCCGTATTAGATTGATCTCACCCAGCATTTAGTTTGTAACACCTCAAATTACTTTTGTCACATAAGTTTCGTTATTGGATGGTTAGAGAGCACTTGATAAGTAACTAATTTAGTATACTTTACATTTTTCAATGCATCGTCACATCTCATACTACATATAATTGATATTTCGGAAGTCGAAATAACTAATATCTGGTGTTGGCTTTTATGCTACTTAATTTCTTTTTTGACGGAATTAATGTCAAAGCTCCAATTCTAATTTTGCCATATTCTCACTCCGTTTGGTGTACCTCCCCTTCAACGGTGAGAAGGGGCGATGGACCCCTCCACGTTTTGCAGCTAATTATATGATCGATCCCTCCGATTCTCAAACTTACACTAAGAAAAGAAATTGAAGGCACCGATGCAACGGGCACTTCCTAGCTCATTACACTCCTCGGTTGGCCAAAATTATTGCACAAATCTCGATAGTTATCAATTCACGCGAAACGCCATTTTAAATGGAAAAATTTCGTTTCAACATGACAAAATCTATTAAGCGGTACACGAGCCAAGCCAACCTCACACCTTTTGTATTTCTCATAAAATTGTTGCGTGGGGCGTAATCTATCAGACCGAGCCAATCACACAGAACACAAGTTTTCACGCGATCTCTAGCTTTGGATAGGCTCTGTCTACCGTATCATCCGCTAGCGAAGCCTGCATGATATTTCCTCTATATTTTATTGGATCAACCCCAATTAGGCACTAATCATCATACACTGGACACACCCTAGTCTTCCTTATATATGATGGATATGCATGATGAGCATAATCTTTGCAAGAGTCAAAAAAATTTCCCTCCATTCTCCAAAAGTATGAAGCTGTGGATGCTTCATTTTCTTGCTCTGTGTCTTCTCTTCCAATCTGGACTGTCACAAACAGTGGTCAAGTCTCTTCCCGGATTGCCCGGTGACCTCCCTTTCTATCTTGAAACTGGGTCAGTGAAACACCTCTCTCTCTCTCTCTCTCTCTCTCTCTCTCTCTCTCTCTCTCTCTCTCTCTCTCTCTCTCTCTCTCTCTCTACAGTTGTTTGTTTCTTTGCATTTGTTGCTGATTCTTTTCCTTTTTGTTGTAGATACATTGGAGTGGGGGAGTTGGAAGATGTGCAGCTGTTCTATTACTTCGTCAAGTCAGAGAGGAGTCCAAAAGACGACCCTTTGGTGCTGTGGCTCACCGGCGGCCCCGGTTGCTCCGCTCTCTCAGCAATCGTGTACGAGATCGGTATGTCCCCTTTCAAACCTCCCGCTTTTGCCAAACACGGGTGAACTGAAAACCGAGCAGGCCCGTCGGATCTTGTGGGACACCGTAATTTTGAACGGATGAATCTATCTTTTTAAAATCTCAACTCACGGTGAAATCTAACATTCGCATTTCGACCCACGTCATTCTAGTCATGAAGTTCTAAACACTGATAGAAACTCTAAACATAAAAAGTCAACCGAAAGGGCAAATACAAAACATAGTTCTCCTCTATGTGCCTTTGTCTAGCGGCTTTGGCAATTGTTAAGCGTAATGTGGCACGAGAAAGTTATAATAGGCAATCCCTTTTTGTCTTCTTGAAGTCAGTTAATACAAGCGAGAGTTGTCTGAACAACTTTTCTTGTGCCGCTACTATAAAACATAATAAATAGTACCTGAGCAGAATACCAAAGTGCAAGACATGATAGCTGCATATGGTATCAAAGTTTTCAAGAAATGCTCAAACACGGAATCAATCCCACTAATCTTGGAATAGAGATTGTTTTGATCAATCTAAGATCTTGTCGGATATTACTCGTTGCACTATTGAATAGACCTGTTAGGTTATGTATGAAAGCAAATCGAACTGAACTCGTCGGATAAATGTTCTAAGAATATGCTTAAATTTCAAAAGTGATTTGGAAAAGGCTAGCAGACGATGGGCTTTGAGAATGAATACCGCTCATGAATTTTTCTTTATAGTTTATCCTACTTTAACTCTCATATCTTCCTCAAACTTTTACTCTATTTCTTTGTAGAACATGAGAGTTGAATCCTAAAACTAAATGTCCTTACCCCACCCAATTTCCTTACCATTGGGCCGCGTGCCCAATGGATAAGTGTCATGGATTGTCTATTAAGTTTTAGTAGATCTAACTACTCTCGAGAGTGAGCTGAACTAGTAATTTCATCTCAATTCAATTTGATTTGGCAATTTTAACATTAGCCTAATTTTTTGGCAAAGCACTCTTTCAACTCGAAATGATTCTATTAAAATGAGAGCAGAAAGAATTATCCTTAAGAGCCGATCATGCTCGTGCGCACAAATTATGAATTTCTTTTCACATATATAACACATGGTGCTGAAACTAGGATTAAAAAGTTGATTGATGATAACACATGGATATTATTAATCTCTTACCAAACATAGAAAAAGCTATATTTGATACCTTTTATTAATATATTTGGCAAGATTCTAATTACCATCAGTTATTTTTTATTGTATGAATTCAGTAAAGATTGTGAATTTTTTCTTAAAAATGAGTATATCATTACAGTTTGAAATTTATGAATTCTAATACGTGAAATGTGACATATTCATTGCATTGAATGTAGGTCCATTTACGTTCAATTATGAGAATTCTACTAGAGACAGACCAACTCTAAAATTGCATGAATATTCATGGACAAAGGTAACAAGAATTGATATTTTTAATCTTCCTAGCTATGATTTTTGGTACATGACGCTCATAATTTGATTGGACAATCGCTAAGTATACCTAATCAACTAGCGGGGAAGGGCAAGTGTCAGGCCCAAAAATCATTTTCCCCAACCGCTAATCAAGATTTTATTTTTTTTTATGTCTCGTTGCTAATTCGACTGATCTGAAAGAGGGTTAGCAAGCCATTAGGCTCATGATCAGCTCTATTCACGGATTGGCAACTTAATGGAAACACAGGTGGCGAGTGTTATATTCCTAGATCAGCCCGTTGGAACTGGATTCTCCTATGCAAATAGCTGGGAAAGCTACAATATGAACGACAACATTTCGGCCGCTGAAACGTATGAATTTCTGAGGAAGGTAAAGTGAAAAATGAATCTTTCATGTAAAGGAGAGCCTCTACATAATTAAAATTTATAATTTCTTCTATCTTTTGGGTTTGCTGCTTGAGCTGTGATTTAGTGGCTTAAGCTCCATCCTGAGTTTCTGAGCAACCCACTCTACATTGCTGGGGATTCTTACTCGGGTATCACTGTTCCAATGGTCACTCTGCAAGTTGCTAAGGGTATGGTTGTTTATTCATTTTATTTTCTGTTTGCTTGTTCAATAAGCATTTATAGATGCGATTCTACTTGTCAACATTTAAATATTTTGAAGGATTTAGTATTAGTGTACACACCCCAAAATTAAATTAAACAATTGGTAAAACATAAAAGTCAATTTAGACCAGTCTTAACTTTCATAAAATATACTAACTATCATGTCTCTGTACACTGATTGGATAAAACTTCATCCTCAGAGCTATGACAAAAACTAATCACTTAACCATTCAGTCCAGAGTTTTCTTTTTCTTAGTCATTTACTTTATAGAATAATTCTTTATTTCTTTCCCAAGTTATGCATTTTAGACGTGAAAGGAAAACCAAAAGCCCAAGCAACATAGCCTACCGAGTATCGACACCAAATCAGGGTTCCAAACAATTAATTTGTGGGCTGTTAGTTATTCTTTAAGCTCATTGTTCCTGATTATTTTTCTTGATTTTTCAACAAAGCCTGTGTTTAAGGCTAACATGCTTTAATCTTGGTCCGTTATGATTTCTACTAGGAAATGATGTCGGTTTGAAGCCTAAGATGAATCTTGAGGTAACTATCACTATCATCACATTGACACATTGTTCCCTAATTCGCATTTCCTTTCCGAAATGATGAAACTTATCGGTCGAATTCGATTCAGGGTTACTTGCTTGGAAACCCTGCAACAAATATAAGTAGTGACATGAATTCAATAGTCCCGTTCGCGCATTTGAAGGCTCTTATATCTGATGAGCTGTACGAGGTAATGACTTCCACTGTGTTTATAGCAAATCGGGTGAAAAAAGTTCATGCTTTTCTTTATTGCATAGTGTTTGAAAAGATTATTTGATATGTATATTAGATGTATTAGATGTAGAACGTGTATTATTGTTTTGAGAATGTGAGACATTTTCAAAAAAATTCTTAAGTCACTTTGCGAGACTAATATCATTAGGGATAATGACACAAACAGTTCCTAAACTTTGATTAAATGTGTAATGTGGTCCCCGAACTTTTAATTTGTTTAATGTAATCCCTAAATTTTGGCCCAATGTGCAATATAGTCTCTGAACTTTTAATTTTTTTAATATGATCTCTAAACTTTTGGTACTTGTTCAATATAATCCCTAAACTATTTGAAAATATTTAATACAGTCCATGCACTTGAATTAATGAAAGGGCTACATTGAACATGATCATACAGTTTAAAAGTTCTGAGACGATATTGAATAAATTAAAAGTTCTTGCATCACAATGCATATCTAGTTAAAATTTAGGGACTACATTGCACATTGGGCCAAAGTTCGGGTACTGTTTGAGTCATTTTCCCATATCATTAAAAGTGAGAAAACAAAAAGTAAGAACGTGTGTTGTGGGATTTTTTTTTTCCCACGTCGATTCTTTCTCCATTAATCACTTATTTGTGTTTTGATATTGGACCCAAAAATATTTCCCTTTTGGTGCTTTCAGTCAACTAAAACTGATTGTAATGGCGATTACGTCGACGTTAACTTAAGCAATGCTGCTTGTGTCAATGACCTTGAAGGGGTGGCCAAGGTTGGTGGGCATTCATTCTGTTTTCTTCTCTTCTCTCCTCTCAATTTAATGTTTTTTTTTTTCTTTTATTGTCTTTTTCCCCTTTTTGATTATTGTCTTTTCTTGTTGGAAATTTCATGAATTGAAATTTTTTAATTGTCCTAATTTAGTGTCTAGAAAATATATATGAAGCAAACATTCTTGAACCGAACTGCTTGCCTCAGACTCCGAAATCAACGGTGGGCGGTACGTGGGACTCCGGCTTGATAAATCAAGACCGTTCACTTCTCCTTCTTCCCACGCCAGAAGCTCCTCGGGTTTGGTGCCGAGTAAGTGTATCAAATTTATGTTTTCTCTTTTTGCCATATTTTTTTCAGTAAATAATATGAGTCATGAATTGAAATTTACATTTTTTTCAGTAAATATTACGAGTCATGAATTGAAATTTAAATTTTTTTTTCAGTAAATAATGTGGGATGATGTTTTATTTCCACTAACCAGAAATTCGGTCCAAAGCCCTGATTTATGCTATAAATGTTTAACGCCCAATATCGATACTTTTTCTCTTTACGAAAACGTTTAAACATGCAATATTGCTCATTTTAAAAATCCTAAGCACCATGTATTATTAACCCACACAATTAAACTACATCTATTCATTACAATAAATAAAGTACTTTAATAATAATGCAACTTAATGTGAAGTCCCAAAATGAAACCCAATAAGATGTCGGGTAAAGAATATAACTCTGCCTTACTATAAAGCTTGGGACATGATCCCGGCCTGCGAGCTATACCAAAGTTAAATGTGCGCATAATTTTAAACTAAATAATGCATGCTTCCTTAAACAAACTAAGTGATGATCACATAATATTCAACGGTGACGAACTAATTAAGACCAAAAATAGATTAAACTAGCTCTATTCACGCAATTCACAACTGTAAGAATTATACTCGAAGTTTGAGTTTGAGTTTTTGCTTATCCTTTAACTCTAGGATAGCGTTTGTATTTATAGAGTTTTTCTTCTAACTGTTACAGCAATTACATGAGATAAGAATGGACTAATTCAAAATATTTTGAATTTTGAATTAGTCCGTTACAGAAGTAACTAGAGTAATAACTACATCCGTTACAGTAATAACTATAGTAATAACTAGCTAAGAATTGACTAATTCAAACGAGTCATGCATTGTTATCCTTAACAACAACTAAATGCAATTCCGATTATTGTATTTTTGGTACTGATCGTGCAATATTCAATAAGAGCTATTTATGATTAGGCATAAATTAAGCAAATCCTAAACAAGCAATTCACTATTAAATGCCAATTTGATCTTCATATTTATTATTTTTACATTAAACATGCAAATGTCTTGAATTAAATACATCTCAAAACTAAATGATGACAATGAAATATCTAAAAACATGAAGTGCAACCAAGCATGAGTTAGAATATTCCTAAAATGATTAACCACTACATGCAAATTCCAGTCCTTTTATCTTTTACATTTATCATTTTTTGTTATTTTTCATCGATTCCAAAGATACCGTGATTAAACTATTAAATTACACTAAACATGTAAATTAACCACAAATCAATTATGGTGACACGAATTAGACAACGATAAAGCCTAAACATGCGATCTGACCCCGAAATCACATACTAATGTGAAAGGGACATCCTGGGTGGGCTCGGGACCCTCATTGGAGCCAAATAAGGACCCAAGGCCCGCCATTTGGCGGGCCAAAGACGCTGGACAGCGGGTTTGGAGCGCTTATTTGAGCTCCAAATGAGCTCGAATGAATCCAGAAATACCCCGATGGACATGCTAAAGTAAAAGGACTGCCCTAGGACCGCCCGGGACCATCGTTTGCACCGTAATGGGTCCAGCAATCCAGTCTCCAGCACATTAAAGGTGCTATTAGGAAATTTATGTGATATCTATCTGCAAATAAAACAGAAAGAATCATTATCAAATTGCAAAGTTGACGCTTTAATTTTGTAACCGTGTTTTTCAATGTAGAATTATAACTATATGTACTCCTATATTTGGGCTAGCGACAGAGCGGTTCAAGATGCTCTTCATGTCCGAGAGGTATGTCAATTGGTGATATTAGTTACATAAAATCACTTTTTGATCTTTTCTGTCTTTTCTTATATCAATTTTTGTCTATGTTTTGCAATGTGTTGAATGATAAGCCAGGGGACAATTGAGAAGTGGGTAAGGTGCAATGAGACTTTATCTTACATATACACTGTCTCGGATGTCATCGGCATACACAAAGAGCTCATAAAAATGGGATTTCGGGTGCTCATATATAGGTAATTAAGCATCCTTTTGCAATATGACTTATGCAACTGATTTTCTTATACTGTGATGTGTCCAAGGCATAATTGTTTAATTGTGTTTTTCTTTTCTTTTTTGTGCCATAACCACCCATCAACCGAATGACTTACTTCACTTAATATAATTTCTTAAAATCTAGCGGTGATCATGACATGGTCGTTCCGTACGTGGGAACGCTAGCCTGGATCGAAACACTGAATATGACAATTTCTCAAGATTGGGAAGCGTGGTTCGTCGATGGACAAGTTGCCGGGTTCGTTTTTAATCACAACCTTCTAACTACAGTAGAGTTTAATTTTCTGACGCATTGTCCCGACACTCTTGTACTTATGTCAATTTTATCGAGTGAGGCTCCAGTATCATGAAAATATAAGTATCTCTATCCTAGTTGCCTTAGACTAATTAGGCAAAGTATGTACAATGTCTAGACAATTTATCCTTTTTAATATTTATTATATCTTTTATTTGGTATCTCAGTTGCTTGTGCTTACTTCGCTCTCTTGTTTTTCTCTCGTAGGTATACCACGCTATATTCTTACTTCCCATCCCTTTTAACATATGCAACCGTCAAGGCAAGGACATCCATATATACAATAATCTCTACTTTAAAAGCTCTTTTGTCTTATCTTTTTCCCATTTTCATATTCTAATTTTACTCTTTTGGCTCCTTAAAAAATTGTGGGTCGTACTCGAAAGTGTTAAATGAATTCCTTTGTGCAGGGAGGGGGACACACAGCTCCGGAATACAAGCCCAAAGAATGTTTTGAACTGATTAATAGGTGGTTCGATTACTATTACATTTAATTTGCAATTGTAGCTCCCTTTTAATTCGCAGTTACAAATAATAAACATCTCGCCTATGTGATAATTTTTTGCTTTAGTGGCGTTTATACAGTCACTCAGTAAGGATGGTCACAATTTATCATTATTTGAATCCATAGGTGCCATTACATTAGGATGGCTTGTCGATATAGATTAATCCAACGATAGCGTTTGGTGCAAGGTCCTCATTCAAAATCCTATCCAACTCGTCCAATGCTCAGCCCCCCTGCTCTTGGCACTGCCGACGCCTACGCCGCCTCGAGCTAAGCCATCACCAACACATCTCATATTATGTGCAATCAATGCTTGGAAGTCGAACTGTTCCATGTGGATTACGTTTGACAGGCTCTGAGGGCATGTCTTGTTGACATGATCCGTATTACGTCCTCAGGAGCATCGATCCTCTCTGCACCTCATCAATCACTAAATGATTAATCGAAGTGCAGCCTATATGATTCTGCGATAGTACATGTAAGGCCGATGGTCGCAGGGAGCAAATGCTTGGCGAGCATCTAATTCATGTTCTTCGATTTTCCTGAGTAATCTCAGACTAATATACAGCGTTGTACCAAAAATTGATGAAGATCACCGGAAACACGTGGTTATCTTGTGTTGCCTTTTATGCTACTTAATTTTCCTTTTCTGGAGTTATTGTCAAAG
The DNA here is from genome assembly GCA_024733475.1 of Syzygium grande. NCBI lineage: Eukaryota > Viridiplantae > Streptophyta > Magnoliopsida > Myrtales > Myrtaceae > Syzygium > Syzygium grande. The sequence continues at coordinate 23,418,346 of JAMXDD010000009.1, read as the reverse complement.
CTTCAGTCCTAATTTTTCCTCATTCACAATTGGTTTGGTGTACCACCCTTTCAACCCTTATGAGGGGCGATGACTCCCTCCACGTTTTGCAGCTACTTATATAACATAATCGATCCTCTCTGATTAACAACTTCCACTAGGATTAAAAAAGTCGAAGGCACTGACACAACTGGTACTTTCTAGCTCGTTACACTCCTGGAGTTAAACACAAATTATTGCGCAAATCTCGATCCATGTCAACTGACGGGAAAATGCTATTTTAAATGGACAAATCTCGTCTCGACATGAGTCCATTAAGCGGTAAACGAATCAAGGCAATCTCGTAATATTGTACTTTACGAGAAATTACTAACGTGAGCTTAGTCTATTTAATTGAGCCAATCATGAAACAAGGGAAACACAATGGGATCCATCGCAATTCAAAGCACTAGTTTTATTGCATTTTCTACGTTCGTTCCTCTCTAATTAACAAAATTTCACCTCGAAAAAATTTGAAGGCATTGACACGACTTGCAATTTCTAGCTCATTACACTCCCAAGTTAACATAAATTATTGCACAAATCTCGATCCTTGTTGACTAACCCGAAAATGTCATTTTAAATGGACAAATCTCGTCTCGACATGAGTCCATTAAGCGGTATACGAATCAGGCCAACCTCGTGATGTCGTATTTTATGAGAAATTGTTTTTTTTTTTTTGGTAAGGATATTTTATGAGAAATTGTTGGTGTGAGCTTAGTCTGTTAAATTGAGGCAATCACGTAACAAGAAAAAACACATTGGGATCCATGTTGTATCGCCATGCAAAGCACGAGTTTTCATGCTTTCTCTAGATTCGGATCACCTCCGTCTACCGCATCATCCGCAGGCTGAGCCTGCCACATATCTTCACTGTATTTTCTGTTTTCAACCCCAATCGGGGCACACCCAGAGTCTTCATTATATGTCATGGACATGCATGATAAACATAATCTTTCCAACGAGTCGCAAAAGGAGAGTATATGAAATCTCCCTCCATTCTCGAAAGCATGAAGTTGCTGGTGCTTCATTTTCTTGCTCTGTGTCATCCCTTCCGATCTGGACTCTCACAAACAGTGGTCAAGGCTCTTCCCGGATTGCCCGGCGACTCTCCTTTTTATCTCGAAACCGGGTCAGTGAATCCCCTCTCAATCTCTCTAAATGCAGTCATAGGACCAGTCAACACATCCCTCTCTCTCTCTCTCTCTCTGCACTTGTTTGAATCTTTTCATGTTGTCACTGGTTCTTTTCCTCTTGTTTTTAGATACATTGGATTGGGGGAGTTGGAAGATGTTCAGCTGTTTTATTACTCCATCAAGTCAGAGAGGAGTCCAAAGGATGACCCTTTGGTGCTGTGGCTCACCGGCGGCCCCGGTTGTTCCGGTCTCTCCGGAATGTCGTACGGGTTCGGTAAGTCCCCTTTGAAACCTCTGCTTTCGCCAAACACGGATGAATTGAGACCTAACTAAGGACGTTAGACCTGGTGGGACCATGGCTTTCAATCGATAAATCTATCTTTTAAAATCTGGACAGTGAAATCTAACCTTCACGATTCATACCACGACGTCCTCTGTTTTTCTTATGTAATTTTTATTATCTTTTTCAAATTTTCATCCACTACAGCATAATGAGGGGCATCACAGAAGGGACGGTGCTAGCGCAACTTAAATGAGAACTAATTAGCTAATTAAAAAATGAGCACCAATTAGTGTTGGCTATGTACCAATGCCTCCCTAGTAGCTTCATAAGTTGCTTGTCCCTAGATCAACTTCCCTTCTACATAGTTACTACATACCTTCTTTTGCATAAAGTGTAGTATCAATAGCAATTGGCTTACAATTAAGCATCTCTAATTTTTCCAATATATCTTCATCATATTTTCCTTGTCATTCATGGAGACCACATTCTCCTCTATCCACCTCTAGTCGGAAAAAGTAGCTGAGCTCACCACGTTCATTAGAAAACTAACCGATAGGCTCTCTCTTTATATTTGAGTTTTCTTTTCATCATTAGTGGTAATGTTAATATCACTCATGCTAATTTATGATCACTCGATTAGGCACAAACAATCAAGAGCAGGGTGAATTGGTTGTCTAAGGAAGCTTGAAACTTTTTCACGAATAACTGTGGGACAATGTGTAGAATGTACACGTTTGAAGTAGAAAGAATTATCTTCTATCAATAGAATATAAAGGAGTTTAAAGGATAGAAGAAATGCAAATCATATTTATGGTGGTTCGGCATATCCACTTGGTCTACTCCACCATCCTAGCTCAAACGGTCCAAGTCAAGGCTAGAATTCACTATATAATCTTTGAGATATTACAGCATCTGAATATGCTTCGCACTAGTTGTAGCTACCCTTGTACATATACAAGTTATCCTCACTACACAAAGCATTATCTTCTCTGATTATAGACACTCAGACTTCTATAGAAAGTTACAATCAGATTTACACAGCTTCTACACACAAGAACAGCAAGAAAATTAACACTGAGAGCATAGACTAGATTTTGTTTGTTTCCCCCAAATCTAGTACCTCCCTTTGGTTGAATTTACCGCCATGAGACCCCAAATGACAATTGAAATTCCATTCCCACGCGTAGCTGTTTGCTCTGCAATCAGCAGTTACAAAATGTCACCTTGCTGCTCTGCAAACATAGATTCACAAAGCAGCCGATTTTGCTTCTGCAGCAGCGCGTCATCTTTATTGCTTGGCCAAATATGGTAAACTGTTCTGATCTTCTCCAAACCACCGTTTGTGGATTCCAACGCTTGTGATTAATTGTAAAAAAAAATTAAATTTACATCAAATTGATAAAGAGTCTGGGTCTTCCCTCCAGGATTGTAACGCTCCTACTAGAACCACTATGTCTATAGAGTACGTATTTTGTGGTCAGGTCCATCCAAGCTTCTACTAACCCAAGCCTGTTCTCCTTCCATATTTAGGTACCTCCATGCACATTGACGTCATAATATTCTATAGACTGTTCACCTTCTACTTGGTCCATCCAAACTCTCCAATGATGACACATCCTCTAGTTTGTTCACTATCCATAAGGTCCATCCAAGGTTATTGATGTCTTCATGTCCTCTAGTTCGTGAACTTTCTAGCTGTCCATTAAAACCCTTTTGACAATCACACATCTTCTAATTTGTTCACCATCCACAAGGTCCTGCTGTCTTAATTGATTTACACCCTTTGTTTGCAAGCTGAAATCTGCACTTGGGGAGGTTGATTTTGAGGCTTCATGCCAAACAAGGTAATAGATGATAACAGAGTAATTTGTGCCTATAAATATATCATTTTCGGACTCTTGTCGGTTTCTGGTTCTTGCTATCATAGTCTCCTTGAATAAATAAAATGTGTTCAACTAGGCGTGCCAAGAAGATGTTTCGTGAAAAAATGGCGAAATACCTTTTAGAATATGGATGGATTGATCGATGAATTGACAAAGTTTGTGAAGGGTCCTTTGTTGATTTTGGATAGGAAAGTAAATGACATGAAATTTAGAGAAACCGAGGTTGAATTAGACAATTGTGTCCAGCCATGAAAACTACAAGAAAGTAAAGATAAAATATAAATTTGCATAAGAACATGAAGTTCTTGGATTGATTGAAGGAAGTTCACAATAAATATATGATGACTTGAGGTCATCCTCACCTCTATAGACGGTTACATAAAGCGGTTACATACAATGGTTACTAAATTTGATAGAACAAATAACTTCATAATCCTAGTTACAAGAAGTTACTCCACAATCTCCTACTATTAAGCAATATTTATCTAGAAGAAGTTATAAAATGACCACTCAGCTGTTATGTTCCCACCTCAATTCATCATCACTACCTTCAAGTTCCAACAGTTGGTAAAATCTGCAATGGCAATCAATAACTTCATCAACTGATGAAGGTTCTTATCGATAACTGATGTTTGGCGTCCATGACTGTTTATGCTTAACAGTCATAAACATTTTTACATTTTGTCAATGTAATCCATTCAGCTAATTTTGGCTGGAAATCACTGACATAGGCATCAGTCATCTTACGTGGCATTGCCAGCGTTGATGTGGACAAAATTTATTAATTTTTTCAATTTTTTATTAATTTTTTTATATTTTATTTTCTTTTTTTTTTTTTCCTTCTTCATCGCTGGTCACCAGGCCTCAACGATGGCCGACGACTAGCCAAAGCAATAACTTTTAAGGATTGCACTTGTTGAGATTTGGTGAGAGGCGACCTCGATGGCCTCGGGTGAGGGTTGCCTTTACCAAAGGCCAATGAGGGTCAGACTTGCCAGCTTCGGACGAGGCTCAACCTTGCCCAAAGCTAAAGCTGGCGAAGCCAACCCACACCAAATCTCTGGCAAGGGCAAGCCTTGCCAATGGCCGGCAAGGTCCCCTCTCACCAAATCCCAACAAGGGTGACCTCGCCTGCGGTCAAGAAGGGTGAACCTCGTCAGTCGTAGCCTGTGGCCGATTGTTGACCATTGTCGAGGCCTAGTAGAGGAAGAAGGAAAAAAAGAAAATATGAAAAATTCCAAAAAAATTAAAATATTTATAAATTCTATCCGCATCAGTGTTGGCCATGCCATTTAGGATAATTGGTATCCACGTCAGCGATTTCTAATCAACATTGGCCAAATTGATTATATTGACAAAATGTGAAAATGTTTAGAAGTAAATTGTCACTATTAAAATGTTTATAACTGAATTGGTACAAGTGCAATATGTATGACTTTTTTTGGTAATCTTAGCTAAAATCGGAGAAGAAAGAATTATTCTTAACAAAAGTATTTCCCTCCAATTTGGACATGAGTTAAATAGTTGATCATGCCAGTAGGCAAAAATTATCATTCTCTTGACGTTTATCAAGCATGGTGTCGAAAATAGAATTATGAAGCTGTTTCATGATAATTATAAATTCATAGTAGGACATAAATAATTTCTTTTTTTCTCAAAAGATATTTCCATTCATTACCAAAACAATACATGAAATGATATATAGGAAATCTCAAAAGCCACAATAACAAGGCAAGCCGACAAAACTCCAAAACAAACTAAAAATCAGAAAACAAGGCATATTATTAGAGCATGGTTGGCAGATATAATCACATGCTCGTCTTTCAAGAACAAATCTTTGACTGCATCGGCAGCAAAAGGATCGGAAGCAATCAGCGGCTAATCACCGAATCACATAGCATCATCATTTATAAGTACACGCTGAAATCTCCAATTGCAGTTATGACTTTGTCTTTTGGTGGTGTACACCTAAGTTCGGCGTCCCCAACACTATCACTGTACAAAGACAATATAAACCTATAAACTCATATCTAAAGACCTATGAGAGTGAGCCCTTTAGCCAGTGCAAAGTGCCAAAACTTTTAAATAAAACACGTTGAACGAGAGTATATTTGACACCGAAAATGATCTGATCACCATTAAAATTAGAGGTAGAATACTTATTCATTAAAACTCCAAAATCTAGAGGTAGATTGGAGAAAAAAGCTCCCAGATGTAAGATCAGGAGAGCAAAGCTCCTAGATCTAAAGCTAGATATGGAGTGTAAGGAAATAAACAAAAGAAAAGTAAAGGAAAAACAAATAGGTAGGGAGCGAGAGATCTAGGTCAAATCCCTCCCCTCCAGAAGAAGTGGAAGAGACGAAGAAAGGTTTAGAGAGGGAGAGAGAGAGAAGGAGAGAGGGGGGTTGGGCAGGACATAAATAATCTCTTACCTAACATAAAAAGACTATTGTTGGTATATAGGTCATATTAACATATTTGGCAAGATACTAATTACTATAAATTATTTTTCTGTTGACTGAATTAACTAACCCCGCCATTACTTACTAGATTAAGTAATTTTTTTACTTAATTGACTAATTTAATTCAATTTATTTAGTTCATTATGTAATGAATTTTTAATTTTTAAAACTTAATTGAGTTATCAAATAGGCCCTTAGTCATGATAGCATAAGCTGTACACGATAAAGTACTTTATGTAATTATCATGACAATATTATGAAATGCCGATTACGACCTAATAATATTGTGTATTACCGTTAAAAGAAAATGTATGTGCCATTAGCCTTTGAAATTTATGACGTGAAATGTGCTATATCCATTCCATTGAGTGCAGGTCCATTTACGTTCGATTACGAGAATTCTGCTAGAGATAGGCCAACTCTAAAATTGTATGAATATTCCTGGACAAAGGTAACAGCAATTGATTTTTTTCTTTCGGACTCTGATTTTTTCTACATGACCCTCATAATTGGATTGGACAATCGTTGAGTGTAACTACTCGTTGAGCGAGGCAATGTGAGTATCATACTGAATAACAATAAAAGTACCAACAAAAGTATTAAACCTATTGTACTTATACAGATTCACTCATAAACCTTTCAATTATGCCAATTAAGTCATAAACATTTTCACATTTTTTCAATTGAGTCCATTTGGCCAATTTTGATCGTAAATAAGTGACATGGACGCCGGCCGTCCTACGTGACACAATAGGATGGCTGGTGCTTATGTAAACATTTTAAATAATTTTTTGAACATTTTTATAATTTTTGGTTTTTTTTCTTTTCTTCTTTTCTTCACTTCTCTTTTTTTAATTACGGGCTGGCAACCCTCATCAGCACTGCGTGAGGGTGTCATAGCCCTCATCTGCTCTAGGTGAGGGTGTCTCACTGGCCCTCGCTATGGCCAATGAGGTCATGGCAGCCCTCGCCGAATGCCCTCGCTATGGCCGAGGAGGGCTTGGGCAAGGGCCACCACACCCTTAAGGCCAAAGCGAGGGCGCACAATCCCTTGCTTAGATCTAGCAAGGGCTACAACGCTCAAATCGGGCAAGGGGGTTATGGCGTCGCCCTGAGCCGGTGACGATAGGGACACCCTTGCCCATGGCTGGCGAGGATTTGTTGATGACCCTTGCTGGTCCTCAATCCTAAAAAAAAAGTAAAGAAAAGAAAAGAACCAAAAACAATTTAAAAAATTCAATTATTAAAATATTATTAAAAATGTCCATAATAGTGCCGATGATGCTACGTCCAACAGTCAGCGTCCTCATGAGTGACTTCCTACCAAAATTGACTAGATGGACTCAATTTATAAAATGCGAAAAGGTTTAAGACTTAATCGGCACATTTAAAAAGTTTAGAACTGAAATGACACAAGTGCAATAGGTTTAGGACTTTTTTGTTATTTTTCCCACTAAATAATTCTTGTCCTAAACTGCTCATAATAAAATTTACATATTAATTTTTTTAGGTGCTGTCTATTTGCTAATCCTGTCGATTTGAACGAGGGCTAGCAGCCGTTAGTCTCATGATCAGCTCTACTCAAGGATTGGCAAATTAATGTTCACACAGGTGGCGAATATTATATTCCTAGATCAGCCAGTTGGAGCTGGATTCTCCTATGCAAATAACTCGGAGAGCTACACTATGAATGACAATATTTCAGCAGCCGAATCTTATTAATTTCTTAGGAAGGTAAAGCGGGAAAAGAATCATCCATACAAAGGAGAGCCTTTAGATAATCAAAATTTTTAATTTCTTTTATCTTTTGGCTTTGTTATTTGAGGTGTGATATAGTGGTTTAGGGCACGCATGGAATCTATTCTGGAGCAAAATTTCTGCTCCGAATGCATTCTGGAATAGAATATGTTTGTTAAAAAATTTCCGGAATGCATTCTGGAGTAATTTTTGCATTCTGGATAAAAAAGGCGTTTGGAAAAAGCACATTCTTTTTTTATTCCAGAATCAAATTTTGCTTCCAGAATGAGTTTTCCACCAAAAAAGAGAAGCTACTTTTTGTAGCTTCTCTCTTCTCGGAACTCATTCTGGCCATTTTTCTTTCTCTTCCATCTCGTTCTCCCTTTGGGTCATTCTAGCCCTAATTTCTTTCATTCTCTTCCGTCTCATTCAACTCTTCGAGCACTTCGCTGCCCTCCCCTTCCCTCCTCGCAACTACACCGGAACCGCCACTGCATGCGGCGGCGATCAATTGGCCCTTCATCCCTCCTCGCGTTGCTGCTGGAGCCGCCTCTTGAGTTCGTGCCCTCCATCCCTCCTGGGCACGGAACCGCCACCTCACCTGGGCGACCGATTTAGCTCTCCCTATCTCTGCTATACATTTTTTTTTTTAAATGCGTAGCTGGTGAGTCTTGATTCCTCCAACTGTTTGCACCTCCTCTAGTTAGCTTTTTCCTTGATTGCAATCAGCGGTGCAGCGACCGACTACCCATTTAGAGACACCAACCAGCGAATTTCGCTCAATTGAGTCAGAACGAGGGAACGAGATGCCCATGTTGCAGATTGAGGTTGAGGTTGAAGTTGAGCCACGAGATTTCGGTTTCAAAAGGCTATGATGTGTGGGTTGTGTGGCTAAATCGGTTTGTTTCGTCATTCGTGTCTGGCTCTGTGGTTCGCGGCTAATTGCCACAAGTAGTTGGCGCTTTTGTCTCGTTTTTATCTGGGTTGTCATTTCTGGGCGGCATCTCGAGCACTGGCTTTGGTTTTAGCACAGGCACTAGATGATGGGTTTACCCCGGAAAGGTTAAATTTTATGGATTGGGAGGACGGCCTACAAATGAAAGATATCAACTTGAGATAGTGAGGGGAAACCATGGCATTTCATTCAATTTATCTCTTTCGAAGGCTATCCTCGACTAAACTGTGTTGATAAACTATTTTAGATGAGAAATTATGAAAGGCATGTATGCCATGTGGTTTTGACTTTACTGAAGTGGATCAGTCACTTAATGATAAGAGAAATAAGGGATATGTGACCCTTTTTTGTTGGTGATGTCATTGTACGAACTTTTTAAGTTCACATGTGAGAGGTTGGTGGATGCAGTGTTGGATATTGTTTCATAAGAAGTTCCTTTACAATATTTTTATGAGGGTAAATTGGTACATGTCTTGATCAGATGTGTATGAATGTGTTCTAATTAAAGAATATCAGTGTCGTTGAACTACTTCAGGAGCTATGCTTTTGGTGCCTTCTCTAAGTCTACCTACATTTTTTGCTGTGTGATTGATTCATAAAGAATTTTGGATGAAATATTACTTGTCCAGATTGTAATTGGTAGTTCTGATTTGTTCTGTCTCTGAAAGCACGTGGACTGTAATCTAGATTCTTGCCACACATTGTGGATTAGTGGTCTTAAGTCCTGGATTGTTGCTATTGGGTCGATCTTTTAGGTCAGGATTGTTGAGACAGCAGCATGATTTTGGGAGTTGCTTGTTCATGTTCATGCTCATCTTGTGACTGGATAGTTGTTTTCTTTGCAATTTTTTTTCCTTCCGTGGCCCATATTGCACTACAACTTGCTGATTTGGTGTTACTATGATAGATTCAACTGAGTTGAAACTATCATGCCTCCAGGATGCCGATTAAGTCTTAGAACATTTTATACATGTTTTGTGGTCATTGCGTTATCTTCTTTTGGGTCGTGTGCTTCTAAGTCTCCTCTTGTTGTGTATCACTATTAGGATTTACTGGCTACTATTTTTATATTATTGCAAATTTACATAAAGTTTTCCTATGCTATACTATTTGTTAGCTCTTTGATAGAGTTTCTCTATTTTAGGGTGTCAAATTCTCTACTCAGGTACAATTTATGTTCTCTTTTGTAGATGTGCTCCTCTTTTTAATTCTTGTTTGTTTATTGAATCGTCATTACCAGCATTTGTCCCTGAAATTTCATCCATTTTACATAAATGGAATCCCCCAAATACACGTACATGGCAAAATGGATTGAGCCGTTGACCGAATTGTTTGTAAGTCTGATGGTAGATGAGGTAAAAAAGGGAAATCGCACATCATGTACCTACAACAGAGTAGGGTGGATTAACATTGAAAAAGAATTCAATGAACAAACAGGACTTCACTTTAGTCTACCACAGTTCAAGAACAAGGCACAGAAATTCAAGAGACAATATGGTAGTTTTAAGAAGCTGCTTTTAACAGCGGGATTTGGATGGGACGATGATAGCAAGAGGGTTGTTGTGGACAATGAAACTGTTTGGGCAAATCACGTTAAGGTGATGTTACTTACTTAGGTCATCTTATTATTATAATCTCAAATTTCAGATTTATAAAATGTTGAGTATTGCCTGACATTATTTTGAAAATGGCGCAAACTAATACTGAATTTGCCAAGTTCAGGAAGGACGGATTTCCTTTGTATTCACAGCTTTGTGTTGTGTTTGAAGATACATACGCCACTGGGGAGTTTGCAATAGGAAATGCGCAAGGCGCGGCACCGTCGAAGGGTACAGATGACAGTGGTGGTGGTGGTGACAATGATGTTCATTTCAACCTAAGCAAACCTGAACTGTTTTTCGAAACCCAAGCTGATGTGGAACAATTTAACGTGTCGGCAAGCCCACCTCCAAAAAGTCACACGTTGGATAGGACTCCAAATGCCAAGAGAAGGAGAAAGAGCAGTTCGCATTCATTTGACACGACCTGTAAAGCCATTCAAGATATGATCAAAGCTAAGACGGTTCAAACATCAAGTGCCTCCGTCACCTCACAGTCCTTATTACCTGTGGACCCTTACTCTATAACAACCGTGGGTGCTGTCCTAAATGCCATGCATGACTTGGACAAGGTTCTTTACATCAAAACTATGAAACATGCTATCATTAATGCCTCTTGGAGAGAAGGCTTCCTGACATGTCTTCCCGAAATGAGAGTTGCCTTTATTGAGGCTATGGATGAGTAGTTGGGGGCTGTTGAGTAGTTGTTGGACTATAGTATGCCATTTTATGTTTGAGTTCATTTCGACTTTTCACTTATGTATTTCAGACATTGACTTGTCTTTATGACTATGCGTTTGTGATGATGTTGAGACTTTGCTTTAATGTGAGTAAATTCTATAATTATCTGTTGAGTGGTATTAAATTCCCAACATATCAGTTTAAATGTATTGGCTTCGCAACTAACATGTTAAGTTTGTCTTCTTCTTTCGCACGATGGCCTAGGTAATATGGAAGGGGGTCAAAGTAGCTGGTCTAATGATGAAGTAGCATCAAGTGAAACAATTGTATCAGGTGAACAAGACTTTAATGAGGATGAGTTGAAAATATTGTTGGCATGGTTGTGTACTGCTTGGTTGCATAGGTCCATGCACAGGAAAGAACGTATTAGGGACAGCATATTGATAGTACCCCAATGGGTTAGCGAGCTTCTTCATGGACATTCAGATAGAGTATACGAAGCATTTAGAATGGAGAGACATGTTTTTCTTAACCTTTGTGATTTGCTCAAGTCAAGAGGTTGGTTGGCAGACAGTCGATATGTTAAGGTAGATGAACAGGTTGCCATGTTTTTATTACTAATTTGTCACAAGAACTCCAATAGAGTTTTATGTGAGAGATTCCAACATTCAGGAGAGACTGTTAGCAAATATTTTACAGCGGTATTGAAAACTATTTTGGAATTGGCGAAGGAGATTATCGTACCTCCTTCGTTTGATGTTGTCCCAGAAGAAATTCGGATTGAGCCAAAGTTTAACCATTACTTCAAGGTACATTTTTCATACATTTCCTTACACCATTTGATTAGTTTTGCTCACAATCTTGTCTAATGTATGTATTTAATTAAATGACAGGGGTGCGTCGGTGCTATTGATGGCACCCATGTTCGTGCTACCTGAACATATGCAGCCACGATTTAGAAGTAGAAAAGGCACAACCACTTAGAACGTGCTGTGTGTGTGTTCTTTTGATATGCGATTTACTTTTGTGTATGCTGGTTGGGAAGGATCGACCAACGATTGTCGAGTGTTATCGGCCGCACTTGACACACCTCACCTACAGTTTCCTCGACCACCCGCAGATTCTATTTTGATATATGATGAGTATTTGTGTGTATGATTTTGCTAGGATTGCATTTCATGATCAATCCATGAATACTTTGTTGTAGGCAAGTACTACGTCGTCGATTCTGGTTATGCTTCAAGTCCAGGATTTTTAACACCATTTAAAGGCGAACAGTATCATATACCAGAATTTCGACGAAATGGGGGACCAACAACAGCAAAGGAATTGTTCAACCACAGGCATTCTTCATTAAGGAATATCATTGAGAGATCCTTTGCGGCTTTAAAGAATCATTTTTTTGTTTTGAGACAAATGCCTCCATTTAAATTTGAAAAACAAACACAGATTGTAATTGCATGCTGTGCGATCCATAACTACATCATTGAGCAAGATAGGATGGATAAGTGTTTATCCATTTATGGAGATCCGGATTATGTGTGTGAACCTCTTTGAGCAGGTGGCATGACGATGTAGTAACGACTAAAGAGAGAACCGAGATGAACATTATTAGGAAACGATTGCCAATAAAATGGCTGGGGATAATCATATGCTAGAGACTCCATGAAATTCGATTTTCCACTATTGTATTGTACTTCCATTAGTATTATTCAAGGATTATTTGCTTTTTTTGGCTTTTGTAATGTAATGTTGTATTGTAGGATTCGTATTATGTGTAATTGAGAATTTGGTACCGGGTCTTCTTGTAATGACATGTTATTTTGGAATTTATGTTCTTTTTATTTGAGGATTTAAAAAAAATGTACTAGATTTTGCCTCGAATATCATGCATTGTAGGTTAAGATAAATAATATTTTGCAATTGAGTTCGGACTATCTTTGTTGCGGAAATAGAATTGACATGCCGTTATCAAATGTATTTTTGGCTTACTTTGAGTGAAATTTAAATTTGTTGGACCCACAAATTTAAATTTCATTGAAAGTGGGTGGTCACAGGTATTCTAAGCCATTTTGTGAAGTTTTGAAATTTTTTATTTTTTGATTTTTTTGGCACCTAAAAAAATTTAAATTTCACTAAAAATGGGTGGCCACATATATTGTGACATTCTGAATTTCGGCCCATTTTTGGGATTTATAAAACGCGTGATTTGTCAGTGTGCTTATAGTAAAATCTCGCCCGAGAACTGATCACTCTCGGTTATTATTTTAAATTAGAGATTTCGCTAGAATCGCACTCGATCGAATTTTCGTCGTTATTTATACCCTGAACTTGGCAGTCGATTTTCGGGAGTTTTAGGACGAAATAAATTGGACGGTGTCAATATTAATGTGGCCGGTATCGAGATTGTCAGGAATAATGGAAAAGCTAGAGTTTTTGACCAGGTGCAAATTTGGACTAGTAGACCTCCCTCGGTAAAATTTAGTTTAGTTAATTTGGCCTTTGTCCCTTTTTATGTGCGAGGCCTATTTTGGACCGGTAGACCATTTTTGATTTTGAATTTGGACCCTCTGTTTGCGTTTAATATTTGAATGAGTATGATTTTTTTTAATTTATCTCTCTCTCTCTCTCTCTCTCTCTCTCTCTCTCTCTCTCTCTCTCTCTCTCTCTCTCTCTCTCTCTCTCTCTCTCCCGAATCCTCCCCTGTTTCGGGCTCCAGTCCCGTCGCCGCAGCTCCCCGCCCCTGCCTCGGCCCAGGCCGCCGCCCCTTTGCTCCCTCCCTCTCCCTCATCGCCTTGTGACAGTGGCCCCATCCTTCTTGCTCCTTCCGCTCGGCCAGCCGCCGGCCGCGCTTTGGCCGTCGTCGCCGCCGTCCGTCCAGGCCGTCGCGTCGCCATCCGGTGTCACCGGTCACCTGTCTCCCAAAACAGCAGCAAGCCCCCTCTCCTCCTTTCTCTCTCTCTCTCGGTTTGGTAGTGAATGGCCTCGGGTGGAGGGCTCATGCAAGTAAATCGCGATACGGCGTGGGCCAGCATCGCCTACCGTATTTGTCCAGGCATCTATGCCTCTCTCTCGACCATGTCTCTTTCTCTCTAGGCAGCGGATTAAGCAGACCGTCGCCGCCGCTTTCGCCCGGCGTTCGTCCGAACCCGGCTTACGCAGGTACATTCTTGTTCGTGATGGAGTTATGTTGTCTAAACCACCATCGCCACGTGTTCGGCTCGATTTGAAGCGTAGGACACCCGGTGAGTTTGACCTTAAACCCTAATTAGGATAATTTGCATTTCTAGACAAGTTTAGGGGTTAAATTAGAGTAAATTAGGGTTTAAATTATGGAGATAATTAAGGGCTGGTTTTGTGGTGTTTTTGGTGACTAAGAATGATTAATGGGGTCGAGGTTTAGTGGCCCGTATAGTGCTGTGATGTGGCGAAGTATGGGTGTCGGGATTTGGACAAAATGGTGGATTTGGTGGATGAAATTAATAGACCGGGTGGTGGCTGTTTTTGTGACTATTCAACGAGCTTAGTGCGATAAATTAATGGAGGATTAGTGGCCCGAGAGGCACGATAAATGGGCTGGACAGTCGGATTAAATCGGCCCGAGTTCGGGAATGTTCGGGTTTAATATGTGGATTATAGTGCACGCCGTATTTTGATTTTGTGGTGGCTGATTAGAATGATATTTGGAGAGTATAATGGAGCATTTTGGCGATAATTATTAGCCTAGAAATTACGGTATAATGGTCGCCCACGACGGGATTAAATTTGGGCGCGGCGCGATTAAATGGAGGTCTAAACGTATAATTACCGAGAATGATTGATTTGTGTAATTGGCTGGCTAATTGAGCCTTGGTTGTGGTTAATTTGATGATGCCATGTCGCATGTCTAGCAGGACTAGGAATGGATTAACTTGGCGGGCTTCGAGTGCATAAATTTCATACTAATCCAATTGGGTGATTTATATGTATAAATTATGTGTCGAATTTGTGCCATGACTGTGCTGGATGATTGGGTTAATTGGGCTCGTGATTCATTGGATTGAATGCCAATTGTTAAATTTGTGAGTGCCTAAGTGTGAACCTTATGGCCATGGGTGTACATCTCAAGCATTGGCACAACATTTGCATTTACAAGTGTGCCCGAGTGACATGTGCATTGTGATCACCTAAAATGCCCCTGATGCGTTTTTACGCGGGGTTAAGATAAAATTGAGGTTTATGAATGTGTAATCACAATAAACCCCGATCGCGTTACGCGGGGTAGTGAACCCGTCCTAAGGCGTGTTACATTGGGACGATGCCCGGTTTATCGGAAGATGACCAACCTGATGCGTTTTACGCGGGTAATGTGTCATGAGCCCGATGTGTTTTATGCTTTTAGATCGATCTCGGTGATAGACCCGATGCGTTTTATGCGGGTCGGACCGGCGCGTTTAACGCGGGTCGGAGGAGAAATTGGTAAATGGCAGAGTGCTAGCATGCAAGTGTGCGATAATACATTGATGAGGCATGAGCATGAGTGCGAGCATGAGCATATGCATAAAACGCGTTGTGACATAGAGATGCGCATGTATGTGCCGTGATTTAAATTCTGTGGCAGGATTGTTATTATTTATAGAATGCCTAACCTGCAGGGTCAGGTAAGTTCTAGATTCGAGCCGAGGGCCTGAGTCATATACAGTTTAGACTGTGTGCTGTTTGTTTAGTACTTGTCAGGAGGTGCACGTTAGCCTAGTTTAGGTTTAGGGAATTACTCGCTGAGATTTATTCTCACGGTTGTTGAAAACCGATTTTTCAGACCCCAGCCTGGAGGATGACAGGCGTACCGAAACGTTTTGGGAGGAGCCCGGCTAGACATAGTGCTCGACCGCCGAGCCACGTAACCGCTTTTGATTTTTGAAGTTTGGGTTGTATATGAATATTGCAAAGGTTCTCCCTGGCAATGCAAGTGCGTAATTGTTTTTATTGGTGGTTGTACGGCTATCCTTGGTTATGTGAATTATTGTTCGGGTGTTTGTTATTTCCGTTGTGCTTTGTTCTCTGTCGTTTGGGTGTTGGGTCGGCGACGCGTCCTGGGACGTCGCAATCGAATCGACCTTTGCGAGGGATGTGGCGTGCCGTGGGGTTCAGGGCGTGACATATATTCTAAGCCATTCGGTGAAGTTTTAAGATTTTTGAATTTTTGATTTTTTTGGGCATATTAAAAAAATTAAATTTCACTAAACGTGGGTGATCATAGATATTCTAAACCATTCTGTAAAGTTTTAAAATTTTTTATTTTTTGATTTGTTGATTTTTTTCGGCAAAATTCAATAAATTTCCTATTTTCCAAAATCTAACAGTTTTCCACTATTATATTATACTTCTATTATTATTATTCGAGGATTATTTGCTTTTTTTGCCTTTTGTAATGTAATGCTGTATTGTAGGATTCGTATTATGTATAATTGAGGATTTGGTACCAGGTCTTCTTGTAATGACATGTTATTTTGGAATTTCTGTTCTTTTTGTTTGAGGATTTAAAAAAAATGTACTAGATTTTGCTTCGAATATTATGCATTGTAGGTTAAGATAAATAATATTTTGCAATTGAGTTTGAACTATCTTTGTTGCTGAAATAGAACTGATGTGACATTATCAAATGTGTTTCTCATCCAAAAATAGAAATTTCCTCTTATTTTACCAAACAGATTTCTCTTTCGGAAATCAATTTCTGGAGTAGAATTAATCATGTTTTACCAAACAAATTTCTCCTTCAGAAATCAATTTCTGGCAAGAATTTGATTTCTGGAGCAGAATGGTTACCATTCGCACCCTTAAGCTCCATCTTGAGTTTTTGAGTATCCCAATCTACGTTGCTGGGGATTCCTACTCGGGTGTCATTGTTCCATTTGTCACTCTGGAAGTTGCCAAAGGTATGGTAATTAATTCAATTTTTATTCTGTTTGCTTCTCAACAAGCATTTATTCTTGCGATTTTACGTGTCAATATTTATTTATTTCGAGAAGTTTTTTACTTAAAAAAAGTCAAAGTGTGCACACTTCAAAATTTAAATTTAACAAAAAGTGAAAATAATAAAAGTTAACTCAAACACGCCTTAACTTTCATGGACTATGATAGGAGGTTAACAAGAGTACTTTTGAAATCCGAATAATCATATTATGATTTCATATCTATGAAAATGTCATTTTGTAAGCTTCTATGTCCTCAGAGTGTCTGTAGAATAGTTTTTTGTTTTTTTTTGGTCAGCCGCGACCTTGGAACGTAATAGAGCCCCAGATGAGATTTTTTTTAACACTGGAGTTATCCGAACCTTTTTGTTGGACTCATCTTTATGAATACATGCAAACTGTCATACCCATGTACACGGATTAAACTTCATCCTCAGAGTGTACAAGTACCACAAATTTAGACTAATCACTTAACCACTCAGTCAAGAATAAATTTTGTGTCAATAATTTACATAACAGAATAACTTATTAATCCTTTCTTTCTCAAGTTATGCATTTTAGATGTGAGAGGAAAACCAAAGAACCATGAAACATAGTCTATCGAGTATCGACACCAAATTAGGGTTCAATATGTATTTTTCTTGATTTCTTCTGGGAAATGAAGCCATTTTTGAAGCCTAAAATGAATCTTGAGGTAACTCATCACTGTCATCGCATTAACACACTGTTCCTTAAATATGTATTTCCTTTTTGAAATAAGGGCCCTTATCGGCCGAGTTCAATTCAGGGCTACTTGCTCGGAAACCCTTTCACAAATGATGATAGGGACATCAATTCAAGAGTCGCATTCGCTCATTTGAAGGGTCTTATATCTGATGAGCTATACGAGGTAATTGACTTCCACTTTGCCCATAGAATAACGTGTGAAAAAAGGTTCATGCTTTTCTTTACCTCATTCACACCGTGTGAAAGGATCGATTCCGATGTATATGAAATGGACAAGATATAGATCGCATATCGTTATTTTTAGGATATGATACGAATGCAGAAAAATCCTAAGTCACAAGATCAATATCATAACAAGCGAGAAAGCAAAAGGTAAAGATGTGTGTTTTGAGAATTTTTTTTTTCCCACATCGATTCTTTCTCCACTAATCATTTATTTCTATTTAATATTCGATCCAAAAATTAATGCCTACCTTTTGGTGCATTTCAGTCAGACAACACTAATGGCCCGTTTAGTAACATGTCAAACAGTGAAAATTTCTGTTCTTTTGTTCCCAGAAATAGTTTAGGAACAAAAATACGTTTGGTAAACTTTTTGTTCTCAAGCACATTCCAGAAACAATTTTGGAAGAGAAACAGGAAGTAAAAAAAAATTGTTTCTTGTTTCTCAGCACAATTTTGAGAATCAGTTTTTTTTTCTTTTTTTTGTTTTCTTCTTTTTGTGTTGTTGCTCTTCCTGGGTTGTGGTCGGTCGCCGACGCCAGGCCCGACGATAGGGCCATAGCCTAGGCCATCGACGGAGGCGAGGGTCCCCACTGCGGCCCTTGCTAGCCACCGGACCGGAGGCGAGGGTCCCTTGTCATGGCGAGGGCGAGGCTCAGATTGGGCAAGGCCAAGTTTGGTCGTGACGGCAAGACTCGGCCTTGCCAGATCTCTAGCCCTTGCCCTCGCCGGCAAGGGGGACCTTCGCCTCCGTCGGTTTTAGGCCCTCGTGGACCCTCTGGTCGCTAGCGACCGTGACCGCCATGGTCAAGGAAGAGAATGGATAGATAGAAAAAAAAATAAACAATTCAAAATATTATTAAAATATTATTAATAAAAAGAAATTTTGTATAGTTATCAAACGATTTGGTTTCTTTTCTATTCCAGAATAGAAATTTTGGATGATAGCCAAATACTTTCAAATACTTAGAAATTATTTTTGAGCTTGAATAAAAAAGAATCATTTCTGAGTAGAAATAGTTTCCCGACATAAAAACATTGTCATGCGCACCCTAATTGTAAGGGCGATTACGTTAACGCCTAATGAAAGCAACATTGGTTGCGTGGATGACCTCAAAATTGTGACTGAGGTTGGTGAACATTCAATCTGTTTTCTTTTCTCCTCTCTATATATATGATTTTCTTTTCCTTTTCACCCTTTTTGATCTTTTTTTTTCTTATTTGGAAATTTCATGTATTTTTTTTTTTTTTTTTGGCCAAATACCCAAAAAAAACCCTCAACTTTAGCCTTTGTCCAAATTATATCCCAAACTTTTTTTTTTTTATTCATAAAAAACCCCAAACTTTTACTTTTGTCCCAAATCTATCCTGTTAACTTTTCATCCAATTTTTAATATTATTTTTATTTTTTCGAATTTTTTTATTTTTTCTTTTCTTTTCTTTTTCCTTTCCTTTTCTTTTTTTGCTTCACCTTCAACGTGATCCCGGTCATGGGTCAACAATCAACCAAAGTGAGGGCCGATGAGATTGACCTCGCCAATAGCAGCCGGGACCAAGACTCGCCCGCCCCGCAGTGAGGACCCGGTTTGGCGAGCTCGGCCCGCGGCAAGCGAGGGTTGGCCTTGCCTAGAAACGGCAAGGTCGGTAGGGTTGAACCTTGCCATTGCTGGGCGAGGTAATTTTCGCCCGATTCTGCGGCGGGGCCAAGCCTCATGCGGCTGGCGAGGCTTAGCCCGCCGACTATTGGCGAGGTCAGCCCGTCGTCGACGGTCGACCTCGGCCTCCCGGCCAATGACGAGGTTGAGCCTGCGCCCGGTGATATCCGGCCGGTGCCAACCTCGACCCCATCTCTGGTCATTTTGGTCCTTGCTTGTAATGGCCGAGGCCGGCCTCGCCCACGACCCGCAACGAAGATACCGATCGGCAGGGAATTTCGGCATGCGGTCGGCAGCCCGGCAAGATGGCCTCACCCAAAGAACGACGAGGTCGGGCTGAGGTTGAACCGCCGCTGACGGGCAAGGCCGACCACGCTAGCCGCTAGTAAGGCTTGGCCTTAGCCGACGGTACGAGGCCGACCTAATAGCTGGTAGGGCCAAGCCTCACTATGGCTAGCAAGGTTTCGCCACGACGGGCCGCTAGCAAAGCCTCCTACCGCCAATGTTGGGCAAGGCCGACCACCATTAATCCCAGGGCCAAGCTCGCCGCGGGTCACAGGCTCGGCCCACGGCCTATTAGCAAGGTTGGCCCCTGTTCAAGAATCGGTGAGGTCGGCCACACCACCCCCAGCGTGGTTGACCTCAGCTGCCCCCTGACCAAAGAAGGCTAACCTCGATGGCCCCCAACCGTAGATTGAAGGTGAAAAAAAAAAAAAAAAAAAGAAAAGGAAAGGAAAAAAAAAAAAATTCAAAAAAATAATATTAAAAAATTGGACAAAAAGTTAACAGGGTAGATTTAGGACAAAAGTAAAAGTTTGGGGTTTTTTATGAGACAAAAAAAAGTTTAGGATATAACAGGGACAAAGGCTAAAGTTGAGAGTTTTTAGGAATTGGGCCTTTTTTTTTGGGAAATTTCATGTATTGAACCTTGACTTTTGCTAACTTTAGTGCCTGGAGAATATATTTACGGCAAACATACTTGAACCGAACTACGTGTCTCAGACTCCGAAATCGACGATGGGTGATGCGTGGGACGCCAGCTTAATAAATCAAGACCGTTCACTTCTCCTTCTTCCCACGCTGGAAGCTCCCCGGGTATGGTGCAGGGTAAGTATCGTATTTTTTCTTTTTTTACTTTGGGCCAAATCTTTTTTCAATAAAAAAGGAACGAATCAATTTCTGAATTAAATTTTACTTTTGATTTTTTTCATTATTTAAATTTTGCTTCTTACGCACTTTAATATTCTTATACTCGAGACACGTAAAACTTTCACATTATATAAATATTGAAATGACCGATGAAATCGGCTTATAGATGACCCCCTTTAGCCTGCTAATCAAATGATCGGTGACTCATTTTCTTAATTATTAAGTGCCTAAAAACCACCCTCAAGCAATCTGACAGGAAATTTGTGTGGAATTTAATTAGTCATTAGCAAATTAATAGAAAAAAAATGAACCATTATCAAATTGAAAAGCCCGCAGTTCAATTTTGTAATCGTTTTTTTCTTTTCAATTTAGAATTATAACTATATGTATTGCTATATTTGGGCTAGCGAGAGAGCAGTTCAAGATGCTCTTCATGTCCGAGAGGTATGTCAATTGGTAATATTAATTAAATAAAATAAATTTTAAATATTTTTTCTCTTCTTTTAATCTATTTTTGTCTATGTTTTTTGATGTGTTTAATGACAAGCCAGGGGACAATTGAGAAGCGGGTAAGGTGCAATAGGACTTTATCTTACAGATCCACTGTCACAGGCGTCGTTGACATACACAAGGAGCTCATAAAAGGCGGATATAGAGCGCTTATTTATGGGTAATTAAGCATCTTTTCTCGCAATTTGTGCCATAACCGATCAATCGAATTACTTACTTCACTTAATATACTTTCTTTAACAAGGTAGTGGAGATCATGACATGATCGTCCCGTACGTGGGAACGCTGGCCTGGATTGACACGCTAAACCTAATGATTTCCTGAGATTGGGGAGCGTGGTTCGTCGATGGACAAGTTGCCGGGTTTGGTTTCGATAACAACCTTCTAAGCGTTGTACAGTTCAATTTCTAACAAATTGTCCCGACACCTGTATCGTTTAAGCTGATCTGATAGAATGAGGCTCATGTATTTTTGACATTCGGATAAAGTAAAAGTCTCTCTGCCCGAGTTTCCTTAGGGTTAATCTTGCGGATTTAGGTAAAGAAAGTTGAATGGATGGAGGGACTAATTTCATAAATTTACAAAGTACAAGTCTAAGATTTTCAAATGGACAGTAAAAGGAATCATTGATAAATAGACAAATTTATCCTTTCTAATTTTTATTTTGTGCTTACTTAGGTCTCTTTTCTTCTTGTAGGTATACTACGCTTTATTCTCACGGACTAACCCTTTTCACATTTGCAACCGTCAAGCCAAGCAGATTCATATCAAAAATTTCTTCTTTACAAACTCCTTTTTTATTTTTTTCCCATTTTCATATTCTAATTTCATCCAAATTTGGCTCCTTTTACAATGTGTGAGTCGTACGTTGAAACTTCTTTTGTGCAGGGAGCGGGACACACAGCTCCAGAATTCAAGCCCAAGGAATGTTTCGAGCTGATTAATTGGTGGTTCGATTATTATTACATTTAATTTGCAGTTGTAGCTCCCCTTTAATTCGCCGATTTTATATAATGAATATGGTCAATGTGATGAATTCTTTGGCATATGCATGGTAACTATTAGGGGTGATCGGTTTATAGGTGATGAATATGGTGCCTCCAGTGTAATGAATGGTCTTCGGGTGGGTAAATGGAATCGCATGTTCATTTTAAACTTCCATTTGATTCTTTAATTTCTTCAGATATTTCAAGGGTGACATTAAATTTTAAACCTTGATTTTTCAAATGACAATGTTTGATGGAATCTGACCGGTGCCCCACAGGAACCAGACCTACCGATTCAATATGGTGCTTGGGTGGGTGGTAATATTTTAATGTTTTTCTAATATTTTGCCAATTTTTCCTTTTTCTTTTTTTTCTTTTCCTTGGAATCGGGCCAATAGGGCGAGCTCCGCCTGTTCGTTTTAACACTTCCATTTGATTCTTCAATTTCTTCAGATATTTCAGGGGTGACATTAAATTAGGACGACTTGTTAAACCTTGATTTTTCAAATGACAATGTTTGGTATAAGGGTCCTTATGTAATTTGCACGGTTATGCAATTTTATTGAGTAATTGAACATTGCCGAAATCGTATATGTAACTATGGGGAAATTTTCAAAAACAATATCTACTTCTCATCGCTACCTCAAGTTCGAAAACCAACAATTTAGATCCTCATATTTTCCACTTCATTTCAAGTTGCATCTACTGTTAGGTTTCACAATTTACTTCTAATTATGCCGCTCCCATCATTTCAAATCTACCCACTTGACCAAAACCCTAATCCTCCCAACCACCGCTCGACCCATCTCCTTCCAGCACCGTTGCCGCCCGCTGCCCCATTGCCACCTACCGCCACCCTGAGCCAAGCCACCACCTCGTCACACCATCTTCTCCCTCGCCATGTTCTCTCATCTGATCTCTTCCATCCATGTTCAAGCCGAGAACCGACCCGCTCAACTATTCTAGGACACCTTTTGAAACCCCTTGGAGTGTATGAGGTCCTACAATGTACATATTTCTGATTCTATATGATGTAAGCTTATTCTAGCTAGTGCTACGAAGTCGATCCATCGGAACCATATCCACCTATACATAGCGTTGAAAGTCGTACCTCTTGAACAACCAGACAAATCGTATAAGACCACAACAGTTCCTCATCCCTACCACAATCGAACAATCACTAATAAAAGAAATTTTAATCCCGCCACATATATTTATCGCCCGTCTATTTAATTTCTATGGTCATGCGACTAGCCGTCGCAATCTATATATATATAATCTTTGATTATGATACTTTCACGTGGACCTTCGAAAGACAAAATAACTCAGCGACATGGATTTTTCAATATTCAGTGCGAAGCAGATCTACCAGGGAGAGAGAGAGAGAGGAACCCGCAAAGAGATGCAAAGATTGAAGATGAGCGAGAGAGCGAGCGATCGGTGTGAACCTGAGCGAAGCAAACTAACATACGAGCGAGTGGGACAAAGCGAAGCAAAAGAAGGAGCAGTCGAGCGAAGCAAAAGAGGTAGAACTGAGCGAGAGAGGGTCAAAATTGGACTTCTAATAAGCTTTTGAGGCAAAAAAGAAAACTAGCCAAATTTCATTAATTGAGAATTTCAACATTCCGAAAATGCTAAAAGCTCAAGGTAGGTCCCCACATGCCTCGAGTTTTCAGCTTTCCCAAGCTAATATTTGGCCTAAAGACCCTTGGGAAAACTTACCAAACACCCCATATTTTCCTTAAGGGGCTTTAGAGGCCTAAAGTCCTTTGGAAAAGCTAAACCCAACGCGCCCTATAATAACTCGGTGACATGAATTTTGCAACACCGAATAATTGGGATTATTCGAAATTAAATGTCAACCATTACAAATCTTATAAACTCTCTATTATTACAACACGCAACAAGTAAATGCAATTCACTAGGGGAAGAGGTATGATGGACCTCCTTGTCATCTTGTGCTTCGTATAAGAAGCATCGCTCAAACGTTATCCACATACACAAGACCTTGTGTGGACGAGCAGCAGAGCAAGCACAATCACAGAGAGAGTAAGGGAGAGAGAGAGAGAGAGAGAGAGAGAGAGAGATTCAGTCATGGGGGATCGATGATTTAGTTAAACCTTTTCATGGCTTCAATCTTACAGAATGTGTTGATGGCCCTGACCGCGACGGTGAACAAGTTCGCCTCGTCCAACGTCCAGGCCATCCCAAGAAGCGAAGGCTGGCGGCGGAAACCGAGGGCCGCTCCGGCGGACTCCCAGCAATCAGTTGTCGGGACCAGACGGTGTCTCCTCCTCCTGTCCGTGGCTGCCGCCGCTCCCCAAGCTGCCACCGCCGGCGATTCACAGACCGAGCTTCTCAAGAGTACTCTCTCCAAACCGTTCTCTTCAGCCTTTTCAATAAGCAAAAAAAAAAAAAAAAGAAAAAGTACGAATGGCATTCATCGACCGTTGATGGAGAAATTTTTTTTTTTCATTTTCCCACGCGCAAATAGTGTTATGATTAAATGTTAATGGTTCATTTTAATATTTGTTAATTGTTGATTGTGAAAAGACCATTTTAAATTTATATTTACGTTTATAACATCACTAATTATGCGTTATTTTAACTCGTTTTAGGGTATTTGAAGAAATCGGAGGAAAATAAAGAGAAAAATGACAAAGAGGTAAGAGAATTTTCTCAATTTTTTCAGCTTTCTGGTGATTCATTTCCCCTATATTTACTTTCTACCTGGAAAATTTTTCTTTGAATAATGGTTATAATTAATTATAATTGCAGTAAATGACCTTTGTGCCCCTATTGTGTGCTTTTTTTTCTTTTTTTTTTTTTTTAATTTCTAGAGGCTGGAGAGCTACTACAAGAGAAACTACAAGGACTACTTTGAGTTTGTGGAAGGGTCGTTGAGGAATAAGAAGGAGCAGCTCACGGAATCGGAGAAGGGCATTCTTGATTGGCTTCGAAGTAACAAATGATCAGAGAGTCCTCTCATTCTCTTTTCTCTTATAATTGTTTCTTCTATTTTCGTTAGAAAAGCCTCCTCAATTTGATGTTATATATCTTCGTTCAGCTTTTGTGTGGGTAAATTTAAGCATACATGACATGAAATAGAGATGACTAGTAGTAGAATATTGTCCGGTTTATAGGTGGCAAACGAGACGTGCCATCTAGGGCTGTCAATAATGCCCAACCCGAATTGACTTGAATGAGTTCACAAGTAAAATATTAGTACTTGAAACAAAACGAAACAATTCAACCTCAAACCCTAACTTACGCTCTCTTACAACCCAAAACCCGACCCAACTCAGGTTTTTCGTTTGGATCCTATGCATTTCGGGTCAGGTTCGGGTTAGAAAGATCACCCATTTCTCATAGTTCGGTTCGGGTCAGGTAGCACGGAGACTCAACCTGACCTGACCAATTTGACACCCCAGTGCCTTCCATTATCCCTCAAAGTCCTCGGGTCGGCAGCACAGCCCATTTGTAATTGATATTGTCTCGAAATATCTCATAATTTCATTTATGTAGTTCTCTATATGTGAAGCACGCTATACAGTTAAAAAACATTTGAACCAGGAGAATAATTTACGATAAGCTTGATTTGCGTGCAACGAAATCGCTCTTTCCACAAAAAAACTAGAGATCCATGTATTTTTTAGTGAATTATCATTCTATGTTGTCATATATCTTCTTGTTTACCTTCAACTAATACATAAGCACACACGTGAATAGGCAATGGTAAAAAGGCCGATGGGACCTTACAAAAAAGAAGCCTATGGAATAACATTTTAATTTGGCCCTTGGTCTAACAAATATCAACTATATAGCTCTTCATTCTTCTTGATTTATGTGATTCACCGCTCACTTCTTGTTATCCCAAGTTGTTTACCGATTTGGCACTCATTAGATCTCACACTAGCATCGCGTGCCATTTTCTGTCACATCAGCAATGCCACATCATTAATTGAATTTGATAGTTTATCGAGAGCAATTGATTGAACGACTCGATTGCACAAATTGAGAAAGTAATAAAATTTGATTGCAAAAAAACAAAACTTAGAGGACAAAATGATACAAACCAAGAAAATTAGAGAACTTAATCGAATAAAATAAAAGTCAGGGGATGAAATAATGCAAATCTGAATCTGAGGGACTAAAACTGTATTCAACCCATTATTTCCTCATCGTGATATTATTGATTAGTTGACTGTAGAATCGTAAAGCTCCGATAGCCGATTTAGTGTGTTAATTTCCTGGAATGCTGCCAGAGATAAAGGAATACAAGTGCTCTAACCCTGCTTGGAATGAGCTTTTTCTTTATCAAAGTCAAGTATATTATAGCTTCAACTAATAATTATGAATTAGATATTTCTTTTGCATTCAATGAATATATTTTCAGAAATATAGTGGATCCATTTTATTGGGACTCTCTTCAATTTCATTAATTACATAATGGTATGTACGAATCGCGAAAACAAAAGCCAAAAAAAAAGTAAAAATATCGTTTGCCTTAGTAAAAAAAATGTGGATATGGTCTATTGAAATTCCTTTAGTTTGGTGGAAGAGGAAAAATGAATAAAATATGAGAAACTGAAAGAATCGCTGCTGTTAAATAATTAATTATTCAGCAATAAAGTTTAATTATTCGTCAAGACTTTCTTTTCTTCTCTTGTTGGAAAAATCTTTCCACCCTAATTTCTGATTGCGACTTGAGCAAGTCGCTTCACTAGGTCAAGAGATTGGTTGTAGTCATGGCCACGGTTCAGAACCGGCCGGTTCCGATTCGTAATTTAAAAATTTTAAAAATAAATTATGAAATAAAAAAATAAATGAATTATAAAATTATGAAATAATAAATTGTTCAATATAAATTGTAATCAAAATGTAAATCATAGGGGTGATTGATTAGGTTCATAGATTCGGATAATTGGGAACCGAAGCAGTAAGAACCTTTGTCCCTTGATTTTAGAATTAGAAACCATGGCTTGGCAAATCATAGAAACCTCTTTGAAATCGGACCATTTGTGGGACTTTTGGCATTTCCGGTTCTGAAGGTGTTCCAATGGAACCCTTTCGAATCTTAACGAAGAGGCATTAGAATCATTATGTATATAAAATCCAAGCCAAGCCTTGTAATTAAAGTTCAATACACTCGAGCAAAGCATTGTAATTAGAGATCAATGCATTTATAATGCTCAATTAAAGTTCAAATTATTTTTAAAAAAAATAAATAATCTTTGATGATTATTTTTTTTTAAAAATAATTTCTCATTCGATGTGGGACGGTTTTTGGTAGTTTTCGGGCCATGAAGACAAAATCGGCCCATGGGCATGACTAATTGGCTGGACTGTCCGCTTGTCTTGATGAAGACTAGAGAACTACATATATCATATGTGACAAGAACGTTGTAATGAGTGATGATGTTTTAGTCGTACAATGGTTGCCAGAACGACAGAAAAGTTCATTTAAGGTCCTATTTTCATGAAAAATGGTTTACCAAAAATTTTTAAGCCAAGCCTTCATAATTAGGGTTCAATACACTCAAGCCAAGCTTGGATTGTAATTAGAGATCAAAATGCACTTACAATGAATAGTTTTAAAGTTCAAATTATCTTATAAAAAAATTAAATAATAATTTTTTTTTTTTTTTTTTTTTTAAAAAATAATTTGGAATCGGAACCGGGCCTGTAGGCTACTGGCCGATTCTAGTTCGGAACTGTAGGCCCGATCAACAGGCCGAGCTCGAGTTTTGTCGGGCTAGTTTCGAGCTAAAATCGGCTCATGGCCATGACTAATTAGTTGGACCGTCCGCTGTCTTGACGAAGACTTGAGCACTACATATATCATATGTGACAAGAATGTTGTAACGAGTGATGATGTTTTAGTCGTACAATGGTTGCGAGAACGACAGAAAAGTTCATTTAAGGTCCTATTTTCCCCTGAAAAATGGTTTGCCAAATACTATTTTTTAGTGTTCCTTATTTTGAGACGTGATTCATACTTCCCATTAATAAAAAGACTCGAAAGTCCCGCTTCTCAATGAGCAAGCGGGGGACTAAGGGACTGGCAGGGGCATAGAGCCTAGAGCCCCCTTAACACCACAAACTTTTATAATTTGGGCTCATATATTATTAGAAATTTGTGTTTGGGCTTATGAATAGTTACTGAATATATACAATCTCTTTCTCTTATAATCGAGAATTATAACAAAAAGGTGTGAGGTGTTAATTATAGTAAAATCCTTTATTAGATGTAGCCCTAGTTTAAGAGTGAATCATGATAAATCGTGCGTCGCAATTTCTTTTACTCTTTTTTATTTTTTATTTTATTGTGCTTGTGCGCCTAATACTAACATCTTATTATCACGGCAAAAACAAAAATGAAAAGGCGCTCCTGTTGGCCAATACTAGTTTATTACACGTGCGCTTTAAGTCCAAGAAAATCCATGCACTCCTAAAATCGTTTAGGGAGGTGAATCAGTCGAAACGCGTTAAAATCAACCCCGGGACACCACCTGATTGCTTAGAAAAATTAAGAGAATCAATGATAAGATCATAAACAGAGGGACAAATCAAAAAAAGCATACTGACTTTTTCTCGTCAATACCACGTTACGCTATTACTCTCGAAAGTACTTGCCAAATCACCACTTTCCTCGTTTAATTGCCCCCTTCCACATTCATATGTCCTACCTACATGAAATCCCAGCCCGACTTTTCAAACAACAAGCTTTGAGGACCTCCGATGGAGGTCGTCGAAGCCATTGCCTCGCAGTGGAGGCGACGCATTGCAACCTAAGGTCAAGGTCGCCACCGTGGTAACCTCGACTTCGGGTCAGCCAAGCTTGTGCCATGGTGGCGATCGGGGGTGGGGAACCGTGGGCACCGACAGGCGATAGCGATGGGGCCAGTTAGTGTCGAGAAGGAAAATTAGGGTAAGGGGCTTCAGGAGATTTGTAGATTGGATTTCTTGTGATCTAGTTTTTTCCCCTCATGGGATCGTGTCCGAGATTGCTTGAGGAAATATCTTGTCATTCATTTCTTATGACACCTCAATAAATAGTAAAATCATGAAATCGCAATTGGAACGCCTAAGCCTCTTTTTAGAGACTCTTACATAGGAGAAAATTGTACTTCAATCACAAGAAATGTGTTTTCTGTGCGAAAGTAGCTTCTTCTTTTTTTCCTTGACTATTGCCTACATGTGACATCATAGTCGATCCCTATTGGAAGGATACAACAAAAGTCCAATGCCATCATTTGGAAGATCGCCGGAAGGGAGCTCAAGTCCGAGTCCATCAACATATTCAGTTTGATCTACATTCGCTTAAAAATTTAAACCAATGAGTTATGAGCCAACTTAAATATATTAACTGCTTAACGCTACATTAAACTCTCTGATGTGAGACTTTCCTGACACAACTCACACGTGCATCTTAATAATCCCGATAAAATTCAACCATGGCCCAGGTCTAAAACCCTTCTTGATGGAAGAGGTGTACATGGATTAGCTACTATTAGAAACCCTAACACCATCATGGCCTCCATCAGCGGATCGCAGAAGAAATGAGGAATTCATATGGATGGCTTCTAGAGCTTTCCAGGATATTCACGGTGAGACGACTGAGAGACAGTGACATTGAGGTGGAGGGGGAGCCAGGTAGGGCCGACGTAGCAATTACAAGTAAATGGAATCGAATAAGATATTTTATGGCCCCGTGAGATGACTAGAAGGCAACGACCCGAGGTTGGTCGACCCACCACCAAGTTCGACCAAAAGGAAAAAAGATGACTGAGACACCAAATGACCCAAGGTTGACGTGCTATTCACATTGCCTAGAGAGTGGTTTGCTTTATGCTGTGGAGTTGATGATGAAACCATTGATGATTCGAGCCGTGTCATCACTTTCACCACTGGCGTGATTTCTTAATCGTTCGTATCTCTGATTTCGAGGGGTTCAAAGGATGAATGCATGTCCTGTGATTCGCCAGTACGTAGAGCGAAGGCTGGTTTTAGGTTTTTTTTTTTTTTTTTTGTATTGGACATGACACGAAAATGGTACAAATATATTCAATTGCTAAGGGTAACTGGGTTGAACGAGATACTTGTTTAAGAAATCAGATGGTCGCATCAAATCTATGGTGATCATTCCTATGTAGATCAGATGATTTGGTACATAAAGTCGATTAGTGGAATATTAGTTGGTCCATGATGGATACGCGTTTGAATCAAGTCTCTATATATAGAGAAAACATAAAGCCACACGCGATGCACATTAAACTTTAATCAGCAATCCGAAAAGTGACAAGCACATACCAATTTTTCCAAACGTCATGTCATTGCCACAGTGCTACCGCATTAGAGAGTTGCCAAAAAATTGTCTGAATTTTAATGAAAATCAATTGCTAAAAGAAGAAAGAGACAATTTTATGTATTGAGTGATTGAAATCAGAGAGTTCAGTAACCTAATTACAAATTTCACTTGAGCTTAAGGACCACAAGAAACTACCTCCATATCTCTATTATTAATAAACAAACACAATGGCAAACTTCCTCTCAAACTAAAAAAAAAAAAAGAAGATATGTGCACTAAAAGTTTTAAAATTATCACGAAAATGTAATTAAGTTCTAAAATTTTCAAAAAGTATAATCAAGCCCTAAAACTTGTCAAATTGATTTAATCAAGTTTCTTCTGTTAACTCTGTCCAATTAGGCTAACAAAAAATGCTAACATGTCTTATTTTATTACTTTCTTGAAACACATGATAATGATGTGGCGGCTACCAAGTGCTACATCGGAAAAAAAAATTCAAAAATATAAATTAAATTAGATAAAAAAAAAGCTATATATATATTTTAAAACCCAAACTCACAACAAATGGCTGTGGCCAAACTCTTGCCAATGGCCATCACTACAGCCGCTAGAAGGGCTGGTGGAATTGGCCATCGCTATAGCCGCTAGAAGGGCTGGTGGAGGTTGCCTAGGCCTTCTTGAAGCCCTGGCAACCCTCATCGGTCCCTAATGAGGGCCTGCAGGACTAGATTTGGGGAAGGGTGTGACCCTCACCCAGAGTGAGGGTCGCCGATGAGACCTTGCCTGGGTTGGGCGACACTCGCCTGTCACTGGGTGAGGCCTCGTGGGCCTGGCGACCCTCCCTCAAATCTGGGGCGAGGGTTAGGCCTACAGGCCCTTGCCGGTCCCGGGCTTCAAGAAGGGCTTAGGCGACCCTTGCCGGCCCTTCCTATCCCAAAAGAAGAAGATCCCATCCGATCAAAATCGGACAAGTGCACGACCCACCTAACATCGAGTTCTTTAGGGACGAAGACTCCCGACGGTTTCCTTCTTTCCTCTGTGCATGCCGACCGACTTTTTATAGAACGGTCTAAAATTACACTCTCAAAATGGACCCAAACATCAAAGCACGATTCCAAAAAACTTTTCTAGGTACGTCTTCTCCAAACGCAAAGAAGAAAAAACCTATTTTTGTGGTCAATGTAAGGAACCTATCTCCAAGTAAATTTAAGGACAACAACCCAAATAGAGAAGCAAGCAAGCTTCACGCGGTGCTTTTCCTCAAGTCGCCCTTTCAGCCCACGTTCGAGTGACAACACACGAGTTTGCCTTGACCTTTTTTCTTCTTCTCTTTTTCCCTCAATTTTTTTTAGTATTTTCCCTTTTTGATAAGAAACGTTAACAAACACGTCTTCTGGTGCTGATTCGATCCTCAACAAAAGCACATAACCTCGCCAAGCGCCACGTGTCGCGATTAGGACCCGTCATCACCCGACAGTTTACCACTTGCCAATTTGCAATGACCGACATGATTCGGCAATCCCTAGTTCCGTCCGACATCCCTTGAAAACACTAAAATCCCCTTTCAAATTATGACCGATCGGTTTAATGATGAGTAAACTCCTATTTGATGATTCAAAACTTATCCCATCAAAGTCGATTTCTTTTCAGGGAATCAACATGAAATCGGACCAGCCCGATTCTACGGTGGATTGGAGAACTGGATCTTTCCGATGGCCGGTCAAAGCCAATTCCCCAATTTTTAACATAAGGAAGCTATTAGGTATGACCGAATTGGTTGAACTTTTTTTGTGCGGAACACCAAATTTTGAATTGGAATTTAAAATTTCTTTGAAAAAATCAATATACAATTCACTCTATCTACAAGTGATCATTATCAAATGAAAAAGGTTTACAAAAGAAAGAAAGAAAGAAAAACTTCCCCCCCATGAAAATATATAAGAATAAATAAACTCCCGATTAACGAATCGAAACTTATCCCATCAGAATCAGTTCCCCTTTCAAGAACCGCCATGAAATCGAATCGGCCCGATTCTAGGGTCAACTCAAGAACCGGGCGCAACTCTGAGTAACCGAATAGCTGCTTTCGAAAAGTCATACCACTCCAATGATCCGTGGCACAATAATTACGGTACAAACAGACCTTCCCAATCGGTCAAAGCCGATTCACCCCAACCTTTTTCTATAAGGAACCTACTGATCCCATATAAATGTGCCTATAATCAATTAGGTAGGGTCGGCTTGATTGAACCTCTTTTGCTCGGAACGCCAAATTTCGAATTTGAATTTGAATTTCTCCGGAAAAAGATATTAATATTATAATCC
The DNA here is from genome assembly GCA_024733475.1 of Syzygium grande. Taxonomy (NCBI): domain Eukaryota; kingdom Viridiplantae; phylum Streptophyta; class Magnoliopsida; order Myrtales; family Myrtaceae; genus Syzygium; species Syzygium grande. The sequence goes on along the minus strand of JAMXDD010000009.1, from coordinate 23,385,758 downwards.
GCTCCGTCCACAAAGCGATCATTATCACCACATGGAAAAATATCATTAAAATACTAATCCCAAGCAGGAAGATAACATCTTCTCGACCCCAGCACCAAACACTTCCCCCCCCCCTCCTCGGTCTTTATTTAATTCAATTTATCCCCGCGAAAAAGGCCAAAAAAAAAAAACAAGAGGCTAATTAAAAAAAGGAGGCCAAAAAAAAAGAAAAATAAAAAGAAAAAACTCCCCCGCACGAAAAAATATATAATATAAATTAAAATCGAACCACCCCTCTCCCACTCAACCCCTCTCTCTCTCTCTCTCTCTCTCTCACGCACACTCTCTCTGCAAAGTTCTGGTTTTTGTCGCCGACGAGAGGGGAAGTGATCCGCCGGAGCCTCGCCGGAGACCGATCGAGGCCGCGAGGATGAGCTACTACAACCAGCAGCAGCCGCCCGTCGGTGTCCCCCCGCCGCAAGGTCGGCCCCTCAATACCTCGACCCGCGATCGGCCCCCGCCTCCCTTCTTGTTTTCATCTCCTCCTTCTTGCTCGCTTTCCGGATTTTTCTTGGGTTGTTTTCTTGCGGGTCGGTTGATGGGTCGTCGTTTCTTGCGCGAAAGTTCCCGATCTTTTTGGATCTGGCGGTGGCGGGGGCTCTGGTTTGTGTCGGTGAGTGGGGGAGATCTGACGCTCGTTTTGGTTGCCGTGGATTTTAGGTTATCCGCCGGAAGGATATCCCAAGGACGCGTACCCGCCACCCGGATACCCGCCGCAGGGGTATGCCCAGCCCGGGTACGCTGCCCAGCCCGGGTACCCACCGCCGCAGTACGCGCCGCAGTACGCCCAGCCGCCGCCCCAGCAGCAGTCGGGCGGCACCGGTTTCATGGAAGGCTGGTACGGCTCCCCTAATCATCCCCCCCCCTCCCCCGTTCTTCAGTTCCCCGTTTCATGCGTCCGGTCACCGCGATTCGATCCGAACGGAATGGATCGGGTCGTGGCCCGGTTCTGCGGGCATCAATCTGGGCCGTGGATCGCGTGTGATCCGACGGGTGAGAGAGCCCGGTCCGTTTTGAGACCCCGGGCTTTCGGACGCGGCGACGGCGCGGTGGTTGACGTGCGCCCGTGGCGTCGCCGGAACTTCGGGCCGCTTAGCAGTGGGACTGGGTAAGCGGGTCGGGTTCAATTTGGCCAATCGAAAAATCAAATTCGATTTTGGGGTTTTAGATTAGGGACAGTTCCTCCCTTGGTTAGCTTATTTGATTGAGGATTGGTTTGGTCAATGAAAAATCAATCTAATTTATGGGGGTTTAGATTTAGGAAAAGTTCCTCACTTGGGCTGGCTATTGATTGAAGAGGAGTGATCTGGGCAATTGGGTCTCTGAGTATTTTATTATTAGGCTAATTGACCTAATTGAAGATGATGAGGAGTATAGTTTGGTCAACTGATTTGTTGTATTGATTTATAGTTCAATTGACAACTTCTTAATGATTAAGTAAATTGAGGATTTTTTTTAAAGAAGGGTCTTTCTCATTAAACCATCAAATTGAATGGGGATAGTGATTGTTTTCGCCACGTTATGTGTAATTAATACTTTGGAATCGAGCTCGACGAATCGGGCCTTGTCCACATGCGGGATAGTTGGGGGGGTGGAGGGGGGGGGGGTCGACGACGAGGAAATTCGAGGTCTTTTGTTAGCTTTTCAGGACCACTAGTTAAACAAGTTCCTATCCATGGACTTTTTCTGTGAATCGATGCATCAATAAGCGGTTCATCTAGAAAGCTTCTGACTTACAGGGCGTACGTGATAAATGCTGGTGTTAGTTGACCAGTTCCTTTGCCCAGTCGATGCTTCATTGGGGATTGCAAGTGCTTTACTGGGGATGAGATGCACCTCCTTTGAATGCACGTTGAAAGTCTGCAAAAACCCAGATGAACATTTGGCAGCAATTCCAATCTCCCCTACTAGACATCTGATTCATTCCCAAGTCAGATGTTTCTATCTTCAAATGATATGTGAATTTCGAATTCGAGGCTTAGATTATTGTACCGTTTTGCGAAGCAATGATGACAGCCGTAATTCGAAATCGCATTCATAAAATTGCTTGGTAAAGCTGCGATTGACCGTGTAAAGCGCTGTTAGACATTGACATGATCGTTGTGATACGAAACACAGGTGTGTTGTACCGGTCGGGCGAAATATGTGTTGTCTTACTGCTGTATATAACCGAATGCTCAAATTAGGTTCTATGCTATTGGCGTCGTATATTTTCATGTAGTTGATCGTTTATCTCAGTTGAACCGCTGAGGTTAAGAGTCGCGTAAACCCTTTATTATCATCTAAATGCCCTTCTTTTTCGTCTAATATTTCCGGAAAATATAGGTGTTAAATACCAGAAATGATGCTAATCTTTGTTTTTTCTTTTTTCAATTTGGGAATGAATGCAGTTTGGCTGCTCTGTGCTGTTGCTGTCTTCTGGACGCTTGCTTCTGAGGGGGGAGCGCATCAAGACTGAAGTGACTTTCATGTGAAGGCCTCTTTTGTTATTATATTTTGTGCTCACATTGACTTAAATAATATGAACTTGCTTGTCAATTGTAAGTGTATTTCTTAGTCTATGGGGTCGGTTTGTTTTATAACTTCTATTCTATAGTATGCTGGTGCTTGAAGTCCCCACATAAATTGTCCTTCTCTTCGTCATAGTACGAAAGCTTCCAAATCCAACTTCTTTGTGCTGCCTAGGGATGTGCAATCGGATCGGTTCAATTGGGGAGCTGAACCTAGCTTGCCTTATTTGGCCAATTACAGGACGGTTCACATTGAGACCAATGCGATTTCCGGGTAAAAACTTTTGGTGGTTGGCCTTTACCGGTTTCAACTCGTGACTCGTTGCCTTCAACCGAGTGTTTCTACCCAGGAGCCTACCTTGCATGGTTATCCGATAGAACCGGTTCTTTGGGGAGAAAACCGGTTCTCACTCTATTGTATGATATGCTGCTTAAAGTCTGTTAAAAAATAATCTCGCATAGCTTCTCAGTACAACCATATGCATCCTCGACGGCTTTACTCAGTTTAACCTTGTGTTGTCGTATGGATAATGATCGTGAAAATGGGTTTTTAATAGTCTTAAACGACGATTAAACATGAGATTTCATTGGAGTATATTTTAATTAATCTAAGTAAGATTCTTGGGTTAGAATCTGTAGAACTATTTATGGATTGCGACGTAAGGTTGGACGAAGGAATCATTCTCTTTGCTTTTGGGTGCGGTTCTAGTGTCTAGATTAGAAGATTGTCAAAAGGAATATTCGCATGCTTTTGGATGGTGTAATGTAGAAAGAATATATACAATCTAGGAAGGTCAAATCATGTTATGGTGGATTCCACCTTGTTTATGACCTTGTGTCATGTCGATTCGATGCATGAATTTTCATAAATGATTACAAATATTATTGCATCATCACATTACATTTTTGCATTAATCATTCGATGTTATTTCAGGTTTTTGTTAAACGATTGACCTTTGCAACTCAGAAGTCTTTTGGAACAGGTTTTTGTTAAACGAGCCTTTCATGGCAATTCACGAGCCTTTTGGACGACCCCAACTGAAATTTCGACCTCGTGGAAAAAATGACGACGCATTTATCACTAGGCCAACTACTATGATGAATATTTCGGTAGTTAATATGACATAATTGCATTGACTTGACTAAAATTGCGTTGTGGGAGTCGCTAGGGAGAAAACGACACTTGAGAGATGGCTCCACTAGTCGCCCATATCGCAGGCATGAGAGGACGACATTGATTTCCAATTGCATCCACCTCCTCAATTTATTAAAAAAAAAGAAAAAAATTATTAAAAAATTATCCATGTCATCGTCGGTCATGTTATGTAAGATGACCGACGTCCATGTCAATAATTTTCAGCCAATGGGTAAATTATCAAAAGGTTTATAGCTCAATTGACCAAACTGAAAGTTTAAGAACTAAATTTACACAAGTGTAATAGGTTTATGACTTTTTTGGTAATTCTTCCAAAATGATCGTTTGTACCACTCGAAATAATAAAATATTTTCATTATTAACTATAATTCATGTTTAAACATTTTCATGGGTAATGAAAATATTCTTCGTCCGTTCATTTTTATAAACAATACAAGCGATTATTTCCATGAGTTTTTTCCAACTTATTTATTTTCCGCAAAACAAACGGAGCTAATCCCAGTTAATTTTCCAGAAAATTGTAGGGGGACCATCACCTAATTTCTCGACGACAGGACATTATCATAAAAAAAAAGTGGTGTTGTCCCATGTTCAATCCATGAAAGGTGATTCCTTGGACATCTCCTTCTACGCTCAACATCGACAGCATGCGTTCGGTCAGAGCGAACGTGTGAACTGAACTAATCGCAGGAAAACCTATCCAAGAAAAATTACCAAAAAAAAAAAAAAGAAAAAGAAGAAGAAGAAGAAGAATTAAAAAAAATTGGAAAAAAGAAGAGGTTAGCTTTTGCGTGAAAATTTTGCTTTCCTCTCCAAGTTGTCCTTATCATTCAATTTTCTTCTTCTTGTGGCCAAAACTTTATCATTCAATCTGTCCATTATTGTACAACCATATCCTTAAGAAACGACAAGTTTTGGATTTGAATTGGCTTAACAGGGAAGTGAGAGAATCCTAGTCCTAATAGTCCATCTCAAAGGTACTTACTTTTAAGAATGTACACAACTACAAGTACTTTGTTTTGGGGGTAGGGGATTCTCGAATTTTATAAGTGAGATATATATTTGAAGATACTTTTTCTCTGTCAATTCTTTTCAATTTTAAACTCAAACTTTTGAATTGTAGATAGAAAAGATAAAAGTTGTATTATAAAAATTTGAACTCATCAAATCCTGGGTTAGTAATTAAAAACCCCAAACCGGTACCACTGACACATTTGTCGAGAGTTAGTTTCTTGTAATGCAAAAAATTCCAAGCATTGTTACCCCATGACACATTTAGCTAGTCTCACAAATTAATATGCCTGACTCAAATCTACTATCTGTTAGCATTCTGTTCATTATCCCATTAAAATTTATACGTGTCAACACATGTGTCAGACAATTACAAGAGGGATTTGTCTAAGATGGAGAATGACAAATCTAACATGGAAAATCTATGTGTGTTGACACATATGCATTTTAATGGAGGGTAATTTTGGGTTGGGGGTCCTAGCTTGTGTGGCAAAAATTACTTTTGGATAAATGTGGCATGAGTACCAATTCGGGATTTTTTCTTAGAAAAAAATTAATTTGTGGCAAATGTGTCACAAAATTCTAGTTTAGGATTTTAATGGTATTAAATCTTTATTTTTTTATATTTTCCATTCTTGTTGAAGAGACTTCGCTCAATCTATATCAATGAGATAAAAATTATCTTGTTGACGAGTACATTTGAGAAACGATTTTCGAGATAGGCCATATCGATAAGCGCATGTTTGAAGGTACATTCTTTAATTTATCCAATTTTTTCACAGAGTTTACACTCTATAAGAGATATAGTTTGATATACTCTCTCTTTATCCTTTTTTTATAATTTAAACTCAACGAAAGATAGCTCGTCCGAACAACTCCATCTTTTACCATCTATATATATGTAAATTACTGTTCTTTAAATTTCCGAAGATTTGCGAGGAGAGATAGATTTGAGGTTCAGTGCATGTTATTTGCATGGTGGATTGGTTCTTCTCCGTAGGTTAAGTTAATCACGGTAAAAGCATCTCGGCCTCTCTTGGTATAATTATGTCTTTTGGGTGATTGATTTGACGATTATTTAGCTTAGAATTATACAGTTTATGAATCTTTTATGTGATCCAAGGATGATGGACTATTGGTAGCATGTGGAACGTATGCATGTATGTTATGGATTGTATGCTGCGAAGCTGTTCATTCAATTGAATTTTCTACTTGTCTAGATATAATTCACAATTAGGTTCAACCACTTGTATAATTTGGTAGATTCTGAGTAGTTTGATTGTGGGGTTTGAGGCACTAGAATGCTGGACTGGAGCATGTGTTCTTAACCTGTAAGACTAAATTGGATGCCATCGTCGCCGACCTGTGATAGTTTTTGGCACGGATTGATGATTGATCTGTGCAGGCACTTCTATGGCTGCTCTTGGTGCAGGACTAGGAGACATGAAAGCTTTCTCGGGGTTCAACATGTCACTGCTTCTTTGTCTCGCATTTGTGCTCTTCTACTCAGGATCAGGTACTACTTTCTCTTGTTTATCTCCCTTCGTTGGATGCTGAATTCATGAGCAATCATGCTAATGCTTTCTATCTTTGCAGGGCAAGTCACACAGGCTGTCTTCAATGATGTTTATTATGATGCATCAGCACCAACACAGGCAAGATCGAATTCCTAGACACTCTTTTGCGACTTTTAAGTATGTCAACATGTGAATTGCCTATTCGGTTTTCGCGATCATTGCTAAGTTGAATTCAAGAAAAAAGAACCGGAGATTGATCTTAGATGATCACTTATTCTGTGCATCGGATTTTTCAAGTTGTGCACATTTTTTATCTCCTGATAGTACACAGCTAAAGCTTGCAGGGAACAACTTGCAATCCTGAACTAAGCAAATTCAATGTCATTGAATTCGAAGTTGTGTGATCTCAATGCTAATGAGAGAATTAACTGAAGCTTTTGTGCACGTATTCAATAAGCAGTGTTTGGCAGAGCCGGGGATTACCATGTATGGCGGTGGGATCATAGTTAACCCGGAGTTTAGCTATGGCACATACGGATGGACTGTGTTCGGGCAAGGAGAGATTGAACAACGCGTATCGCGTACCAACAACAGGTTCATGGTGGCAAGTGATAGGAAACATCCGTTGGACAGTTTCTCTCAGAAAGTCCTACTCGAGAAGGGCAAGTTCTATATGTTTTCAGGTAATTACTCCCTCCACTATTTCTACAAAGATTATCGTATGCTCCTGGTACATGCATGCGCCTATACGTGTATGTCGAAGTTGTTCATGTGAAGCCCGCAAGCATGTGATATGTACTTGAATAGTTGTATTTATTTGCAAAGAATTTCCATCTCAAATAACAAGGAATGTGAAAACATGATTTTGGATGGAGTTAAATAAGATGATATTTACTCATGTTGAAAGAGGTACTTTCGCAGCTTGGATACAAGTCAGTGAAGGAAGCGAGACGGTATTGGCGGTATTTGGAACCGGAGACGGCGAGTTTGTTCCCGGAGGCAGCGTTGTGGCGGAGCACGGTTGCTGGTCTTTGGTGAAAGGTGGCATTGCTGCAAACTCGTCAGGACTTGTCGATGTTCTTTTCGAGGTGAAAGGCATTCAATTTTGGTCAATCTATTTCTGAATGGAGAACACTCTACTAGTTAGTGCTTGATGTATGATTGGTACTCTCACGTTCCATGTCTGAGTGATTAATACTTTTCGAATTTTACCCTTCGATTGGGGGTAACCGGGCATTTACTATGTTCATCCTTAATTTCATCGAGATTAAACCTTCGTTAGAATAATTACATTGAAAAGTTCCAAGCTGCAGGTGAAGCGCTAATATGAAGCATGTATTGATTCTGATTTCTGATTGTGGCAGAGCAAGAACACCTCGAAGGAAATATGGGTCGACAATGTTGCGTTGCAACCGTTCTCGAAGAAGCAATGGCGGTTTCACCAGGACCAAAGCATAGAGAAGGTAAGTGGAAGTGTTATATCAAATTGAGTTGGATCTTTTGCTATAACAAACCGCCTCGAAATTCGTACTTGCAGGTGCGAAGGAGCAAAGTGAGGTTGCATGTTACTTATCCATATTCAGGAGCCGGAGTCGGCAGAGCCACAGTTCTCATCAGACAAACCAAACCAGGCTTCGCGTTCGGGGGCGGCATGAACTCGCACATTCTCAAAAGTACCGATTATCAAAACTGGTTTGCATCGAGATTTAGATTCGCCGCTTTCACCAATGAAATGAAGTGGTACAGCACAGAGAAGAAGCAAGGCCAGGAGAACTACACGATAGCTGACGCAATGGTGAAGTTCGCACAGGACAACAAAATCTCGATTCGAGGCCACAACATTTTCTGGGACGACCCGAAGTACCAGTCTGACTGGGTCAAGACCCTTTCGCCCGAGGAACTGCGGGAAGCAGCAGAGAGGAGGATCAACTCGGTTGTATCAAGATATGCTGGAGACGTGATTGCTTGGGATGTGGTCAATGAGAACCTGCACTTCAGCTTCCTTGAAGACAATCTCGGGAAAAATGCCTCCTCGATTTATTTTGCGAAGGCATACAAGCTCGATCCGAGCGCGAGAATGTTCGTGAATGAGTTCAATACCATTGAGTTCGGTGGAGACGTTAAGGTAAGCCCTGGAAACTTAAAGAAGAGGCTTGAGGAGATGCTTTCATATCCCGGAAACGAAGATATTCCGGCAGGAATAGGAGTGCAAGGCCATTTTGGCCCTGGCCAGCCAAATTTGGCGTATATGAGATCGAGCCTGGACATTCTTGCTAAAACTGGAGCGCCCATTTGGCTGACAGAAGTGTCAGTGGAACCAGGACTCAACCAGGTATTGGACTTTCCCTAGGACACAGGTGATCATGCCTGGTGGCCCCGTTCGACCTGAAGAGTAAAATGAGCAGGCTTGGGATAGCGATTCTCATCTTGCGTCTCACCCGGCGAACCTTGCCAATCCTATGTAGAGCATTTTCCTTTTCGATAATGGCTCTTGGGCAAGCATTTTAGGCCCGATACTAGACCTGACCCATCCATTATCCTAAAATCCACTGTCCTGAGCCAACCTCGACTTGTGATCAGTGACAAATGGAAGTACATATTTAAAGACTGGCAATTTGACACTTTCTAATGCACAATTCTTTTCTGACATCACAGGCTCAGTACTTGGAGGAGGTACTTAGGGAGGCTTATTCTCATCCTGCTGTGGAAGGGATCATAATCTTTGCAGGCCCTGCACCCGCTGGCTTTTATGCCACCGCTCTCACGGACATGAACTTCAACAACACCCCAGCTGGAGACGTCGTGGACAAGCTGATCAAGGAATGGAAACCTGAAGACTTGAAAGCTCACACAGATGAGGGAGGTTTCTTTGGCACTTCACTGCTCCATGGAGAATATGAGATCACAGTAATCAATCCGATCACAAATTCCTCTTCCACTTCAAGATTTGAAGTGACCAAAGATAGCTCAGACAAGATTTTCCATCTTCAGATGGAATGAATAGCCTGCTGCAAGCTCCTATACACCTAAGGATAGTGTTTGATCGTTGACTGATACTTCATAGTTCATAGTATACATATTTTTAAATGTAGATAATTCATCTTAGGAATTCGTGAGCGATAGTTGAAACTTTTGCGACTTTAATGTACTTTTTTTACTTATATATATACTGAAATGTTAAATTTTTCTCCTCTTTTTTTTAAATTTTTTATACCAAAATGAATAATACACTTAAAATGTTAATTATGTGACAAATAAAAAGTTCTTGTTCATCTTCTTCTGCTGGGCCTTTTATGTACATCCTTAATTATTTTGAATTATTATTTAATGTCAAATTTAGTAATTTGCAAACTTCTGCTGTCATCTTCTGTCATTAGTTGGTTGCTGATTAAACACTTGCCATCAAATTATAAGTAAAAGCCAAATTATTTTGTGCTGAGCTGCCAAGCTCGCCCCTTTGAGATTTCTTTGGGTCCATTCTCTTGGGCTTTTCAGAAAGGGGGCGAAAGGTATCAATTTTCCCGTCAGTCGGCCTATTCGTTGTCGCTCGAGTTTCATATTCAAAATCTAATGGGCATCATCTCTTATTAAGTGACAATTTTGGCCACAACTGCATAAAAAGGTACTGACTTTCACCACGGCCACTATTTTGGCCCAAAACATTTACCCGAAAGACACTTTTGGTTACCCGTTAACTTGACGTTTAAGGTGGTAGAAGGACACTGACATGGCAAAATGGTTGTAGTGCTATTGAGTTGTAATAGCAAGTAGTCAAGTGTACAAGCATGAGTACAAATGGTTGTGTCCTGATAATGAGAGCAACACTGCAGATTGTAACTTGCCATGCTGAGTACTAGTAGATTTCAGTTTGATTGTGACTGTTCATCTCGAGAATGGATGTAGGTTTGGAGATAAAACTAAATCACTATAAAACTTGGTGTGCTATCTTCTATCTCTTTAATGCCGGCACACTCGATTATGTTTATCTATTCATCAGCAGCACTCCTAATTATGTTAAACTATTTCTGCTGTCGATGAAGTTTTAACCTGTTATATTTCGCAAAAGCTCTTCATAATTCTCTTTCAATCTATTCAGCCCCCTCTAGGTTATAGTGTTAACCCCAACGAAGTACAAACTGATTAAACGGGGCTCGAACAGAGTATGAATACTACATTAAACCAAGTGTAAGAAAATGTAAATTGACCAGTTCAATCGCCTTCTCTGGTGAGTTACTTCATGATTTTTTATTTAACTACTCGCTCCATTTTACATTTGATCTTTTAAGAGAAAATTATCAAAAAAATCCTATCCCTATACTTGTGCTAATTCAATTCTAAACCTTTGAATTTAAACAATTTAGTTTTAAATTTTTTTATAATTTGCCAATGTAGTCCATCTAGCCATTTGGCGGAATTGATGACGTGCATACCGACCGTCCTACATGGTACAACCGACGCTGACGTGGAAATGTCTTGAAACTTTTTAAAATTTTAAAATTATTGTTTTCTTTTCATTTTCATTGTTAATGGCCGGCATCGAAATAAATAAAAAATAACAAAAGTTTTCAAAAGTTTTCTACGTTAGCATTGATTATACCACATAGAATGATTAGCATTCACATCATTAATTTCCGGGCAAAATTACATTAATAAATTGTTAAAATATATAGAAATAAATTGATCAAATGAACAAGGTTTGAATTGGCGCGAGTGTCGATAGATTTAAGAATTTTTCTGATAATTTCCCGATCTCCCATCGCAGGCCCCCTATGCCGTATGCACATGCACTCGTTCTGCTGCTCCATATTGTTGACCTTGGCACGTTAAACTTTGACTCATCCACCATCACTTTCTTCCACTCGACCACATGTCCTTCCTTATTAATCAATCTTCATTAATCTCCTCTGTACAACGCCGAAAGTTCATCTCTTCGATCTAGATCAACCCCGTTTCCCAAGCTTATTCAATGTCCTTTGCATGCTGCTAGGCCGAGCTCTCTATAAAAGAAACCAATTTAACTTCATTGTTCTGACAGAGTCAACACTTCATTAAAGCGGGCAAACATAACTTAGAAAATGTCTCAATGGAAATATATATGTTATAGGTCGTACTTTTCATTAGGGATAATCGATTCCGGTTCCCAATTTACTAATTTTTGTCAATAAAATTTACTTAGGTTTAGTTCATATTTTATTAATTTTTTTGAATAAATTTATATAAATGAAGTTCATTTAAAATTTAATTTACATTTTAGTTCAGGCGGTCCATTTTGCCTAAGGTTTATTAATGAATTTTTATGTCAATTCAAATTAATATTTTTAAGTTTAGTTGGCCCCATTTTATTAATTTTTTGAATAAATTAAAAATATTATATATATAGTCAGATTCTATCGATCACCTATTCTTCTCTTGCCCTCAAGCGGCCATCGATTTGGGCTTCAAAGTGTGGATGCAGTGGACCGAACCAGCCATGGAGTGTCTTCATTGGATGGGCCCAGCGGTTTGGTGGCCGATTCGCGGTTTAGTCATCTTATTTGGATGGAAAGAAACAATATACTCTAGCTTTTTTTACACCAGGTTTCTTAAACATTTTCAAAATTATCTATTGGTGAAGTGTCGGACCAAAACATCAAACTGGGGACTACTCTCAATTTTTGGATTAGTAGCCTAATGGGCTTGGGTTTTGGGCTTTTGTTTGGCCTCCTCCTTTTGGTTCTCTTTGCTCCTTGTTGTAAAGCTTTTAGTTTGTATAGTTGTTCTTGACTCTGGTTACCTTAGCCCTGTTAGGCTGTTTCTCTTTTAGTTGTATCACCTTCAAATGGACATTTTTTAGAAGCACTTCGCAAGCATTGAAAAGCAATACATTATTACTGTACCAAAAAAAAAAACTATTTTTTGAAGTGCATTCGTTTACTTCAACGTTGGTGCATTCTCTTCAAATTCTCTTTCCCTTCAAAACATTTCTTATCCCAGAATATCAGGCGAGTATCCTGGAGAAGAAAGAGACAGACGGAATCGTGGGAATCTCGAGCCAACTTGACATCACGGTGGCATGTTCAGTCGGATGCGCAGTACTTTCCTCTATGAGACGTCGCAATTCCATCGCTCGCATCCCTCGCTTGTTCACCAAAATCGGAAAGTCTTTCCAACTCTTTCGCTTTCCAGTCGGTATCTAGTCCTCCATTTGCAAATGAAGGCAGCTCTCCCACTGGTGTAGACGTCCTGCGGTTAGCATCATCTGCTTATCTACTAGTGTATGTAAGAAAATATGCAAAATTTGTACACTTGAATACACATTAAATCGCACATAGTGTTTTGTCGGCTTATATATTTATTAGCAAGATGCTCGTGCATTGCACGGGTCTAAAATCTTTTTTTTTTCACGTTATTCTAAATGTTAATGTCGACGTAAATTTTCGCAAGAAAAATATAGTGTTGGGAAACTCCTTGTAGTGTTTTGAAGATGACAAAATAGCCGAAGGCTTCTAATGCGAGCATTATTGGTGTAGCACCGGTTGATAGATGCACATGTAACATGAAGATCGTTAAGATAGTCAAAGGGCAAAAATCTTTGCTTCTGACAAGGGTGAACAAGGTATTAGGCGCAAAAGGTGTTTGAAAGTTGGATGGACCCGAATAGAATGTGAACAAGTCATAAAATGGGAAGTTCGTGAAAACCTGGATGGACCAAAGAAGTTGAATAGCTAACTAGAACCAGAGTCATCAATACTCTCTGCAAGGACTTGAAGATCGATGGCGAACAGTCAGTTTTAGCGAGAAGTGTGGAAGGACCGGAAAAACTGTCGGTAGAAGTAGCTCCTATTATCAACGACGTGGAACTTGTGTGACATGCTTCTACCACTTTAATAAAAAACCTGAATCTAAATTGACACCAATGCAATATGTTACACCAGAAAAAAAAAAAATCTGAATCTCTATTAATTTGATTTAAAATTCAAACAGGGATTTGATAACCAGCTTTAGAGTCTAGAGTCCACAGAAAGAAACATGTTAGAAATCAAAACTATATTTTCCCTTTTGTGCAAGCATTCAGAAAGTCAAGCTATGGACCGAAGCAAAAGTATCTAATTCCTGTAATCTGCTTCTGGCTCAGCGATGGCAAACTGATTGTGCAGTCCGTAGACCGGCTAAGAAGATGTTTGTTTCTGACGGATTAGGGCTTGAACGTTTATGAAAGGGACCCAGAGGAAAGTGGTGGAAAAAAAAATCAGAGAAGCTTCAACTTTCTATTGCCTTAGACTCTATCGTGCTCTTTAAGTGTGGTTACTGCTTGTCATCTCATTCAAATTCTCTGAAACGGTTCTTGAGCTTTGTAATATGTAAACAGAGTGTTCATAGTGATTGATGTGCCTGTGCTTGTTCTTTATAAATATATATATATATATATATATATATATATATATGCTTGTCTATATATATATATATATTCCTTTCGATTTATTATTTGTCAAATATAAGCTACGAAGTTATCCTACATATTTCTCCCTTGATCAACTCTTAGTCAGCAAATGATTTAGTGTATATGTAATAAACATTTATTACAGATTTGTTAAATGAGGGCTATTATGTTAAATTATTTTTTTATCGGTTCGTTAGTATCACATAATTGGGAAATACAACAAAATACTTAGCTATAATGGATATCATACAACATTTTAATCATACCAGTCATCACTTATCATACATTTGGTTATACTTATTGTTGAATTAACTCAATCATGTGATAGAACCTTTAATCATATATACGAAAATTTGTCAATTAGAAGTTTATTTCCAATTAATGCATAAGAATTAGAGATTTTCTAGGATTAGAGGTTTGGTAATGTGACCATAAAAAGCAAACAACTGGGTAAAACTCTCGCGTGAGCGTGCCACGTGCTTTTGGAATTGATTGGGGAGATTGTATCTCTAAGTTTGTTGTGGACTTTTTGTGATTTACATATTGACAACCAATAAGACAAATACTAGACTTTTTATGATTTTGCATCGAGGAGATATCTTGGGAGAAATTAATGGGGCATGACATAGAAGTGGTTAAGTGTGAAGGTTGACCCAAAAAAAACAGAAAATGTAACAACAGGAGGATGTAGCCGAGCCTCAAGAAATAAGGAGCATATCATTATGAAGTTTAACAAAAGACAAGGAGGTTTGTTTCATTACGTGGACCATTGAGTAGGAGAAAATGACAATATCTTCTTTTGCTGCAGCAGCTAGAGGTGTGCAGGGTCTCGATCCAATCTAGGATCAAACTGAAGAAGTCGATTTTAGGTAGTTTCTACTGGAACTGGTCCGGTTCCTTATTCTAAATTTTAGGAAATGGGAATAGCCAGTGATCGGCCATTGCCAAAAAGAAAAGGGAAAGAAAATAATGGAAAAAAAAAAAAGAAAATTTATAAAAGAATTATAAAATTTATAAAAAAAAATATCCACGTTAGTGTCGGCCGTGTCATGTAAAATTGCGGGCATCCATATCAGGGATTTCCAGCTTAAATTGGACAGATGGATTGAATTGACACAGATACAAAGGTTTAGGACTAAATTAATCCAGTTGAAAGGTTTAAAACTAAATTGATACAGTTGTAATATGTTTAGAATTTTTTTGATACTCTTTCTCATGGCATAACTATTTTTTATTGGGTTAATACAACGAAAAAACCCTAAACTGGTATACTTGTGATAAATTTACCTTTTGACAGTTTTCGTTAATTTTTTCAATCAAATTACTGAGTTGGATAACACGTTGCAGTTAACAAGTATTCTAATTTGGGGTTTTACCCTTTAATTGTCATAGGTATACTAGTTTGTAGTTGTGGCATTTCGAATTTCGATTCATTTTTGAGATTTATAAAATATGTATTTTGTCAGTGCGCTAATAATAAAATCTCGCCTGAAGTGATCACTCTTGGGTTATTTTTAAATTAGAGATTTCGCTAAATTATACACGATCGAATTTGGCCGATATTTAGAGCTCGAACTTTAGTGTCAAATTTATCGGAGTTTTGTGACGAATTTAATTGGATGGTGTCGATATTGTTATGGCCAGCCTTGTTATTGCTCGGGATAAGTGAAAAGTGAAATTTGGACCGGGTGCGAATTTAGACTAGTAGACCTCCCTCGTAGTGTGTATTAGTTATTATCTTTTGGCCTTTTTCATAATTTATAATTAGGGTTTTTCGTGGGCCGTTGAATCGTTTTCGGATTTGAACGAGGACCGTTAGATCGCACTTGAGTGCGTTGACTTTTGTCCCTCTCTCTCTCTCTCTCTCTCTCTCTCCCCTGCGCATGTCCCCTTTCTCTCCGCCCCATGCAACGTCCACTCCTCTCTCTCCGCCCCATGCAACATCCACTCCTCTCTCTCTCTCTCTCTCTCTCTCTCTCTCTCTCTCTCTCTCTCCCTCCCTTTCTTTCTTTTCTTTTCTTCTTTCTTCTCCGTCTCTTCTTCTTCTTCTTCCTCTCTTCTGCCCCGACTACTCCTGCTTCCTTCTTGCTGCTTGTTGCCTTAGCTTGTCCTTTGCCTAGCCGTGGTACCCTTTGCCCAACATTTGTGCCATCGCCGTCGCCGGCCCGGCCCGACCATGTGCCCGGCTCACCCGACCGCCACACCGCTTGCCCTAGCCACCGCACCTCCTGTCTGGTCATTCCCCTAGGCTTGGCTGTCTTTCTCCCTCCTTCGCACGTAGTAGCAACTCGCTGACGTGTCCGCCGTGGCCCGACTCCGCCGAACCGCTTGCCAACTCGTCCGATATCGCCTCGCCTCTTGCAATGCCGCCATGTTGCCCCAACCATCGCTCGCTCGCCCCCTTAGCCCCAACTCCCCCTCTCTCGCCACACCACTGGCCCCCCCCGCCAAGTGCCATTTTAAATAAGCCAAACATCTGCCATTGTCACTTACACGAGCCTAGTCAGCCACCCACTAGCAACTCGGGCCGCCATATCGGCTGTGAGCTCGTCATTAACGCCATTGTGTCGCCCAGCCATTTAGCTAGCTCGCTTGCCAGCTAGTCAAGCTAGCCTGCCCAACCACTCGCCTAGCCATGACCGAGTTGCCCAGCCACTCGCCTATGGCCCAGCTGCTCGCCCGTTGCCCGCGCATCTAGGCCGCTGCCCTTACCGGTGCTAAGCTTGCCCAACCATCGCTGACTGCCCAAGTCGTTGCCCGCCCGTGGTTGAACGACTTGCTCGTGGCCGAGCGCCGTGCCGAGTGTCCCAACCATGACCGAGCGCCTTGTCGGCCATTGTGCTTGTCGCTCCCTCACCCGTGTCAAGCTGCTATTGTTCACCCAGGCCATTTTGGCCCCTAGCTGGTTTTCCCGGGCCAAATTTAGGTAAGTGACTTCCTAAACCCTACTTAATATAATGGGTATTATTTAAACTTGTTTAGGGTGTGATTAGTATCGGTTAGTGGCTAAGCTTGGAATAGGATTGTTATGTGAATGTGATTAATTGTTAGATTAAATTGTGATGATTGTGTGGCTTAATTAGTGGCTGATTTATGTGGGTCCAATGACCGGAATGTTGTGGCATTTGTGGGTGAAATTAATGTTTGGATGTGGCCGACTTGAATGTCAGATTGGTGGGCTAATGTGGTGAGTTCGTGATAGAATTTGAATAGTACGACGTGTTAGATTGGCGAACTGTATTGTGGTCGTTTGGAATTGATTGTATGATATTTGATTATGTGAAAGACGTGGAAATTGATTGAATTATGTGGCGTGTATGTTTGCTTGAACAAGCCCAGATCGATCGGAGGGCTGCTAATCTGTAGGGTGTTGACTCGAGTTATGAGAAAAGACTTGTGGGGTGTTGACCTGAGTCGTGAGAAAGGTCTTGAGG
This sequence comes from Syzygium grande, assembly GCA_024733475.1. NCBI lineage: Eukaryota > Viridiplantae > Streptophyta > Magnoliopsida > Myrtales > Myrtaceae > Syzygium > Syzygium grande. The sequence goes on along the minus strand of JAMXDD010000009.1, from coordinate 23,368,671 downwards.
CATGTTGACGCGGGACAAAGCCTAGATTGATCAGTAGACTGACCCGAGATGTGTTTACATGGGTCGTGAGAAATTGAAAAAGGACTTGTGGGGTGTTGACTTGGGTCGTGAGAAAGGACTTGAGAGGTGTTGACGTGGGACAAAGCCTGGATTGATCGGAAGGCTAACTTATAAAGTGTTGATCCCGGTCGTGGAAAGTGACTAGACACGCATGCGATATGTGTTTGATTGAATTGGGTGAAAGTACGTGATTATGGTGCTTGAGTGCTTATATTACGTTCTTGAGTAATTATCGCATTATGGTGATTTAGCTAATATGCAGGGTTGGCACTTGATTTAAGGCAATGTAAGTATGTTTGTGTGGAATTGAATGTGTTGGCTGTTAAATCGCATGTTAGACTCGTATGGCTATGCATTGACCTAGGTGGGACATAGGTTGTCTGCTTATTGATATTTATTTTCATTGTTGTAGTGCAAACCTTTTCAAATCCCGGACCTTAAGCATGCCACTAGCTATGCGTTTTGGGGTCCCCATACACATGGTGCATGAGGAGATCGAATATCCGGTTGGCCTGGATCAATTTTACATTAGGCATCTTACCACAGTTTGGGTAGATAAGGGCTTAGAGGACCTGCAGCCCCATTCTTATTTGACTTGGTATCATTGTATCGGGTTGGAGACTACTAGGCCAACCCGTGATTTTAAGGGGCTTCAGCATGATAATGAGAATGCAGTGAATTGGGAGCCCTGGGACAAGTTCACCCCCAATGGTAAGGTGACGGACCCCAATGAACCACCAAATAACCCTGGCCTAGAACCCAAGCCCGAGGAGTAGCCCATGGAGCCCAAGCTCAAGGAGGAGCCTATGGAATCTGAGCACAAGGAGAAGCCAATCGAGATCAACTCCGATACTGAGTTGGAGTCTTTAGGGTCTGATTTGGATTGGGCACCGTAGGAGGATTTGGGTGCTGGGGGTCTATGAATCTTTTTGGTAAAGCCCTTTTTGTGTATTCAGTATTCTATCCTATCACCTATCCTTTTTTGATGATGAAGGTAGATGTTAACCCTAGAAGCCTAATGTATGAATTTTATGGTCTCAAGCTAATGAGATGAGTTTATTGATTTGTGCAAGTACTGCCTTTTGGTCATTGTTAAATTGTCTGGGTTGTTTGATTTCCGCTTCCACTTGCGTTTGTCTTCGCGTGTTTCGTTTGGGTTGGCAACGCATCCTGGGACGTTGCGTTCAATACAACCGAGTAGGAGTGTTGCGAGCCCGTCGAGGTTCGGGGTGTGACAGTAGTTTTTGTGGTATTAATCCAATTTAACAAAAAACTAACGGAAGGTAAATTTATCATCGATGTACTGGTTTGGAGTTTTTTGTGGTCAAAAAATTAGTTTTGGGTAAATTTATCACAATTATAATAGTTTAGAGATTTTCGTGGTCAAAAAACTAATTTGGAGTAAATTTGTCACAGGTGTATCAGTTTAGGATTTTTCATAATATTAATCTATCTTTATTTGGCTTCCTAGAGTTACACGGTAAACAAGTTATGAATAATAAAAGATACCCCCTGTACCCTTTGATGAGATATAACCAAAGCCTAATTTCTTCTATTATCATATTACAAATAATTTTTTAAATAATTTATTAAATAAATATGGTATTTGCATACCCATTGGCCATTTTATAAATGGGTATAGAAACCTAGTTTCTTCTATTACTCCTTTTACCATCGACTTTGCCCAATCAAAATTGCAGGTATCGTAATTGTTGAAATATATCCTCCATCAATTGATTCAAGTATCTCAAATTCATGTGTTAGCTTAGTATTAGTTTTGTTCCCATTTAATTCATATATCTTTCTATATCAACATGTCTTCACTTTCATTTCTAATCTCTTTCTCCGGACCAAAATTGTAATCGACACCGTGTTGCAACACCACAACTCCCACCTTTCCTCCACATCTCATATGGCTAGAAGACTGCCCAAAAACCGTGTTGGTCATGAGTTCTCTTCCTTAAGATATGCGTCAAACACCAACACATAATTAAAGCGGGCAACCAATTAAACCGTTAAATGAATGTGTGATTTAATATTTATCCTAAGGTAAACTATTCAAAGAGAGTATTAAAGGTGAGGACTAGTTTAAAATGCACCATCATTGATGTATCATTCAACTAGATCTGCCAAAATAGATTATAAACTCGTTTCTTAACTCATATATCAATAAATAGGTCAGCTATATTCATTAAATAGGTCATAAATATATATTAATATAATATGAGTATTAAATGGGTTTTAAATGGGTCATAAATAGGTCATAAATGGGTTTACAACTTATTTAAACTCAACACATCTCTCTTGCTCTTACTCAATTTTGCACTCATTTACTTCGCACTCTTATCTCAGTTTGTATATGAGTGTTCCTAGATTGAATTAAATATGAAAGTATTTTAGTAATATTGATCGAGTTAAGTATGAGTTGGGAATGGGTTGGGTGAGGTATGAGTCATTAGATTTTCATCACATGAAAATGGGTTAAAACGGATTAAATGGGTATATTTGGGTCGGACAATTTTCGATCCGATTCAAATTTGACCCGACCCACCCGTTTGACGGGGCTACATTCAACCATCTCCGTCACTCTTACTCCCTAAAACCTCATGTAACTTCACTACTTTCAATTTTTTGTGAAGCATCTCCTCAAAATATACCATCAATAACTCACAAATTTTTTTTATCAAAACAGACCCACGGGAAAGCTTTCTCCCCAAACTCGACTCCCAACTAGTTTCCAATTAGATCCAACCGTCACAAGAACAAACTGAAAATGCCAACATATAATGCACGCACCCCAAGCATTTTACAAGCAACATAAGATTATCATGGCAACAATTATTGTAAAGAAAAAACTTCAACTCGACACAAAAGCATCCGTAACGCATCCGCATCATGCACCGAACTTCACGCCATTCCTGTGCCCAAAAGAAATAAAACCTCCAACGTTTACAAATCCTACTTTTAAAGATTCCCGTTTGTCTCTTCCTGTGTCTCCACAAGAACCGTGTATATTACTGAGAGCAATTGAAAAACCCTCGAAGGACGTGCGTGACGTATCTGAATTAACTCACTTGAGGTATTATCCGCTTTTGCCCGTCCCATACCAAGCCTCACAGTTTTCCCTTAAGGTACAGGTAAATACTTTTTCAAAAGATCACCTATCTTGATAGAATTCTTATTTGAGCATGCTTAATTTTGGAGGCACTTCGTCAATTAATTTCAAGGATGTCACGTCACGGGTCCCCAAAAAAACAATTATAATCTTCGTTTCCTAGAATCAAAGAAAATGTCCTTCTTATTACGTAGGGCCATTTCACAAGTTGTAACTTCATCATGTTCATCCAAAAAAGGATTCCTTCGAGATAGCAGAACAGGCAATCCAAACAGCAGAAGGGACGTAAAGGGCTTGCTGCATCCAATTCCCAACTATTTCTTTGAAGCTAAAACCCTTAGAAGAACACAACCAAAATATACTAAGACCAATTAACGATATCATTAATTGAAGTGATGTTTGATTCAGCCGAATCTAGTGGAACCTTGAATATGGCCCGCTTGCTCGAATATCCATGCGTGCTCTATCGCATTGCTTAGCATACAAGTTCAGTAGCATTGCTCGTTTCTTAATGCTCTCTACATTCAAATCACATGCGTACTATTGACTTAATTAGAACACTAATTTGGACAACATTGTCATTGCCACCTACCCATCATCATCTCCAGACCAGTTCTGGGCCAGTGTTTTGTTGTGTTATATATAAGGGGTTGAGAGAAGAGTCACGGGACACGCAAAAACTGAGATTGATCAGGTTGCTGGACGCTTTCGCATTCACAGGAGTCCTTTTGTCTTTGGACATGACTGATTGGTGCTGACACGCTTTCCAAGGCTGCTTTTATTGCATGACTGGGAACGATGATAAGCTCCTCTGAATGCACCATGCCATTGTTTCTTTGGCTCACATTTGTGCTCTTCTACTCAGGATCAGGTACTGGTTTCTCTCACAGTTTATTCCACTTGTATTATTATTAGTATTAATTATTGCAAAATCATTTTCCTTCAAGAACATTGTAAAAGAGTTTAGGATTTTTTTTCTTTTTTAGTTTTTGTTAGTACACTTTGAATAAAATTGACTGTTAGATTGGTTTTAGCTGTTTCAAATGCTTTTCTCTAGGCCTGTTGGTGATAACATGAAGGATTAAGCTAAATGCTTTCTATGTTAAACCATTTCAGGGCAGATCACACAGGTTGGCTTCAGTGATGTTCAATATGATGCATCAGCAACAACCCAGGCAAGATCAAAGTCCTGGACACTACTACTTGCAACTTTTGAGTTATGTTTGCGTATGAATGCCAAATAGATTTTCATGGACATCACTAAGTCCAATGAATTAATCTGGACCCGAGATTGCCGCCCTAAAAGAGAGATATGATCGAATGAATTATTCTGTACATATATTGATCCCAAATTGTGATTTTGGTACTGATGAGAGTTAACTGAAACTCCCATCTCTATGTATTCGATGAGCAGTGTTTGGCAGAGCCTGGTGGTACTATGTATGGAGGTGGGATCATAATTAACCCGGAGTTTAGCCATGGCACCGCTGGATGGGCCGTGTTTGGGAAAGGAGCAATTGAAGAACGCTTATCACGTACCAAGAACAGTTTCATGGTGGCATATAACAGGAAACGTCCCATGGATAGTTTCTCTCAGAAAGTTCGACTCGAAAAGGGCAAGTTCTATACATTCTCAGGTGATTATTCGATCCCCTATTTCTACAGACATCACTACAAACTCCAGGTACGCAGACACGCCTTCACGTGCATGTCGGAGTTTGTTCATGTGAAGCCAACAATCATGTGATATGTGGGTTCGCATAAACAGGACACTTGAATAGCTTTTTTTCATCTGCAAAGAATTCCAGTCTCCAACATCAAGGAATGCGGAACGGTATCTGTGGATGAAGTTTAAGATGATTTATTACTCATGTTGATGAGGGATTTTCGCAGCTTGGATACAAGTCAACGAAGGAAGCGAGACAGTATCAGTGATATTTGGAACTGGAGATGGCGAGTTCGTCCCTGGAGGCAGCATCGTGGCAGAGCAAGGGTGCTGGTCTTTGCTAAAAGGAGGCATCGCTGCGAATTCTTCAAGCACCGTCGATGCTCTTTTCGAGGTAAAGTGATGGCCATTGAACCTTTTTTAGATTAATCTATTTAGGAAAGAACACAATTCAACTAGTTAATGCCTTCTTAGGTGATTATTAAATATCAGCACATCCGAAAAACGAACTGTATACAAGACAAGATCAGAGACTCGATGAATGATAGTTATTGTTATATCCCATGTGTCCAGTTTACTTCTCGAAAGATCAATACTTTTCGAAATATACCTTTCGACGGGGGTAATCGTGTAGTGCCTTGCTATATTCGTCCTGATTGGGTCAAGATTTAACCTTTGCGAGAATAATTTCACCGAAAAGTTGGAAGCTACATTAGGTGGAGTGCTAATGTTACTCTGATTCCTGATCGTGGCAGAGCAAGAATACGTCGAAGGAAATATGGGTCGACAATGTTGCCTTGCAGCCATTCTCGAAGAAGCAATGGAGGTTTCACCAAGACGAAAGAATAGAGAAGGTAACACAAAAAGTTGCGCCAAGTTAGTTTGGAAAACATGAAGAACCGTTGCCAAATTCAATCTTGCAGGTACGGAAAAGCAGAGTGAGGTTCCAGATAACTTATGCGAATAAAAGAGGGCTCGGAGTCAGAGGAGCCAAAGTTTTTGTCAAACAAACCAGGCCGGGCTTCCCATTCGGGTGCGGTATGAACTTCCACATCCTCGAGAGCACCGATTATCAAAACTGGTTCGCTTCGAGGTTCAGGTTCACCACTTTCACCAACGCAATGAAGTGGTACAGCACGGAGGAGAAACAAGGCCAAGAGAACTACACGATAGCCGACGCGATGGTGATGTTCGCACAAGCCAACGACATTTTGATCCGAGGCCACAATGTTTTCTGGGACGATCCCAAGTACCAGCCCGATTGGGTCAAGACCCTTTCGCCTGAGGATTTGCGAATAGCAGCGGAGAGGAGGATCAATTCGGTCGTCTCAAGATACGCAGGCGAACTGATTGCTTGGGATGTGGTCAATGAGAACCTGCACTTCAGCTTCTTCGAGGACAACCTTGGAGAAAACGCTTCCTCGATTTATTACTCGACCGCATACAAACTGGATCCAACCCCGAGAATGTTCTTGAACGAGTACAACACCATCGAGTACTGTGGGGACGAGAAGGTGAGCCCGGGGAACTACATAAAGAGGCTCGAGGAGATATTTTGGTACCCCGGGAACGAAGATATCCCACCAGGAATAGGAGTGCAAGGCCATTTTGGCCCTGGCCAGCCAAATTTGGCTTACATGAGATCAAGCCTGGAGATTCTGGCCACAACTGGTGTGCCCATTTGGCTCACAGAAGTGTCTGTAGAACCAGGAGTTAACCAGGTACATCAATTATGCATGACCAGGCAACCCGCTGGGCCCGGGTAGCCGGGTTCGCCTGATGAGAAAAATTGGGTAGGCTAGGGCAAGCAATTCTCTTCTTGTAACCGGCCCGCCCAACTTCGCCCCCAACCCAATCAATGTTAAATGGCATATCTGATTTCTTACTAATGGGCATCTAGAATTGTGATTAGTGACGAACAGAAGAAAGTTTTCTGGTGTTGCAGGCTCAGTACCTGGAGGAGATCCTAAGGGAGGCTTATTCCCATCCTGCTGTGGAAGGGGATCATAATGTTTGCGGGCCCCGCGTATGCCGGCTTCAATACCACGGCTCTCGCGGACATAAACTTCAACAACACGCTGGCTGGGGACGTCGTGGACAACCTGATCGAGGAATGGAAATGCCGCGATTTCGAAGCCTGCACAGACGGAGGAGGGTTCTTCAGCACTACACTACTCCATGGAGACTATGAGATCACTATAATTGACCCAGCTACAAATTGCTCTTCCACTTCAAGATTTGAAGTGACCAGAGACAGCTCAGGGAGAACTTTCCATTTTCAGATTGGATAATAGCCAGCTGAAAGCTGCTATAGATATCTGAGGATAGCGTTTGATGGTTGACTGATAACAATTAATTAAGATTAATTAAGGAGGGAAAAAAAACAAAAGGGCCCAATAATACATTGAGTGTAATTATGACCTAGCTAGAAGATCATGCTTATTGTTGACATTTAAGTGATTTTTGCACCTTCTTGAGAAGGGGAAAATTTCCCTTAAAAGCATGTAAATAATGGCGGGTCGTCTCTGGCGATGCGGTGGTCGTGTGGTGGTGGTGACTGTGATGATCGTGTTGCCGGTGTTGTCTCTTCTCTCCGTCCATCAGTAGGCGAAAATGATGGTTGTTCAGTTTTACAATGTAATATGTATGTTCGCATAAGCTAAAATATAAGATCAAACTAGAAAAATGTAACTAGTCAAAAAAATTTGAGCTTAAGATTGTCTTAGGAGATCATTGTAGGAGATGTTACATGGATTTTAGTCTCAGAGACGGCCAATACTTAAAAGAGATTTGATTCCCATTGTAGGAGATGTTATGACTTTCATGATCTGTTAGACATATATATAGCCATAAGAATACAACAAGAGATATGAAAACATAATATCAATAAAGAAAGCTTGGAAAACTTACAAAGGATTAAAGTTTAAAGACCAATTAAAAAGAAAAAGAAACTAGCTTAATTTCCGTTTTTTTTTTTAACCACAAAGTTAGACGACTTGAGTCTACACAAATGAGTTGTAACATTTCAAGAATTACATAATGAATCCCAGCCCAATTGGGTCTATTAGAGTTAGGAGAGTGGAGTAGGTCAAACCGAAGAAACCGAACCACAATTTATCGGATTTCTTACTTCTTTTTCTACCTCTTAAATCTCTTCGTTTTCGGTAAATAGAAGAAGATAGCTATCTGCACGAGCGCACAACTTCTACGACATTCAAGGCACGACGCCCGACGCTTATTCGGGAAATTTTTTTGAATTTCAACCCGCGACCGGTTGAGTCCCTCTGAATTGTTGCGGTTAGTCCATTTCAATCATTAGGATGAATATTCCTACACTAATCCTCTCAAATCCATTGCTTTTCCCCTCCTCTTTTCAATGGGACGCTCTTTGTCGTACCACATGTTTAAGTGCACGCCAACCATTGCCAATGTCTACAACTCAAAACAAGGAACACACTAATCTACATTGTGACTTGAAGGATCATCTTGGGGGCCAACAGAAGTTCACAAAAAGACACACCCTAAGTCCGTCCGTCCACACAAATTAAAGTTCCATTTGTTTCGTGAAAAATTAACAATTTGAAAAATATTTTCGTCATTTTTATGGTTGTTATCGCCTACGAAAATGGATCAATAAAAAGTATTCTCATTATTAACAAAAACTCGTGCCTAAACTTTTTTGGATAATGAGAATTTTTTTTTGTTACCTCTGTTCCTAAGAGATATAAATGATAAAAATTAGGAAAATCTATATTCAAATCGTAGGTTTTCTACAAAACAAATGGGGCCTAAATTGCAAATGAAAATATCTGTAGTTGAGCATAACCACCAAGCATTTACAATTGCCAAAATTGCTTGATATCATGCTAAATAAGATTGGAAATCATTCTTCGAACATGTTTCGTGTGGAATTTGTTTTTACGGGCAATATTGCATATGAACACCTTCCCCTTAATGAGATAAATATAAATCGAAAGAGATAAAATTCTCCTTCTCATCCAGATACTTTTACGCCTTTTCTAATCAACTCACTGAACTTTTAATTTGTCTAATCAAGTTTGTCTACTTTCACAAACCTTCTAATCAGTCCATTTGGACATCAAATCCAACTAAATTCAATTGACATGGACCATCGGGCAATGTCAAAGTGCGAATTGGATAAAAAAAATTTCCAATGTAAATGTCCACGTTGGTACCCATATTGGATAGATTTTATCCACAGCATACTCCGAAGTTGTCTACATTGATTGAACTTTTCCACCCACGACCGCATATTTCACCCGCATCATACTTTTGCGTCATCGACAGCCATGTCACCCGAATTTTTTCTGATTTCATGTAGGAGAGACTGGATCAGAATATTTGTAAAAGTAGAATGATTTGATTAGATAAATTAAATGAACATGAACTTAATTAGAAAAAGCGCAGAAGTAGATGGATGGAAAATGAAACCTTTTCGTCCAAAAATAAAATCAAATATCACTTTATAGATCATGCATAGATCATGCTTGTGAAACCACGTAACTTCGCTAGTTTCCATTTCATTTGACGCATCTTTCCAAAGCTTACCTACATTGCTGAAAGATGCTTTTCAAAATTGACCCCACAAGTTTAACTTTTTCCAAACTCGACCCCCCACTATTCTCTGATACACCCTAACGTCACAAGATTCTAACAAAAAGGCCCCCATAATGTGCATAAGGAAGCATCAGCGTCATAAAGGTTATGGTAACAAATGTAGCAAAAGCCCACTTTCTATTTGTGTCCAAAAAAGAAAATTTTCCAACTTATAAAAATAGTACTTTCAAGGATTCCAATTTGTCCCTTCTTCTGAAACTGCAAAAGAATAATAGAAAAGGGTCCCGCATAATTAATTGTCGAGATGATATTTATAGATTGTTAAATATGTCTTGAATTTTATGTACTCGGTCCGGTTCATGATCCGACCCGACATATTTTTTGTGCGACCCGAAAGTGGAGAGAAAATTGAGATTTGGTTCACGACGTGGAGGGTTGGGCGATAGACTCAATCCGTAACAAGCGAACAAATCTTCATAGCGGACCGCCTAAGTTGGAGCAAGCGAACCAATGTCTCAGGGGGTTGGGGCTATGCCTCCGAAGAAAATTTTGAGAGCACTTTTTTATACTGTGGCTAGGTTTTTTATTGATGTAGAGAGAATTTTGTTTTCAGAGAGTTTTCGTGAGCCGTGAGGTTTTGTCGTTGTTTCGACTTCTGAAATTTGTACTCTCTTTGATTATAGTGGAATCTTGTCTTGCCTCGCCCGTGGACGTAGATCACCTTGTGATCGAACCGCGTAAAATTCCTGTGTTCTGTCTTTTGTTTTTCCGTATTTGTCTTCAACATAGATCATATAATAAATTTTTGAATAATACATATCTAAATTTTATTTTTAAAGAATATTTATGTTACATTATGGGCATTGGTAGACTGTCGCAGTCAGAAAATTGCACTCAACATGTTCATCCAAGAGAGAATTCCTTCAAGATAGGAGGACCGGCAATCCGACAGCAGTCAAAGGGACGAAAGAGCTTGCTTCCGATTTCCGACAGTCTCTTTCTCTTTTGTCTAAATTTCGTTGAGAGCAATGCAAACTACTAAGACTTAGTTGAGCGATAATAAGTCGGACTCTTGTTGGGTGGTGGATATCGACAAGGTATTTCAATGGCGACTCGTAGCCTATCGCATCACTCTGATTATACCTGTTTAGTGAACCGGTATTAATGCATGTGCACTACCCCTTTTCTTAATGCTCTTTGAATTCATTTGAATCATGTAATTTGATTCATTCTTTTGTAAAAATTTGATTTGATTAATTTTTTTTTTTTGCTAAAATTATCGCACAGCACCTGTCTATATGTAGTTTCGATAATCCTCGTATTCTTGTATTCTCCTTTGTGCAAGCTTTTGATTGGATATTCTGACGTGTATTAGAACCGGATTTCGTCCCTGGTGTTAGGCTCCTTATTCATCAATTCTGCGTGTCGTTCTCAATCCTGTTGGCACGCGAAAGAGGGTGTTAAAGTATTCCGCTTCACTCATTTATATGGTTTCAAGGGGGCCTGATATTTATACAGTCTGCTTCCACCTAATTTCTATGCCTTTTTGGGCTACTGTTCAGTTTGCGTGTGTATATGGGGTTGAGAAAAGAGTCGCGGGACAGGTGAAAGCCGAGGAGGATCAGCGTCATGAGGTCACTATATCAGGAAATGAGAATATACTGTTTCTTGGTTGACAGGCTGTGGCATGCTTCTTCGCATTTACATGAGGCCTTTGCTCTTCTGACATGATCGTGTGATTCTTACAGCGCTTTCTGTGACTGCTCTTATTGCAGGAGAGATGAAAAGTTCGTCAGGATTCAACATGTTCTTGTTTCTTTCTCTCACATTTGCGTTGTTGTCCTTAGGATCGGGTACTAATTTCTCTCGTTTGTTCCCTTTTCTTGAATTAGTCTTTGCTTAATCTTTTGCCTCTGACAGCATCTTTGCTAGAGTTTAGCACCCCTTGTTCCAAGCTTTTTTCCAAATTTTCTTGATTGTGTTCAATGAAGTTGACTGTGAGATTGGTTTGCCAGTTGTAATGTAACGTGGACAACTAAGCTAATGGTTTCTCTTTGAAGCCATTTCAGGGCAAATCATGCAGGCCGTCTTCAATGACTATTACGATTCATCGGCGACAACACAGGCAAGATCAAACTCTGACACACTGCTTGCGACTTCTTAGCACGTTGACATGTAAATATCAGTTCATATTTCATGAGCACTGCTGCTAAGTCGAATTCAAGAACTTGTCCCCGAAATTGGGGGATCAGAACTCGAGATAGCCGCCCGAAAAATGAACAAGTTGAATGAATTACTCTAGTGATTTGTTGAAGCGGTACAAATTCTTTGTTGCCTCGAAAGGAGATAGTTAAAAGAGTTTCCAGGAACAACACTAAGCAGATTATGTAATCGGCATCTTACGTACTCGATTATAGCAGTGTTTGGCAGAGCCAGGGAGTCCTATGTATGGAGGTGGCGTCATACTTAACCCGGAGTTTATCCACGGATCTTCCGGATGGACTGTGTTTGGCCACGGAGCGATCGAAGTGCGTACATCATATACCAACAACAGGTTCATGGTGGCGCACAATAGAAAACGCCCATCAGACAGTTTCTCTCAGAAAGTCCAACTCGAGAAGGGCATGTTCTATGCATTTTCCGGTAATTACTCGCTCCGCTGTTTCTAGGGAGAATAGTTACGTCGGAGTTGTTCATGTGAAGCCGTCAACCATGTGATATGTCGGTTCACGTTTTACACGTATACAGGGTATACTTCTTCAGTTTTGCTTATTTGCAAAGAATTTCCAATTGCAATATCAAGAAACGTGAAAACGTGATTGTCGACGAAGCTAGGATAATTCGTTACTGTTTTTAGCCATGTCCTTTTGACCGAATACACATTACAAGAGGGGAATTTTTTTTGCAGCTTGGGTACAAGTCAGCCAAGGAAGCGAGACGGTAGCGGTGGTATTTGGAACTAGAGATGGTGAATTTGTCGGTGGAGGCAGCGTTGTGGCCGAGCAGGGGTGTTGGTCTTTGCTAAAAGGAGGCATCGCGGCGAATTCTTCGAGCCCAGTTGATGTTCTTTTCGAGGTGAAGGGCATTCAACCTTCGGTTACAGTCTACTTCTGAAAGACTAAGAACTCAACTGAGTTAATGCTGGTCTAGTGTTTTCTCTTGTTCATCCAGATTATTCAAAAATCGCAAGATACATGAGTGCCAATAATTCTAGGCATATGTTGATTCTGATTGTGTTGTGGCAGAGCAAGAATACCTCAACAGAGATATGGGTCGACAACATCGCGTTGCAGCCGTTCTCGAAGAAGCAATGGAGGAATTACCAAGATGAAAGCATAGAGAAGGTAACACGAAAAGTTGTGCCAAGTTAGTTTGACAAATGTAAAGGACCTTCTTGAACTTCGATCTAGCAGGTGCGGAAGAGCATAGTGAGGTTCCAGATAACTTATGCGAACAAAAGAGGACTCGGGGTCGGAGGAGCCAATGTTCTCATCAAACAGATCAAACCGGGCTTTCCGTTTGGGTGCGGCATGAACTTCCACATCCTCGAGAGTGCTGATTACCAGAACTGGTTCGCGTCGCGATTCAGATACACCACTTTCACCAACGCAATGAAGTGGTACAGCACAGAGACGAAACAAGGCCAAGAGAACTACACAATAGCTGATGCAATGGTGAGATTCGCGCAAGGCAACGACATTTCGATCCGAGGCCACAATGTCTTCTGGGACAACCAGAAGTACCAGCCCGATTGGGTCAAGACCCTTTCGCCCGATGATCTGCGAAAAGCAGCGGAGAAGAGGATCAATTCGGTCGTCTCGAGATACGCAGGAGAGCTGATTGCTTGGGATGTGGTCAATGAGAACCTGCACTTCAGCTTCTTCGAGGACAACCTCGGGGAAAATGCTTCCTCGATGTATTACTCGATGGCATATGAGCTCGACCCGACCCCGAGAATGTTCCTGAACGAGTACAACACCATCGAGTACAGTGGGGACGAGAAGGCGAGCCCGGGAACTACAAGAAGAAGTTCGAGGAGATATTTTCGTACCCCGGGAACGAGGATATACTGGCAGGAATAGGAGTGCAAGGCCATTTTGGCTCTGGCCAGCCAAACTTGGCTTACATGAGATCAAGCCTGGACATTCTGGCCACAACTGGTGTGCCCATATGGCTCACAGAAGTGTCTGTGGAACCAGGAGCTAACCAGGTACTGGAATATCTTAGAAAACAGGTGATCATGCCCCGGGCGGCTCGCCGGGTCCGGTGGGCCCGAAAGGCGAAACGGGCAGGTTCGGGCGAGCAATCTTTTTTTGCGGCCGGCCCGCTCACCTTGGCCTGTTCAGACCCTATCAATTTCATATTTGCCCATTTTGAAATTCTTTCAATGGGAGAAGAGAAGAAACGTGACTTTAAAAGTTTTTGGCCGTCGGTCAATTGAAGACTTGAGGCCACGATAGGGTCTTGACCTTGCCGTCGATGGAACTTAGACATTGGAAATGACACGCAGCAACCAATGCCTGAATTGAGTTTGAGCTTTTTTAAAACCTTAAACTAACCAAAATAGAACCTTCATATTCTCAATTGACCGACGGCCAAAATGTTAAAAGTCATGATCCTGCATTTATCCCCGTTTTTCAAAATTAGACATCTGGGCAAGGACGTTTAGATGCTAGGCTGCACCCGCCCATGATCCTAGAATCAACTGTCCTTAACCAAACTTCAGTTGATAGATGGGAGTGCAATATCAAAAGGATTGGTAATCTGCAATGCATAAAAGAGGTTTCTGGCGTTGCAGGCTCAGTACTTGGAGGAGGTGCTCAGGGAGGCTTATTCTCATCCCGCCGTCGAAGGGATCATAATGTTCGCCGGCCCCGCGTACGCCGGCTTCAATACCCCGGCGCTGACGGACATGAACTTCGACAACACGCCGGCCGGGGACGCCGTGGACGAGCTGATCGAGGAATGGAAATCCGAAGACTTGAGAGATCGTGCAGATGATGGAGGGTTCTTCAGCACTTCGCTGCTTCATGGAGAGTATGAGATCACCATCACTGATCCAATCACAAACTGCTCCTCCACTTCAAGATTCGAAGTGACCAAAGATAGCTTTGAGATAATTTACTATTTTCACGTATAATAAGATTGTCAGCTACAAGCTCCCATGAAGCTAAGGATAGCGCTTGATTGTTGATTTTGATACTTGCTAATTTTAAGATTAATTAAAGAGGGTAAATATAAAGGCCCCTTAAATGCCGAGTATCATTTACTTGTATGAAAAATGCATTGCATGTAATTATGACCTAGAAGATCATGTTGGTACCTAGTAAATAATTTTGGTCATAACGTATGATACATTTTGTCCTCTTATAACGTCATTAATGTCGTACCATGATAAAAATCCTGAGATCGATAAAAAGCTATTAATAAAATTAACCCTTTTAAAATATATATATTTATATTTAGTCCAACGACCTAAAAAATTTTAAAATCTCATCAAAATTTTTGGATAACGATAGGAAATGATACATCTTTTTGTCCTTAGGTAGTGTAGAGCGTTTGCGAATCGTCGTTTGTTAAAAAGATTCGGAATACTCAATATCAAATAAAAATTCCGATTCCATAAAAAAAACCAAAAATTCATAAAAATTTCAGAAAATAAAAAAAAAAAAATGTCAAAAGTTACTTTTTTGACTTCAACCTCTAAATATATATATTTATATTTAGTCTAACGACCTAAAAAATTTTAATTGGCACTTTCAAATCACTAAAAAATTTAAGTAGGGGCAAAAAAAATATAATTTAATTTTCGATAGGAAATTCAAATGGGCCCAAAAAAAATAAAAAAAAAATAAAATAATAAAAAAAAGGGTGCCGAGCACGCTTAGGCTCTCGCACGAAATTGGCGCGCCATTTCTGCGCCAAGCTTGACTCATACGCTTCCTCTCCGTCGTCGCTCGGGGGTTTCTTCCCCCGAAGAAAGAAGAAGAAGAAGAAGGAGGAGGCCAGTTCTGCCTCCGCTGAGCGAAGTCGCAGGAGGTGATTCCATGGCGGAGGAGGAGGGGGAGACGGAGAAGAAGGGCGGCGGCGGCGGCGCTCGCCCGTGGCAGTCTTACCACACCGTCTACACCAACGCCAAGGCCGGTGAGTGCGCCCCGCCGCGCGCGGGAAAGCTCGGTCCTTTACGATAAAGATCGCGCATTTTTTGAGTTCGGCGACGTGGGTCCTCGCGATTCGTTTCCGGGAGCTCCGTTCGCGGCTCAATTGATCGGTAGAACAATTGCTAGGCGTAGAGAATCGGTAGAAGCGGATGCGATGTTCGGATTTCCGCTGTCGCACGATGCGTGGCGAAGCGGTGGGTTTTATTGACAATTTGAGACGGTTTTGATGCGCTGCGGTTTTTTTTGTTTTAGGTATGGAGGGGGTGGATAAGGAGAAGGTGCAAAGGGTCGTGTACGAGATGAGCAAAGGGTCCAAGTATTTCGAGAACGAGGAGCGGAAGGAGGCTTTCATAAGGCAGAAGATAGAGAGGATGCGCGCTCGGAGCGCGAAGCTCACCGCCGCGGAGTTGGCTCACTATCAGACGGTATTACAAATGTTTTCAAGTCTTGCGGAGTAATGGGTCTCTGTCTTTTGAGTCTTTTGGGGACTTTGGAATTTGGTTTTTCCATGTTGAAGTATGCAAATTAGAAAATGTCATCTAGATAGGACAGATTGTTGCTGGTTGATTTGTTATTCATCGGGCTATCCCTGAAACCGATCGACGGAATTTGCAAGCCACTGTGTATGGCTTCTGTACGGTTTCATTTTTCGAGGAAGGGTTTGGTGGGAGAGTCTGAAATTCTACCATTGTACCGTCACAAGATGAAGACACTAGCTGCTTTTACTTCCTTCAAACTGGTCTCTTGGTATGAGGGTCTTTACATAATTTGAACTAAGCCACTGAAAGGAAAGCATGACACTTCCTAAGTTCTGGGTGTTGAAAATTCATTTTTATCTAATCTGACTTATGCCCAAGCAGGACAAGGCCATTAATTAATTTGCAAGTCAATGAACTTTAAGTTTTCAGATCAGTTCTCTGTTTCTAACATTCATTCGTTAATATGTCGTGTGTTAGAAAATTTGAAGAAGGTGTGTCCTTTCGTTTATGTTTTTATCCTCAGTCCAACCATTATTCAGGTGGCTGACAAAAGAATCCTAGAACTGGAAGCTACACGAGACCTTTCAAGGGTCTGGCTGCACGTAGATATGGATGCTTTTTATGCAGCTGTTGAAACATTAAGCGATCCTTCTTTAAAAGGGAGACCAATGGCTGTTGGCGGCATGTCTATGATCTCAACTGCTAACTATGAGGTTTGATTTACTTCACCGATGGTTTGCTAGATGTCCCCAATTAAATGCTTTCGGTCCTTCTGATCTTATTGTGATTTTGAACATCCAAAGCTTAGATGGAAATTAATTTGAAGAGAATCAATACCCAATAATGTCTTGCTTTATTATCCATTGATACAAGCTTCTCAACGTTGTAGGCAAGGCGATTTGGGGTTCGTGCAGCAATGCCTGGTTTTATTGCGCGTAAATTATGTCCGAGGTTAATTTTCATTCCAGTAGATTTCGAAAAGTATACTTATTACAGTGATTTAACTCGAAAAGGTCAGGCCCTTACTTGTAAACCTGTTTAGATTAGCAGATTGCCTATTGTTTAGTGTGTAATTCAAGAACATGTGTATCTTTTACTAGTGTTCCAGAGGTATGATCCCAACTTTATTGCTGCTAGTTTGGATGAAGCTTACCTTGATATAACTGAGGTCTGCAAGGAAAGAGGTGTCTCTTGTGCAGAAGTAGGCCATTCTTTCATTCACTGAATTCTAGACTGCCTATTTAGTAGTTGAGTCATCTCATATGTCACCTTTATACTGAAGGTTGCTGAAGAACTTAGAAATGCTGTGTTTGAGGAGACTGGCCTTACTTGTAGTGCTGGAGTTGCTGCAAACCGCTTGCTTGCTAAGGTATGGGACTAGAAGTATCTGCGACCTTAAATATCTTCCCGATTTAACATTTTACTATTTTTTGTTTGAAAGAACTGTTTGATTTATTTATTTTCTTTCTGTTATATTAAGGTGCTTAATCCAACAAAATTACAAAATATAGGTAAAGGTTTTGTGCCATGTGACTAATTGTTATAACATATGAATTTTATTATAATATTATTAGCCTATGATGCTGGGCCTTTGTTTGCTGGAGGACCAGTCAAATTACTTATTTAGGAGTTTGTCAAAGTGGTTTCTTTTCCTTCTGGAGAGCAGGAAGCACAGTCGCTCCTTTGTGGTGTTACATTAGTGTGGAAAATTCTCGTCTCTGGTTTTTTTTTTTTTTTGAGAAAGTGAATGACTTACCGTACTGTCCATGAAGCCCCAGTAGTTTGTGGGTTTGCAGGGGAAGGGGGCTGTGGATGAATGGGTGTCCAAAAAAAATCAAGAGCACTTAACCGCAGGAAGTTGACTACTCTTTGACACTTCGTTTCTCAAGGAATTAAGTGGTCGTTCTGTTTTCATTGTGGTATTTGGCATCTATAGCTTTCATGGGAATATGTTGCATTCAATGAGTTATGCCATCAATTATTTGAGGATACATCATCTGGTCTATTAGTATGCACTAATTTGATAAGTTTAAGTGTCATTCTTCTTTTCCATAATTAATGTAGAAATGACAAACTAAGCAATCAGATGCTCCAGTAAGAATAGACCACTATGAGGTGGATAATTAGGTTAAAAGCGGTAGGGAAAGACCCTAAAAGACATGGAATGAGACAATAATACAGAGATCTAGAGCACTTTGACCTTTTAGATGACCTGATACAGAATCACATTCAGTGGGGTAAATGATTTATATAGCCGATGTCACTTAGTGGGATTTGGTTTAGATTGTTGTTTTTCTTGTTGCTGTAGTGGTTTGACTCATTAATTTTCCAAAGGACTGTTAAGCTATATATTTACGCCAATTCATATTGCTCTTATGTTATGGCTCCCAATGCATCAAAAGTTGGAGCTGTCTAAATATATAAAGAAGGGAAAGATGATAGGAGTTTAGGTTCTTTGTTGTCGAACCATGTGCTGATAAGTGATAACCTCTTGTCCTTTCTCCTCTAGTTTCAGTTTTCACCTTTTCGTTCTCCATGTGGCCATTTTTCTTGCTACTTAAGATTCACAATAACCTTAATCCACCATTTTGCTTAGGTTTGCTCTGATATAAACAAGCCAAATGGACAATTTGTCTTGCCTAATGACCGTCTGGCTGTCATGACATTTATTTCCTCACTTCCTATCCGAAAGGTGAGCCTTACTTATTTCTGTTTTTCTGCTGGAATTTCCATAATGACATAGTTAGACACTGTTGTGCCAATCTTGTGTTTGTGGTAAGTTGATGCAAAATTAACCATTCACAGATTGGAGGCATTGGTAAGGTTACGGAGTGTATCTTAACAGATGTATTTGGTATTAGTACCTGTGAGGAGATGCTGCAAAAGGGAGGGTACCTTTGTTCTCTTTTTTCTCGCTCCTCAGCTGGTATCCTCTTTGTCCTTTTCTTATTACTTATTTCCCTAACCAGTAACACGACAATGCTTTTTCTGATTTACACTTTTTGTTTTATCACATCTTTGTTTGTCTTAGAGCTTATCTGATTTCTGATTGTGTGCATTCTGCTAGTACGATATATTCAAGGTTTATGTACTGCATCAGGTTTTAAATTGTTGCATCTATATGAGGGGTGGAGTCGGTCTTTCTTGTGCCAGACAGCTCTCTATTTATGGTTTATTAGGCTGGCAGAGTGCGTGATTAGATTTTGGCATTGTTAATGGCAATTCCAATTGTTACTCAGATAACACCTCTGTACACTAAAACCTTGACACTGATATTTATCTCCATCATTTTTCAGTAGTAACTTTTTATTTTCTTGATACGTGGGATGTTTAGTTCAGTATTTTCCGTCAAGTGTTGCTCTCTGATTTGCTTCTCTTCAATTTAAGTGTAGCTTTTGTGAACTTGGCATGCCTTATATTTGCAATTATTTTGCAGTCGTGTTGTCTTTTAGTAGTATCAACAATTTAGAAGTTCTTACAGACTTTTTTCTCTCCGTGGGGCTTGGTCTTGGGGAGACGGATCCTCCACAAATGAGGCTGCGAAAGAGTATCAGTAATGAGAGAACATTTCAAGCCACAGACAATGAGGCTTTGCTTTATCAAAAGTTAGGTTCGGTGTTTTCATCCCTATCCATTCTCTATATTTTCTTTTCTCCATTTAAGAATGAATGTACTAGTAATGTTTCTATGAAGAGTGCTGACTGACGGGTTGTCTGAGCATCTTAAAGCTATCTTTCCACTTCCTTTTGTTTGATACTCTCTTCTTTCATTTTCCAGTCCATCTAAGTTATAAGAATGGAAAATGACTGATCTGTGAGGAAGAAAGTGAAAGCCTGAACCTTTCTGGTTTAAGCCTCACATCTCCTCTTCCCTGAACTTACCTTGCGAACAGAAAAGAAAGCCAATGCCTCAAATGACTAGTCTTGAGGTTCATTCTAGTCAAAGTATATTTACTATGATTATTTTCTTGTTTCAACTGATTCAGTGAGCCTGTGGGATGTTGTTAACTAAATTTATGGAGCAATTTGATTTGTTAGATTTAGTTTTAAAATAGTTTAGTAGGAGATGAAATAACTGCTGTCAATTGTTAATCTTTATTAGGTTCACTTTTTCAGATGAACTTGCAGAGCTACTTTCTAGTGATATGCAAAAGGAAGGTCTTCATGGCCGGACATTAACTCTTAAACTGAAAACTTCATCTTTTGAGGTACTTTCTGTGCTTGACTGGCTTTTCTTTTTTCTTAATAGTCGCGTATGTTAGCAAGTCCGACCCAAAAGCTTTAACTATTAAGTGGAGGGAGACTATGTGAATACAAGGCCATTATAAACTCCTAGACAACAAGTGATGTGGGATACTTACAACACACACTGAATTTCCCAGACATAAAATCTATCTTTTATAGTCACTATGATTGATGATATTTTGATACTGTTAACTTTCTTAGAACGTGATATTCTTCTTCTATGCTTGTACTCATAGAACCCTTCTTTTGCTTGCAATATGCTTATCATTTATCCTCTTTTGCTTCTTTATTCATCGAAAAATATCTACAGGTTCGAACCAGAGCTTTAACTCTACAGAATTACATATCCTCACGGGACGATATCTATAAATATGCATCGAAGCTTCTGAAGGCTGAACTTCCCATATCTTTAAGACTGATAGGTAGTTTAACTTCTCCCTTTTTTAAATTCTTAGATCTTTAAGATTCATACATTTATTTTAGTGGGTCTGTGTAGCTTGTAAGATTAGGGCATTATTTGTTTAGATTGAAAATTGTAGAGCCGAATTTTTAAAAATTGAGGACTAGTTTTTAAAGAGAAATCTGTATGGTGTCATCTTTGTAAGCTCTGAAGTTACTAGTAGTAATCAGTAGGTGTCAACCTTTACAGGACTTAGGGTGTCTCAGTTTAAAGAAGATAAGGTGGGTGCTCCATCTGATCCAACACAGAAAACTCTTCTGAGCTTCATGTCAGCAGATGCTTCTGGAAATTTTATTAAGGGACAGAGCTTATTGGGATCAGAAACTAGCAATACTCTCTTCATGAATGACTTGGGAGACGATATTTCTGTGGAGACTCATGAGATGATCGATGGTGAAAGTGAGAATCCATTAGACCGAAATGATTCATCTGATCCAAAAAAGAACTGCACTTTGATTGAATTTGCTGGCAAAATCGAGGGTATGCATGGACATATAGAGGGCTCTACCATGGATAAGGTATGCAAATGCCTAAACTTCATATTGACCCCAGATATATATTTGAGAGAGTGTCTCATAATAATTTGCTCCTGTTAAATATGAGAATTCTCTATGTCTAGATATGCATATTGTTGGCATCTTCTTTAATATTTACTACCATATCAGATAGATGCCCCTATAGAGAAGAGCAACCCAAAATCTAGTCAACTCGAAAAATCTCACGGAAGGGGACTGGATTCTTCTTTACCTCACGAGACTGAGATTAGCAGCTGCCTAAATCAGAAGGATAATGATGATTATCTGCTCCAAGGTGAAACATCATCCGGACAAGAAGAGCAGATTTTGTGGATGAATGACTACGAGTGTTCACTTTGTGGTATAGAATTGCCATCATCTTTTGTTGAGGAAAGGCAAGAACATGCGGACTTTCATCTTGCAGAGAGACTTCAGAAAGAGGAATCAGGCATGGATTCAAGAACACTCATCGCAGGGAAAAGGTATGGTGGCATATGGCCAGATACTCACCAAACAGCATGATCAGTTCCTAGGAAATATTTTTCAAAACCTATGCTTTCTTTCTGATGCATCCTGGTACTGCTTTAACTATCATCCAGCATTTTTTCACTAGCCAAGCGATTCTTCCTTTGAACAAAACTGGCTGGATTGTTTTGGATTTTGTGGTTTTGTTAAATGACTTGTGTTTTTACAATGTCTTTCTGTTCACTATTGAAGAATCTTAACCTAGGATTCTGTCCTCTTTGGTGCATTATGATTTTCCTTGACAACAATCTGGTGTATTATTTTCCATAACGTTTACAGCGTATTCTTAATCTTAATTGCTTATTTATTTTGAAATTTCCTGATATCCTGAATTTTAGTGTTAATGTTTCCACAGAAGAGTTAGCATTAATAATTTAACTGATAAACCTAGCCAACTTATGTTCCAGATAAGAGTCACGGACATGCTCTAGAAGGCATTGTTGAATTTTCCTTGCATTTCGTCTTTATTGACCAATTTTATGAACTATCTTCTCAACTTTGATGATTATAAAAAAGGATAACTTATTACCCTTGTTTCTCATTATTTATCAGATACGCTAGTCTGGTTAACTTCGACTTGTTTCAGGTCGCCACGGACGCGGACTGGAAGCAGAAACAAACATAAGAAGCGCAGGTTGTCGCCTTCAGACGGACATCTTCCGATAGATGTGTTCTTTGGGAAGATTAATCAGAAACCCTAGAGATCATTCTTTTTGCACTTTGATTCTTCTTCTATGTATAGTTTTCTTTGCTAAAGCTGAGATCAGTTCTTTATAGATACGTTAGATATGTACCATACACTCCTAGAATACGGTTGTGTGTAGGTTTAAGTTGTATGGGCCATTGGGGTTGATATTTCCTTGTACCAACAACTATATTGTATTAAATACTGATGTTGTCATATCAAATAATTACTTCAATAGCAATTCAGCCCAGTGTTCTTTACTTCTAAATAAGAATTAATTCAATACCTTGGTAAAATTTATTTTAGATTTAAAAAAAAAAGCTCATGCTGTTTCTGCCTCTTAAATAGGATCCTAAAATTTTAATGGTTAAAGTAGGTCTCGTCGCTCATTAATAGTAAGATTGATGAAATAGGACAAATCTACCTTAATTGTTGATCAATTAATCTAATAATTTATATCAACATTTCCGAAATTATCGTTTCTTCTTCTTTTGCATTCAAATTAAAGAAGTTTATATTCTTTGTTTTTCATGAGGATTATCTAAGCTTTGAGTATCATGATAAATTTAATGGTCGGCTTCTAATTTAAGAGATCATTTGTAAAGTACATTGATTTAAAATGTCTCTCTAAAGTTCAATCTTAAATAGCACCTTGCAATATTCAATCCTTTAGCTCGAGTGTTTTTTTTAAGTGGAATTCGTCGGTTAAAACCGGAAGCTCTTTATGATTATAATTTATAGTTTAAGATATGTTAATCAACAAAGATCAATGATAAGGTTCATACTCATCACGAAAAAAAAAAATCCTTTATAGAAGAGAAGAAATGGAGTTTGTACAAAAACGGACTGAAAAATTACATAAGGCTGTGGAATAAAACATCATCATTTTGATTAATATGGACGGTCATGTATTTTTATAACGATGCGAGACTTTTGCATTTTTAAATAAAATAGCGACTTCATTTTTTTCTTCATACACGATTACGATTAATTAATTCTCTCAAGATTATTTTCGTGGACTCGAGCCTACTTTAAATTAAGTTGCGAATCCACTTACATGTGTTTAACATGTTTGGAGGTAATTCGATATTAATAATAATGCTTGCAATGAAAAAACCAGGAGGGAAAACAAACAGTAAAAAGCAAAGGATCACTACACAGACGAGAGGCACCGATCCGACGGCCAGAATCGCATCTCTCCACCCTTTTCCATTATTTTTAAGAATATACACTTTCCTGTCTGGGGTCACAGCGAGCAGGCAAAAGCTAAAACGAGAGTGCGTCGGCGGCGGGAGGGTCGTGAATCCAACTCCAGACGACACCGTTCCAGATTCGACAGAGAGCCCAGGTACCCCTTTCTCTCTCTCTCTCTCTCTGTGTCTTCCTTCGACGCTCGTCTTTGTATGACATTGTTGGTGCTGATCGAACGGGGGAAAGGATTGGTGGAATGACGACGGCTTCTGGGTGTGGAAATTAGGGCTTTTTTTGTGTTTTTGTCGGAGAACGAGGTGTTTTGGTGCATGGGGAATTAGTATTTGCCATGTTGCATCATCAAGTCCACGCACCCGGACATGCGCTTATCCCTGGGTTGGAGTTGGAGTTTGTGATTATAATCATCAGTCTCGGATTGGGTTTCTTGGATAAGATGTACCATTGTTAGCTGGTGTGGGCCGTGTAGAACTAGGACTGACGTCATCTGATGACGTCGGCCCGATCTACGGTGGGTGACCCAACCTGGGTCAAACCAGTTGGACTGAAGATCCATGCCGGATAAGGCACGCTGAGCGAGCGCCGCACGCGCCGCGCACTTTGGCGGCATGTGCGGGGTCCTTTCGGAGCATGCTGGTGCCGGCATTCTCATATCATGATGCTCTATAATGTGGCATATACAGTTTACATGTTTGATGCTTTTAAGGAGGTGAAAATGCGTACAAAACCCTATTTACATATATTTTTGGGGTATTTTTGCATTTTTTCCTATATTTCTCTATAGTTTCAGATATACAGATGCTAGCTCACTTGTATATCATCACATATAGAATGTGTGAAGCGTGATTCATTGATAACATATATAAGATTTGACATGTATTGATGAATGGAACCATGTAATTGGCATGCCATGCGATTTTAGTGACAAATTGCCTTGTCTTCAAATTTAAAATTACTTGTATATGATAAATGTGAGACATAAAGTTTATATCCCTGGTATGAGAGAGTTTCAAGGATTTAATTGGGTTGACTGCCAAAGCAACACACTTGATTGGGTTTGAGAAATATCGGTCTCATATTGTGGTGGGCTGTCTCATATTCAAATGCGTGGCCATTCTTTCCAAAGGAGGTGATTGTGCATTTGGTTCATGGAGGCACACATGCACAGAATATGGTTGAAGAGTGACTGATCCTAATGGTTCATTAATCCAAAGGTGGTGAACTCACGAAAGTTGGAATGTATTCTTATGGCCATTGTCATGTAGAGAATATACAATTACATGTCATATATTCTTATGATGTATATAACTCTTAGGATGTGTACTTATATGGTTTCAATTATACAGTACTAATTTTATACATTGCTTGTTTAAGTCACATTCTCTATAAACGACAACCCTATTATGATCGAGGTTCTCAAGGTTCTTATTGGTTCAAACTTTAAGAAATGAAAAGAGAATTTTTTGTTTGGGATGGAGCTACTAGCTATTCATATTGCTCTTAGTGAGGATAAGCCGGCAAATCTCACTGCCACTATTAGGGAACCCCACAAAGCACACTTTGTTACTTGGGAAAAGAGCAATTAGATTTGCTTATTATCTATGAGTAGATATCACTGGTATTAGTAGGGAACCTTGAAAGCACAATTTGTTGCATGGGAAAAAAGTAATCGGTCCGCTAGCTAACTGCTTTGCTAAATGGATGATGGAAGCCTAGGAGGCTAGAAACCGTATCTCGTCTAATGTTGAGATTGGGACACATGCAAAAACTCATCAACATGAGGTATGATGGTTCTGGTGGGGTTAGAAATTACGTCCTTAGGATGGTAAACCCATGAGACAAAACTTGAAGCCCTTAAAATTTCTCTTCCTGATACATTTATTGTACATCAAGCCCTAAACACCCTTCCATCTGATTTTGGGATTATCAAGACTAATTACATCTGCCAAGATAAGGCCTGGTCAATTAATGACCTGATAGCTAAGGTGGTGGCAGAGGAAGAAAAACTGAAGAAAGAAAGAGAGCACCTTGCCTTGTATGCCTCTAGTTCCAGCAATAAGAAGAGTAAAAGGTAAAAAAATCGTACTCATAAAGAAACTCATGCAATCACTGGTCATTCTGACAATCTGGATTATAAAAAAGCATCCTTTAAAAAAGATGGTGACCGTTGCTTCTTTTGTAAGAAGAAAGGTCACATAAAAAAAGATTGCAATAAATATAAAACTTGGTTGTCCAAGCATGAGCCTGCAAGTAATGATTCTTTTGCATTTGTTTATGGATCCAACCTATTGGAAGCTCCATGCAGTTCATGGTAGCTAGATAGCGGTGCAACTAATCATGTTGCGTTTACCATACAGAAATTCATAAATCGGAGGAGCCACATTAGGATGAATCAAAGCTCATCGTGGGAAACAACAATAAAGTCGACGTCGAGTTTGTGAGAGATGTCATTTTAATTCTAGATTCCGGTTTTAATTTTGATGTTAAGAAACACATTTTATGTACCTTTTTTTAGATGAAACTTAGTTTCTGTATAATGTCTGGATATTTTTTGCTACTCTTTTGAAATAAGGAATGATATTATTTCTATTTTTTTTAATTCAAATAAAATTGGGTGCTGCAGTATGTGCAATGGATTGTAGAGATTATGTTTAACTCCCAATGATATATACGTCAATTATACGGCTGAAAAAGTTATTTCCAAAAGATCTCTACCTAGTGAACAATCTTATGTGTTGTGGCATGAATGGCTTGGTCATATCTCTAGTGAAAGAGTGGAAAGGCTCATAAAGGTTGAAATCCTACCCGCTCTTAAAAGTGACATAGAAACTTGTGAATCTGTTGTAGAGGTAAGATGACTAAAACAAAGAAGAAAACTAGTTCATAGTTCTAACTTGTAGGAGGTCATTAGAATTTATTAATCATTATTCCTAATATGGCTATCTATAACAAATTTAGGGATAGTTTGAGTCTTTTGACAAGTTCAAGACTTTGCATATTGAAGTCTAGAAACAATTGGGAAAAATCATCAAGGTAGTCAAATTTGATCGGGGTGGTGAGCATTTTGGTAGACATGGCAATGCTGGATAGCTTAAAGGGCCATTTGCCAAATACTAGGACAATAGCTTAGTTTACTATGCATGGGAGTCCTAAACAAAATAGTGTGACCAAAAAGCGCAATCTCACCCTTGTGGAAATGATGAGTATGATTTGTAGGACCAATTTATCTGGTTTTCAGAGGGGTGAAGCTTTGAAAAAGCCCTTTACATTCTAAACCTATTTCTACCAAAGCTATTCCATCGACTACTTTTGAGTTATGGATTGGACATAAACTTAGCTTAAACCATCTTAAGGTTTGGGGATGTCCTACAGAAGTGATGTAATATAATCCAATATTAAGTAAGTTGAACTCTAGAACCGCTTTCGGTGTTACTTTGTATCTTATCTAGATCATTCAAAAGGAATATCGGTTTTATAATCCCAATGGAAGCACAAGAATTGTGAAATCATAGACAACAAAATTTTTGGAGTTTGATGTGGTCGAAGAGGGCAGTTGCTCATGGATTGTTGAGGATAACTATACGGTGAGAACCACCGTCTTTTTCTCTATACAAACGATTATGGAGCCTTCTACACCATAGACTGAGCCTGTTAAGGTCGAGGATCCTGTTGTTGAGGCAGCTCTTGATGAAGTTCCTCAAGCCCCTCAGGTACAGGATGAGGTTGCAGTAACTTCACTCGAGATCCATCAAGTAGATACGATCAACTGTACCACCTTATTATATAGTTTATTTGGGAGAGCATGACTATGATATCGGCTATGTGGTTAATCCAGTGACTTATGCGGATGTTGTTTCTCGTCCTCAATCAGATCTGTGGTTGGATGCGACGAAAGACGAGATAAAATCTATGAAACATAATAGTATTTGGGAGCTTGTTGAATTACTTGAAGGTTACAAGCCTGTCGAGTGCAAATGGGTATATAAGACTAAAAAGGACTCTAAATGAAAGATTGAGAATTTTAAATCCAGACGAATAATCAAGGGTTCACTCAAAGAGAATAGACTATGAAGCAACATTTTTCCTAGTCTATTCTAAAGTTTTTTTTCACAGATAATAGCATTAGTAGCTCATTTTAATTTGGAGTTAAACCATATAGATGTTAAAACTGTATTTTTGAATGGAGACCTTGATTGGGAGGTCTATATGGTGCAACCCAAAGGCTTTGTAGAAGATGTTTCAGTTGAGCTTATGTGTAGACAGAAAAAATCAATTTATGGCCTCAAGCAAGCTTCTAGACAATGGTACTTGAAGTTTTATAGTGTTGTCACTTCATTCGGTTTTGTTGAGAACAAGGTGGATGTGTATTTACCGCAAGGTTCGTGAGAGAAAATTTATTTTTCTAGTTCTCTATGTAGATAATATTTTATTTGCGAGCAACGATCTTGGATTACGGCATGAGACAGCGGATTTTATCGAAAATTTTTGACATGATGGACCTTGGTGAGGAATCTTTTGTTCTTGGCATTGAGATCCATGGGGATCACTGTCGCCGTGTATTGGGTGTCTTGGATGGCATACATTTATTGTATTTTGAAAAGATTTCGTATGTAGCATTGCAAGCTAGGATTTGCTTCTGTCATTAATGGTGATAAACTGATTACATCACAGTGTTCTCGTTCAGATATTGAGAAAGCCCAAATGAAGGGTGTGCCTTATGCTAGTACACTTGAAAGTATTATGTATGCTCAAGTTTACACCAGACCAAACATTGTTTTTGTAACAGGACTTTTAGGCAGATATCGATCAAATCCAAGACATGATCGTTGTTGCCAAGAAGGTTTTGAGGTACTTAAAGAGGACATGAGATTATTTGCTGATTTAGAGACATTCAGGACTTGCAGCTAGTAGGGTATTCGGATACAAACTTTGTTGGTTATCATGATGACATGAAGTCGATAACATGGTACGTCTTTATGTTAGCAACCTGTGAGGTATCATGGAAATGTGAGAAACATAAATCTATATCGTCCTCTACCATGCAAGTGGAGTTTGTAGTATGTTTTCAGTTTCTATTCAAGCTATTTGGCTCCAGAACCTCATTAGAGAGTTGATTGTATTTGATTTTGTGGATATGCCCATACAGTTGTATTGCGACAATAACTCTGCAGTGTTGTTATCAACAACAATGGAGGACTCAAGGGTCCTAAGCATTTGACGATCAAATTTTTGACCATAAAGGAAACAGTTCAGAAGAGTAACATTGCAGTAAAACATATTTCTATAGATGATATTGTTGCATATCTACTAACTAAAAGTCTTCGCCCTTGTTTGTTTGAACAATATGTTATTAGCATGGGCTTAGGTATCATGAGACAATGTTGTTTAGTATGAGCTGTTTTGTTTTTACTCTGATGAAGTTTACATTTGCGTTTGTTACATTTTGTCATATTTTGATATGCATCATCTCTTTTGCATTCAATAAAGTATTTATGAATGTATTGTTATCATATTGAATACATATATTCTTGAAATTGCTCCTTATATTAACTACACTTGGGAATGCATTCTGAGGAGCTGAATGATAATCCTTTAACAATCCATGGAGCAAGGAAGGATATTTATATGAGATAGTTTTCTGTTTTTAACTAATATATTGAGCCTCTGGAATGCTGTTGACTAATTTTTGGAGCAATATGATTTGTTAGATTTAGTAAAAAAATAGTTAAGTAGGACATTAAATCTGTCAATTGTTATATATCTTATTACGTTCACTTTTACAGATGAACTTGCGGAGCTACTTTCTAGTGATATGCAAAAGGAAGGTCTTCATGACCTGACATTAACTCTTAAACTTAAAACTTCATCTTTTGAGGTACTTTCTGTGCTGGACTGGCTTTTCTTTATCTCAATGGCCGTATATGTTAGAAACTCCAACCCAAAAATTTAAACTATTGAGTGGAATGAGAGTACATGAATACAAGGCTGTTATAAGCTCTTTAGACAATTTATGCAGGATACTAACGACACACACTATGCATTTCCCAGACATGAAATCGCTTTGTCACTATGACGGAATGCTGATATTTAACTTTTACTGCATGTGAATCATATAGACCTTTTGCTCACAATATGCTTAGCTTTTATTCTCTTTGTGCTCCTTTAATCACTGAAAAATGTCTCCAGGTTCGAACCAGTGCTTTAACTCTGCAGAAGTACATATCCTCCAGGGACGATATCTATAAATATGCATCAAAGCTTCTGAAGGCTGAACTACCCATATCTTTAAGACTGATGGGTAGTTTAACTTAATGTTCATGATCTTCTTCCTTTAAATTACTCAAAAGTCTGAGCATGCATATATATTAGTGGATCTATCAATCTATTTTTGTAAGATTAAGGCATTGTTTGATTAAACTGAAAATGTATAGCTGAGTTTTGAATTATTGAGGGCTATAATTTCTGATAATTTAAACAGAAATATGTATGTTGTCATCTTTGTAAGCACTGAAGTTGGTAGTGATATTCAGTATGTGTCAACCTTTTCAGGACTTAGGATGTCTCCAGTTTAAAGAAGATGAAAGGTGGGCGCTCCATCTGATCCAGCACAGAAAACACTCCTGAGCTTCATGTGGGCGGATGCTACTGGAAATTTCACTAGGGGACAGAGCTCATTGGGATCAGAAACTGGCAATTCTCTCTTCATGAATGACTTGGGACTCGATATTTCTGCAGAGGCTCACGAGATGATTGAGCATGAATATGATAGTAATGGTTCTATGGAGAGTGCGCACCAATGGACTGACGATCAAGATATTACCTTTCCTCTTATTGTTTATCAGATACCGTAGTCTGTCGTTAAACTTCATCTCTTCTCAGGTCGGCGCAGAAGCAGGCTGGAAGCGGAAATAAACACATAAGAAGCGCAAGTCGTCGCACCTTCAGACGGACATCTTCCGATAGATGTGTTCTTTGGGAAGATTAATCAGAAACCCTAGAGATCATTCTTTTTGCACTTAGATTCTTCTTCTATGTATAGTTTTCTTTGCTAAAGCTGAGGTCAATTGTCTGAAGATTTGTTAGATATGTACCATTCCCTCCTAGGAAACAGTTGGGTGAAAGTTGTATGGGCCATAGGGGTTGATATTTCCTTCTACCAATATCATTGGCTTTCTTCCCCCCTCAACTATCCTGTATTAAATAGTGATGTTGTCATATCAAATAATTACTTCAATAGCAATTCCACCCCAATATTTTCTCTAGTTCTAAAAAAAAATTATTTCAATTTTTTTTTTGTAAAAGTTATTTTTAGCTTTTTAAAAAGGCTCACGCTGTTTTCGCGATTTAAATATCTTTAAACACACCCTAAAATTTGAATGGTCCAAACTATCCTTCACGGGAGCTCCATTGATAGTAAGATCGATGAAATAGGAAAAATATACATTTAATGTAGATCAATTAATCTAATAAGTTATATCAACCTTTCTCAAACTGTTGTTTCTTCATCTCTTGTATTCAAATCGGAGAAGTTTATATGTCTGTTGCTTTTTTATGAGGATCGTCTAAGATTTTACATAAATGTTAGTTTAGATTTTAAAAAAGTCTCATGCTGATTCCGCCTCCTAAATAAGTTTAAAGACACACCATAAAATTTAAATAGTCCAAAGTAGCCCTAATCAAGAGTTCATTAATTGTAAGATTGATGAAATAGGAAAATTATACTATTAATGTCGTCCAATTAATCTAATAATTCTCATCAACATTTTCCCAATTTGTTGTTTCTTCTTCTTTTGTATTCAAATCAAATAAGTTTATACGTTCACGAGGATCATCTTAGATTTGCGTATCATTATAAATTTGATGATCGGATTCTAATTTAAAAGAACATTTATAAAGTACATTTATTTAAAATGTCTGTCTAAAGTTCTATCTAAAATAGCACCATGCAATATTCAATTCTTTAAGCTCAAGTGGTTTTTTTTAGTGAAGTTCTTTGGGTAAAAAACAAACAGTGAAAAAGGCAAACGATCCAACGGCCAGCATCGCATCTCTCTATCTTCCCGGCTAGACATGGCAAACAGTTCAAGAACCCACGGTTCCGGTTCAGAACCCTGGTTGTTCGGAACCGCAATTCAAAGTATGATGAACCGGCCGTCGGTTCGGTTCCGAGTTCGGTTATTCGTTCATAATTTAAAATTTTAAAAATAAATTATGAAATAAAAAATAATGAATTATGAAATAATGAATTATTCAATATAAATTGTAATCAAAATGTAAATTGTAATCAAATTTAGGGACAAAAAGAGAGGGGGCTTGAACTTAATAAATTATCCGTCTTCCAATTCATTATAATAATCTATAAAAAAAAAGAACACAATATATATGCCCTAAAATGACCTCAAAACCTAAGCCTATCCAAAATTAAATATTGGGATTTCTAAGCTCATGTGAGTATTTATGAGAAACAAGGGTCCCGAAATATTTATCAACTCCAATAGTTCTTTTACCCTCGATTTTAAAAAAGGTGGTATCTCCATCGTTAAAGAATTTGGATTCATTATTTCCGATTTATCTCTTATTATCGGTATTGAGCATTCGTCCAATCATTGACACGAGCTTAAACCTCCACTGATTCTGGAGCTAATCTTGAATAATGTTCGTCCAAAATATTACCTCCAAGACCGAATGCTTGTTCGACCATAGAAGTGTGGAACAAGGGGTTGCAAAATTTTGTTTTGCAATAAAAAGGAGGGATTGGGTATTGGTTTGCATGCCTCTTTCACCAATCCAAAATTAAAAACATATACTACCTTCGGGCGGTAAACTCAAAGGAAATGGTTAGATAAATCTCTAATTGAGATATTTCCAAATGTAATAAAAGTTGGTACCCTCTATTAATTTTCACGGGAGCTTTGTGTCTCGGTAGATTGAGAAAATCCAATATCACCTAAATTATATCTAGTATAAAATTCATTATATGATTCTATTACTACGTTTTTAACCCCACTTAGTATGGTTGTAACATTTACTGTATCATAATGTAAACATTGATAATACATATGCAAATAATCACTTAAACCATCTAATTTGCAACGCGGATAAAAAACACAAGCAACTAAATAAATAATGGGAATTTCGCTATAACAATGTAGCGACTTCATTTTCATTATTATTC
Source organism: Syzygium grande (assembly GCA_024733475.1). Lineage (NCBI taxonomy): Eukaryota > Viridiplantae > Streptophyta > Magnoliopsida > Myrtales > Myrtaceae > Syzygium > Syzygium grande. The sequence goes on along the minus strand of JAMXDD010000009.1, from coordinate 23,335,799 downwards.
AACATTATTTTCATATTTCTCAAAAACTCCGACAATATTAATACACTCTACTAAAAATAAATGCGTAGTAGGATAATAAATACCGGACAAAATATAAGTTGCATCATTAAAAACCTTTAAAATATCTAAATTTTTTTTGCAAATACCCCACTCTTGTGGGTATAAATTAATTTAAGGTATATTATTAGAAATGAATGTATATAATAAATCTTTATATTTATAAGATTCATCAAGCAAGTGGAAAGTAGAATTCTAACGAGTTGAAACATCTTTTGGAAATCTTTTTGGCTTTTTGTCATTTTCTTTACAAAATCTACCCCATTCTTTCATTTTTTAGGGATGTTTCCATAAAAATTGAATCGTCGTTTTTATTGGTTCAAGAAAAATATCATGAGTTTTCCAAACCATCTTGTACACATAAATTTAAAACATAACAAGCACATCTAACGTGAAATTGTTTTTTGCCAAAAGCGAGTTTACAAATATTTTCTAAATCAGTAATTGAAGCGATATTTGCCGCGGCATTATCAAAACCAATTGAAAAAATTTTGCTAAGCAAATAATATTCTTCTAAAATTTGCCTAATTATTCTATAAATATTATTTACCGTATGCTTATCATCGAAAACTCTAAATGCAAGAACTCTTTTTTGAATACTCCAATTGTTATCTATCTAATGATATGTTATGCCCATGTAAGAATGAATTTCTTAACGATCACTCCAAATATCACTACCTATATGCACGCATCCATTAAATTACATAAAAAAGTCTTGTAAATCTTTCTTTTTCATTTTTGTAAAGATCTTTAATTACTCGTTTAAGTGAATTTTTAGGAATACGTTTTGCTTGTGGAGCATATGCTTTTTGTACAAATTAATTAAAACCAAATCTTTTTCCAAAATTAAATGATAAATGCTCAACGGAAACAAATTTACCTAATTCTTCCTTATAAGTTTTTTCATTAAAATGAAATAAAGAGGAAGTGTTAGGTTCACGATATCGATTCCCGCTTGGTTGGATGTTTACCATTAAGATGTCGTTTAAATGTTCCATATCCTTGTCTACCTGTATATTTATATATTTTTCCACAATGTTTACAAATTATATCATACATTTTTTAACCAATATCAAACATTTCTATTTTTCGTGAAGTGATCCCAAATGTCATATGTAAGTTTGCTGCTTTTCTTTGTTGTAGATATTTCGACAGGAGGATGAAGACGCCGGGATGTGCTCCATTCGGTAAAAATGTTGATTTCATTATCTTATAATCGAGGATCAAAATAATGATGGGATTCCGTCATAATATTCTTACCTTTACCGGTTGGTACTCAACATCCACTTGTCATTTTTGAGTAGATTGAGAAAATTGAGCAGATTCATTGAATTGCATAGATTGATCGGGAGAATTAAGAGAGAATTGCATTTAATTGAGAAAATTTAGAGAATTTAGAGTATTGAGAAAATTTGAGAGAAGAGAATTTGAGAGAATTTATTGAGAGAATTTGAGAGAATTTTAAAAAAAAATGAGAAGAGAATTTGGGAAAAAAAAAGCTAGATAAAAACAAACAATGATTAATTTTTATTTTTTTTTTTGCCCAAAGGATCCGACAGGGCCAGCAAATCGCAGGTTTTTAAATTTTTTTTTGGAATTGAGCCCGGAACTCCTGGTTTCGAACCAGGCACGGGTTCAACAGGCCCGGATTATTTACCGGTTCCGGGCCAAAAATGCCCATGACTATTCCCGGCATCCACAATCCGAAACCAGGCACCGTTTTCCACATTATTTACAGGAATGCCCTTCCCGTCTCCTCTTCTAATCCCCCGCGGTGGGAGAGAGAAAGCCCCATCGCCCTAGCGAGCCGGCGAAGAAGGCAAAAGAGACGAGGATGTCTCGGCGGGAAGGCCGCGAGCCCGACTCCAGGCGACGCCGTTCCAGGTTCGACAGAGAGCCCAGGTACCCTCTCTCTCGCTCGCCGACGCCCGCGTTCGTGGGACGTTGTTGGTGCTGATCGAATGCGGGCAAGAAATGGTGGGACGACTGCTTTCTTGGTGTGAAAGTTGGGTGTTCTGGGTGTGTGTGTGTGTTATTGGGTTGGAGTTGGAATGTGATTATAATCATGGGTCTGTCGGGGGTTTTCGGGAAAAAGAACCCGCCCCGGCCCGGCGGGTTCGGTCGATGCTCCTCTCGCGCGCGCTGTTGTGGTGGGAATTTGTGGGAATGACTGCTTTCTTGGTGTTTTTGTCGGAGAACTAGGTGTTTTGGGTGTTTGTGGTATTAATATTGCCGAATCTGAGCATGCTCGTTCTTGTGGGTTGGAGCTGGAATGTGATTATAATCATGGGTCTCTCGGGGGTTCGGGTTTGGTGGATGAGACGCAGCTGCCTGCTTGATGGGTCGCCTCTTTAGGGGGAAAGAAAACCCGCCCTGGCTGGCTGCTTCGGTCGATGCTCCTTGCGGGTTGTTGTGGTGGGAATTGTGGGAGCTCCGGTGGGTGTGTTTGTGTGAGGATGCAGTAGCCTAGTTTTGTGATTGTGTGAGGAGGTAAGCTGGTGACTGGAGGTGTCGGGTGGTTCCTGTTGTGTCATTGATGAAGTCATGTGTGCTCGAGTTCTTTGTGTTATGTATCTTCCTTCTCAAATGGTTTCACGGGCGTTTGACGGTTGCATGCGTTTTTTGATGTGGGTTGGAAAAGAAGAGCACGGAATTTGTTGGTTTTTTGGACAACGGAATAGTTTCTTGCCTGGGGAGCATGTGAATCATCCGTTGCACGGACACTTGTATCAGAAATTTGGTAAATGGTTTCACTTGGAGAGCTATGAAAGGCGAACTGAATTCTCAGGAAATAACTGGACTCAGTAACATCATCAGCATCCTCAAGTGGTTATTTTTGTTTTAGCATCCTAGATTCTTGTTGAGGGATCATTTAATTTCTTAGGACAATTGTTTTCCCTGAGCAAGACTGACTGGGGCATTGTACTTGGTGGATGATCCGTCTATTTCGATTTGCATCTGTTTTTTGGAATTAAAATCTGATGGGGCCCTCTTGTTTTCATTTCTAACGTTTAATTGTTGGGTTCCTAGTCCCAAGAGGTCTAGGATGGATGGAAAACCTGAAGCAGAGAGAGTCCCGGGCAACACTGATCCTGGAGAGCGGGATGGAAAGCATGGTCGCCAACTGCTCGGCACATCATCACTTGAGGCACTCTCACGTTTTGACTCTAAAGCAGGGACTTTAGCTGAGGGTAAAGACTCTGAAAAGAAGGCCTTCGGAACAAATTCTGATGGAAGGAAGCATTCTTCTGATCTTACTGAAGTGCCTCGGTCAAGATCTTATTTCCAGGTTTTACTGGTTTACTTGAATCTAATGCTGTCAAATGATGAACAATGATGAGCAGAATTACATCAGTCTTTTTACTACCTTTGTTATAATAACTGATCACTGCTAGCGTTGAACCATTTAGAATACCTGCAGGTCGAGGTAGAACTGGTGGGTTCAAAATTGTCTTATCAAAAATCAATTTTAGGTTTCTTTGGTTCTAGGTATTTTATTGAATCTCCACTAGCCAAAGGCAGAGGAACACCCGCATATGAAAAAAATAAAAAGTGTTATGTGTTATATAAGGCTTTTTTTATTGTGGCATATGAACCATAAATTTGTAGTTTTTTCACCTTGTTTTCCATGCAATGCCTGAAGCAATTGGTGTGGGTTAAGTTGTAACCTACCGATGCAATATTCAAGTTCTTTTTTGGATATGGAGATTGAAGTTGGAAAAATTGATGATGAATGTTGAAGTTGCAGCAATCGAAGATTATCACATAAAAGATTAGCAAACTAAAGATCTAAATGCTTTTCTACAGTTAAGATGTGGCTATTTTGATAAATGATCATTTTAGCCTTTCAAGTAAAATGGAGTCCTGGCATATTTAGTCTAAAAATAGAAGCAGAGTGGGTCAGCCTTGCCTTTTTGTTGCATAGAAGAATATGGACTCTCTCTCTCTCTCTCTCTCTCTCTCTCTCTCTCTCTCTCTCTCTCTCTCTCTCTCTCTCTCTCTCTCTCTCTACATCTGCTAACATGGGGTGAGAGATGCTTTACCATTGTCATAAGCTTGGTTTCTAGAACATTTCCATATTCCTGATTGTATAGATGCTCTGCAATCACCAGTGATTATTGAGTTTGGTTGTTGGTTATTCAGTGCACCCAAAACTTTTTGTCTGGGGGTGATGTTGCTGTGGATTTTGTTCAAAGCCTGTGCCTTGCAGGGCCTCCCTGTGTGTAACCGTTTTAGGCTTGCCTGTGCATGTCTTATAACAGCACGATGAACGTGGTAGTGCCAGGCAAGGTGGTCGCAGCTCTGGTCATAGAGCCCCTACTGGTAGGTCTTCTTGCTTCTTCTCTTCTCTCTGTTTAGTAATCTTCACTGAAGACGGAAGTGATTGTCTGTGAATTGGATTCAAAGTTTTGTATTTGCATATATTTTTGTTTAACTATATTTCTTTGATTAAGTTATGTCACCGTCCTAATAAAAGATATGCAAGATTATCAGTTAGTAGATTTTCCTCGGATGATGTTAGGGACAAGGTTGCATTGTTGCTTGATCTCTGGACCAGTCTGTAGGTTTGGTGTTGGTGGGTTTGGAAGTTTATATTTTGGAGTTTGTTTTTTTATTGAAACTGTTCTGGAGAGACTATTTTGTTTGTTAGGCAAGCAATTCTGTTGATATCTGATGCTGCATAGAGCAATTTCTTTTGTCCTTTTTTTTGGTTTGGTTTGGTTTTAGTTTTTTTTTTTTTTTTTCCTTTTAAAAGGATTTTTTTTTTGGGGGGGGGGGGGGGTGGGAGTTGCTTGGGAAGGGAAGGGAAGAAGATGGTTGGGCGTAGAAAGGGATAGTCAGAGTGGATTCCTATGGTACTAAATTTGTACATTTTGAAATTGTGGAGTCTTTTTCTCTGATTGTTTTTCACATTGTGCGTGGTATCAGTTTTTTCAAGATCGACTGTGCTTGTGGATTATATTTTGAGGTTGTTTCCGCTGACCGTGCTCTCACTTGGCAATTTTCTTAATAGAGCGAGGATGGTGGAAAGATTCAAAGGACCAAGGTACTGGAAGGGCAACCAACAAGACAGCAACTATGGATGTGAAGCAAAGAGAGGAGAATCCACGTAAAGGAGATGACCGCAGCACTTGGCGCCACGATGGGTACTTTGAGATGGAGGCTAACCAAGCTCCGCCAGCAGCTCGTAAGAGACCTGCATTCAGAGAGCAAAAGATCCCAGCAGACATTAATGCTGATAAAGTGACTGATGAGGCTGTAAAGCCTAGCCACACTGCGTCAGATGGTGAAAGAAATGAGGAACGAAGGCGTTACCTCCACAATTCGGAAAGATCTGGAAAAACTGATTTCCGTGATAGAGCACGGCCTTACAGGAGAGAGGATCAGAGGGGCGGTGGGTTTATATCAAGAGAGGGATACGGTGGCGGTGGCGGTGGCAACAGGTATAATAGAGGAAGAGAATCTTTTACGGGTAGACAAACTTACCGCCCTGGTGGTGCTCGAATAGAGAAGTGGACGCATGATTTATATGACGAGACTAACAAGAGTCCATCCCCAAAGAATGAAGATGATCGCTTGGCCAAGATAGAAGCTCTCTTGGCTTCATAAGCATGTGCACAAGTGTAAAATGGCATTTTTTTTTTTGGTGTTCAGGTAGAAACGTCAGTTTCTTACAACATAATCTCTCCCAGTTCATGACATTCAGGTCTTGATTGGCTGCTGTTTGCCTTAATTAAGTTTGATTGTAGCGCTGCAAAAGAAATGCTGTTTGGGTTGGACCGACTTTTCTGCTTTACATGAGAGAATTTTGTGAATGCTCTTCAACGCCAAGTTTAGTTCCAAGTTTTCTTTTCCTCTTGTACCACTAGGATGCCAAATTAGACACAATTTGGTTATTTTTCTATGGCAAGAGATGAAACTCCTGCAGCACTGGGACTCGTATCAAATTTGACAAGTTTAATATTTTATCGAGGAATTTGCCTTTCCCGGCAATATCTGGCCGATGAAACTCATTTTATTGGAAAGTTAAAAGTTTATTCTTTGGCCTTGGAGATTCCCTTGCTAGTGGGAGGGAAATTTGGACCCGAACCTGAACATATAGTGAAGCGCCGCATAGATCGACTCGTTGCATCTTGTTCCTCATATTCGTTTCCATACTGCTAAAATTCCTGTTCACGTTTGTATTTTGAGCTCCCTGTTTCTGCGTAGCCGGCCATGGACTCGTGGCGCTATGCTGCCGTGTCACGAATAAGCATTTGTGCTGTAGTAGCTCGACTGCTATGCAACCCAGATGCCTCAGAAAATATGAAAAACTTATCGAGTTTGACAGAACTTGTAAGCACTAGTGCATGTCATGATGAAAGTAAAAAGGGGTAATGAGCAAGTTTGAACTCATGAGGCACGCGAGCAATTCAATTGGTTGTATGCAGATCGAGCATTTCTCTGCAATAATTGCTTCACGGCACGCCAACTGCAATACAGCTCCTTTCTTTCGATTGGTAGAAGAATTTCAATTTAGGGAAGAGAGAATACCCAGATCCACGTTCTTGTTAATTGGGAAGTCTTGATCTTGGATGGAAAAATTGCATACAAACAAACAAATTGCCATTTACAATTACATTTTGACAATTGCAAATATTGCTAGACAAAGCATTTAAATCGTTGAATGGCAAGTCCTCATGCCACTCATACCTTATTCCCTATGCATCTCAAACCACAAAGAACAGGTGATAAAAACAACACAAATCACCCAATCTCTTCAACTTCTCAGCTCTCCCGGTTCTTCTCCTTTCACCGCCGATGGCGAAGAGTTGAGAAACCGGCGCTCATGTCCTTGTTGATCTGGGGATAATATGAACTGGCAACGTTTGAGCCATTTGCAGCTGTTGCAGTAGAGGCCACAGAACCTTTATTCATGGTGTGAGACCGGGCCAACTCGACCCCGCTTCGCTGCCCCATGAACTCGGCAGCAGGCGGCTGCGGCAACTCCGACTGAGTTCGCCGGTGAGCTGAGCCGTCGAGAGAGTCGCCTCCTGCGAGAAGATGGTAGCTCCTGGTCGAGCCATCGGACAGGCACCTGTAGCTGTTGTACAGCCTTTGTTTCCTTATGCTGCGGATGACATATGGGATCAAACCTTCCATAGTTCTTCTTCTTCTGCTTCTTCTTCTTCTTGTAAAGATTCTTCTTGAATATGTGGAGGTGGGTGTGTTGCTTGGTTTTGATATTGTGAATGGCCAAGAAAGTGACTTGGTAGGCATGTATTTATATAGTGGGGGATCGAATGTTGAATGACAGCTTGATCCCATAACTTTAGTTCTTTTGGATTTTGCCAACGAGTTGTCAAAATGGGAAGCCAATTTTGAAGTCTTGTTCAAATGTAACATTTAACCACGTGAGAAGCCTGTCAGATTTTCCCTTTGATTACAAGAACTTCAATTGTCATGTTCTTGACCCGTCAAGGATAAAATTAATTCAGATGAGGACAACGTCATTTGGTCTCCTTATGCTTATCATCCTTTCAACAATCGGGCAGTTGCTTAGAGAATAATAACCTTCTCAATAAGATAGGAAGTGGATAGACATTAGCATGTCATGTCATGTGAGCATCATTTTGATTATTTCTTAGTACTACCGAACGATGAGTTGGCTTTTTTGTAAATTGGCCAACTTAGCCCTAAAATATTTTGACGATTTATTGATGCAATCACTCTGATCAATTTTAGTTGAAAATTGCTGACATGGATGCTGACACGACCAGTACTTACGTGGATATTTTTTGCACTTCTTTGAAATTCTCCTTCTTGAAAAATGGAAAAAAAGAAATAATATGGAAAAAAAATTAAAAAAATGTTCACCTAATAGATTTGATATATGTATATTTTTTGTAATTATGCCGCTGTTTATGATCATGAATTATGATGATTCCTGTGGTCGCAAGCTTTGGAAATTTTATTTTATGTATTGTGGGGACGACTTTTGAGGATAATTTCAAAGATGTCACCAAGCTTGACTTTTCCATCCCAATCGATTCCGTGTTTTTTGAGTCCGCTGAATTTCCACGTCCTCTTTATCCAAGCCGGCGGATCTCTGCACGCCCTAGAGCCTGAGCAGGTACATTTAGGTAGGGCTGGCTAGGGCAAGGCGGACAAAAAGGAAACTTTTTTGAAAAAGTCTTAAATGTATTATAATTGTACTGAATTTAATCTTAATTTTTTAATTATGTAAATTTAATCTTAAACTTTTTTTACATTTTGCCAACTGAGTTCACCGGCTACAGGTGAGAGCGCAAAGCCTTGGAAGCCAGGTGACCCTCGCCCAAATTTGGTTAAGGCCTTTGCAGCTGGCGAGGGCATTACCCAGATTTGGAGAGGGGCCTTCCTGCCCTTGGCGAAGGCTTCACCCAGGGCTATCATGACCCTCACCTAGATCTAGCAAGGGCCTGAGCGAGGGTGTGACCCTCACCAGTGGCCAGGCAAGGGCCTTGCGCAAGGCCTTTGCAGCTAGCGAGGGCATTAACCAAATCTGGAGAGAGGCCTTCTTGCCCTTGGCCAAGGCTTCACCTAGGGCCATCATGACCCTCGCCTAGATCTAGCGAGGGCCTAGGCAAGGGCATGATCCTTGCCAGTGGCTGGCGAGGGCTTGTAGGCCCTCACTAGCCAAAACGAAAGGCAAAAAAAGAATACAAAATTCAATTTTTTAAAAAAATATTGTAAATTATTCACTTCAGTGCTGACCGTGCCACATAGGACGGCTCGCGTCCACATCATCAATTTTTAGTTAAAATTGGCCAGAATGACTCAATTGACAAATTATGAAAATGTTAAGGACTAAATTGACACAATTGAAAAGTTTAAAACTGAATTATCATAAATGCAATATGTTTATGACTCTTTTGGTACTTTTCTCGTTAGCCATTTGTGTCGGTATAATTTCAATCGTGTTTATAAATCTTGTCAATTGTAACTAGAATATAACGAATCATAATCATTTTACTTAGCTCAGTCAGACGGGTTTTACGAAGAAAACGTGTTAATTCATATATATTTTTTCAAATTTCACGTTCTCTATCCCTTGTCTAGTATTCCCAATCCTAACATGATTTGGACTTTTTACCCACACTTCTGTTTCTAATTTGTGGTTTTTAGTTTAGAATCTATCTCTGGAATGGGGAAAAAAATCAATTTGCAATGCCTGTGGATTGAGGCAAATTAAAGCAAATTTTAGTCAACTAATGGATATTGACAAAATTTGGGTAGGGGGAACATTGACATTTTTTGCTTGATTTCAGGAGATGAATTGACACTTTTCCTGATTTAGAAGTTAAATGTGAAATCACTGTGATCAATTATAAGAACAATGCAGGAAACTTGGAAAATCCATTCATGATGCTTGGTGACCGCTAGTCATACTGATGAAGCCAATTGAGCTAGGTGATGAATTTCTCAAGTACATGAAATCATGCCTTGAATAAATGTAATTTAAATGAAATCGATGCTTGAATTTTATATACTCGCGAAGCCAATTAAGTTGGATGATGATAGTTGGATCACTTAGTAGGTGAAAGGGACACGGTTTTTCAATCATATATGATAAGATAGTGTTTTCGATAGACTATGAATTAAACAGGAAATTTCGGAAACATTGAACGAATAATTACCATGGAAACTCATGAAATTTCGGGAAAATTAGATCATTACCAAAAGCTACTGTACAGTGCATGACCATACATAAGAGCAACCTGATAATAACATAATTAATTCCTCCCTCCCTCCGTATTTCTTGATTAGCTAGCTAATCCAGAACAGCACTAGTCGTCTCTGGTAAAAAAAGTCGTAGCACTAAATTGATCAAATTAAAAATTTTAAAATTAAATTAACATCTATATAATAAATTTATAATTTCTTTTTGTGATTATCCCGCTTTTTATGCTTCTGAACCATGATGATTCCTGTGGTCGCAAGCCTTCATGGTTTTATATCTGTGGGGCGACTTTGTGATAATGTCAAAGATGTCGGCAAATTTGACTTTTTCATCCCAATGTTTTTTTTTTTGGTCGCCCATCCGAATTTTTTTTTTTTTTTTTGGGTCAAAGCCCATCCGAATTGATTGCGTGTGTTTTGAGTCCGCTGAATTCGACTCCTCTTTATCCAAGCCGCCGGATCTCCGCACCCCGGGAGCCTGCCGAGCAGGTACATTTAGGCAGGGCAGGTTAGGGTAAGGCGGCACTTCCCTATCAATATGGTTCAATGGTGTTTGTAAATCCTGTCGATTGTAGTTCCTGCTCCGTCCGCAAGAATCGATCCGTTCCCATGCCATCCTATTAGGAACAACCGTCCCGCCCTGTCTTCAAAGAATCAATTCGTTACCGCACGATCCGATTGGGAATAAACAACCCTCACGTCCCTGATCAATTCGTAATCGGTCCATTGTCTAGTATTCCTAGTCCCAACATGATTGGGAGATTTTTGCCGGACCTCGGTGTCTAATTTCTGGTTTCAACTTAAAAAGCGATCTTCTGAAAGGGGACAATATCAATTTTGCTCCCACAAACAAATTAGTGTTACTTAACCCACTAAACCAAATAAAATTATACTTCAATTAACTCTAGTTTAAAAAAAAGGGTTAATATCACGAAAAACTTCAAACTTGTACACTTGTGACAAATTTATCCCAAACTAATTTTTTGACCACAAAAAACTCCAAACTGATATACCTATGACCAATTTACCCTCTGTTTAATTGGATTAATACCACGAAAAACGATAAACTGGTACACCTATGACAAATGGAGGATAAAACCCCAAACTGGTACACTTTGTCAATTGTCACGTGTCATCCAACCCATAAATTTGATGGTAAAATTTAACAAAAACTAGCGGAAGGTAAAATTATCACGGGCATACCAGTTTGAGATTTTTGTTGGTCAAAAAATTAATTTATGGTAAATTTATCATATATATATTAATTTGAGATTTTTCGTGATATTAAACAAAAAAAAAAAATTAACCATGTCACAGCCAGAAACCTAAAATGCACGCGAGGGTGCGATAGAGATGTATTTTTGCAATGCTTGCGGATTGAGGTCCATTAAAGCAATTTCAGTTGACTTTTGGATATTGGCAAAATTTATTTAGGAGGGACATTGACCCTTTTTCCTGATTTAGAAGTAAATGTGATCGATTATAAGAACAATTGAGCTGGGTGATGAATTTCTTAAGTACATGGAATCATGTCGTGAATGAAATATCATGTACGTGTAATCATGCTTCAGCTTTAAATAATCGCAAAGCCAATTAAGTCAGGTGATGAACTGAACCACGCTAAAATTACCTTACAATCAATCTCAAAAGTCGGAAATCACGGTTTTTCAATCGTATACGATAAGATAGAGTCATCGACAGAATATGAATTCAACGAATAATTAATGCAGAAACCTATGAAATTTTCAGAAACATTAGATAATTACGAAAAGCTACCTTACACAGAGCATGGCTATACATAAGAGCAACCTGATGCTAACATAATTGATCCCTGCCTCCTGTATTTCTTGATTAGCTAAGCTAATCCAGGACATATAAACAGCAAGTCAAAATGAGCAGTAGTCTTTCAAGACCTGTCTTGCAAGATCAGAGGCTCCGCTCTTCTTGTAGATCAGATGCAAGTTGTAAGCAGCTTCTCTCCGAAGATCGCAAGAAACAGGCTTCGCGTTTTCCGCATGGAACCGATTCTCGTACGGGAGTTTCGGGAGAGGACAGTCCTTTTCTCGTGTGGCGAGCACCTTCTCATAATACGAAGCCGCAAGCGTTACTAGCCCGACTTGATGAAATGCCCGTGCAATGTTGTACAATGCTTCCTGGACAAACAGATAAGAGTTTGCCCTTTCAGTTGCCATTCCGAAACTAAAATTTGACTAGTTAGAAATATGTCTATAAAAGAGGAAAAATTTGCAGCGGACTATCTAGCAAAAACATGTGAGAGAGTAAGAAAACGAGCAATCTCAAGAGACGGGTAACGAAGGAAGGTCTGTAAAGGTTCCACCACATCTTATGCCTTACGGACTGTCCTTCCTTCTGTTTGTCAGCATCTCATTGTGAACCCTTTTTACGTGTTTGCTTCAGAATTTTAAGCTGAATTTAATTTGATACTTATGATTAACAACTCCTGACCCTAATAGAAATGCGCTCAAGATAACTTTCCGATCAAATTCTCAGCTAAATAAGAGCACAAGCACCGGAACTTGGAATGACACACATCATCCTTCCCTCCAAGAAATATTCAGTGGAGAGATGGAAATCTTAAAAGTACCTTAAACATAGTTTGGCAGGAGGGATTAGGAAGGAAGAGAAAGAACCCAAAAAACATAATCCAGTTTTGATGGAGGGGAAAAAAATGAGAGAAAGGATTAGGAGAGATTTTGAGGGATATGTAAAAGTCATCTTTATATACATCTCAAGTCCTTGCAAATCTGTCCAAAGATAGAGGGATTTGGAGTGATTAGGAGAAATTGTTGTATTGATTAATAAACATATTACTCTCTCACTTTGCCCTTGTTTTATATCTGTTTCTATATACATAAAAGGATATTTATATCGAAATGCATTCTTTTCCCCAGCTCGCATCTAAACAAAATTATGAATCAATCATTTTCGAATCAGTTCTCTTCTTTTCTCTCAGTCATTTGAATCTCTTCTTTTCTTTTTTATATCACCCTACCAAACATACGGTAAAGCTACTATCTAATACCAAGTTAAACTGATCAAAAAATTTTAACGTATTGGAAGGAGTTAGTGGCCCAAAACCGAACATGCCTCATATTTTATTTTCATGCACAATTCATCTTTAAAAAAAATTATCTGAACATAATCTGCTGTCGACTCTTGATGCAGGTCATATGAATCAACAAGTAACAAAAAGGGACTTGATCATTAAAAGAAAAAAAAAACCAAATATCTAAGGATGAAATAGTAAAGAAAACCTGGCTATTTTCACTCTGCGGCAAGTTATTGAATAGAAATGCCAACCCTTGCGTAATACATTGATGCTTGTTTTGAAGTCTGAAACCAAGCGCCAAGTTAATCAGAGAAGTTCCTGCACAAGGAAAAGGATTGAATGTTGCATGACTGACAAAAGCATCGAGCGAAAAAAATTTGACAACCTACAAAATAAAAAGAAAGACAATCTGTAATAACAAGTTACCAACACAGAGCTTGATTAAGGGACTGTCAGGGAGCAGCTTATAGGCCTTTAGGTATTCCCTTGCAGCATCTTGGTAGTGGCTACTAATTGTAAACTGATGCCCAATAATGAGAATAGGTGGTACACAATCCGCATGTTTGACACGCAAATTACGCAAAAACTTCGAATATTTTTTATAGTAATTCTCCATGCTGCAAGATAGAGTGGCAAGTTTGTTAAAAAATTTGATGTATACTAATCCAAATATAAACCAAAAAGAACAAATATTGTCAAAAACATTGATTAACGCCCTTCTTTAACTTAGTGCATCTATGGTCCCACGGCATATGCTGACAGCAAATAGTGCAAAGGTGTGGTAATAGTTGAGATCACGAAGTAGCTCTTCGATACTAGTACAAGAAATCAGTGACATTGACACTAAAGAGGTTGAAGTCAGGTCGCTAGTTGAGTTGTAGATGCAAATGATGTCTCTGCAAAAGGTCCAGGTGCATGAAACCTCAAGAATTTCGAAATCCCAATTTTACTCGTCAGGTAGACAACAAAAGAATACCTTTTCATGGAACAGAAAACCACCAGGAAACCAAATCACGCATGATAAAAAGAGCTGGTGTGCAAAGGTTAGCAAGGTAGAAAGATGAGGAATGTGACAAAGGACTTCTACTATTCTTTGCATGAGAAGTCTGAGGGACGGACTGGAGACCCCCACTTCCCTCCTGCTTTTTGGTTGCAGACAGACGCAGAAAGAAGAACTTTGCCATAACAGATAAAGGAGCTTTCTTGGTCTCGTTAGCCTTTTGATAAGGAGTAATAGGCACATGAGAATGGATGGGTTGTGGATAGGCTCTTCTCTCTGTGACATTTAATCTATTCAGTGTGCTCCTAGGTTTCCCATCTATATTTATGTTTTGTCCTGATACTCTGTACAAATGATGGATCTGGATGATCAAGATAAGCACAAAAACACATTGAACATCCATTTTTTGGTCTGCATTAGAGACTAGTGCAACTTAAATACAGCAATGTTTAAAAAAGACAAATCTAACATGATCAACCTAGTTTGACAAGTTTCCATGAATTTGCATAAGGGTGTTGAGGGGGGCAAAAGAGAATAGTTCGATTAGAACAAACTCGAGCAAATCCAAATTAAACAACTCCGCTTCATTAGTCTGTGTTTGGTTTGCGTTTTTCGGTGCAAAGGAAACCAATGAAGTTGGTATAGTTTCATTTTTTGACCTTTTTCTTAAATTAAAACCAAACTAACGAACCAAGATATGTGTTATTTGCATTTTCAAAAAGTCTAAAGTACACGACACAGAATATATTCATATGAACTAACATTTTATTTTGAATGAAGAAAAAGTTTTAATAAAGAATATTTTGAACTTTTTGATGGGGGTAAAAGATTACTAGCAGGGATACAGCAGTCCTCATAATCCATATATTAAGTCTCTTTAAATATAATAAAAATAAAAAAGGTATTGAATAAATGGTTCAGACCAAAACGAAATTGAGTTATTGGGTTGTATAGTGTTTAGATGTTTCAAATTGGCTTAGTTTCTAAAAGAAAACAGAAATGAAGCCCCTAGCAGGCATTGGGGTCTGAATTACCACAAATTTGAGCAACATGGGGTGAAGTAGTGCATTTATCCACATTCCACTCCTTGTTTCATTTTTTGGTAAGAGCTCTTCTCCAATCAAATTTAATCTAAGAGAATTTTCTCTGACTAGAATATTTACCTCAAGGACTTCAATAAAAAAACAGTTCTGCACTCGACATAGAAATTAGGGAAACTGCTCCCTAATTATTTGTAGATATCAACAATAGTGAGTGAGTCAACGCAATTTGTGGGGACTGTTCATGCCTGTTGAAGATACCGAAGCACGCATAAAACAGGTTCATTCACAAGATCTATTTTTCGATTTTTAAGCAATGATTAGGTGCAAACAGGACTGGCAAACCCATCAATTTAAAGAATAGAGCTCATACTAAGAAAAGTTTGCTCAAGCACAAAGAGAAAGAGGAATGTCCAATAGCAGGTACGAATTCGTTTTCCCACTAACCTCTAACTCAAATTTCGTTTCCACTTGGAAAGCTATGAGATTGTTTGCCGAGAAGTTCTTATGCAAATGTTATTTGTTCACTAACAGTCTATTTAATCCACAGTAAGGAACAATATTGAAACAGAATCTTCAATAGAATTATAACGTTTTTAAAAAGATCCTGAAGCATCTGGAAGCAACGAGGTGCCTCTGCATTGCTTCTAATGCTTGAAGGAGGCAAAAATTCAATAAAATTTGGCATTGATGGAAACTATGCCAGATCAAATTTCTTCTATTATGAGATATACTAAAGAAATATGAAAAGTTCAAGGCTTGAATATCGCTTCCAGA
Source organism: Syzygium grande (assembly GCA_024733475.1). NCBI lineage: Eukaryota > Viridiplantae > Streptophyta > Magnoliopsida > Myrtales > Myrtaceae > Syzygium > Syzygium grande. Next base: position 23,320,153 of record JAMXDD010000009.1, on the reverse strand, counting down.
GCATCAGATGAACAAAAATTACTCCTTGCTTTTCTAATGCTACAAGAAGGCAAAAATCCAACAAGAGCATAACATTGAGGACAGTTTCCTGTCTTTCCACAAACAAACATTCTAATCAAATGATCTATGATGCAGACAAGAGTGATTGTACTGCTTCTCCAGAAATTTTCATACAGGGTAGAGTTTTCAATGTGACATTACACATCACAAACATACTTATTAAGAGAGAATGAGATATAAAGGCATATTGTGAGCAATATGATATGACAACAGCAACAGGTACCTTGAATCATCTAATGCTACAAGAAGGCAGAAATCCAACAAGAGCATAACATTGAGGACAGTTTCCTGTCTTTCCACAAACAAACGTTCTAATCAAATGATCTATGATGCAGACAAGAGTGATTGTACTGCTTATCCAGAAATTTTCATACAGGGTAGAGTTTTCAACGTGACATAACACATCACAAACATACTTATTAAGAGAGAATGAGATATAAAGGCATATGTTGAGCAATATGATATGACAACAGCAACAGGTACCTTGAAATCATCTTGTAAAAGCAATTCCAGGCAACCAGACTGTGGGGATGCTGCTGCACAACTTGCCTTACCCAATCAAATCCCTGTTTTGGGTCTGTGGTGTTGTATGATATTTCTGGATTCAAAAAGAACACAGTCATGAGCAACTCCTTGAACACCAGAAAAGTTGTGCACGGTTATGATAATTGTGCAACTAAAATGACTTCCAATGCTGCCAATCAGGTCCTATGTTATCAGCTCTCCCATCAATTGACTTATCCTTGTCTGGATAACATTCACAGGTGTAAGGGTGAGGATGTGGATGTGGGTGTGGGTGAGGGGTGGTGGCACAGTTTCAGAGTTGATCATGCCATGCTCATCTTGTAGTAGACTACACCAATACTAACTATTCACAACAAAAACCTCGAAGTAAAACTAATACAAGAATGATGACCAAATATCTTGGAAGCAGAAATTCATATATACCACACATAAATTATTGTGCTGAGAAAATATATGTGTCAGCTAATACATTTTACATATCCATAAGCTGAGTCCATGCACCCCCAATCCTGAAGCAAGTCAGACACAAGGCAGGGACACATAATCAAGTTTGAGTAACATCAATCTATGTCTAAACATAATTATCAAAGATTAATATTCAAATCCCACACTTCAATCAATTAAAGATTTAGACAGTAAAGTTAATCTACAAAGTCCCAAGAGCCAATCCGACTCTACCCTACATTTTGGAGTTGTACCTTCTGTGCTTTCATGTGTCGTGTGCTGTTGCTTTGTTTGATGAACAATAAATGAACAAAATGTAGGAATCGCATAGTGTTTTACAAAAGTTTTCTGGGAGGCTAATACCGAGCCCTTTTGTAGATGATATCGAACTGCACATCACATCTACGACTAAATTGGCTAAACTGTAGGGATTCCATTTTATCAAAAAGTAACTCGCTTATCTTGAATATAGTTCAACGCACACGTCTTTGTTCATAGAGCAATACTATTTGAAGAGAAGAATATGTAGCAATATATTTTCCTTTTTGTACAAACGCAGATCACCATTTCTGAGCACTAGTGTCCTTCTCATTGGTCATAACTCATGAAATCATTTAAATTATTCATATATGTTTTGGAATATATTCTACTTAACTAACGTATGCCTATGTGGTGCCATATGATTTTACCCTTTAGATACTTCACAAACATCACGTTTCAATCTATGATAATTCAGAATTTCAATTCAGTCTTTTTACCTCTAACACCCTTTAGCGATCATGATACTCTAATCTATCAGTGATCTGTGCATTCTGTTTTATGTACACTGATGGTTTTGATATATCAGAATCAACAATCAAATGCTCCACCATAATATAATAGACATACTTCATCTATTTTTTAACTAGATAAATTTTACATATTGTAATTGGCAGAAGAATTTAAAACATAGTATGAAATGCATGCCTTCCACCTGAGTATCTTGCATTTTGAGACATTAGATTGTCGTGACCCACTAAGATAGAAGACTACCCCTATGTATCGCATATTAGACTACTAACATTGCCCATTCAAGTTCTTGTTCCATGACCAAAGCAATCCACACTACAAATAATTTTGATCTCTCCAAACCCTATCCATTTCCACAAGACCGAATATGTATAGAACACTGCCTGAAGTCCATTCTATTAGAAAGTCCGACCCAAAAACTTAAGCTATTAGGTAGAGGGAGACCACATAAATATAAAAAGCATTTAGGACCCATTGTCAATCAACGTGAGATACTACTTCAATACCCCCACTCACGTGAAAGCTGGATTATGAGTAGAACGTGAAATTTTGACATCACACATTCACATGAAATTTTTACCACGCACATTCGTGAAAGGGATAGCATTGACTTTGATACAATGTTAGAAAGTCCAACCCAAAAGCTTAAGCTATTAGGTACAAGGAGACCACATAAATATAAAGAGCATTTAGGACTCGTTATCAGTCAATGTGGGATAATACTTCAACACATTCCCTCCTAACTTATCATGTCTACTGCACATAATCTACTCCATCACAACATCCAGTACAATAAAGTTCATATTACTTAGATGCCATAACCCCTATAATTCATTATTTACTTCTGCTATTTCCATTATTGCCTTGTCACATTGGGCTTCAAACAAAAAGTAAACTCGCCACTTTGTCTTCTCATGTGTCTAAGCAAGTTGGATTATAAGCATGTTTTGTGCAGAGGCTCTTCCTAGGAAAAATGAGGCTATCCTAAATAGTGATTTCTAAAACAGAGTAATCATGTGAAAACAAACATGGTTCTAAGTTCAGGACTTACGTGCTCCAAGTGACCGAAGCTCCTCCTCCTTATCCGAAGGAAGTACATTGTGAGCCAATCTCAAAATGAGATCAATAATCTCTAGGGCATCCCAATACCTTTTCAAGGATGCCAAGGCCTTACACAGCTGTCAAATATTGAATTAAGAAGAATCAGACGATGTAAGAGGAGAAGCTATATTTTACAGCAGCTTGAAAAGCAATTTTTCACGACCATATGCCCAACAAAGAAATAATAAGTTTTCACAAATAACTTTCTAAGGCAGTTCAGGAGTCAAATTTTCATGAAAGATAAGCAATGAACTATAAAATGAAGAAAATCACATCTAGTATAAGAAGATGATGCTGCTCATCTTTCCAAATATTCTGCAAGGGGGGGTTCTCTCATGGTTTTTTGCGGGTGATCTTCCTGAAAAAATGACAAATTAATTGTTAGTTCGTACAAGTGAAGCTACTACATATTTTTATCATGTAAGAACCTGATCAAATACGCACCACCAGTTGATCATCATCTGAATTATCACTGCACCAATCAACGCCTGAAGCAACAGCGGCAGCTTTTCTTTCTTCCTTCAGTGTTGCCCTCTGTCGAAGCAACCTTCTGGCTCTAACAGCCTTTGACCTGATCCAAAGTGGCTTACATGAAATGGTGCATCGTGGGATTTTGGCAAAATGGTAATCATGTAACGAAAGTAACAACAGAAAAAGTCAGCTGCCACACTTTAACAAATTAATCGATTCATTAGTAGAACTAGTTACGCAGTGCATGCAAGTGAGAGAGAGGATCTCTGTCAATAATAGTGAAAATCACAAGGAATTGAGTTACATCCAAGATAAATCTAAGAGGTACTTCACAAAATATCAACAGCCTTGTAAAGACCCACTCTACCAGCATTATCCTGGCTAAGTGGCTATTAAGATTAAACACATAGTGATACAATTTGCGTAGCAGTGCACATGTGGGGACCAGTAGGTGACCAACCTTTGTGTTTAGGCCATGGGAGTTAGTCCATTACGAGGATTGAGATATGCAAATTACAGCAAATCAAGCAATTGTATTAGATTGCATGGGCCCTATTCATCAACATACAGATGGCGAATTATGCAGCAATATTTAGTATTTTTAGAATCATTATTGAATCCAAATGAGCATGGTAACGTAGCAAACCATTCAGTAAAAAGTTTGAATCCCCTGAAAGTTGCAACCAGAAAGGGGATAAATGTCCAAACCCACAAATTTTTAACACAAAGTGCAACAGGGTTGAATACAATGCTGGACCATAGAAAACAAGCATGCGACCTTTTCTGTGAACTCAGCAGGCAAGTTATTGGTCAAGAAGCAGGTTGTCGACCAAATTGGTTCAGTTATTTGGTCAGTGGGATCCAAACTACATACCCCGAATCAAACCCTCCCATAAACTTCACAGTTCTTTTGTATCTGAGAGTTCCAATAGAAGACATGACCCAAACTAGCAGATCAAGCAATCCAAAGCAGTATAATGAAAGAGTGAAGCATATCAAGCCCAGGATTTATGTAATTGTTGAATTATCCTGATTTTTAGGACCTGATTATTAGGAATATTCGATCCTGATTTTTTGGTCCTGATTATTAGGGAATAGCTGTAAATAATTAGTTAGGAAATGATTTCTTAGTATCCCTTAATTTGTGGGATTATAGCTGCTTTTTCAGATCTGTTTTTTCCTTGTTTGTACTTAAAGTAGTCCTATAAATAGCTTGTAATCGTTGTACGAAAGGAATATAGAATTATCATAATTCTTTCCTCTAAATTCTTCATGGTATCAGAGCATTAGGCTCATTTCTCTGGGATTAATCTTTCATTCACAGCCTTCATTGCTGGATTTTTTTTTTTTGCTTAACAATCTGATCGCAACCTTCATTGTTGTGATCTCTTTAGCCTTTATCGCTTCTGTTTTGCTCTTCCTTTCCGAGTACTTTCCTTGTGCCTGGAAATATCCATGTCTCAGACAAAAATTCAAGACCCAAATACTTCGGGTCAAACTGAGGAGGCCAACACCAACCATATGACCGGAGATCTACAAAATGTGAGGGTAACTTATAGGCTGAATGAAAAGAATTATCTCAAATGGTCACAGTTCGTCAAGACCTATTTGAAGGGTAAAGGAAGACTCAGCCACCTTCTTGGAACAGGTCCAAAACCAGAAGATCCCACGTTCAACGCATGGGATGAAGCAGATTCAATGATCATGTCATGGCTATGGGATTCAATGGATCCGGCCATAAGTGATACATGTATGTTTCTCAAGACTGCAAAGGAGATTTGGGATTCTATTCGCAGGACTTATTCAAAAGCTCGAGATGCAGCACAAGTGTATGAAATCAAGATTAAGACAAGTGCAACAAGACAAGGGAGCAAAACCGTGACGGAATATGCCAATTCTCTTCAAAATCTATGGCAAGAACTTGATCATTATCGAGTATTTGAGATGAAGTGCGTGGATGATGCGTTGCAACTCTAAAAGCCTTCATTGAAAAGGATCGAGTATATGATTTCCTCGCTGGCCTTAATTCTGAATTTGATCAAGTCAGGATTCAAATACTTGGAAGGGAAGAAGTCCCTTCTTTAGAAGAGACAATCTCTCTAATTCGGGCAGAAGAAAGTCGAAGGGGAATAATGCTAGAGCCTCAAGCTGTGGAAGGATCAGCATTAATAACTCACAATGCGTCAACACAAGAAAAAGGAAGGATGGATGCTTCAAAGCCTGCATGGAGGGATAACCGAGACAGTATGTGGTGTACCTACTGTAAGAAGCCAAGGCATACAAAGGAGCGTTGCTGGAAGCTGAATGGCAAACCAACAACCTCAAGCCGAGAGTGGGGAAACAGAGGAGGACAGCCAAGGCCTCGGGCTCATTTAATTGAGCAAACCAGCCAGCAAATCAGTCATAGTGAAGGACAGGCGAAAGAATCCTTCAACAGTGAGGAAATAGAAAGAATTAGAGGCCTTTTAGGGTCTCTTGAAAAACCCTCTGGTACATGTTCCTTGGCACTCTCAGGTAAGCCTCCATTCTCTTTTGGTCTTAATGCCTCAAAAACACTTTCGAGTGAAGCTTGGATAATAGACTCAGGTGCTACTGATCACATGACTCACACTTCACATTTTTTTAGTACCTATACCCCATGTCCAAGCAATAGAAAAATAGTGGTGGCAAATGGTTCCCTCGCCACTGTTGCAGGAATTGGTAATATCCATATTACGCCCATTCTCACTCTCAAAGGTGTCCTCCATGTGCCGAAACTATCCGCCAATCTTGTCTCCATACAAAAGCTGACCAAAGACCTTAAATGTCATGCAATTTTACCCTTCCCTAACGTGTGTTTTTCGGGAAGCAGGATTCGGAGAGGAAGATTGGACTTGCTAAGGAAAGGAATGGGTTGTACTATCTTGAGACGCCGAGGGATTTCAAGAAAGTCACAAACAATTCATCCGTGTCATTTCTTAGTACTTCAAATAAGGATGTGATTTGGCTTTATCATTTTCGTTTTGGTCATCCATCTTTCCGTGTCTTAAATATCATGTTTCCTTCTTTGTTTAAAGGGTTAGATATGAGTGAATTTCGATTGTGATACTTGTGAATTTGCCAAGCACACCCGTGTATCTTTTCCTATTAACAACAAAAGAAGTTCTCATCCTTTTGATTTGATTCAAAGTGACATTTGGGGACCTTCCACAATTCCAAATATCTCGGGGGGCTCGATGGTTTGTTTCTCTAATCGATGATTGCACTAGGGTCACATGGATATTCTTACTCAAACACAAATCTGATGTAAGCATTATTGTTCCTAATTTCCATTCCATGGTTCAAAACCAATTTGGAGTCAAAATTAAGAGCTTTAGGTCGAGATAATGCTAGAGACTACTTTAATCGGATCTTGTCAACCTATTTCCAAAAGGAAGGGATCATTCATGAGTCATCTTGCGTAAAACACACCACAACAAAATGGGGTTGCGAAAGGAAAAATGGTCATTTGCTTAATACTACTCGAGCATTGTTGTTTCATGGAAATGTCCCTAAGTCATATTGGGGAAGCCGTTCTTACATCTACATACATGATTAATAGACTACCATCAAGAGTATTAGATTTCAAAACTCCTATGTCAATTGGAAATTATTTAAGTCAAGATTAAGATCGTCAAAGTCTTTATCTTTCCTAATGATTTCAGGACACAAAATAATCTCGTGGAAAAAGGTTTGTTTTCTACAAATGTAACATCAGCTGATATGTAGGTCTTTCTAGAAGGAGGATGATAACATTTATACCCTTTTTGTGTAGAGGAATAACCAAGAAAGACACACTTGATTGCTCTAGGATCTAGTTTTCCCCTTTGTTGATTATGAACATGTACAAATGAGGTGCAACCAAAAATGAGATTATTTGTTGTCCCGAAATGGGGATCCTCCTTCTGGAAAGAATTGACATATCAGCTGATGTTACATTTGTAGAAAACAAACCTTACTTTCCACGGTCTTATCTTGTGGGGAGAAATCATTAGTGAAAGATAAAGACTTTGACGATCTTAATCTTGACTTACCTCTTAATAATCTTCCAATCCGAGCTCCCACCTCGATCAATGGGTCCCTAATCAATCAGCTCCCCCGACCAATCAACTCGACCAATCGGTTTCGATGAACCGGTTCATACTACTTCAATCCCGGACTCACTCCCTACATCCGAGTCTATTTGGAACAAGCGTCCACCCTCTATCTACCCGTATTTATGACTCTATGAGATTTCCTCGGTGTACTCAAGAAAGGCAGTTGTTCCAGACCAAAAACAAGTTCAAGATTCCCATCCGAGTCTTGCAAATGAATTGCCGGTAAGTTCTGACTCTCCTTTGCATAATCAGTTGATTGATATACCAGAAAATGACTCGCACCTTCCCATTGCTGTTAGAAAAGGTACCAGAGAGTGCACAAAACGACCCTTATATCCACTATCTCACTATGTGTCACTTGAACACCTATCACCACCTCATAGAAATTTCATTGTGAGTCTGAACACCATTGCTATTCCAAATACTTTATCTGAGGCATTATCTAAAGAAGAATGGAGGAATGCAATGAGAGAAGAAATGGATGCATTAGAAAAAAACCAGACTTGGGAGATTGTTAAAAAACCGAAGGGAAAGAATCTTGTGGGCTGCAAATGGGTTTTTTCCTTGAAATACAAAGCTGATGGTTCTCTTGAGAGATATAAAGCGAGATTGGTGGCAAAGGGTTACACTCAGACTTATGGAGTAGATTATCGGAGACATTTGCTCTCGTGGCAAAGATGAACACTTGTGAGAATTTTACTTTCTCTGGCGGCTCATTTTAATTGGCAACTTCAAGCGGTATGATGTGAAGAATGCATTCTTACATGGAGACCTAGAAGAGGAGATCTACATGAGTATTCCACCAGGCTTTGAAGGAGAAAAGACAACAAACAAAGCATGTAGATTACGAAAAGCACTATATGGGCTCAAGCAATCGCCTAGAGCCTGGTTTGGGAGATTTTCCAGAGTTATGAAAGCTTTAGGCTACAAACAAAGCCAAGGCGATCATACCCTCTTCATTAAGCATTCGGCAACAGGGAGAGTGACGGTACTTCTAGTGTACGTTGATGATATTATTGTCACGGGTGACGATGATAAGGAAAAACAGGAGCTAAAACAGTGTTTGATTAAAGAGTTTGAAATAAAGGAGCTGGGAAGACTCAAATACTTCCTTGGCATTGAAGTTTCTTACTCTAGACAAGGAATTTTTGTCTCTCAACAAAAGTATGTGACCGATCTTTTGAAGGAAACCGGAAAACTTGGTTGTAAGCCAATAGCTACACCTATTGAACCTAATATAAAACTTGGGGAGGCAAAGGAAGAACCTGCTGTAGATCGAGAAATGTATCAAAAACTGGTTGGGAAACTCATCTATCTGGCTCATACTAGGCCTGATATTGCCTATTCAGTGAGTGTGATTAGTCAGTTTATGCATGACCCAAGAGAATCCCACTTACAAGCCGTCAATCGAGTGCTACATTACTTAAAAGGAAGTCCCGGGAAAGGAATCCTATTCAGAAGAAATCAAAAACTGGTGCTACAAGCTTATACCGATGCTGACTATGCAGGCTCCACGGTAGACAGAAGGTCAACATCCGGTTATTGCACATTTCTTGGTGGAAATTTAGTGACTTGGAGGAGTAAAAAACAGAATGTTGTTGCAAGATCAAGTGCTGAATCAGAATTTCGAGCAATGGCCCAAGGAATTTGTGAGCTATTATGGCTCAAAATCATCCTAGAAGATTTGAAAATCGAGTGGGAGGGTCCTATGAAGCTGTATTGTGACAATAAATCAGCAATTAACATTGCTCATAACCCCGTACAGCATGATAGGACAAAGCATATTGAAATTGACAGACACTTCATCAAAGAAAAGCTAGAAGAGGGGTTGATCTGCATGTCCTACATACCTTCTGGAAATCAACTGGCAGATGTGCTAACCAAAGGACTCAATGGTGGGATCTTTCATGAAATAATTTCCAAGCTGGGAATGGAAGACATCTATTCCTCAGCTTGAGGGGGAGTGTTGAATTATCCTGATTTTTAGGACCTGATTATTAGGAATATTCGATCCTGATTTTTTGGTCCTGATTATTAGGGAATAGCTGTAAATAATTAGTTAGGAAATGATTTCTTAGTATCCCTTAATTTGTGGGATTATAGCTGCTTTTTCAGATCTGTTTTTTCCTTGTTTGTACTTAAAGTAGTCCTATAAATAGCTTGTAATCGTTGTACGAAAGGAATATAGAATTATCATAATTCTTTCCTCTAAATTCTTCAGTAATCCCAGCATCCAAGACAGACAAAAGATCAAAAGCCAGCATGAGTATGGGTCATTTGGCGTTTGATTGTTCTTCTGGATGACTACCCCATTTTCTTTGGAGTGCTGCAGTTGTCAATCTTAGATCAGTTCTCAAACAATTTCAATTGTCAGCAATTCCCAAACTTCATGAACCGATGTAGTTTGGATTACAGATAAAGAATGCAGTAAGTATCACTAGGACTTTGGGTATCATTTTAACATAACATTTCTTTCTTCCATCATATAGTTTACAACTGATCATCTCCCATTGTCTATGAGTAGGACAATCAAATCCGCTAACCAGACTTAACAGTCACATGCCAACGCCGTGAACAAAAAATTAAATGCAAAAGAATGATAGACTTCCAGGAGCAAAGTCCATGCCAACACAATTATATGCCCTAAGCCAGAAGCTGGACAGTCAAGACTATATAGCACTCAGAGATATCAATATCAGAGAAATAAAACAATCAATTTTCAAGATGGATGGCCCAAATGAAACTTGAACATAATCACTGAAGTAATACTTGTGAGATAGGTCTTTATACTCACAGATCTGAGCTGGAAGCAAGCGGCCGGAAGCCAGAAAATACGTTATCATTCTGCTGATCATCCAGAATTTTGGCTCTTTCAAAGAGAACCCTTCTCGGGAGTCTTTTTTTTGTTTTAACCTTCCTTGGCAACAGTAATATGAAAGGGAAAAGACAATGCAATAAGCAATACACTCTAACATAGAAATGTCACCAGTGGTTAACATGCATCAATTAAATATAGGAAAAAAAAAGGATTAAGGGGGTCGGGGAAGAGAGTCAAAAAATATATTTGATTTCATTTGTAAAGAAAATATACAGAAAAGATGATAGTTCAGAAAGGGGTAAATTAATATTGTTGATCCAACATCAAGAAGAAAAGCTCTCCTAACATTCCCTAAAACAGGAAAGGGACAGAGGACGGAATAACAGATATTCTCCAGCAACATTATATCCTAAGATTACCTTCTGCCGAATAGTTTCGATATAAAGTGACTCACGAACCGGTGGTAAGATTGCATCAACAAAGTCTTTAATCATTCCTTTTGCTCTATATATGCTGCAAAGCTTTAACCTCACTTTTCCATTATCCCACCATGGTCTATGATTGTCAGAATCCACATCCCCTGAGCCTAGAGATGAAGAAACATTACCAAAGACTAACTAATGTAAGAGCAAACCACCACAATGAGCACAACAATCACCAATTGATTGATACCTGGATTTTCAGGTGGAGATAGTAGTGAAATGGTCTCATCTGCTTTGTCATCTTCAAGGAGCAGTGAAGCTAATGTTAGGCGGGCACCCACATTGTCCTCAAGTAGATGCAAACCTGAATTGACACATGAATCAGTTGTAGAACAACACATTTGTTTCAACAATGCAGACATGTTAGATGCTAGCATGTTAAACACTAAGCACTGTTGAATTACAAAGTTCACATTATCAACTAAATTTCTATGAATCATATGTACAGTAAAACCTTCATTGATAACCACGAGACTAAAAATTCTAATCCAACTTATTCCTCCCTCTGAAAAGTTTCTCTAGATGATATGTAACTAATCATGGATTACTGAGGACTAATATCTCCCGCAAAAAAAAAAACTTCTCTCCACATGAAATACTCACTTGATGAAAAAGCTCAATAAAAACCAGCTCAACTGCACATTGAAATAGAAATAATATTTCCACAACCTGTTCCATAAGCAAAACAACTTTACTTCCATTGTGCGCCACCAAAGTGTATATACTTGTTTCTCCTTAATTTCTATGTAATTACAAATCAACAATATGCTTACTGTAGTTAATAGCGTCAAAATCAATTATGTTTTACCTCTATAGAAAGACAAAATTGCATGTTCCCTCATTTTCAATGCTTGATAACACTGAGCAATCTTCAGATGGTAAGATCCCTGAGAGAGTTTGAGGAGGAAATCACAACTATAAGAAGCAAACAGCATTAAGCAATCAATAAGCAACAGAGACATATCATAATGTGAAGACAACAAAACAAAATCGTTGATCACCGTCCTTTTGTGCAGTTCACTCAGTCAAGTAACCATGAAGAAATGGTATTATCTACTTCAAACAGATGACACATCGAAAACACACAACTAAGTCTAGATCGCTTCTAAGGTGTCCAAGGGAATACGGAGAAGCTCCAAAAACAATGTAATAGGGACCAAGTGGGTATAAGTGAACACAAACTCTAACTCCAAAATTTACAAATGTGGTGAGTACAAAATAGTTTTGAGGGTAATCCTGTCCAACCATACCTACTCTACATTGTAATACATGGTTACTTTCAAGATAAGATAACTTACAAAACATGTCAGTAGCAAACATATATTAAATGAATATGATTTTATTTAAATTGAAAAACCTCATTGAGAGTTTCAACTAGATCATATTACTATAATGCGAAAAAGCATTGAATGGGAAGACTAAAAAAGACTATTTAACTCTCTCTACCACGACTGTAAAGTTTTGCTCTGGTGAATTTCTGATGCTTCTATCCTTATTTTCCTGTCAATTTATCTTGCATTAACTTTAACCATTATACCAAAATACTGGACACATTGACATTCTCCCCTGCTTTAGGGCTAGGGGTGAGAGAGATGATGAGTGCAGCCTTTACAGCTCTTCGTAGACTTTTTCGCTAAGTTAGGTTTTTATGGTACATATAATGGTGTTGAATTAGTTTGCCGGACAAAACTTGAAACAAGGCACTGTACTCAAACCGTGGGAACTGACATTTTTTGGTTCCAAGTATCTAAAAAGCCATTGTTCATAGGGCAGGTCTTTACCCACAGTGGAACCACATATGCATAGTCACTTAAAGATGTAGTCTATACAGGGGGGAAAAGAACAATACACACGACACACAAAAACTAAAAGTGGCACTCAAAAGAAGCATAGGATTAAAAATGTCGTGTGATACTTTTCGTCAAAAAGAGGATTAAAAAGCAAAGGCCAGTTTTCCTTACGCTATTCTCTAAATTTCCCTCCAGCATCTGATAAAACTTTAATGCACGGTCAAAATGCTCAAGACTCATATAGGTATCTGCTATTTCAGTAATCAGGTCTGCATGGTCACATGAGCACCCCTTCTGCAAAAAACTGAAGAGAGTCTGCAAAAATTGAAAATACCAACAATGAGTAGTGATATAGACATAATCACGTAAGCACATGACCATAGTCCACCAGTCTGATGCAAACTTAAAAAATAGAATGTGGCACGGAATTAATCCCCAAACTGCTGAAACTATCTATAATTTAAAAGGAATAAAGAAATCCAAGGCCACAAAAAAATGGTAAGACAGGGAGAACTAAAAGACTTGAGGAGGCAAAATGTTGCTCTTTTTTCTGATTAAGTCGGAGATCATATAAGAACTCTCCACCACAAAGTACTGCTACTGCTGTCCAAAAGTTATTAATCACCAACGGATCTGCAAATGGAATATGCCCAAAATTACTACAGTAAGATTCCTAAGTCAGTAAGTCTTCTTATAGTCAGTCCACCTTTCTGCAAAGGACTACAAACATTGTGCCCACTGAACCCTGGTACTAAAAAGAAACCAACAGGCACACTGCAGATAGAAAGCAAATTTTCACACGACAAAGAATGCTGTGAATCCACTTCATCCATTATCACCCAAAACCATTACCAAGGAGATACAGTATAAAACTCTCAGTAAAATGCTCACAAGATCTTTCAATGTATTGATTTAGGCTAGTACTCGCTAGCAAACCAATTAGCAATCAAAACAGCATCCAAAATGTGTCTTTGGTGGATTAATGCATTGCGATATAGGGGTGAAAGATCTGCACCTTGACCTACTATGGCCTATTTGCCAAAACCTATTTCAGCTAGTATATTCCACCCACTAAACTAATGAGTCTAAAAATTTCAAATCGCAGCAAGTGCGACATTAGAAGTGCAGTCAAGAAGCAATGGAACTTGTTCCCCAAAGAACAAAAATGACAGCATCCAATCTATCATCTTTGAGCACCCTTCATAAGGTTTGGATCAGACCAAAAGTAAATCCATTAGGTCCAAGAATGTTTGAACACTGCACAAAACGGCCTCAACATGCTCCACGTAGAATTCAATTTTATGGTAGAAGCGCAAGTCAAAAAAGCAGTGGAATGGACAAAATCCTGAGAGAAGAGCTTGAATATTTAAATATCATAGACGACACAGTATTATAATGAGCACAGTGACAACATGATCGTCAAAGTGTGAAACCCCCCCACTGAATAATGCCTTTCTCAGTGCATAGTTGTTGTCAGCCTATATTCGTCATCAGACTAATCTCTCTCTACATGCAATGGAGCTTCAACAATGAGGAAACGCTTCTATGATGGTCGTGCATGTAATAAATCTTGTCCCCAACCAATGTTTTACATGAACAACCAAAATTCTTAGAACCACAAAGGAAGAAAAAACATCCGATATAAAATGCCTTGGAAAGTGGAGGGATAAAGGGGCATATAAGCAATAGGTATCTGCAAACATGGTTTTGGCACTAATGGAAGCAAGAAATGAGCTTCTGTTTTAGAGAAAGAAACTCCCCTAATCAGAATAGCATTACCAAAAGAAAGAGTAAAAAATATTAGCAAAAAACAAACAAAAAAGCAATGCCATTGCACCTCTGCCTTCTCTGAATTTCCAAGATGAAGATGACAAATTCCTTCTTTCACAACCAGATTTGCAGGGAGTGCCTTTTCCTGGCTGTGAGAATGAAAAAGCTGAATAGCTTTATCATATGCATCATTTTCCATGAATATCGTGGCTAGCAGATCAACCACGCTCAAATCAGCTTCAGATGGATAACTGTTTACATATTCAACCAAAATACTGATAGCATGCTCAAGCTGGCCACATCTAAGGTACAACTGAAAGATAAAGTAAGAAACTGTTATATTTCTAGAGAAAAATATGTCTACATAAGATAAACATTCCCCAAAAGCACAATCTCACAGGATATTACCGAGACACTATGTCCATAACAGATTTTATTCAAGGCAAAGAATAAGCAAAAAGTTGATAAATAATTATTTATATTAATAGTAATCCTTAAGGAGTAATACTATCTCTGGCTGACGCTTACTTCATCTTGTAATCTATGGCCATCATCCCACCATAAATTTGCTCAAGGATCAACAAGATTCTGTTTGGTCAAGACTTATTTAGCGACCAAATTAAAGCTTCAACAAAAGTTACATAAACACTGTCTAGATATTTGTTTTATAAAAAAAAAAGAACGCTTTCTAGGAAGAAGAGTTAATATCAACACTCACTCTAAAGGAACGAGACGGTCATTGACAACAAACAATCATCAAATAGGAAACACTAGCAAGTCGTGCAATCTACTGCAAATGCTACTCCAAGCTTCAAAAAATTACCAGATAGTGCGAGAAAAAACAATTAAGAGACCGTTTCAATGTTGAAATTGGATATTTAAGTGCGTGAGTAAAGGGAATGAGCACGAATATGAACCAAAATGTATGGAAAACTAGATCCCCATTCTACTTGAAACCATAAATATATCCCAGAAACAGTTTCTTATAAGATGGTTTTACCAAAAACTTTTCAGAGTTTAGCCTCCACCCTGAACCAAACCTCCTCAATGAAGTGATGAAAACTTTAGATCCTGGACCAACTATTGCAAACACCAGAATTGCATATCGTGAAACTCATGCACCTCTGCATGACATTCTGAAAAGTACCTTACACATACCACTTATCCTCACCCTCGTGTAGAAAGTAGTCATTGTCCTTGAATTAACATGTGATAAATTTTCTATTCCAACCTGCACAAGTATGCATGCCCTAGATGCACACAAATGCACAAATTAACCATCCATCACCGTGGAAATGCAACTCAGGAAGCCTGACTTTTGTAAAGCACATAAACTATCAAATTAGCAGCGCCACAAAGTGAAACAGCCTGCCACAAACTAACCGCACAAAATCAAAGCCCAAAAAATAGATAATAAAATACATATTATCCTAATAACATACCTAGCAATGGTTCATTTCAATTAACTATTCTATTTCCAAGCACATGAATCATGAATTTATCTTATGAGAAATGTCTTATCTTAGACAAGTTAAAAACCTTTGCCCCAGTCTGGAGTGCTTCAACGTCCTCAGGACAAATCTTTTGTATCTGTTCAAACAATTCCGCAGCCTTTTGATAATCTCCAAGGTTTGAATGAAGTGACGCTTGGTGAAACAGTAGAGAAACATCTTTGGGGTCTGCTGTGATGGCTTTAGAGAGGCAATACCTTGCCTGACCATTGTTTCCTTGTTCTCTGTAGTACAGCAGAGCAGGAAATCAATCACGCCATAACAAAAGCAAAAAATTACCACAGAGACCCTAAAAGCATGCAGATTTATAGATAACAGAGGTCAATTGTTCTCAAAGTCAGCTAGGTGCATGAGGCATCACATTAAATCACACCATAAACATTTTCAAGACATACATCAAAATTCAATGCCAAGGAATAAATTGCATTCAGCCTTTCTGAACAACAATATTTTCACCTCGTTTACTTCTCACCAATGGCTGCGTGAGTCAAGCCAACACCATTGTGTTCACTTTAACCACCCCTCCCACTGCATTATTTGCCTCCTCGGCAAAACATTCCCCTACCAATCTTTTGCATCCCCCAGCTTGGAGAGATTGCCACTCCAATAATTAATTGTGTTTTTACTGGACTTTACTTTAATTAATTGTATTAGGTTTTTAGTTATAACATTAAATGTGTGATCATTTTTTTTGCTTTAGACGCCCATAATCTTCAAAATCTTATAAATATCAGCATGTAAAGTAACCCCAAATTTTTAATAATCTTTGACAAATCATTATATTATCTTTGTCTTGACAGGAAACTCAAATGTTGCTTATAAGACCTTATTAGTCTAAAAAGAGTTAAGTCCAAGTATCTATCCCAGCATCAGCAAAGAACTTCGAACAGAGGTACTCATATACATAAGTACATTGACCAGGTACAAGCCCTACTATGCAATGAATTGATGAAAACAGTGACAACCAAAAGCTTACAAGGACCGGGTGAAGAGACGCTTCCACATTGAAGAATCTTTTGGGTTAAGATGTGCAGCAATCATGTAAAAGTCCACTGCTTTTTGTCATTGCCAAGATCATCATAAATCCTTCCTAGTGTATCATATGGATCAGGCAAATTTGGTGCTAGCCTGACCACTTGACTCGATATTGATATGGCCTGAATTTTTGCAAAAAGAAAAACAATCCAGATAAGCTGAATATGCTGCGCCCATTCCACAAAAGATAGAACATGTCCTCACCCCCATAATGTATGCAAAAGGAAAAAAATAGAATGTAGAAAAGGTCTTGCAGTGAACTGCTTTAGCTTACATAAATTACGAGCGGTAATCTCAAAAGAAGCTACCTGATGATGTACTCTACGTTAAAGGACCTAAAGACTAATTGGCTCGACTTCACAAAAAACAACAGGAGACATGATATAATTTTTAACCCAAACTTTTATGAAAGATAAACGGGTTATTGCAAAAAATCCTACAAAATGACCATGAAAAGATAGTTGCTCCGATCAATAGTAAAATACCATGAGCCCAACCTTCACGAGATTTTTATGAACAGATAATAAAAGGATTCTCTCTAGAACTTACCTCATCATAGTTACCACGGGCATAGTGAAGAGTTGCATCACCGAGCATTCGTGTGATTTCAGAACTAAGCTTAGTTCTCGATCCTTTTCTCCTACCTCTCTTCTTAGTCTGCATGACGATAAAAACAAATTACATACACCAATCTATTTATTCTCCACAGTAGTATCGCCTGGATGGTCCTCAACTCTGGGTACTTGAACATTCTTCATAGAGCCTTAGCAGGATACATGATTTGGTTGCAGCTATATGAGAAGAAGCCACCAGAGGCGAGTTTGACCATTCCAGCATAAGAATATCAATACCGACTACAATAATGATCATACCATCTATCATGTACCTTAAAAAATAAGATACCAGATGCAATTCCACAAAGATATATTCCATTGTGGACAATATCAAATCACACAATCCATATTTTGCCAAAAAAACAATTATAAACTCAATAATCAGAAGCACCAAAATTGCATCACTGTTAGGCTAGACATATAGGACTTCTGTAAAGATTAAGCACCAACTGGATGCTAGCACTAATATCTCATCACTCTCAAAATTCACTGAAAATTCTTCTACTTATCATTCATCCCATTTCATCTAAGTTTAAATAAGTTCTGGAGTGCATTTGCTTTTACATGATTTAGATTTACGTTTTCACTAATTGAATGTCAATTCCAGAGATAAACCCAACCTTTTTTGATTTCCTACGATAACCGTAGTTCATTGCTTCCATAATCTCCTCAAAGGTCGCTCCCGGGTTGTCCTCTACACGAGCCTTCTTTGCGCATCTTTCCAAAACACTGCAAAAAAAAAGGAACGTTCAATTATTAACATAAGCACAGATCGTGACAAAACTCAGTAGCATCCAGCCCAAACAAAATGAAAATCGCCATACAATTGTGAGCTATCCAGGCCTTTTCGTTTCTTCGCGGCCAATGCTTCATACTCGAGGCGCTCAAATTGCTGGTAAGTTTGGAGTCCGGAATCGTTGTCTTTCGTGAAATCTAGCGGGTCCATTCCACTTCCAAATTGGAAAACGTACTCGCCATCGCCATCACCATCATCGTCGTCATCATCTTCCTCTTCTTCTCCCCCCTCCTCCTCCTCCTCCTCTTCCTGCAACCCCTCCCCTTCTTCATGCCTTTCTCCTTCTGTCAGTACCGGTTCTCCTGCTGTGGCCTGACGATCTCCGACCTCCACCCCGACCGCACCATCGTCTTCCGTAGAACTTACCAGAATCCTCTCACCTTCCATCTCGACTGGATAAAACAATCCAAAGAGAAACATGATCACATCACACAATCCCAAAAACAAGGCCCAACACCAACACAAAAAAAAAAAAAAAAAAATCTCTTCTTTGCTATGAATTCCAATTTCAGCGCCACTTCTGAAAGCTCTCAAATAAATTCCTTAACTATCACACTCGTTTACAATGAAGATCAGCGTGCCTTATGCAAGTGGCCAGCACACACTACTAAACATATGACAATCAACTATCAGATGATCACGGGGGGCGGGAGAGGGACTCACGCCGCAGGCGGCCGGAGCTCGGAGGGATGGGGCCGCCGTCGTTCGACCCCCGCGGCGGCTACGAGCGTCGGTTTTGCGCGAAGGTCGAGAGATTTCCGGAGAAAAAGCGGGACCAGCAGCGAGCTCGGCTTGGGATTGGGATCAATCTGAGCCTTTCGTGACCGGCTGGAGCTGGAGCGCCGCCGGTGGGTCGTCCGTCGCTGGCGCCGCCGCGGCCGCCGCTCGCCGGCGGGGTTGGGGCGGAGCTGCTGGCGGTGGGGGCCGAAACAGGGAAGCGGGAAATCGAACAAGAGAGAACGAGGGAAAGTGAAAGGGGAAGGAAAACCAGGAATTGGGAACCTTCGGTTTTTATTTATTTATTTATTTATTTATTTTCTTCTCATTAATTATTTTATTTTAAAAAAGTATTATTGAAAAGGAAATAAATAAATAAAAAGAACATTAATTCTTTGGGTTAATACTATGATTAAAATCCTCAAACTGGTACACTTATGACAAATTTACCCCAAACTATTTTTTTTTGACCATAAAAAATCTCAAACTGATATACCTGTGACAATTTTACCTCGAATTATTTTCTGATTACCAAAAACTGCATATTGGTACATTTGTGATAATTTTACCCTGAATTAATTTTTGACCATAAAAAACCCCAAACTGATACATCTGTGACAAATTTACCCTTTGCTAGTTTCTATTAAATTTTACTGTTAAATTACTAAATTTGATGGCACGTGGTAATTGACGGGTGTACCAGTTTAGGGTTTTACCCCTTTGTTTGTCATAAGTTTACTAATAGATATTAACGGAGGGTAAATTTGTTACAAATGAATCAGTTTAGCGTTTTTAGTGGTGAAAAAATTAGTTTTGTGTAAAATTATCACAGATGTAATAGATTGGGATTTTTGGTGATCAAAACAATAGTTCGTAGTAAATTTGTCACAAGTATACCAATTTGGAGTTTTTAGTGGTAAAAAAATTAATTAGAAGTAAAATTATCATAAAAATACCAGTTTGAGATTTTTCATGGTGTTAAGTCTGTTAACCCTAATTATTTTCTCAACTAATCATGATTTTGTATATGAAATAGATTTTGCTTGTTATCATATTTTCTAAATTTTATGACGCGCGTAATTTGGCTTCTAGGTAACAATTGCATTAACATGTAAAACTATATACGATTTTTTTAGTGACAATTTAGTTATTCACGTAATTTCTATGCCCTTTTTTTCTCTATTTTTCTAGATAGATATACATATTTACCATGTTCCACGCACTTAATAAATTCTCGTGTGTGCTTTTTTAAAGTATATTTTGTTGATTGTTTATTTTCTGGAGGAGAAGGAAATATTCAGTGATTGCAAATCGCTTACGTGGCACGCGTTTTTTACTCGTATCCAATAATAAATCGACATGGGTCGGCCGAGGTGGATAAAGAACGAAAATTTTAATTTTTCCTTTATTCCTCTTTGGCTCCGCCGACCTGGTTGTCCTCCATGGCCGCCGGCGCTTCCTCCTCCATGACTGAGCACCATTCTATTTGGCCAGAATCTCCAACCCCTTCCGGCGTCATTTGCAGTCGACCCGAGCTACCCCCTCCGAGCCGACACCGTTACTCTTTATCCCACCGACGTTGGGTATCTCCACCCCTTCTTCGTCTGACCCAAGCTATACCCCTCCATGGCCGCCGGTGCTGGCATTCGATCGTCTCTTTTGGCCGGCTCTTCAAATCTGGCTGTCCATGACCGTCGGAATCAGACAAGCCGTCGTCACTCACTGTTTAGGCTCCAGATCGGGAAGCGCCAAGCCATGGACGAGTAAGGACAACGGAGGGTGCTCGGCTTGGACGTAGCAGTGTCGGCTCGGATTGCGAGTACGCGGTCCTCAGGTCTGGAGTTACGTCGGCCAAATATGGACTTCATCGCTCGAGGTCATTAGCGGATCTACAATCATGGCGGCTGGACTTTGTTGCTCGTAATCGTTGCGGCGGATGGGCAAACTCAAATCACGGCACGTTGCAATGCCGTTGCTGTTACGGTCGATGGACGGACGAGCAAATGCTTGCGGCCATGATCGAGGCCAAATTTGGAAGAGTAGCGAGCCGACCGCAAGCGATTACAAAAGGGTAGCTTGGGTCCATTGTAACTGACGTCGGAAGGGGTGGAGATTCTGGCCGGCCAGGATTGTGCTCTATGATGGAGGAGGAAGCGCCGGCGGCCATGGAGGACGGCCAGATCAAGTAGAGGAAGGAGGAAGAAGTGAAAAATTAGTTTTTTTTTTTTTTTGCTCCACCTCAGCTGACACATGTCAATTTATCATTGTTTATGAGTAAAAAAGGGTGCCACATTAATCGCTGATGTGGCACTTTGCAACCACTAAATATTTTCTCATTTCTAAAGAGATAAAGGAAAGTAATATAATCATCGAAAGATCTCATATTTTAGTGCCCAATCTTTATGAACAATGATTTGTCATAATCTTTAATAAAGTAGTTACTTTAATAATTTTGACAAATCATGACGTGATTGTGGCCAATCACGTAAATGGATGCTTAGTTTTGGCATAAGTGATATTTCATGAGTTTTGGTACTAATAATTTCAAAATTGTGATGATGCATAATTTATGTTTCAAATGACGTCGTTGAGCAATTAATTTTCCACGATTGAGAAATTGAGGCTAAACTGGTTCCCAAGCATTGCGGTTCATTTTCACAAAACTCCAAGCTTTAATATTCAATCTCAAAATAGAGGAAGAAAAGAGAAGAAGCAAATTAGAAGCTAAGGATGAGAGGTGAAGAAAAGTTGGCTTACTTCCTTTCTTTTTTTTTTTTTTTAGGAAAGTAAATAGATCTTTGCAATTTAACTAAGAGTTAATACCACGAAAAATCATAAACTGGTACACTTATGATAAATTTATCCGAGCCTAATTTTTTACCACAAAACCCCAAACTGGTATACGTGTGACCCTCTATTATTTTTCATCAAATTTTACCGTCAAATTGCTGAATTGGATGGCACGTGGTAATTTGACAGGTGTGGTTTAGGGTTTTACCTTTTCGTTTGTCACAAGTGCACATGTTTGTGGTTTTTGTGGTATTAATAAAATTTAATGGAAATTAATGAAAAGTGAAAAAAAAATTAATTTAGGGTAAATTTATTACAAATGTACAAATTTACGGTTTCTCGTGATCAATAATTAGTTTGAGCTAAATTTGTTTAAGATTTTACTAATTTATAGTTCTTCACGGTATTAGCTCTTATATTTTGGGGAGAGAGTGTGTGTTTGCTTCATGATTTTGGTTTTGAATCGTAACGAGACAAAGAAGAAAGGTGGCAATACTAGAATATATGCTTTGCAAATAGGATGATTGATGTTAACGTTAGCATTTTCCAATCTAAATTAGCATGAATGGACTGAATTGGTACTAATGCAAAAATGTTAATAACCAAAATTGGTCTAATAGAAAAATTTATGATGAATTAGCACTAATCCAATAGATTTAAGACTTTTTTTGGTACTTTTCCTTTTTCTAATTGTAAAGTAAGGAGGAAAAAGGATAAAATTAATCAAGAAATTAGACAAAATGGTAAAATAAAGAAATTGAATATCCACTTTCTATTGAGAAAGTGCACTTGGTGACATTACTTAATTGCCCTTGTAGTGCAATAATCAATCTCTTTCTTGCACTACAAATGAGAAATTTATAATATTTTTTTCCATGCTTTCTTTTTGAGTTTAAACAGATGTTTATTTTTAGCTACTGAAAATAGAAAAATCTTCATTTAATGTTTTCCTTCCAGATTGGGATTTGTATATTGATAAGAAAAAGAAAATAATGATGAGTTTTTTTTTTTTAATTTCTCCGTGCAATTTAAGTTAAGTATTTAATAAATTACTAGCTTGTAGTTTTTCGCATGAAATAAAAATTACTTGTGAAAGCAAGTGGCTCGTGCATGAAAGCTAGTATAATATGATGCCGAAAAACCATTTTCTCTCACTTTTATTATTTCCAAAACTACCCTCACTTAAGGTAACAACTAAGTTTAGTGATCCTAATACATTATTTTCTGCCGTTTTCATCCACCACCCACTTCCTCCTCTTAGGGCTGCGCAACTGGACCGAGCCACCCTATAAACCAGTTCGGTTCCAAGTTCCCTTTGGAACCGGTCTAGTTTTCAATTCCAAATATTTAAAATCGGTTTGATTTCAAGTAATGAGTGAAGAACCACTCGAGAAACAGCCTGAATTTATCATATGGTTTTGTGAAGTTTTAAAACCCTAATTTTTCACTTGGCATCTTTTTCTCTAGCCTATTTGTTTTCTCTATTCTCTCCAACCTCACTCAAACACTTCACGACTCTCTCTCTCGCTCACAACTCACCCTCCTCATTGCTCTCTCATGGCTCGCCCTCACTCTTTCGAGCCTCGCAATTCTCGCTCGCTCATGACTTGCTTTTGCTCACTCGCCCTCGTTCATTTTTTTACTTTAAGCCATTTTGTTGCTCATATTATTTTGAGGCAAAAAGTGAAACCAAAGAAAAGAACAAAAGAAAAACTGCTTCTTGGATAGACTCTAGAACTGAACAAGATAAACCAGGTAGGTTCCAGGGCAAACATGGTCGATTCCAAGTTTTAGGTTTGAAACGTACGCTGAAACCGATCACTCCTACCTCCTCTCGTGAATTAACATTCTCTTTCTTTCTTTTTTTTTTTTTTGGGGGAAGGGGGGGGGGTGCGGATTCTCTACAGCTTCTTATTGAACTTCTACATATTTATGTGATCTTGAACCTGCGTGCTCAAGGCTAGTTAGTATGTAAATAAAACACACGAGCTCTAATGTGATGTACGGTACAAATGCTTATTCTGTGTGGAATAACCGAGGACAACTCCACACGGAGCAGAATGTCTGCAGACCCATAAGCAAAATGAGCACGACCGTGGCGACCAAAGTGAGGAACTTCCAAGAAGAGTACACGTACTTCCTCATGAGATTATAAGCCTTGACCCTTCGAGTGTTGTTGTAGTACTTGTTGGCGTCCTGAATCGTCTTGTCCAGCTCGGAGGCAGAGCTTCTGGAACCTATGGATTTGATCATCCCATTGAAGATCTGCACGACCTTGTCGTCGCTGTTCAGATGGTTTGAGACAATGGACGCTTCCCTCAGCAACTTCACATCCTCGGAGGTGTCGATAATGCCGTACATTAACTCCGTGTATCGCGTTAGAACCCAGGAACCACTCTGCGATATCATTTCGTAGGCCACAAGGTTTCGCAGCAAGACTTCGGTGGTAGCATTCAAAACGATCTGAGGGAGCTTCAGAGTAGCAGTTTTCTGATCGAACGCGATGGTTCTGATACCTCCTGTGGCCAAGCACAGCTTGATCCCGACTTTCTGGAGTTTCGATACAGTGGGAATCATGACAATTTCTTGAGAAGGGTCTTTCTGAAGGCTCTCAGAGCATCCGGGTATTAATTGCGTTACCAATTGAATTATCCTGAAGATGAGCTCCAGCACTTTCAGCTTCTTCATGAAAGAGAATTTCGACAACTCATTCCATGCCTCAGTGATTTTTGATGCTGGTATCGATAGCATCCTGATCAGATAGCCAAAGCTTGCACCTGTTGGCAAAAAGGTACTTTTATCACTTTTTTAATGCTTGCATACAACAAACGAAGAAGGAAAAAAGGACCCATCATCTCATATATGCATGGCATGGGGAATGAAAACTAACCTCTAAGCTCATTCTTCTTTGTCTGTGCTGCTTCTGGGACTGTTCTCAAGATGAGATTGTAAAGGAGATCGAGCAAATGCTTATGATGGTGAACAGCTTCAGATGGCGAGCACCTTTCTAGTCCGAGAGGCGCTATCGCTTTGCAGAACCTCATCAACATCACCCCAAGCTCCCTATCTATAGACTCATCTTGTTCATTTTCTCTCACTTCGTTCATCGAATCCTTGGTCTGCAACATTATTTTCCTCAGCACAAAGGTCGGAATTTGATTCTCCACCTTCATCACGTCTTTGACAATGGAGTCTCGGGTCATCTGTACAATCCCCCTCGATCATCGTCCCCAATCAAGTCTTCCTCGTTCCGAACATTGGCCGACTTATCTGGGTCCATTTTCTCTCGCTTGTGCTTGTAACTGTACAGTAGGTCGAGCAAGAACAAACTGTCAATGGTCATGATCCATTTCAGGGTGTCCGTGCCGACTTCCAGGTACAGCTGGTAGCTCGCGCGGATTTTTGCCTCCTGCGCTTGGAGCAAACCAGCTGTTCGATCAAATCCTGGGAGCTTCAGCGCCACGCGTGCCCGTCGGGCTGCAGCCAGCTTGGGGTTCTCCATCTGGTAGAGCTGCGGTCGGAAGTGGTGGTACGGTCCCAGTGCGACGTGGAGTGGGATGTAGGCCTCTGGCTTCGTGGAGCTGATCGATTCGGGCACGCAGTGGACGGAGACCAGGTTATCCATATCAATCCCATGATCGAGGGCGTCTCGGATGTGTTTCACCCATTGCTCTTCGCTAAGGCTCTGGTTGATGATGGAGGTCGACGATGAGGACATCCTTGTTCGAACGAGGTTCAGAGAGCTAACATAACTTATGGTATATTATATGTATCTTTTACTCGCATACACACATTCATCTTTCGTATCACTACAATTACGAAAGAAAACGAAAGGCTGGGCTTCGTGGTGATTCCGAAGGTGACTTTGAATATAATTAGGGTTGAAGCGGGACAAGTGGTAGATCTTTTGGCTGTTCTGCTGGAAATGAGAGTGACCATCTTGAAGAATCAAGGCGTCGAATGAATGGTCAATAGCTCAGTTTGACGCGATAAGATTTTTCTTTTGTTGAATCACATGGGTCTCCCACTCGGAATAAAGCTCGGGAGCCAGGCCCGCCACGTTACATACGAAACCTTATCCAATACACGTATGGATAAGGTGGTGTGCTCATCCAATACACGCCGGCGGCCTTTGGCGAGGGTCGGTGAGGGCTCGACAAGGTTGCCCCTTGCGACCTCGCCATATCTGGCAAGGGGACCCTCTCCCATCCCTTGTCAGAGGCCGACGAAGGCCTGGATGCCCTCATCATCACTAGAGGCCGATGAGGCCACCCCTCACCAGATCCAGTGAGGGCTGGGTGAGGGTTGCCTCGTCATATCTAGTGAGGGGTGGCCACGCCTAGATGGCGAGGGGCCTCGCTGACCTCTGGCGATGACAAGGATAGTGAGGGCGGGCTGGCCTTCGCCGGCCTCTGGCATGGGCTGGGCGAAGGTCCCCTCGCCGAATCTTGTGTTGGGTGGCCTCGTCAAGCCCTCACTAGCCCTCACCGAGGGTCGGCCTCCCCTGTGGCCGGTGAGGGCATCTCGGCCCCCACCCTTGCCTGCCACCGGCGGCCTTCACCGGTCACCATGGAGGCTGGTGACCAATAGAGGGAAGAGGAAGGAAAGAAAAAACAAAGGAAACGAAAAAAGAAAAAAACAGAAAAGAAAAGTGAAAAGAAAAGAAAAAAATAATTAAAAATCAAGAAATTATTTAAAAATTATTTGAAAATATCCACGTCAATGCAAGTCATACCATGTAGGACCTCCGGTGTCCACATCAGCGATTTTCGGCCTAAATTGGCCCAGACGGACTGAGTTGATATCAATATGAAAATATTTAGGACTAAATTAATCCAATTGAAAGATTTAGGACTGAATTAGAATCGATGCAAAAGGTTTAGTACTTTTTTAGTACCTTTTCCCCAATACACGTATGAATGAGGTGGTTTGCTCATATTTACGAGGCCTAAACGAATCGAAGGGCTAGACATTCCATGTTATAAACTGTAGAGAGCCATTGTCGTGTTTTGTTGATATAGCCAAAAACTGGAGTTGGTTAGTGACATTTACTTGCAAAATGCTGGATTTATGTCCGCAGATTCTCAATAGAAAACAAAGCTCATAGCAAGTGGGAGGATTTGTCCACTGGAGACTTCTTGTTCTTGTTTCCATTCAACCAAATCATGTGGACGCTATGAGATGAGCTTTTGCCGCACATTCATTGTTCTCAGAGATGACTTTGGTTTTATTAGGATTCAAGTGGCGCAAGTGGGAATTCATCAGACCTCAAGGTTTTGAGCTTTCCTACAATTGCAACTTTTTGTTTGGGGCTAGTTATTAGGAAATCAGCGAAATATTTAATGATTTTTTTCTTTCTAGATTCAAATTGGAATAAGTACATCAGAAATGCCGAAACTTGTTGCAAAAGTGCGTTATTGAATTCTAAAATTTTCAAAAAGTGCAATCAAGTCCCGAAAGTTATCAAATTGATGCAATCAAGTCATTCCGTTAACTCTGTTAATTGGGCTACCAGAAAATGCCGACGTAGCATTTTCATTATTAATTTTCTCTCTCCTTAGTGGTATTTTTTAAAATTATTTTTCCCCAAATCTTCCGTAAATTAGATTAAAAAAAATAAAAAGAGTATAAATTTTATCAGAAATAGAAAACCCAAGATTACAAAATCGACTCGGTTCACAATCATTAAGCATCGTGGGATGTTGTATGAGGAACGGCTCCTATTACACACAACAACATGCAGTTTTCAGAGAGACTCTGCGCTTGCAAAGCAAGCAAGCAAACATTAACTTAGAATTCTTTAACACCCACAATTCATCAATCTTAGAAGTCTCCTTCTCGACTCCGGTTCCTTGAACCACCTCGAGCTCCCGATAAATTTCGATTTGGGGTATAAAAGTTGAAGCGAAAGCGGGTTTCTTAATCTGCAGTGGAGCCGTCGTTTGCAGACTTTTTTTTTTTTTTTCCAGTTCTATGTTTAGACTATATGCATTAGCGAAGGAAGAATCCGGTGACCCTCGCTCAGATCTGGGAGCGTCGCGCCTTCCCCTAGGGGCGAGGGCCAAGGCCCTTGTCGGGGCTTGCCAATGGATGGCGACTCACCAGCCTCCGCTGGGCCTTTCGGTGACAGGGGGCGTCGACAGTCCACCGGCAAGGGCTTGTGGTTTCTTTTAGCTTGGGTTGCTTTTTTCTTAAAAAGTGTTTTAGCATTTTTTTTATTTTTTAAATCTAATTTGAGTAAAATTTGGGGAAGAAAATAATAAAAAAATGTCATTTGTCTTACTTTTGTGTTTTCTAATTGACCCTTATAAACTTATTTTCCTATTTGTAAAGTAAAGAGGAAAAAAGGTAAAATTGACCGAGAAAGATTACAAAAAAGTAATACAAAGCAATTGACTATCCACATTCTGTTAAAAAGGTGCACTTGGTAAAATAACTTAGGCTCCGTTCGTTTCCGAAAAAATATTTTTCCAGAAAACATTTTCCTTCCCTACCCCCAAATCCTTCATTGTTTTGAGGAAAATGATTTCTTCTTTTTACAAAGAGGAAATCATTTTCCCCCAAAGTGAAAGCAAAATTGTCCATTGGAGGGAAAATATTTTCTGTGAGAGAGGAAGTTGATCGTTGGTCACCGCCATTGACCACAGTGTGGTCGCCGATCGACGGCCGCGACCATCAATCGCCTGCCGCCCGTCGCTAGCTGCCAGCCGCCGGGCACTGGCTGTCGCCGCCGGGCGCCGATTGTCGCCGGTCATTAGCCGCCACTACCGAGCACCGGCCGCCGTCGCCGCCACCGATTGCTCACCACCGCCGACGGTCGCCAGTTCGGCGGTCGTCGAACACCAGAAAATATTTTTCAAAACTTTTTCAAATTTTAGCCCAATACCAGAAAATTGTGTTCCAAGAAAACATTTTTCAGGAAAATGACTTCCAGGAAAATATTTTCCAAAATGAAAATATTTTTCGGTAAACGAACGGAGCCTTATTGTCCTTATAATGCAATGATCAACCTCATTCTCACACTTCACGTGAGAAACTTATAGTGCTCCTTTATTTTATTTTTTACCTTTTGAATTTAATAACTGTTTTTTTTTGGTGAAATATTTTTTTTTTTCGGTTATTAAAAAGGTAGCAAAATATTCATTCAATGTTCTCTTTGAAGATCAATAATTTCATAGTGGAATTATAGAAGAGCTCCACGACCTTATCGTCGTTGTTAAGATGGTTCGAGACAATGGACAATTCCCTCAGCAACTTCACGTCCTCGGAGGCGTCGATAATGCCATACATTAACTCCGTGTATCGCATTAGAAACAAGGAGCTACTTTGATAGCATTTCGTAGGCCACAAGGTTTCGCAGCAAGAGTTCGGTGGTAGCATTCAAAATGATGTGAGGGAGGTTCAGAGTAGCGGTTTCCAAATCCAACGTGATGGTTATGATACCTCCTGAGGCGTGAAGAAAACAAAGAATTGAGTCAATGAAGCATACTTTTCATGGAGATATTACCATCTATAATTATGGTTGAAGTTAAAGATAAAAGATAACAATCTCATCTGCATGAAAATCGAATAAAAAACAAACAAAAAAAACCTCTAAATGATAAACTCATGGATACTTTACTTGATGTGTTATCTTCGTGCTGATTTATAGAAGATTATGCGATGTAACCATTGTGATTTTTTGCTTTTTGATTTGTTACTTCAAGAGTCCCCTTCAAACTAGCTAGTGGGGAGGACCACGAACTGAGTTAGGTTTGTAAACCAACAAACCTAACTCGAGTCATTGGTTTGATGAAAATATTAGCAACTTGTGAGGAAGATGGAGCATAGAGAGTTACAATAGAACCAAGAGCAACCTTTTTCGGAACAAAATGGTAATCGATATCAATATGCTTTGTCCGAGCATGAAATATTGGATTAGTTGTAGGATGTCATGCTGACATGTTGTCCAAGAAAAGTAACAAAGATTAACATTAGTAGATCCCAATGTCATGCGGTATGTATGAAATCTAAGTGAGTTTAGCAGCTGCAGAAGCTAGAGCCTGATATGTGGCTTCAGCTGTGAAGTGGGTCATAGTAAGTTGTTTCTTGGCACACCATGAAATAAGCCAAGAAAAATACAATAACTAGTGGTAGAACGTTTGGTGAGTTTGCACCCAGCCTAGTCTGCATCGACAAAGCCAAATAAATGGAGAGAACTATGAGACAAATTGCGAAGCCCAAGGTGTAAAGTAGCACGACCATATCGCAAAATACATTTTACCATCTAATAGTGATTGACAGTTGGATATGCATATGTTGCCAAACTATGTTGATCATAAGCGAGAGATCCAGATGAATGAGAGTAAGGTATTGAAGAGC
This sequence comes from Syzygium grande, assembly GCA_024733475.1. Taxonomy (NCBI): domain Eukaryota; kingdom Viridiplantae; phylum Streptophyta; class Magnoliopsida; order Myrtales; family Myrtaceae; genus Syzygium; species Syzygium grande. The sequence continues at coordinate 23,289,964 of JAMXDD010000009.1, read as the reverse complement.
GCCTACAATTCTTTGAAAATGGGATGGATTTGCATAGGGCTTATCACCATTGTTTGAGTGGTGGCTGCTTGATAGCTATCGATGTAGCAATCGGATTACATTGTGCCATTGATGTTCAACTCAAAAGATCCAAGGCATATTTTATTTGGAGAGAAAGAGTCCATCAGTGGAGATAGTGACTTCAATGCCCAAGAAATAATGAAGAACGCCAAGGTCTTTCATGGAAAACACTTGACCAAGTGCCTGCATAAGATGGTTTGGTAATTTCGAGGAATCATCAATGAGGATTATATCATCCAAGTAGAGCAATATTATAATAATATGACCACGATGATGATAAACAAATAGTGATGGATTAGCAATGCTGCATAAGAATCCATACTTGAAAAGAAAATTACTGAACTTGTTGAACCATGCCTTAGGAACTTGTTGAAGACCATGTAGTGCTAGTTGGAGTAAACAGACATGGTTGAGGACGAAATGAATTGCGGAAGCTTGGTGGTTGTTCCATATAGATATGAACAACAAGATCACCATGTAAGAAGGCGTTCTTAACATCTAATTGGTGAATTTCCCTATTCTGAATAGTAGCAATAGATAGGACTATGCGAATGATGGCTTGTTTGACGACCGTACTTAAAGTTCTAAGAAGTCAACGCCATCCTCTTAATATAAGCCTTTGGCAACAAGTCAGGCTTTCAATCGATCAAGTGAGCCATACGCATGTAGCTTCACATTGCATCACATAAACAATTAGGTACTGATTAAGAGGTTTCCGAGTCTTCTGCCCCGTCACTTAAACAAGTGAAAGGGCTTGCATGGACAAGGCCCGACGAGTGGATTGAAACATTTACTTTGAATTAGCAGTAGTATTTACTATCATAACTACGTTAAAAAACAACGACATACGGGGACATTTCATCCATTCGTTTGTATCATATAACCACATCGCATGACGTAAACAATTGGTACTGATTAAGAGGTTTCCCGAGTCTTTTGCCCCTTCCCTTAACCAAGTGAAAGGGCTTGCATGGACAAGGCTCGAGGAGCGGATTAAAACATTTACTTTGAATTAGCAGCAATATTTGCTATCATAACCAAGTTAAAAAACCACGATATATGAGGACATTTCATTTATTCGTTTGTATCATATAACCACGTCACATAGCATAGACAATTGGGTATTGATTAAGAGGTTTCCAAGTCTTCTGCCCCTTCCCTTAAGCAAGTGAAAGGGCTTGCATGGACAAGGCCCGAGGCGTGGATTGAAACATTTACTTTGAATTAGCAGCAGTATTTACTATCATAACCACGTTAAAAAACCACGACATATGGGGATATTTCATCCATTCTTTTGTATCATATAGCCACGTCACATCACGTAGACAATTGAATACTGATTAAGAGGTTTCCGAGTCTTCTACCCCTTTCCTTAAGCAAGTGAAAGGGCTTGCATGGACAAGGCCGAGGAGTGGATTGAAAGTTTAGACGCATCATAGACTGTGACATCCCCAATTTGGACCGATACGACCAAGAGAAATAGCCATGGAATTGGTGAGCGGTCCGATTCGTGGGTCGGTAATGGAACGAATGGTATGGTCGAAATAAGTGTATTGAGGATTGGTCATGGCTCGATCGAAGGATCGTCCATAGATTGGCCAAGGGGTCGATAATGAAATGAGTCCCAAGTCATGTAGGTCAATTAGAGTAATTTGACCATGGATCGACTTTTCGACCACAAGGGTCGCTAGTGGAATGATTCGGGATGACCTTGAATTGGTGCCATGCGAACATGTGTCAGTTGTGGATGATTCCGCCCGACCATGCACCAGTCACAGGCGACCATAGATCGATCCTGTGGTACTTGATTCCATGCGGCTACATGATAATCGAGGATCGACCATGGATCATTGATACTCAAATTTAGAGCGTTTGCGAATTGGCCATGGATCATTACATTGAGTTGGGTAGGCCACGGACGAGCCATGTGCCTGATCAAGAGCCTTGTGCCTTGGTCGCGGACTAGGCTTTGTGCCGACCGCACAAGCAAGGCCTTGTGCCCGATCATGGACCGGCCTTTGTGCTGTCAGTCAGGCTATGGACTAGCTGTGCCCGTCTATGTGCTAATCATTATGCTTGACACTTGTGCTCGGCCTTGTGCACATTTGTTTCGCCCATTCCTAGTTACGTGCCAATCAAACTTGGCTATGGGCCATGCATTGTGCCATTTGTGAGCCAATGTGTGTGCTCGGCCTAGGTACCAGCTCCTCGCCTATGTGGCCCAACTATGCGCTCGGAGCACCGTCTATGCATCCAGACACTGCGCCCATGCATTTGGCCCTGCGTCCGTGTAGCAGGCTAGGCGCCCGTATGGCCCGGCCGTGTGCCCATGTGGCCCGGCTGTGTGCCAGGCCCTGTGCTCAGTCAAGCCCGATCAAACAGGCCATGTGTCAGGACATTCTAGCTGGTTCGGCCTTGCATTGTTCAGTTCAATCTTTGGCTTGGTTGTGTCCAATCATACTCGGACATATTTTTACCCCGAACCTTGGTTCGAATAAGATGGTTGATCATGAATGAACACGTAAACTCCCGATTACCTTGGTTCGTCTCTTAAATAGGTAATAATGTATTTTGGGAGTTTAGTTATTGGCTTAGGTGTCTTGTGCCAATAAGTTAGCGACCTTGGAGTTTACGTGGGCAAAGACTTGGTGGGCAAGAAAACAAGTTGATTTAGTCAAATCAATGGCTTTATTATAAACTTATCTTACAAGTTGGCTAACTTCCCTAACAAGCTGGCTAACTTGTCTTGCAAGTTGACTAACTTCTATAGCAAGTTGGCAAGATGGTCTATAAATAAAGGACCAACCATTCATTCTCAACTTTTACCACTCATTTCCTTCTTCCTCTCTCCCTCAAGCCACTCTTTCTCTAGGCCGCCCTATCTCCTCTCTGCTGCGCCTGTGCCCGTATCGCGCCGTGTGACTTGGTTCGCCACTAGGCTACTGCCAGCCATCAACCTTGGAGGGTTGTAAGTAGATTTACTAAACCTTGGCTAGGATGATATGTTGCATTGTTGGGCAAGCCATGTGCTTGTGGTGTTTGCGTGTATTCCGTTGTTTGTGAACGCTTGATATATGTTGACACCTAAATTTTTGCGACCTAGTCAGTTGTTCATTGCATAAAAAATTAGGGATCAATCTCGGTCCCTAGACAAAAAAATTAGTTAAATTGCACATAGATTAGGAGTATTTGAATTAGTATTTAGGGTCATATAGTTGCATTTGCATTGGACTGCAACAGATGGACTTGAGCGAATGATTATGAGCTTAACTAGACTAAGCCCACGGTAATAAAAATTTGACCTAGCCCATCAATTATCATTACCAAAATTCATTGGGGTATTGTCGAGTTTGGAGATTGATTTGTCTTGGGGAGTAATTAAAGAAAGGAAATTGCAGTCATGAAGATTTGTTCGAGGATGTGCTAAGCAAGATTGTGGCCGAGTATATTTTATGTCAATGTTCAAAAGGAATGTGTGGTCAATAATTCTGGGCATATCAAACGCATATATTAGATAAAAATGGCTGCCAAATTGAAAGAAGAAGAATTTGGTCAACAAGAGGAGAGACTATGTGATTGAAAGAAAAAAGGAAGGAAAATATACACTCGTCCCGCAAGAAGTTGGTGAGTGAAGAAGTACAAATTCTCTGGACGTTTACATGTAGAGAAGGAGGCCACACAATTTCATACACGTCCACCATTAAGAGGAGAGAGAGACTATGCAAAGAAAATTGGAAAAGGAGAGAACTCCTACCTTGGGATCTCTCTTTTTATGGGCTTAGAAGAAAATAGGACAAAGAGGGGAGCGGGGCCGCAGCTTTCTAAATAAGAGAGGACAATAGAGAGGGTGGAAGTCCAGGCCAATACTTCATCAACAGCTCATCTTCGTGCATGCGAAGTCTGGATTCAAGTAAAGCTTTGCTTCTGTGCTCTCGACACCTCACCTTACTACACCCTCCACAAGCTGCCATGCACGGTCTGTTCAAATATCATTACATCTCAATATCCCAGCAAGTACTCTAGGCGCCAAGCAGCCAACTGAGAGCCCAAGCCACCGTGACAATGTCATGACTAGCAACTTCCACAAGCGGTCCGAGCAAACTTACCAATCCCGACGAAATTCCTGATCGGTGTAGCGTTACTCCGTTTCTTCACCAAACTTGGACTTTGTTTTGTAGGTTTTACAAGAACTCCAAAGCACTGCCATGCCACCGAGTCGCCGCAAGTTTTGGCTGAGACACCACTTAGCCAAGTCCGCCACGAACACCATAGTTGGCCACAACAATCCGAGCCGTCTTGTCAAGTTGGAATTTGGAAATGCTATCCAGGTGATATCACAAATTAGGTAAGAATTTTCATTAATTCGATTTCATATATTTTGTTGCCTAATGGGTGAAGTCGCAATCTTGTTTGGACCTTTGAATAATATTACCATATCCATGAAAATTCCATGATAGCCTTTAAATTAGGAATTATTTCCTAATTACATAACGTGCTATGATCGCCAATCCAATCTCCCACCTAAGATATGATTTGCAATCGCATGGAAAATCGTCAATCTAATCTCCCGTTTGAGATATGATTTGCGATTGTGTGGAAAAATTGGTCAATCTGATCTCATGCTCAAAATACGATTCGTCAATTTATCGTTTCTAAATTTAAACGGATATCGGTAATATTTCTTGTGTGATATGGTGTCATGTCTTTTTGATTGTTATTTCTTTCTATCTTTGTTTGATTTGAATTGATCTTGTTTTTCCCAAAAAAAAAAAATCCAAAAAAAATGTTTAGATACAATATAAGTAGATTATTTTTAGGATAGATTATAGGTTAATATTTGGGAATTTAATTAATTTCGAATTTCATAAAAAATATAATAAAATAATAAAAATAAACATGTGCATGTCTTATAGATTAATTGCCTAATGCTTGCATCATCACTGCCATGTCATTGCTACGTGTCACCTTGCATGTCTTCTCGCTACGTCATTCACATATGCTATGTCGCATGTCATCTTATTACGTCATTCATAACTTGCTACATCATTCCTAACTTGCCATGTCATCATGTATGACATGTCATTGCTTGCATATCATTTAATGATTATCTATAGGTTTATGACATTGCGTGTCACGTTAGAATAGGCATTCTTTGTACGTCATCACATTAGAGTAATTGCATTACATGCATTGCATACAAGATAGTTCTCATTTAAATAAAAGAAAACCCTAAAAAAAGTTTTGAGTAGAATTGCATATTAATTAGAAATTATATTTAGGATGATTATGTGATTTTCTAACTAACATTATAGATACTTTCGTCGCTTTGAGGTAAGTTCATATCTTGTGATTTATTTATTGCTTTGCATTACTGAACATTTTATTATTGGTTGCGTACATGTTTGATCACCTCGCATGTTGGTGGATAGGTTTAAAATCAATCCAAGCTACCTGCAAATATTTTTGAAATAAAAGAGAAAAGGTACCGAAAAGGGCATTAAAGTAATTTAATGTAACCAAGTCTCTAAATTTATAATCTCTGGTTTGTAAGAGTAAAATAATTCTCTCGATATTTTATTTGGGTTTCTAATCGACTCACCGAAAAAAATAAATTAGTGGTAACTCCTGATTGAAATGATTTGCATGTTAAGAACATAAACCTTAAGTCGCAAATTGGTAGGGCTTGGGAGGACCCTCGCTAGGCTTAGACTTAATAATCCATTAACTGAATTCCTAGGTGGCTTACACCTGCGGGAGGTTAAGTCAAGACAATATGGCTTGACATTCTTGCATATACATTTGTAAGGTTTGCTTATGTGTTTGGCATCATGCTTGAGAGCACGCCCCGAGCCTTGGACAAGTCTTGCTTGGTTCGAATCAATGTCAAGGCATGTCAAAATGAGCCTTGCTTGGAGGATCAGTATTGAGGCTTACCGATCCAAGCCTTATTTGGTGTAGGTCGGTGCCATGACCAATCGGTTTGGGCCATGAACTTGATTTTGTGCTCGGCATGACTTAAGACTTTAGAGGCAACATGGCATTATACACACTTTGCGTGAAATACTCAAGTTGGTATGATGCGTGTTGGCATGGTCACACGAGGGAAAAGAATAGCCATCGCCCTTTATTAGGGATGTTGCCCAGTTAAGTTATGAATAGCCATCGCCCTAGATTAGAGGACGTTGCCGAGTTAAGTTCGGATTAAAAGCCGTCACCCTTATATTAGGGGGACGTTGCCTGGACAATTTTTGGAAGAACCGTACCAACGGTTGAAATGGTGAATCGCCGTGTGCATGCTTTTGGTTGAGATATTGTTACTTGAATAAAAAGGTAAGTTGAGATTATCTTATGCACAAAAATGAGTCTGTTTGAAGCATCTTTGCTATTAATCTGCTATTAATTGATGTGGCTATGACATGTGCTTTGTTCTATGGCGAGGCGTCCTCTTATCTGGATTTTAGTGAGTTTTTCTTACTGAGTTGTGACTCACTTTTTAATTTTTACAGACTTGTAGGCATGGAAGTCTCACACCAATTTTGGGAGCTGTAGTCACGCTAGAGGAGATAGGAATTTCCCCCATTCTACATGAATTCATGTAGTGTTTTGAAAATGGAAAAATGCCCGTAGAAAGGGACTTGTAAAATATACTCATGTAAATATAAGGTTTGCTCATGGTGCTTGTCTTATCCCCGTTATTTGTTTGATTGTCCCGAGTTTATGTTTCGGCTTGTTCGTAACAATAAGATAAAAGAAACGGGATGGTGACTCGCCTGAAACTTTGCATTAATAATCCCGAGGTTAGGATGTGACATAGACAATGTAAAATTCAGTTCCTCTTTGGACAACCCCAAAATGTCATCGTCACTTCTGTCACGGGGTGGTAGGAAAGGACTAACGAAGTTAATGTGGAAGACTTCAGAAGTGCAGCTTCAAGTCAACATCAATGTAGAAGGTTGAGGATTTTTCTCCTTGAAACCATACGAGACGACAAGAAGAATGCAAAATTTTAAAGCAGCTTTTCCAAAGTCATTTTGGAGTGGATCCCTTCTATTTTATTAGACTTTCAGGCTCTCATTAAATTTGGATAAGTGCATTGAAAATCCAAAAATTTATTATGAAAATGTCATTAAATTTTAAAATTTTCAAAAAGTGCAACCTAGTCCTAACACTTGTCATAAAAATGTAATTGAGTCCTAAAACTTTTTATTAAGTTATTGTAATCAAGTTATAAAACTTGTTAATATTTTCTGTTTGTGAAGTTGAACAAAGTTAATAAAAGGACTTGATTATTTTATGGCTCAATTGCACTTTTGTAATAAGTTTTAAAATTTATGGTGTACTTATCCCTATTAAATTCGATTCTCCCTAGAGAATCAATAATTAATTGAAGGATTAATACCACAAAAAATCCTAAATTGGTATACCTATGACAAATTTACCCTAAATTAATTTTTTGGCCACAAAAAATCCTAAATTGATATACTCGCAACAATTTTACTCTTTGGTAGTTTCCTTTAAATTTTAACGTCAAATTTATGGGTTGGATGACACGTGGCAGTTGAAGGGTTCTCCAATTTGGGATTTTATCATCTATTTGTCACATGTGTACCTGTTTGAGTTTTTTTATGGTAATAATTCAATTTAACATAGAGTAAATATGTCACAAATGTCTTAGCTGGAGTTTTTGGTAGTCAAAATATTAATTTGGGATAAAATTGTCATAAAAGAGTGAAAATTTCAGGGTCTTGTTTTGTTATGATTTTCTAGCAAAGAAACCCTTGAATACCTGAACTTAATAAGTAAACTCGCATTTTTAGAAGAATCCTTAAAGTTTCAATGTTTGATTCAGCCCGAATCAACGAAATTATACATTAGGTAAAAAGTGGTCATAACCACAAGCGAGATCGTAATCAGTACTATAAAATTGCTATATCAAAGACTGTACAGTGATGATTCTTCTATTCTACAATGCCAAAATAACCATGTCCTTCGAATGACAGGCTGCATTATGGTGACATCAACAAGCTCAGACGCACCTAAAACATGGAAAAAGGAAAAGGGACTGACTTCCCAATAGTGTTGGCCATGAATGAAAGATTCTCTTATAATAAGAACTGAAAGCTAACACAGTATATGGGTGCGGGAAAATACAAAGAGAAGTAGGAATTGGGTGGGAATGAGATTGACTTCGATTCTAGTTTATGATTTGATCATTTCCAAAACATGGGTGCACGCATGGGTAGGAAGTAGAAAATCATTTCCAAAACATTTTTCCACTCTTGCTCTTTTGCTACGTCTCGATTCTAGTTCATGATTTGAGTCATGAATTTCATGAGCCGAATCGTGACTTTCTTCATTCATAGTTTCATTCTTTCATTTAGATGAACTTGATCCATCATTGGATTTACAAGGAAAACCATTTTCAAAGAATGATGCATTCCTAGATTCCATGATTGTATTCTTGTGTATATCTGGAATTTTAGATTCATGCATAAGAAATCGATATGCATTAGTGTTATGTGCATAGCCTATAAAGATACTATCCATTGTTTTAGGACCTATCTTTGTCTTCTTTGGTAATGGAACCGCTACTTTTGCAAGACACCCCCACACTCGTAAGTGTCTGTAGGATGGTCTCCTACCTTTCGGTAACTCATAAGGGGTTTTATCCTCTTTCTTTCGAGGTACCTTATTTAAAAGGTAATTGCTTGACAATATAGCTTCTCCCAACATATTTTGAGGCAAACCTGAATTTAGTAATATCGCGTTCATCATTTCTTTCAATATGCGATTTTTACGTTCAGCAACACCATTTGATTGAGGAGAGTAAGGCGCAGTTATTTTATGTATAATTCCGTGTTGTGCGCAGAATTCACTAATTGGAACTTCGTACTCGCCACCTCTATCACTTCTCAATCTTTTAATTCTCTTATTATGTTGATTTTCAACTTTATTCTTATAGAGAATAAATTTCTCTAAGGCTTCATCTTTGCTTTTAAGCAAATACACATAGCAGTATTTAATGTTATCGTCAATAAAGGTAATAAAATATTTATTACCACATCTCGTTTGTATGAATTTAAATCGCAAACATTACTATGAATTAATTCAAGGGGTTCGGTGTTTCTTTCAATTATTTGAAATGATGATCTCATTAATTTTGCCTCAACACATATTTCACATTTATGTTTTGAATCAATTTGAAATGAAGGTATATATTCCAAGTTAATTAATCTTCGCAATATATCATAATTAACGTGTCCTAGTCTACCATGCCATAAATTGAAAGACTCAAGCAAATAAACGGAAGACTTGTTATCTTTATTGATAATTGTCATTATATTGAGCCTAAAAAGCCCATCAATTACATATCCCTTCCCCATATACATTCCAAATTTAGACAAAATAACTTTATCTGACTCAAACACCATACGAAATCCATGCTTGTTCAACAGAGACCCAGAAACCATGTTCTTTCGGATTTCTGGCATATATAGGACATTGTTTAGAGTCAGCTCTTTTCCATAAGTCATCTTCAACAACACCTTCCCTTGGCCTTCGACAGCATAAGAGGCAGAGTGTCCCATAAAAACCTTTTCCCCATTAATTGGTTCAAGATTTGTGAACAGGTCTTTATTAGAGCATATGTGCCTAGTGGCACCAGTGTCAATCCACCATTCCTTCGGATTGGACCCAACTAAATTTACTTTAGAAATCATTGTAGAAAGGTTTATGTTTGACACGTCTTGAGCAATGCCATTCACCATATTTGCATCATAATTCTTCTTCTTCGGAAGTTTGCAATCCACAGATCTATGCCTCATCTTGCTACAATTTAAGCATTTTCCTTGAAACTTGTTCTCGGAAACTCCTCCTTTTGGTCCCAACTTTGGCTTGACAATCTTCCTGTTCTTGTGGCCTTGTCTAAGCTCCATAACATTTGCCTTAGCTATAGTAGGATTGAACCCTTTGTGTTCAGATCCTGTATTGTCTTTATCGATTCGAAGTCTAACAATCAGCTCTTCCAGGTTCATTTCCTATCGCTTGTACTATGACATTCTAAATTTCGACCCCCTTAGTATTTATGAAATGCATAATTTCAATAACGCACTTGTAGTAAATCTCATCCAAACTTGATCACTCTTGGTACACTAACCAGCAGGGAAAGGTTAATTAGGGATCTAGATTCGCGCGACCATAGAACTTGACCATGGAGTGACTTTCGACCATAAAGATTATTGAGGTGATATTTTTGGCTAATATAGACCGATCTAAGGATAGTCATGGATCGATTTGCGAATGTCGTGTAATTGGATCGTGGGTGATTCTGCCTCGCCAGAATACGAAATTTCCAAACGATCTCAAACCTATATCAAATGATCGCGTCCTTTAGAACTAATGATTGATCCTCACAATTACATGACAATCGAGGTCGCCATGACTCAAGTGAACTTAAACGTGGCTCGATTTAGTATTGACTACGGATCAAATATACGAATTTTCCCGAAAGCCACTCATTAGTTTGAGATAAGCTCAAGTCGTGTTTATTTGAGTTTGGACATTAAATAGAGACTGAGTTTGGGTGTTGAAAATTTTGAAAGTCATGACATAGTAATTGAACGACGTCGTTATGACTGTGGTTAGCTTCGGATTTACCCAGATTCGTCAGAAAATTGCAATTTTGACTGGAAGTGGAAAATGACCGTTTTGCCCCTGGGATTTTGTGAAGGCCAAGTATAATGTGAGAAGGGCATTTTGGTCATTTCACACCAACTTTAGAGATATAAATTTTTGGGCGATTTTGCCACTGCATTTTTTGTGAAATTCCAATTTTACCCTTGGATATTTTTTGTGAGAGTTGATCTTGGCCGTCGATTTTTGGATAAGATTGAATCGTGGCCGTTGGATGGAAAGTAAAGAGGGGCAAGATGGTAATTTTCCAGGGGTAGGCTTAGACTAGTCTTTTTCTCTTCTTTTTATTTCTTTTCTCTCTCTCTCTCTCTCTCTCTCTCTCTCTCTCTCTCTCTCTCTCTCTCTCTCTCTCTCTCCCCTCATTCTTTCTCACACCCACACTCTCTCTCTCACCCCCTTGGCCGTGCGTTGGCCGGAGCCGTGCCAGATAACCGAGCACTCGCCATTCGTCCGTGATCACCGTCGGTGGTCCTCGCCGCTTGACGCTATCGCTGCTGCTGTTTCTTCGCTGTTCAGCCATCTTTGAGTGCTCGAGCTTGCGTAGGACCTTGAGTAAGTGATATTCTAATCCTCGCCTAGGATAACGGGTTTTTTCGGATTAGTTCGGGGCCGTTTATCGAGTTTTAGGGGTTAATCGTGGGACAATGGTTGGACTAATTTGGCTGAGTGTTTTGGGAGAAATTGTGATGATTTTTGAGGTCGATTTGAGGTTAGAATTGATCGGTTAGGAAATCGGAATGATTCCGAGTGATTATTGTGGCTTATAGCGCGAAAAATAGGCCTAAATGTGCCGTTATGATAAATTTTTGTGGTGGCGGAATTACTGTTCATGATGTGGCTGAATTAGTGCATTTTGGTGATTAAAATATAGTGCGTGTTGGTTTGGGGGTTGTCGGTAGGAATACGACACCCGTGAACGGTGAATTTTGGCTTAAAATGCAAAAATTCGAGTTGATTGTACACATGCGAACTGAATTGAATTGGCTGGTTGTGGTGCTTATTATGGCTTGAAATAGACATGGAAATGTTGAATTCATGCCCATAATTATAGCTGTGATTGTAGGTCCAATGGCGACCTCGTATGCTCGTTGGATTGTGAATTGATTGATTGAAATGTGGACCGTTATATGCACGCATGGCCTAAATTGTAACATCCTGAATTTTGACCTGTTATCGGGACTAATAAAGTGTATATTAATTCTCATTTGATTTTAGTAAGTCTCGCCCGGACTTGATCAATTACGGGATACTAACCAAATGGGAAAGACTAAATAGGAACAGGTATGTGGACCGAGGACCCGATCGCGATTGAGCGCCGAGTTTGAGAAACATCGAGGGAATATTTTGAACCAATATGGGCCAATCTTAGGAGAATGACGGATTTATATAGTCAGTAAAGTACGATTGGATCGCGGGTGATTCCGCACGACCGAAAGTACGCCTGACCAGTAAGTCCCGATTTTAATCCAAATGATCGCGACCCCCGGTGCTAGTGATAATTCATCTCGTTCTCTCGAAATTGGAGGCCATCACGACTTGGACAATCATAGGTCGATACGCGTAACACCTAAACAGCCGCCCGTTAGTGAGAGACCCTAAAATTGCAAATGAGCTATTTTGATCGCGATATTGAGCCCGAACTTCGATATCAAAATTTCAAGGGTAATTATGACTAATTTGCAAGACGGACGTCATTTTATAGTAGACAAATAAGTTTTGGACAAGAACGGCTGAAAAATAGAAATTTTGACAAAAATTGAGGAAAATTACGGTTTTGCCCCTGTGGGCCCCGAGGTTGGATTTTGAGCCCGTTTGATGTTATTTTTCAGAACCGATGCCATTTTGGGGCAACCATGCACGTCTGGAGTGCATACGGTCAAAAATTGGAATTTTGGCTCGGGAGCGAAAAATAATATTATTTTATTTCCGGAACTTCGCAGACGATTTTCGAGGGCTTAAAAGATGAATTTTAAGAATCCGACACCGGATTATGTCTACCGTGAATATATAGGACCTGTCTGGACAAAAATTGGAATTTCGATTCGGGATCGAAAAATTACGAAAATGCCTCTCGGCCATTTTTGGACAATTCCCGAATTTTGGATTTAATTTTGGGGTTAACCAAGTTTAGTTAGGCTTAACTCAGGTCTGGTCAATCATGATTAAGGACAAATGACCATTTAGCCCTTGCTTAATTGGATTAGAACAAATCTTAGCCCTTGGATCAAGGGCAAAATTGTCCATTGGGCTTAGATTTTGACACATGGAATCCACTAAACCCATCTTTGACCTATCTAACCAGACATTTCTCTCCCTCTCTCTCATTCTGTTCTGATCTGCCGAGACTCCCCTTCCCTTCCTCTTCTTCCTCACGTTTCATCCTTCCGTGGACACATTTCTACAAGGTCTGGTACTGTTCATGCCGGAACAGTACCAGTCGGAGCTACCCCCGCCGAGCCAGCACCACCAGCAGCTAGTTTCACCCAAGAGCAGCCACCATCAGCCCTTGTTTCGGCCTCAAATAGAACTGAACAGCAGCTAATCGTCAGTTCCGTCGTCGCCGCGGACCGCCGGCTTGCACCCGGAACGCCGCCGTCGATCCTTACCGCGCGTCGGTGATCGATCGCCCGTTCCCGTCGTCTTGAGTCGCTAATAGGCGAGTATAAACCCCTAAACCCTTAATTAGTCTAATTGTGTTTCTTAGAGGGTAATTAGGGGTTAATTGAGCTCATTTAGGACCTAATGATGTTTAGTTGTGTGTGGGATGTTTTGTATAGGTCATTAGGACCTAATGAGGTAGTTTAATGGTGGATTAAAGCCTAAACAGCCCCCTGCCCTGGTATTGTTCATTGAGTACCGAATTTGTGCATTTTTGTCTAAGAGTTTCACTAATTGGGTTTATTTGTTAATGACTTAGAAATGGACATTTTAGGGGCTAATTAGGCTTATTGGAGACTTAATTAAGTATATTTAGTGTTTGGGTGATTAGGGTTTGAGACTAGAGCCTAATGAGGGTGTTTAATGGTGGTTTAGTGGACAAAATGTACCCTGCCCTGGTATTGTTCATGGGGCACCGAATTTGTGTAAATTTGTTTGAGTGTGGCACTAGCTGGATTCATTGGTAAGTGACCTTGATTGGGGCATTGTAGGGATTAATTAAGCTTATTTGAGGCTTAATTATGTATAATTGGTGGTTGAATTATTAGGGTATGTGATTAAGGTTTAATGGAATTGTTTAAGTGTGATATAGTGCATGTTGGACATTCGGTTCTGGTACTGTTCACCGGAACCGAATTGCGCATTTTAGACTTAATTTGAGACTTGATTGGTTCATTGGATATCGGTTTGAGTCTTAGGTATTATTGGGGTTTGGTTGGGATCTAAATAAACCCTATTGAATGACCCCGAGATAGTGAGAACAATTATCAAGATCAATTTGCCCAAGGCGGGCCTTAGGCGCATTAAATTGACTTGTGTAATGAATGCGCGGAATGAACTTGAAATGGGTTGGATTAGAATGGAAATGTTTGGGAATGCCGGGAATGAGTGGCACATGTCTAACTTGAACATAGTTATGCTTGGTAAATTTGACATCAGTATTTGGCTTGAATTCCCGAGCATATATTTTGCACAGCAAGTGGTGATTGGTGGAAATTGAGTGTGACGATATCCATATTTGAGTTATATTCAAATGTTGGCCTACGGGTTGATTTATTAACTGTGGCCTTCGGGTCGGGCCTACGGGTCGTTATAATCACTTATGACCTTTGGGTCGGGCCTACGGATCGTTATAATCACTTGTAACCTTCGGGTCGGGTCTACGGGTCGTTATAATCACTTGTGACCTTCGGGTTGGGCCTACGGGTCGGTTTATCAAATTGTTGGCCTTCGGGTCGGACCTACGGATCGTTATATTCAATTATGGGCCTTCGGGTCGGTATAATTGCACGGGAATTTGCGTTAATGAATTTAAATGCTTAACCTACAGGGTTGAAATAGTGAAATGGGCTGCGAGCCCGGAGTGAATTTATGTTGTTATACTGGTTGGTTGTTTGATGTGTTTTATTTATAGTCTGGAGGTGCACATTAGTCTAGTTTAGGATTAGTGGTTTGTGCTTGCTTGAGATTTCTCACGGTTGTGGTAAAACCGAAACATTTCAGATCCTCAGCTATGAATTTTGAGACCGAGGAGCAGGACCCCGATCCCGAGTCAGAGTCTAAGGCTATGAGTTTGAGGAGTCCGAGGGGGGGGGAGGACTTTTCCAGCGGGGTCGCCGAGTCATCTCGATCCGATCGGGAGCCTTAGATTAGGTCTCAGTGTTAGGAGTAAAGGCAAATCCCTTTGTGACTGTAGCCTCTAGTGGAGAGTCCGATCTACCTAGGCTACCGATCCCTTTTTGTACTCGTGGCCCTTTTGCTGTATCATTTGTAAATTGTTAACTTTTGCTATTCATGGTTGCTAATATTTTTGTCTGGGTGTATATATATACATTATATATACGTCGTTTCCGCATGTGTCGTGTTTTCTTTGATTTGGGTTTTCGGGTCGGTGACGCAACCTGGGAGCGTCGCATCTTATTTCGACCTATACGCGAATGTTCATGCTTCGTGGGGTACGGGGCGTGACATAAATTGATTTGACTGGCAATTGGCCATGATTGAGTGTTAATTGAGCATGTGAAATGCATGAGGTTTGACGCGTGCATGGGCCGAATTCGATCGGCTAGTAATTAGGCATGTTGGTGTGTAAATCGAGAGAGTAAATGAATGAGAAATTTGCATGATGTGTTGTGCGTGTAGTCACGAGAATCCCTGAGGCGGTACCATAACGTAGGGAATTGTGCCGTCCTGAGGCGGTACTATTACGCGGGACGATGCTCGGTATTACCGGAAGACTACCAACCTGAGACATGTACTTCAACGCTGGTTGTGCCATAGGTGGTGGATGTTGAGTCTGAGACGGTACTATTACGCGGGCTGAGAAGTGTTGTGAATATGATATGGTTGTAGTGGACCTGAGACGGTACCATTACGGGGGTCACTGGCGAGTTGATTGAAAATATGAGATAGTCACGGTGGACCTAAGACGATATCATTACAAGGGTCACTGGCGAGTTGAGTGAAAATATGAGATGGTCGCAGTGGACTTGAGGCGGTACCATTATGCGGGTCATTAGCAAGTTGAGTGAAAATAGTGTGATGAGAAATGAACAAGTGTGTGGATGTGGAATTGAAAATGCCATGTGTTCGACTTGTGTATCGGGCATGAAATTAATTTGAAATGTGTATAAGGATGGAATTTATGTTATTGTGGCTAATGTGCAGGCTGCACGTATTAAAAGCCCAAGTAAGTGTAATTGTGTGCCTGTGATGTGCTTATTGAGTGTTGTGGTATTTGAACTTGTCTGGAGGTACGTGTTAGTGTAGGTTGGGTTTAGAGTGTTACTTGCTGAGAAGTGTTATCACGGTTTTATTTAAAACCATTTAGCCGATCAAAGTTCTAGCGGAGTTGGGAGACAAGGACAATCCGATTGAGATCAATGCCGAGTCCAAGTCTTCAAAGGAATAGATTGTCAATGACAAGACTGATTCTGAGTGGACCCCCTCTAGGATGAATAGGGGTTAGTTAGTTTTCGGGGTTGGACAGTTTTGAGAGGCGCCCTTTTCGGTGGTAGTATTAGTCTTTCTAAAGTTGCTAGTCCTTTTTGATAGTGGCGGTCGTTAGTTTCGGAAGTTTGATGGTGTGCTAGCCTGTAATGGATATTGTATATATTGTTGGTGTAATATAAAGTTTGATGGTTTGGTGATTTGCCTCTCCCTAGTACCCCTTGAATTTATATTGTTAGGGATTTGTGTATTCGTTTCCACTACAATTGATCTTGATGTTTGAGTTGGGTCAGCGATGTTTCATGGGACGTCGCACTATCTCAACCGAAGAGGGATATCGCGAGCTTGATGGGGTTCGAGGCATGACATGTGCTTAAGATAGGTCTTGAAATCCTTCCATTCAGGAGGTAGCTTTTCAATAATAGCAACCACTTAGAAGGTTTCACTCGAATTCATTCCTTTAGCTTGGATTTCTTGCAAGATCACTTGAATTTCTTGCACTTGACTGATCACAGCCTTAGAATCCACCATTTTATAATCAAAGAATCGACTGACAACAAATTTCTTTGCTTCGGCATCCTCAGTTTTATATTTCTAGTCTAAGGCTTCCTATAACTCCTTTGCCGTCCTTTTTGCACAATAGACATTGTACAATGAGTCATGTAAACCATTCATGACATAGTTCCTACATAGAAAGTTAGAATGCTTCCAAGCTTCAACAGCATCGAAGGCTTGCTTATCTGTTTCTCCTTCGGATAACTTAGGAGCTTCCTCATTCAAGAATCTTGCAAGATTTAAAGTTGTTAAACAAAACAATATCTTTTGCTGCCACCTTTTAAAGTTCGATCCGTCGAACTTTTTAGGTTTCTCACCATGATGGATAGAAACCGTAGGATGGACAGAGGATGAGCCAAACAGTTAGACAGCTGAGGCATAGGCAGAGTTTTTGGTGATGTTGTCAGCAGCCACATTGGCACCATCGTTTCCGGCAGCTACATCCACGACTTCGTTCCTAGTAGCCATTTGAATTTTTAAAAACACAAATCTGTTTTAAGATTGTTGCAAATTTCAAATTGGCATTAGTATAAATATTATGAACAATACAAAATCGTAAAGAAATGAAATTACAATAACAGAATTGGAATCAATACAAATGGATACCAACCTGTGTTCGACACAGTTTCCTTAAAACAGATTCGTTCACTCCAGTATGTGATTGAGGTTTCATGAACGTCTGTCACTCAGGATATGATGGTCGATAGCGAAGAAGAGATCACACCACTTCCAAGCTTCTTGGCGAACTTGAAAAAATTAAATCAGAAGGCAAGCAAAATTGGGCCTGTTGTGAGGCCCACTTTTTGGTCCTGCAATCGTATACACAGGATGTGCGCTCGCGCCTAAGTTTCAGCTCATCGAGGGTCGGATTTGCACCCCCCGGCCCCCGCGCCTTCACTCAAGACATAGTATTTATTCTATGATAGTTACCATTTCAAATGAATATAACTGTATATAAAGCACCCCATAGCCTTCTTTCTTTTCCAATGTGGGACTAGTTTTTTTCCACTTTATATTCCCAACTCAAGGGTGTTCTTTGAGTATTAATTTCTCATTCATTCACCCATCAATTTATCTCATATTTCTAACAACACAAACTTAGAGAGTTTTCCGAACATAGTGAATCCTCTCCTAAAACATCTAAATTATGCTTAAATTTGCTTCAAGACAGCCTACGAACACTCAGGTGAATCAACTCCGCAATCTCCACGGTTTATCTGATACTTGCACCAGAGTGGCCTCTATGCTGCTTGCCTAAATCACAACACTTGCATGTATTCAATTTCTCGGCCACATAACCTCACATTGATTCATTTCACTCATAATCTTGATGCTTCTGTCGCCAATCCAGACTCTCGAACATATGCATCGTGTTAAATTATATCTTGATTTTGAGCCGTCGACGGGACCGATGCGATTGGAGGATGAAATCAGTTTGTTAAAGGGAATCTCGTAGAAAAGAAAAGAAATCCCAAACAAATCACTTTCCTATTTAAATTAGAAATTCCTTGGAGGCGAATCATATTCACGTGAGGTTTGTTTCTTGGAGACAATATTGAAGATTGACCGGTTGACCAAGAACTGCAATTCTTGCAGAAACCTGTGGTGGACGTCACGTGAATGTATGATATTTGGCCACGTACATTTCCCCTTTTAAGCCGCACAGTGGACTCAAACAAGCGTAGCACAGAGAGCACCTTAGAACTGCCCAAAAGAAAATAAAGGAAGAGCTTTTATTTTGGACGTGCAGAGGAGGTGAACATACGGAATCACGTGATGTGAGTCTTACATCCAATTGAGTTGTTTATTTGTAAACACTATGTGCTTGAGTATAATCTATGTGTGGGAAACGCTTGAACACATGAGTGATTGTAACCTTATAATGGATTATATATTGCTGGCTCTTCCCGTGGAGCAGGTGCCAACACTCGAATCGAAGCACGTAAATCTTTGATACTCTTATTGTTTCTCGTATATTTCTCTAGTGATTTCACATTAATTTAATTGCAAGATCCGTTAGCATTTCCGCTCTAATTTTTATAACACATCCGATGTCCAAAATCCGTCACTCTTGCCTTGAAGCTCACACAGTACAAGGTACTTAAGGAAATCAAAATTTTTCTTCAATTCTAATACATATCTGAATCCGGTCTATGTCCCCATGATAAAATTGTGCATTCTAATTCTAACAATTGCCCCTGTCAAATTCCCATCCCCACAGGGAGACGATCCTCGAGTCCCCGAAGAGCACGTCGCATGTCCACATTTCAATTTTCCATCTTCTCAATTCTATCTGTTGTGTTTTTTTCAGGCATTAGTATTGAGACAGTGAAAGAGAATTTGGAAACAATCTCAGACTTGACCATGAAAAGTGAAACCCGAGATTACAGACCAGGCGTAATTTTTTAGAACAAGAATTAAATAAATCGAAGATCCGTCTTCGGATGTCACAAATATATCTGTGAATTACTTTCCTATAGGCAGCGCACAAACCTGAGAAAGAAATTAAAAGTGATTTAATAGATAAATTTTAGTAAATGTCTATAGCAATCTCTCTTTTCGATATACTATGTGTAGAACGGCTAGTGTGACAAGACCATCGTTTACTGAAAACAACAGCCACATTTCAACCTCTAACCCGATTCTGGAGATAAAGATATCGTAAGTGCCATGACTTTCGTACAACACTAGCTCGAATGCCATAATTTTTTTTCAATCATTGAAGTGCCACAATTTCTGAAAAACGTCCACTTGAGTGTCATTACTCTTAATGGATCACTTAAGTGTCAACAAAATTTAAAAACATTTATTCAAGTGCCGGAAATCCAACATGGCATAACATTTGCTGTGAACGTTTTAAAAAGGTTACGGCACTCAACTGATTGATTGAAAAATTATATGGAACTCAAGTGATCCGAAAAAAAAGTTATGACATTCAAGTTAGCACCGTACATAAGTTATGACACTCAAATGATAATAAAAAAGTTTTGGCACTTTAGTAAGCGCCGTACAAAAGTTATAACACTTGTAATGTCATTTTTCCCCTAATGCTGATAGATAGATAGCATATGTAAATTTCTGTTACTGCTCTGCAACCTAATTCTTATTCAAGGTTGAGCATGGTCAACGGTGAACCGCGATCCGCTTGGTTCCTGAGAATAGGATCTCCTCCTCCCAATCAATGACATCAGAAGATGACTCAGGGCCGCCTCCCTGGATTCCAACCTCACTGATCTGCATATCCTCCTCATCACAACACACCAACTTCTCATCGACCATGGGAAGCAAAATCTTGCCATGCCCGGGAAGTCCCAAGGTCGCTTAGACCGTCGACCTGATCGGTAGCACAATGTGATGTTGCTTGGTCCAGGACTCGGCACGCCATAATCTTCATCACCCAAATTCCATATTCCTTTTAGTTCCATACACCGAATGCAATCAGAGCCAGTGAACCGCGTGGCATTGGGAGTGCGGCTTTGCCTCTCAGATTCAGAGAGAATTGCGAGAGATTTTCCAATTGGGGCAGCTCGATGACTTCTCCAAATGATTCCTCCTCCATACCGAAGGCCATGATTGAGTCGTAAGGCACGTCCTCTGTAGGCGCAGCGAGCCAGTGCGCGGACCCATTAAGAATTGCCCGCGAATTGCCACGAATCGTCCACGTGAAATTGGGAATGCTCAGGCTCGTCCATGTGTCCCTATGTAGGCTATAAACCTCGACACGCCATGGTCTTAGCGGATAATCAACTCACCTCCCGACGCCACCCGAATAAGTAATCCTCACGACCTTGTAGTCCCAGGCATTTGGCTTGTACCCGAAACTGTGGACATCATAATGACTACAGCATCCCGAATTGTGGCCCTGAATTAGAGATTTGGAGCAAAGGGGCCGATGGTGGAAATAGATGTAACCCCCGTTCCCATGCACGCAGAATCAACGCAATATAAGCCTTTGTTTCTCTATCTCCCTCTCTCTCGCATGCTGCTTCTTCTTCTTCTTCCTCCTCCAAACATACCACCTCTCTCTCTCTCTCTCTCTCTCTCTCTCTCTCTCTCTCTCTCTCTCTCTCTCTCTCTCTCTCTCTCTCTCTCTCTCTCTCAACTTTTTTCATTTGCAGCCTTGGCACGGCGCATATCGGCGCTCCAGTTGCGTGCGCTCTAGATAACATTCTCGCTCAAACCGTTCGCCTAGTCGTGTAGCTATGGCGACAGAGCCGGTGAATTCGCAGCAGCCGCTCCACAACTTTTGCCTCCCTAGCTTCCTCAGCTAGAGCTGTGCCACCACCTCCTCCTCCGCCCACCCCCACCCCCACAACCACTGCCCCTTCCCATCGTCGGCCCCTCCCCCCCCCCACCTCACAGCCCTGGTTGCCAACCCGTGCCCTCCGAGCAACTCCCACTCCTGGAGGGGAGAATCAGGATCGCACGGCCGGGGGCAGCGCGGGCAAGAGCAGCAAGGCAGAGGAGGCAAAGCTGTGTGGAGGCCATAGAATCTGCGGACGAGGCGGGCAGCGAATCCTTCGCCGCTAACGGCGAGTCATTTCCTGACACTGCATACAATGCGTTTGGCGGGGATAAAGAGAATTACGCGCAGCTGCCACAGTTGAAATTCGTGTGGTTACAAGAGGCAACGAACATAGTGAATTCTTGAGTAAATCATCTGAATTATGCTTGATTTGCTTCGAGAACTATTCATTCAGTATAATTAGGGCGTGAATGATAATCATTCAAAAATCTATTTCTATTTCATGAACGAGTTTTGAGCCAAAATATGCATTTGATAACAACACAAAATTTCTATTTCTAAAATAGAAACTCGTTTGATAATAACACAAGAGAGGCAATGAACGGCAGACGGTGGTGGGAGGTGGCCGGCATTGGACGGCAGAGGAGGACGGTGACGGGAGGCTGTCAGCGGAGGACGGCAATGGGAGGCGGGTGACAGTGAGAGGTGGCTAGTATTGGGCGGTAGAAGAGGATGGCGGTGGAGGAGGGGCGAAGAAGGCGATGGAGGATGACGATGGGAGGCAGCCAGCGGGTGGGCAATGTTGGGCGGTGACGAGAGGTGGATGATGATAGGCGGTGGCGGGAGGCGGTAGAGGATGGCCAGAGGCGGCCGGCTACAGTCGACAGTGGGAGGTAGTCGGCGGTGGCCAACGGTGGGAGGCGGCCGGCATTGGGCAATGGAGGAAGGCAGATGGCGGGATGTAGACGGCGGCGAATGGCGACAAACGACGACTTGTAGGTGGCGTAGGACGACGGTCGACGACGGTGGGCGGCAGGTGGGCGATCGACTAGTAGTAAGGGCAAGCGATGAGAAAAGTTTTTATTTTTCATTTTTGTTCTAGAAATAGAAAAGTAAAAAAAATTACCTATATTTTTTATTCCAAGCCTATTTCTGGAGTAGAAATTTGTTCTAGAAATAGAAAAATGAAATTGCGCTACTAAACGGATTTCTAATCCAAACCTATTCCTGAGAATAGAAAAATAGAAAAACAGAGAAATAGAATGGTTATTATGCAGGGCGCGCATGATAAACATACACCCAAGATGCTTTAGAATCATCATAAACGAACTTTAGAAACAGTCAGGTGCTTTAATCCAAACAGTGGAAACCAAAAGAAACTGATGCTTTAGAATCATCCTAAACATACGCCCAAGATGCCTCCGTAGTTTTTATGCTTGACGTCAGGAGCGCATTTCCTCGGCCTAAACAGGTCAGTGTTTTTTGTTGAGGAGAACATACTAGAAACAAGTTCTTCTATTTGCGGTGAGGGCCCGATATTTTTAGCCCAACGAAGTGGTCATTTCCAATGAAAATCTAGACAAAAAAATTTGCTAGCTCATACTAACCAATCATCATGATTTATAGAACTACAAACTTACGGTGTTCTTACTTCCATTTATTCTGTCAAGAAGATACATCACTGAAAGGACCAGCTTAAATACAGCAGTGCTATATGGTTCTTGCACCTGGAATCATATAATATTAATGTTCCATAAGGTTGCAATTTGAAGAGTCCACACAGTCTGGAAGCAGAACATGATCGCACATCCATTAGTATAACAGTTTAGGCTGCACTAAAACCCCATCCAGGCCAGATTTCCCATAGAGTATGCTATTCTGTTGAAGTTCCGACAGTTCAGGCTGCACTAAAACCCCATCCAGGCCCGATTTCCCATAGAGTTCGCTGTTCTGTTGAAGTTCCGACAGTTCAAGCTGCGCATGAACCCCATCCAGGCTCGATTTTCCATAGAGTTCGCTGTTCTGTTGAAGTTCCGACAGTTCAAGCTGCACATGAACCCCATCCAGGCTCGATTTTCCATAGAGTTCGCTGCTCTGTTGAAGTTCCGACAGTTCAAGCTGCGCATGAACCCCATCTAGGCTCGATTTTCCACAGAGTTCGCTACTCTGTTGAAGTTCCGACAGTTCAGGCTGTGTAAAAACCCCATCCAGGCTTGATTTCCCATAGAGTACGCTTCTCTGTTGAAGTTCCGACAGTTCAGGCTGCTCAAAAGACCCAACCAGGCCCGATTTCCCATAGTGTACGCTGCTCTGTTGAAGTTCCGACAGTTCAGGCTGCGCATAAACCCCATCCAGGCCTGATTTCCCATTGAGTACGCTTCTCTCTTGAAGTTCCAGGACATCCTTATATTTCATCCCGATGTGCACGGCTCGGTTGTTCTTGCCATCCACCAACTGCTCCACTGGCGTGATGACAGTGTCAGGCGATGATCCATTAGATAGAGCGATCGATATCCTTGTAGCCTTGTCGTTTACGACAGCTCGATGCAGAACACTCTTGTATTTCCCATTGCTCATAATCTTGCTCAGTTGATTAGTGTCAAGAAAAAAAAAATTAGTTGCAATAAGCTTTATTGGTTCGATGGGAAAGAAGTACTAAATCACAAAGATCTGTACTGACTTTTTAACTGACTATTACTCAATGAAAGAAACAAAGTGAAAAGAGTTTGTTTCAGCAAATTTATAGGACAACTATATGAATTATGGTCTTCTGTATGATAACAATGTCCCCTCCATAAAGACGTACACTATCTGCATGAATGTTGAAACATATCGGACCTCTCTTGCAAGACAATAAGGGAGGTTAGAAAGATGGAACATGAATTTCTATATATGTACCTTTAGGTGATCACCGATGTTGACCAACAAGGCGTTCGGAATGGGATCTATTTTGACCCACTTCCCGCCGTGGTGCACTTGGAGGCCGCCAATTCCATTCTGCATGAGGATGGTCAACAGGCCGTGGTCTGCATGTGGTGGCACGCCCATAGTGAGTTCTGGCTGTGGGCACGGCGGATACAGATTTGCCGCTAATATCTGTAGGCTTGAATCCATGTTCATTGCCTCGTCGATATAGCACGGTTCAAGTCCTAGGCTTTCCGAAATACCCTTGAGCAGTTCCCTAGCTAATTTCCGGACCACCCCAGAGTATTCTGTTAAAACTTCACTGCAACAAACATTGCTTCATTCATCAGAGGAAATGCCATGGTGGTGTTCTTTTCATCTTCATGGATGTCGCAAGTTTGTGTCACTCAATCTTTTATCTGGTGTGTTGCTAATTGTCCTACTCTATCAAATTGAATCCTCGATTTGTTGATTTTCCCTGGGTGTACAAAATTGTTGTTGTTTGCTATCAAGACGATCCAAAATAATGCAAATCTAGCACAAGAATCGTGTAGTTTCTATTGCTATGTTTCAAGATTCCCAGATTTCTCGATAAATATAGCTATTTTACAAAACTAACAAACTGGAACCAAAGATCCTGAAGAGCTTGCACATCAGACAGATTGAAGTTGTTTCAGTTCAGAACCAATAGGATCAATTGAGTGGTATACTGCGTCATGTAGAAATGGCAAATTTGGTTTCCAAATCATGACATCTCGAATTTAGGTAACTCTAGAATTCAAGTGCGCCACCGAAGTGGACAAAGTTGCATGTATGGACAGATACTGGAAGCAGTCCAGTCGAAGATTTGGATTCCCGTCTTACCAGGGAATAAAATTTTGTTCAAGTTCCTCATCATGCTTTCTTTTTCTGATGCATCTAGTAATTTTCTGCTGACTACCATCTCAAAGATTTTTATATCCCTGGATCTACTAGGATGGACCCACCATCACTCAATAACGCTCCAGAATCTCTAACTAGTATAAAATGACAAAAGCACACTATTCCATGGAGTATTTGTCGAGAGCCAACTTTTTTGGCCCCATTCATTGACAAGTTCTGATTATTCGTGATTCGTGAGGCAAAAGAGGTTGAAAATTGGTGTAACTATCATGATCTTGAGATTCCAAAGTATAAGGAGCTACTTCCGATGGGGTGGGGCCTCTAGTTCTTGGTCATCATCCATCAAGCCAGATCTGGCTCCTTCTTAGAGGGAGATGTAGCCAATGGGCTTCACGCGCGCAGAGAGAGAGAAAGAGTTTGATTTGGATTGTTTGGCCAGATATATTGGGTTAGGTTAAGGTGTTTGAAAGGTGAGTGAGTGGCTTTTAGATGATTTCCCATGCAGGTAATGACCTTCCGTTTTTTTTTTTTTGTGGTCGAAAGGTTATCTTAAGTAAATCCCGAGCACTTAAAATACCCAACGAAATGTCATGGATCAGATAATGTGCAAGCTAATATTTAGGTGGATTTGTAAAATCTGAGATTTTTTATATATGTTATGTAATAAACTCAAACTTTTATATTCAAATGAAATTAAGAAAAGAGAAATATCAGTATGTGCAAACTGAGAACTTGTACATACAGGATAGGAGAGAGACAGCGAATGGATACCTGAAGCCTTCTGGTTTGGTGGGGCAGTGAAACTTTGGATGCACCCTCACCTTCAGAAAATCTCTCCGGGAAAGCACCTTGTCGACCGAAGCATTGAAGCTCGTCCCGCATCTTATGGGGTCCAACACGTGCTTCCCTTTGAACTCCATCTTCTCTTCCTCGGTTAGATCGAAGAATCCTGTCAGCATGTCTACCATCGCTTTCATTTGGCTCTCGGGGACTCCATGGTTGATCACCTGTCCACATAATCCGGGGCCATGATCAATACATAACATACAAGACGCTGCCGAATCATTTATAGAGAGTGAGTCATACTAATCAACAATGACTCTAGCTTTGATACCAATTTATGCAAAATAGATTCATAAAAAAAAAAAAAGGTTTCGGGTTTGATTTACTTGCAGCGCCCAATCTCTTGGAGTCAAGGGCATGAGAAATAATTTCTCATGAATTTTCTTTAGCTCTAGTGGGAATAAACAATCATCGGTTGAGCTAGCCAATTCAATTTAAACTATTACTAGTCTTTTCAGTACTCATGACAAGTTTGATAAGCGAAAGCCAATAAAAAATTATGAACTGTTTGTTTTGCATCTTCGCGACAAATAGAATAAAGAAAAGTTCTATGAAGCAGCTAATGAACTAATGAACTAGCTAGGAACATATGTACCATGAAGAAGCCCCAGTCTTGACAAGCCTTTGCAAGATCCGAGACGACTTTAGACCGTTGATTGGGATTACTTGAGGATAGGAGAGAGAAGTCGATGACGGGGATGGAGTCATCGTGGCCAGGATGAACGGCTTGATCATCGGAAGTGGAGGCGGTGGAGGCGCAGTGGGAGGGGATGGAAGTGAGCTTGGAAGATTCAGCTAGAGTCTTAACACTTCGTATTTTGAGCCGAGAAGCATTAGCTTCTTGGTGGAGCGGAGCAACTGGACAAACAGTAGCCATTTGAGATGAAACTCACTCCCCTCTCTCTCTCTCTCAATGAAATCTGCGGTATCAATTATGAAAAGAGAAGTTTTTAAAAGGAAGATGAAAAAAGAGCTCTTCGTTAAACCCTCCAAGACTGCCACGTGGCAGCTCCTTTTTTAAACAGTAAATGCGCTTCCATTTTCTACGTCAGGTGACTTTAGCAACCTATCCTTGGAGGGCCTCCTCAGGGAATGGGTGTAGAGGTAATTGTTCATTAAACATTCCGAATGATTGTCCCAAAAGGCAGCTCAAAAAGCATCATCCTAAAATTCATCCATAAGATCCGTCAATCACAAACATGGATTCTCCCTCAATTCATACATTGCGTGACACGGGATCATTTTTATGTTTCTTTGTCAATTAGGAGTCGTCACTAGCCTTTGTCAGGGGTTGGTTAAAATACCTAATCGAAATGCGGGTATATCGTTTCAATTTCTTTGGAACCAGAGATGTCTAGGTACAGGACTAGGGACTATGTTACGTGAATGTTTTCACTAATGCCCTTTTGATACTGCTAACTTATTGGTTGTTATCTAATGTGGTCACGCATTTGTCTTTATCATTTTCATGCCAAAGTCTTAATCACTAAGTGTCCATGCATCTTGTTTTCGTGTTTTTCTATTTAGATCCTTAACTAAATCTATCTTGGTCTAGCAAAGAAAATCAACAAATAAAGTATTTAAAAGTGCTAATACCACGAAAAACCCCAAACTAGTACACATTTAATAATTTTACCCAAAACTGATTTTTTGACCACAAAAAATCTCAAACTGGTACACCTATAATAAATTTACCCTCAGTTTGTTCCCGTTAAATTTCACTGTCAAATTGCTTTGTTAAATGGCGTGTGATAGTAAAACTGATGTATCGATTTTATATTTTACCCTCCATTCGACATAGGCGTGCCAGTTTGTGTTTTTTTGTAATATTAATCCAATTTAATGTAAACTAACAAAGGGTAAAATTATCATAAATGTACTGGTTTTGGGTTTTTAGTGTTTAAAAAATTAATTTTGGGTAAATTTGTCACAAGTATATTAAATTGGGATTTTTAGTGGTCAAAAAATTTGTTTAGGGTAAAATTATTACAGATGTACCAGTTTAGGGTTTTTCGTGATATTAACGCTATTTAAAAATGGTGTATAAAGTAAACACCGAATGTAATGAAAGATGAACTATTCTATGTGCGATAAAGAAAAACCTGTAACTCGTCGGGATTATTACAAAACGAATTGAAGACTTGAGACATGATCAAACAATAAATGAATTATACAAATTAAAATTGAATTGGACATCAGTCTTGAATCTCCATCTTCAAAATTCTCAAGGTCTTGGTATGAAGCTCAAAGTGAACCTCTCGTGGGCAAGGAAATGGGTCACATCCATGGTCGACGCCACAAGGAGCCCTATATTTTGACTTAGCCAAAGTCGGGTCATTAATTCTAAACATTAGATACAAATTGTGTAGTTAATTAACTACCGAGTAGCCTCAAGTTTAATAATGGTCTACATTTCCCATATTCATTGTCAAACGTTTGACTTAAATTATGCTAGAGACTACAATTGGTTCTTTTTAGATTTTTAGTGATCTTTCAACTAGGCAATTTTTATTAAAACCTAAGCTAATATTATTATTACAAGCAGTTGAGACCAGATTGGACATTGGTCTTTTGCCACTGTCTTCAAGAGCTTCAACTACCTCCTCCTTGGATCGCCTCACTTGGCCAACATCCATGGTGCCAGTTTTCATTCATTCACATTCATTCATGCAATCATTCGAAACAATCAAGCACAAAATTCATTGAGATCAATCAAAGGAATGGCCTCGGGGTCAACCTTTGCCTTCCATGGATTTTGATTACCCCATTCCTAATGACTATGATTAATTGATTGATGGTTAATGATAATCGGCCGCCATTTGCATTCACAAAATGATGGTCGATATCTCTTAAAGCCTAAATTTAGTTTTATGTGTTCACCATAGATTACCTGCTGGACATGCATTGTACCTAATCATTCATCTAGCAAGCACATGCATAAGCAATGAATTAAACATTCAATTAGGTCAAGTGAGCTTGTTTCTCAATCAATCACACAAGGGGAAGTGAGCCTCTTGAGGATCACTTATTCAATTAAAATTTAGATTCCAAGCAGGTTCTATTTAGACCCAATTGGCTTTATCAAATGAAGTCCGATTGACTTGGTTCAAGTGTCATTAGAAATCTTAGGATGTATAGTTTAGAGTTCATGAAGACCATTTCGACCAGTTCTTAGTCGAATTACTAGAAAATACAAATCAACCCATAAACCCCAGACTTGACCCGGTTTCAGCTCGTGATTTTAAAATGTGGGAAAAATATCAAATGACATTGAAAACGCATCAAATTTTATAGCGAGTTGGGAAAACGTGTGATGAACAACATTCATGTTTAAAAAAGGCCTTGAATTTTTCCAGTAATTCAGTTTTTTACCCGGGATTCAATTGCAAAACAGTTTTCAAGGCTAAACTAACCTTATCTGGAATTTTTTCCAAATTGGCCCCTCAAATGTTGTCATTAGGTCTTTAAAATTTTCAGTTCTCAAATTAAGGCCCCAATAAACAACTCTCAAATTTGCTATACAAAATTTGTTCACGGAACTGAAATTTTCAAATCAAAACACAATTTCAAAACGTCCTTTTCAAGAATGAATAATATAGATCAAATCACCATGAAATTTTATAAGAATTTCAAGTTAGAAAGATCAAGATGTTGTCTACAAATTTCATGAACACCCTGTCCCAGATTATGAATACAAAAAATCAGAAAAATCATGGATCTAGACAAGTTCGGCAAGGAACATATTAACATAAAACAGAACACATATTGTCTGGATTCTGAATTGAAATCACAAGGTCAATTTGACATAGCCAACGATATTCAATTTTGTCACACCATCTATCAAATCAAAGCTCATGATGTTAACTTTGATTCTCTAGTTAAACACTTCTGAAGATTTTGACGTTTCAATCTCAAATTAGCCATGGAAACATACTGATTCATCGGAATCCAAAAATTGCAAAACAGAACAACATACTTCAAACATTCATCAAATAATTCATATACATGGATTGCCTAACACATGATATTCTAAGCATTCAATCAACAAACTGAGCATCACAATTGGCCTTCATCAACTTCACATGCATATTTGGCCACGTCATTCATTTTTCATGTTGAGAAAAACTCCTAATAATTTTGAAGTTGACAAAACTTTCCATGTTATTGTAAATCTGATACTTATTCTGAACCATTTTATTCTAGGTATATATACATTTTGGAAGCTCAGAAGGAAGTATTTCAGAATATTCAAGCTATCAAAATGAGAAGTTCAGTTTCAAAACGAGAAAGTTCAAACTCAAAATAAAAAGTTCAGACTTTATCGAAGACCCACACTTATCTAAATTCTGAAACAGACGCAGAAGTTATGCAAATGCAAAAGCAGAAGTTATGCAAACGCAGACGCAAAAGCAAAACAAATTCAGAACGAAATATAACAGCTAGTGATCTGGTATGGATTTCATAGAAGGAAAGTTTTAATTGTCTCAATCTCAATCTAATTAATTGATAATCAAACATTACGACAAGTATGCATTACAACGGATAAAACTCTACTTATGGAAACCAAAATTCTAATTGTATGGGCGACCAGAATCAGCGGGATTCAGAATCTATCATCCAACAACTACTCAATTCTTTTTATACAAATCTATCCAAGATGAAGATTGGAAGATGATCATCTGAAAGCTGTCCAATGGCTAGTTTGGAAGTTGACGAGTATTTAAAGAGATCAACGAGCAGCACAAGGGAGTACAGAATCAAGAATCAACAAGTCCAAAGTATGAGCATACTTCGATCCTTTCTCTTGTCTTTCTTGTGCTAATTATTAAGATCTTGAGGGAAAATTTGTAAGAGTGAGTGTGTGAGATAGAGAGTCCTATCAAACACAAGAGTGCTGTTACTTAGAAGTTGTAATTCCTCTTGATTACATAGTGAAATCCAGCCGGTAGGCTGTCAGAGTGGGAGAGTGGACGTAGGCTTACTATAAGCCGAACCACTATAAACTTGTGTGCGGTTTTTCTATTCCTTATCTCTTACTTTGAATATTGCACATCAAAAACACTGTCTATATAAACTGTTTTGAATTTGAATTTATTCAGACTCAGCTGTGTTCATTTATTTCCGCTTTAATTATTAAAAATTGTTTAAGATCACCTATTCACCCTCTCTAGGTGATTTTTGCTAGCTATATCATTTCATATCATATTCTAAGTTTAGATATTGCATACGTTGTTCAATGGACTCGTTAAGCTCAATTAATCTATTTAGCCACCAATGAACTTCACAAAGGCATTGAGAATAAGATCTAAATGATAGCACCAAAGATTGATATGAGAAAAGGATTCAAAGAGGTCAAAACAACATGAAGTAACTATCAAGCGAAATCAAGTGAAATTGAAGAATACGGCATTATTTCGAAGGAACTCCAGCCACAAGGTTGTTGTGGATGAGCTAAGGACCACTTCACACGGTTAGGAAAGCCTCTATACACCGTTAGATAGCCAGAAAATGAGGCTAGGATTGTTGGATCTCCTCACCTGTGTGGAACACGCTTTTGAGGCCATGAGGAAGAGAGAGCTGAAACTAGCACATCTGACACAGTACTTCCTAAGCTTGCGACCAGCAAGAGGGACGTGCAAGGGATGACAGCCAAGTGGTGGTTCGTCGAAGAAGGGCTGACAGCCAATAGGAAACAACAGGGGAAGGAGCTCCGACCAAGAGAGAGAGAGAGAGAGAGAGAGAGAGAGAGAGAGAGAGAGAGAGAGAGAGAGTTTATCCAATTTAAAAAGAGAATTTTAAATTTGAAAATGGCTAGCCCTTACATTTTTTAGGGAAAAATCCTTTTCTACTCCTCTAAGTTTGAATTTTAACATTTGGATTTATCTACTGGCTCATATGGTTTGCTTCTTGATTAAGTAATCATCTCATTGGCTAATTTCTATTAACTTAGATCAATGACACTTCATATCGGATGGCTAAGATGAGCTCTTGATGAATGGCTAACATTATTTGCTTAATGATTAAGAAAATGTTCTAATTGGCCTAAATTTAATGACATGGCTTTAGGGCCATTTTTGTAATTTCACCTAGGGGCATTTGTGTAATTTTAGCACACGAGAGAGTGGCTGGTCGGCCATGGTTTGAGGGGGCTGGAAGTGGTCGGAAAACAGCCAAAATCCGGACATTCTCGCTGGATTGAGCATTAGCCCCAGTTGGACTGGTTTGGTCCGGTTCAACCAGTTCCCTAACAAAACTTTTCTACAATTTAGTCCAATTTGATTTCTGAAAGACCTAATTGCAAAAAATTTCCCACCAATTATCAAAGAAATGAGCCAAATTGAAAGAATACTACAACTCAAATCCAATTCTAAAGCTCACTCCTCAGTAGTCATGGCCACGGGTTGGTTTTGGCCCGGAACCGGCTCGATCAAACCTGGGCTCGACCCGTTGACCGAGCCCGCGGTTCTGAACCGGAACCGGCCCGTGGCCTATGGGCCCGGTTCCAGTTCCAAATTATTTAAAAAAATAATAATAATGAAATTTTTTTTAAAAAAATTTCATTATTTAATTTTTTTATAAAACAAATTAAACTCTAATTGCCATGCATTGTAATTGCATTGATCTCCAATTGCAATGCTTGGCTTGGGTGTGTTGAACTCTAATTACAAGGTTTGGCTTGGGTTTTATAAACAACTCCTTTAATGGTCTCTTCATTCCCATTCGATGTGGGACTTTCGGTCTGCCTTGAACGCCTTCAATATGAGACTTTTGGCTTGTTTTCGTGCAAATACCAAGAGACCATCAAAGGGGTTGTTTATAAAATCCAAGCCAAGCCATGAGCATGTGAAGTTGTATGCCTTTTGTGGCTACGATCCTTTGCTAGTTAAGAGCAAAGGGTTCCATCGGATCGTCTAGAATCGGATCGGACCAATGGTCCGGTTCCCGGTTCTATGGTTTGTCGGTCCGGTTCCTAGTTCTAAAATTAAAAGACCGGTCTTACCGGTTCGGTTCCCGGCTCCGATCGGGAACCGATCACCCCTACAATTTTCATTTTGATTATAATTTATATTGAATAATTCATTATTTCATATTTTTATAATTATTTATTTTTTATTTCATAATTTATTTTTAAAATTTTTAAATTACGAATCGGAACCGCCAGTTCAGAATCGAAACCGGCCGGACCGGAACCGGAACCGCTACGGGCGGTTCCGGTTCCGGTTCACATGTGGCCACGAATCGGAACCGCCGGTTCCGAACCGTGGCCATGACTACTCCTCAGGGTATACTGACTCTCCTGAACCACGCCTATGGGATCGTTTGGTCCTCCAATGTGTCGAGATTGACCCAGAATCCAATTGCGCAGCTTCTGGATTCTGCCAATTTTGTTGTAAAAGAAGGAAATGACAATGACTTGGATGATGCAATCTGGCGGAGTTTTTATCACCCTTGTAATTCGTTTCTGGCGGGCATGAAGTTTGGTATAGACAGAGCGAAAGGCCTGGACCGGTACTTGACCTCGTGGAAAAGCGCAGACGACCTTCACCGGGTGATTTCACATATAGGCTTGATTCTTCGGGATATCCGCAGCTGATCCTGAGGAACAGATCGGTAGTGCAGTTCAGGTCGGGACCTTGGAATGGCCTTCGGTTTAGCGGGTTCCCTCAATTGAGGCCAAATCCAGTTTATAGCTTCGGCTTCGTCTTCAACCAAAACGAAATTTACTATTACTTCAATATTCTGAACTGTTCCGTCCCATCGATGCTGGTTTTAAACGAGAACGGGATCGCTCAGCGCTTCAGTTGGGTAGATCGGACACGTGATTGGATACTGTATTCGTCCGCCCAAACGGATGACTGTGACACTCATGCATTATGCGGAGGGAATGGGAATTGCAACATTGCTAGCTCTCCAAAATGCGTGTGCTTGACGGGGCTCCTGCCCAAATACCCGAGCGACTGGGACTTCGGGGATTGGTCAAATGGGTGTGTCCGGAGGACAGAACTGGATTGCCAGGGAGGAGATAAGTTTCTGAAGTACACCGAAGTGAAGTTGCCTGACGCGAGGCATCGTGGTTCAACGAGAGCATGAACCTTCAGGAATGCGAGCAGAAATGATTGAGGACCTGCTCGTGCAAGGCTTATTCAAACTTGGATATTCGAGTGCAAGGCAGTGGATGCTTGCTTTGGTTCGGTGACTTGATGGATATTAGACAGTTCAACGAGAACGGCTAGGACATTTACGTAAGGATGGCCGAATCAGAAGTAGGAACGTTTTCAACCCTAAGTTATTTTTGAGTGATGACACGAGGAAGAGAATGAGTTCGAAATAACAGTTGAATTGTTAGTAACTTCTATCTTCAATGTATTGTAATGTGTATCAAGGTGGCAGTTCGAGCAAAAATGATGGCGCAAGGAAAAGCACGGGCATCATTGTCAGCACCGTGCTGTCTGCGGTGCTTTTTCTCAGCATCGCAGCTGTTTTTACAAAGTATAGGAGAGATGGTAAAGTCGTTATCAGATAATATGGTTGCCAAGCAAGATGTTTGTCTTGATCCACAAGAGTCAATTTTTACTCTTGTTAGCATGGGTTTTAAATGTTGCTACTCTGCATCAAATGCAAAGTTTCCTCAGATCATCTCCCGTTGGAAATTTGAATGAACCAAATGGCCTGAAAAATATGAAAGAACCAAATGTGTGCTGCTTTGAATTCTGTTTTGGGATTTTTAAAGCTCAATTATGAGTTCTCTTTACTTGATGAATTCACTCACTTTAATTTCTACTTGCAGGAAAAATCTTTGGATTCTCCCACCGAAGCCATAGTGACGATCTAGACTTACCTCTGTTCGACCTCACAACCATAGTGAGTGCAATGAATAACTTCTCCGACAACAACAAACTCGGAGAGGGAGGCTTTAGAGCTATCTATAAGGTTACTATTCTCCTTTTTCAGAATTCTAAATCTGCTCATACATATACAAATGCACAATGGGAAAAGGATCTGAAGAGTGGCCAAGAAATTGCTATGAAGAGGATGTCGGAAAACTCAAGGTTGGGACAGGTCGAGTTCAAGAATGAAGTCATCTACATCGTGAAACTTCACCACTGAAACCTCGTCAAGATTCTTGGATGCTGCATTCAAGTAGATGAAAAGATGTTGATCTATGAATTCTTGCCCAACTGGAGCTTGGATTGTTTTATTTTCGGTTTGCTTCGCTCAAGTCTCTACATTTTCATTGCTTTTGTCATAGAAAAGGACTGAAAAAGCTTCCATTAATAACTTATAAGGCTAACAATTTGGCAGACCAAGAGAAGGGTGTTTCACTGGATTGGCCTAAGCACTTTACTATCATCAACGGCATAGCTTTGGGGCTCCTATACCTTCACCAAGACTCAAGATTAAGAATAATTCATCTAGACCTGAAAGCTAAAAACATCCTGCTTGACAACAAAATGAATCCAAAGATATCGGACTTTGGTTTGGCGAGGAGTTTCGAAGGTAATGAGAGCGAAACGAATACGAAGAGAGTGGTGGGAATGTAGTGAGTTCTCTTAATAAGTGATCTTCACTGGATCTGGTCCATTTGCTTCAAAAACTAACCATTCTTTTCAATGGCTTTATTGCATAGCGGTTACTTGTCACTAGAGTATGCGGTCCATGGGTTATATTCGATAAAATCAGATGTATTCAGTTTTGGCGTTTTAGTGCTGGAAATCGTGAGTGGGAAAAGAAATCAAGGCTTTATTCATCCTGACAGCCATTTGAGCCTTCTTGGATATGTAAGTCGGAAAATTTATCAGATCTCTTTGTTTATTTATCTTCAGGTTAGTTTTTAGTCTTTCTCTAGATGATCGACACAATCATGCAGGCCTGGACACTGTTCAGAGATCGAAAGTCTATGGAGCTGGTTGGTCCATCGATCACATCCACATTCAATCCCTTGGAAGTTTTGTGATCGATCCATTGCCTTGAGCAACCATTTACATCCAACCACATTCATCGAGGGATGACGAGGAACAAGTTCTCATGTTTTGTTGATTGCAAGAGCATTCAACTCCTCAAGCATAGCAATTGTCCAACCAAGGTGTTTTAAGGCTGAATGGATGGTGTGTGGCTTGAGAGGGATAGATGATATTGCTATATTGGTATACCTGAGATTTGGCTTCGAGATCATGATATTTATGGGATTATGGGATGCACTAAGGATACGGAAGCTTGAGATTGAGATTGAACTAAAGATTCAACCAATAGTTTTCGAGAGAAATCATTAATAAATACCACATCGAAATCGTTTTTATTTTGGTGTAAATATGTAAATATCATTAATCAAATGAGGTAGAAAGGCTTAGGGAAACCCTTAGCATTTCAAAGAGACTAATCATGCGAGAAGATGGAGGAAGGAAGCCTTCACACAATAGCCAATAAAACATGTCCGGCAAGGCCTATATTGTTCGTAAAGTGACACCCTACCTCTTACAGCCTTTTGAATCCTAGCCAACAGAAGATGAGCTTCAATTGACTTGTTTTGAAACCATCTGCGATTACATTCCATCCATATGCAATAAATAGTTGCTAAGAAAGATAGCTTAAGGTGTCTCGCCTTAAAGTTTTTGCCCTTGGTGGCCCCGATCATCCATTGAAGTTCTAGATTCCAACCTCCTGTAGAATGTCAAATTCCATTTTGTGCCGGGATACTACGCCATACACTAGCTGTCCAAGTGCACTCAAAGAATAAGTGGTTTCTGTCTTCTATACCAATCATACAAAAATTACATTTAGTATCAATTGAAGACAACCATCGTGATAGAGCTATTGTTGTCGGTAGCCTATCTCTACAAACAAGCTAGCCGATAAAATTATGCTTGCTAACCCGCTGGTCCAAATTAATTGATACCATTCCGTGGTCGGTCTCTCCTGTTTGAATTCCTTGTATATCTCTTTACAACAATATGTTTGCCTCGAGATAATAGACATTAGAGCAAGTCTTAGCTTAAGAATACATCGCCAACTCCAAGCCATACTGCCCTTCATGCCGAGTTGGAGTACCTCTACATTTAGTGTGATAGGGCACATCAAAATCTTTGCATAGAAGGAATTGGGCTCGGTCCCTAAATATCACAATGTATTTTCTTCAATGGATGGAAACATCAAGAATCGACAAAGAAAATGACAATCATGAATTTCTACTAATCTGACTACTTATACATAAAGTACTAGCAGATAACTTACTGAA
Source organism: Syzygium grande (assembly GCA_024733475.1). NCBI lineage: Eukaryota > Viridiplantae > Streptophyta > Magnoliopsida > Myrtales > Myrtaceae > Syzygium > Syzygium grande. The sequence goes on along the minus strand of JAMXDD010000009.1, from coordinate 23,252,942 downwards.
ATCAAATCATCATACCACAAAAGTTGTAAAATACGACAATTTTGATGGCCTAATTGGCCATGCCACATAAGTTCATTTGCAACCTTATTTATTTGAGAAAAAAATGCCATTGAATGCATGTCTTTATTGTATCTAATCCTTGATGATTAGTTCCTGTCAGCAATACTCGGTGTGTCTTGAAGTCCTTGATAGAAAAATCAAAGGTAGCAAACTCAAAATAGTAGGGATAATCTCTCATCAATTGAGAGACATATAATAGATTTTTCTTAATTTGTGGAACAATCAAAACATTATCAAGTGAAAACTGACATTCTCATTGCCAAATTGACTAGTCCCAACATGGGTAATCGGCAGTGATGTACCATTTCCAACTATCACATACCATGGTTATCTATTAAATAAGTATTAGCACCAATTCGAATCTATAAGCCTTTATATAGAATTATTGATTGAGCGACTTTAAAATTGATATCTTGATCATTAAGCTTTAAGATTGGGATATTGATTTTATTTGTGACAAATTTCAAGTTGATTGGATTTTGTTTCCTTGTTTGAATTGAATGTATATTATCTGCAATATTTGAGCTAATCTTAGGTGGTTGAATGTTTATCTTGTTTTGATTTCTTTCCTTATCTAAAAAAACCAAAAAGATTGTCTGTTAGGTTAGGATAAGATATTCTAGATAATATTGCATATTTAGATTAGATTGCATCTTAGGATAGAGTCTAGAATAAATTAGAATAGATTCTAGATAAGATTTTCCTTAATAGATTAGATGTAATCTTAATAGCATTGCATGTTTTGATAATATCTAGTTGATAGGATAAGGTTTTCCTAATTGAAATAGGATTTAATCTAAATTATTTCCTAGTTACTAAAAATATTATGTGCATGTCATATAGTTTGCAAATCTAGGCTCATTTGATTAAAATTGGCTGTCATATATATTAGTCTTTGCTTTAAGATAAGAGAAAGCCCAAAAATAATTGATTGCTTTGCTGTGCTTAATTTCTTTTCTTTTTACAATTTATTTGTTTATTGCTTTGATTATTGAGCGTTATTATTGGTTGCGTATCCGCATGATCAACTTGCATGTTAGTGGTCTAGACTAAAAATTAATCCAAGCTGCCCACATAAATATTTTCAAAAGCAAAAGAAAAGGTATTGAAAGGAATTAAAGTAATCTGGCGTAATCAAGTCCTCGAATCATAATATCTGATTCGTAAAAGTAAAGTAAGTCTCTTGACACTTTACTTGGATTTTTAATAGACCCACCAAAAAGAGATTAGAGGTGACTCTGAATTGAAAATAATTTACATGTTAATAACTTGAACCATAAATTGTGAATTGGTACGGGTTTAGAAGAGATCGAGCTAATTTTATGCTTAATAATCCATTAGTTAATTTCTAGGCGGTCCACCTTCGGGAGGGACACGACGAATAGAACATCTCTAATTGTAGTGGGGCGGGGAGAGGGACTGCAATCCCGCACTTGCTCTGCCTCATTACCATCCTTAAGTTGGGGTTATATACGTCATGGCATAGTTGAACTTATGTCGTAGACGAACCGAGACTTCAGGAGCTTGAAAAGAAACTAGGGTTTGGTGAGGAGCATTTTGGCACTTTATATAATCAACACCTCTTCCTCTCTATGATTTCTCATATTAGAGTAAGACGTATTTCTCTCTAGATTTTGCCTAACCATTACTAGATATTTATAAGCTTGTGGATAAATTTCTACGTTTTTTTAACCCATTCCTTCTAACACAATTAATTGGAGCGTAAGGGATATCCAACGAAGGAACTAGGAGCAACCAATTCAAATCCCACTAATCGGATTTCTATGCTTTTGCCCCTAAATTATAGGGGTTAATTTTTTTAAAAAAAAAGCACTAATTTTAGATCGAGGGGTAATTCTGGCCCAAACTTTTTTTTGTTCCCTAAAAAAATACAAATTTTAAGTCGAGTGACAATTCTGATCCCAACTCTTTTTTATCTAAAAAAAAAATACCAACTTTCACTTAAATCCCAAATCTAGCCCATTAACTTAAAAACATTGATTATCTATCTTAACTATTCTACCTTAGCAATAAACCTACATGACTTGCTGACTAGATTTAAAGTATTATTCATTATTTTATTCTCTAAGCCATAGCTTGAAAAATAACGGTAAAAGTGTTTGTCTCCTTCACTTCACCAGCAAGACGAAATATCTTCAGATTGAATTTCTTTGACTAGACGCCTTGGATGAGATTTGCCAGTCTCACCACCATAACCTTTTTTTTTTTTCAAACAATAGTGACTTCTTACAGAAAATCAACGAGGTGCCAAATTTGGGATCGGGGTGAAAGTTTGTGAGTTTTTATGAGAAAAAAAAAAGTTCGGGCAAGAATTGTCCCTCGACCTAAAGTTTTTACAAGACAAAAAAAGTTCAAGTTAGAATTGTCCATCGACCTAAAATTTGTGTTTTTTTTGAATTAACCCTAAATTATAGGAAAATCTACGCCTTTCCAAATTGAAGACAAAATAATTTGCTTCTCTTCTCCTATTTCTTGCCCCTCCATCTTTTATACCTGCCAAATTTTAATTTTGACTTTTAAATTCGTTTTATCTTGGGGTTGACACCACAAAAAAAAAATTCAAAACTAGTTAACCTGTGACAAATTTGCTTTAAACTAATTTTTGACCACCAACAACCCCAAATTAGTATACATGCGACAAATTTACTTCAAACTAATTTTTTATCTACCAAAACCTCAAATTGGTATATTTGTGACAAATTTACCCTCAATTAGTTTTCGTTAAATTGGATTAATATCATGAAAAACCATAAATGGGTATACTTGTAACTAGCGGAGGGTAAAACTCTAAACTAGTATACCCATCAACTAGCACGTATTATCTAATTCAGTAATTTGACAATTAATTTAAGGAAAACTAAAAAGGGTAAATTTATCGCAAATATACTAGTTTTGGATTTTTTGTGGTAAAAAATGTTAGTTTGAGATAAATTTGTTAAAGATGTACCAATTTGGGGTATATCATGATATTAAACTTTTATCTTGTGAACATGTTTTGCGAAAAGTGTCGACAAAATACCTTTTGAAATATGGATCGATGTGAAAATTGACAAAGAATGTGTAAGGTCCTTTGCTGAATCTCGGATAGGAAACGTAATTGATGAAAAAATTAGAAATACTAAGGCTAGAGACATTCGTGTCCATCCATGTAAAAGTGTATTGAAACATATTGAACAATTAGTGTTCATTGATTGATTGTTGGTCCTTCACACAAACTAAAATTCTAGTATTTATAGCTATTATTGGCAATTAACAACTGTTACAAAGAAAACAACTGCATTATACGTGACCATTGAAATTCAGCAACTCGTATTTACAACCGGTTAATCAACACATATTACTTGATTGTTATTATGTGCCCAATATCACCGATTACTTATGAAGCCCCTGGACCACTACTTGACAGTTGCAATAACCCACATTTTTCAACCTCTACCACTGTTGGCTTTGAGATCCATGGCATCCACCACCTGATGATTGTAGTAGTTTCACTTCTTCATAGCCACGTTGATGTGCCTTAGAGAATCATGTTCAGAATTGTCGGCTCCATCACTTAGATACCTACTTTGTATTCAACTCATCATAGGTCATGTTAGTCATGGCTCTTTGTCGACTAAACCAAGCTTAATTTTTCGACGCCTATTCTCCAGGAGTTAGTCATTTTCTTACAAATTCCCTGTCAATTAAAGCCACTCACTTTATCGACTAACTACACTTTCCGACTAAGAGCCTTCGACACTTGCAGATTTTGCCTCTATTGTATTTCGCTTGGTCTTTCTTGGCCCAAGTTGACGGTCAAAGACTTGGGCATTTTTTGGTGCCAACAAAAAGTTAGACCATTATATATTCGTGCAGTTACTTTCCATTTAAGAAAGTAATTTAGGAAAACACCAAAATTGGATCTTTGTGAGGGGGGAAATTGAATTGCTAGCACTAGACTATTGTTATGCAAAGATGGGAATGGTCCTTCAACTTTAATCCAATATACAATTTCGTCCCTGAACTTTTAATTTGTTTAACATGATTCCCAAACTATTGCTAAATGTTCAATGTGGTCTTTTTGTTTGCTCATATGACATATCATATATTATTTGATAACGTAGATTATTATATGTTCAAATGTATTCTAAGAAATGATAAGTCCATATGTCCATCTTTTTGTTGATCTACTTTATAGAAGGAAAAAAATTAGGCGTCATGTCCATTATTATTTGATTACGTGGATTATTATATTTCAATTTGAGATGAATATCTTACTTAGATAATCCACGTGTGACCTTTTTCTTGTTGTCCACCATTCAAACTTAACCTGATCGGAAGCCACAATAGCAGAGTTCGTTAAGTTGCCTTAACAGTAAAGACGACATTGAACATTTTCATATAGCTTACAAACTAGATTGAATATTTCCTATTACTTAAGGAGCCACATTGAACAAAACAAAAGTCCAAGAGCGATATTGCACATTAGGCCAAAGTTCAAATATAATTTGAGGATTTTCCCAAGATGATGTACTATATCTAGGCCAAATATCTTAATAATTGATTGATCAAACATGCTTTTTTTTAATGAACAGACACAATGCCTTTTAGCGCTATAATTTGTTATGAAGCTCCACTGTCCTTTATGGCAAACAAAACTCAACTTTCCTTTTCAAATAACTCTTTGGAAGGAATGATGAGAAAAGATGAGTAGTGGAGCACAGGTCATCTCAAATCAAAAGAAGGGGCTAAACTAGGGATGACAAACGAGCCGTGCCACTGTAGTGGCCGTTGGGTGGTCGTCTCGGCCGATCGTCCTGCCCAGGGACAAAAAAGCTTAAGTATAGATTAGAGCTCCCTCACTCCCATTCCCACCATTCATTGTTCTCTCACAAATTGTCGCAAATTCCCGCTTTTTATATATGCTTTCCTCGCTCTCTTTATCTCGCTATGGATCCCAACCGCTTTCCAACCCGCTTTTCAGATGGCTAGCCAGTGCCTCTCTTGGTTGGCTGGGGCACTTCGAGTCGTTTATTGTCCAAGGGACGCAGAAACTCCCTATGTGCGTGCTCCACCCAAGCAACAATAGTAGTTCCATGACGACAACAACGACAAAACACAATTAGAGATGCTAGGGCGACAGTGGGGTGGTACCCCTCCCCTCGGTGAAACCCCTACCCTCGAACCTGAAGATCAGCAAACACCGACCGATCTCATGCCGACTTCATGACGAAGAGCGTGTATTGTTTGGAAGACATTCAGAATCAAGGTCGGGTGTAATGGTAAGAAGAAGGCTGTGTGTACAGTATGTAGGAATCACTTCTTCATCGAAACTAGAGTACGGATAGACCATCTAAGAAGACAAAAGAGCGGACTTACTCCATCTGCTTTCCACAGGTAACTTTTCGGTTTTTTCGACTTTGGATTCATGGACAAGCCAAATAGATTTCGTGTACAATTGTGTCGCAGCCCCCCAGATTGGGCCAAATTGTAAGTTGGAACACCCGATATGGCATTTAAGAGGTTGTCATGTTCGAACAATTGAGATAATGTCTATGGAGTAAATCATGAGAATGTCATATAGAGTTGCTCTGCAAGCAGCATAGAAAGGAACATGACAAGTTGCCTCACCCCGTTTTCCACCCTCTATAGCGCAATTGCCGGTCTGTAGACATTAGCACCACAGGCTTGGATGGCCAGTAAAGTTTTGGGGGCTTTTTTGAAGGTGTTTAATGGTGCAACGGACCCTATGCATACCCATAATATTAAAAGTAAAATCATTTTGACGCCATCAGTAAAATAAAAATATGAAATTTATAAGAAGTTTGTAAATATTTTATTGAGTAGGTAGCTAATCACTTACAGTGCTATGCATTACTCTTTCCAATAGCGGGGGATCTCAGTAGTTAATTCGCCTTGGCTACTCTTCACGTTGGAAGGATCCAAAACACTGAACTTTTTGCAGGCTGACTGTCCACATAAACAAAAGTCCAACCGAAGATAATGTTCTTTACCAAAGAAGCATGTGCTCATAAATGCTTGCAAATTTTCTAATGAGAGAGAATAGATGAGTTCAAAGTTCGATCGACATTTAAATTTAATAGGAGATGGTAAATGACATAATTATGTTTGCTTGTGCTTGGAATAAATTGGATCAAGAAAGCGGTCTGCACAGTGGACATCCAACTCGTTCCCGGGCTGAAATCAGCCGGAAAACGGGCTTCGTTGGCCCGAGAACGGCCCTACGCTAACTGCTAACGAATCACTAGAATCACGATGCCATTGGACAAGCTTGATATTGTTCGACGATAGGCCTGACACATAAATCCAATCTGTGTCCTATGTTAAATATTTGCTTGCGTATGTATATATACACATATTGGTTCTATTTACGTATCTCATTTTTTTTTTTAGATTCAATTTTCATCTTAGGGTTTATTTAATAACTAGCTATCAATTTACATCATCCATTAGATAATTCGTTAGAAAAGGTCGGGAAAATTTTACGAAAGTATCATTATAAGATGCAAAGCATTTGAAACTGTCTTTGTATACATTTCGAACCAATTTTGCTCAAAATATAGGCCAATATAATATTGTATTTCTCATACTTGTCTCTTTTCCTTATGTTTTGGGTTAATACTATTTGTTGCAGAAGCAAGCGTTGAAGAATAAAATAAAAAGAATAAGAAAATAAATGGAGATACCAGATTAACGTGATTCGGTCGTAGGGCCTGTTTGGTTAAGCTTTGGGAATGGGCTTTCGGCCTCGAAAGTCCCTTTCCAAAATGCTAAACCATTTAGTTGAGCTTTCGGCCTAGCATTGGCCAAATGCTAACTTTTGGAATGTTGAAAGCCCAAAACTAGTTCGGACCGGTTTTGGGCTGTTGGCATTCCATAAATGTTAAACCCAAATTTTTTGTCCCCAAACTACCCTCACTTATTTTGACTTATTTCGGTTTTGCCTCTCTTATTATTGTTCATATTCTTTATGAGGCCGACGGCAAGGGAGGTCGGCGAGGGCGGTCGACATCGGATTGGGCTGGTGAGAGGCCGATGAGGTAGCACAACCCAAGCGATGGCTACCTAAGATCGCGCGATGGCCGCCTAAGATCGCGCGACCGTCCAGGCGCCGCCGACCTGGGTCGCGCAAGGCCGTCGGCCGCCTAGGTTGCTCAACCTCGATGATGGCCACCTGAGTCACGCGACCCAAGCGCCAGCTGCCTGAGGTCACGCGACTAGGCGCCGGCCGCCTGGGTCGCCTAGACTCGGGCGATGGCCGGCAGTACGCATTTGACGGCATTTGCTCCATCGCCCGACCTCAGGCAACGATCGCCAGCACAAGATCTAGCTCACCGACGGTCATAGGCCTTCGCCGACTCCAGCGAAGGGTAAGGTAGGTTTTTTTTTAAAAAAAAAGATAATTCCCAAAGCCCTTTTACAAAAAAAATTTACCAAAAACTACTTGGTCCAAAATAGCTTTATAAATGATTTTTTATCAAACGCCATTTGCATTTTCCCAATGAGTTTTAACCTAAAGGTATTTGCATTTCTCTAAATAGTATTTGAAAAGTTGAACCAAACGGGCCCGTAATGACCTACGTCCATAGGAAGAGCAGCAACTGCTTCTATAATAAATCAAGTGATACAACAGAGGTTACGATCACACTCAAGTCACTCAAACACTCTCAATGTTTCCCAACTCCCAATTACATTCAATAACTCAAACAATCTTTAGCCTCTCAATTCTTCACGAAATAATTTTTTAATTTCACAAATGAATTAACAAATCTTAAACTCACAATATTTATGCTAAAACACTCTTCAGTTTTACCGGGATGCAATTCATGACTGAAGGCAGCCTTAGATTGCATGCCAACCAATATTAGCACACACTCAAGAGGCCGTAACTTTCCCCGAGATTATGCACCACCCACTTCTACAATCTGACCAAAGAGGAGAATGTATAATATAATATCCATGATGCGTACGGTAACCAACTTCAACATGGAAGAGGAAAGCTGTATAATTCAATCAACAAGTCCAACTTGGACTTTTCCCATTTTTTGACCGTGACGTTAACAAGAATCAGGAAAGTGGATTCCATGAATATTAAGACAATCTTGCACCCAATGAAAATCCAAGTAAGACTTCCATTTTTGGTCAAGATTCCAACACTGAGACAATCTTTATTTTGCTCGCGACTTCATCATGAATACAATTTTCATATTGTTCCGCATACTTTATTTGGGTCAAGTTTTCGATCATGAGTTTAAACTCGAGACATATTTTAATAATTTTTATACTGGTTCGACGTTTGAGCCAAGTCACAATCTCTTCTTTAAAAAATCGAAACTCCACTACTACTCTCCTATAGCTCCTCATGGGTTCAACCGCTACAAATATCTTCCAAGTCCAAGTCTCGCTTGAATTTCATCATAACTGTGGACCTTATCAAAACACTAACTCTACTTATACTTTTGACTACTCCACAAGAATTTTCCGACACAACCTCCTTTACTAAAGATAAAGCAAAACTATCGTTGAATTTTATATTTGTTAAGAGATCAAACACATACTTTTAAAGCGACTGTTAGCACTACAAGTTTCACCTTGATATAGGCATCATATGTGTCGATTACCTCACTAGTACCCACTATTTTAGGAGTTTCTGATTTCAACTCCATCTCAAGCTGAACACCATCTAGATTCGTATAAATACTACCATGATCACTATTAGTCAGAATTATTAGAGACTCGTCAAATGTAACTTCTTTATTAATAACATGTGAATTTAATTTCTAGGAACATGCACTTTCTTGCCTTCCCATCGAGCTTACATAACACACGCAAACAAATATTCTAATAATTGAATAATCAGGAACGTTACCTGACCACACTCTTTAGGAGCCCAACATCCAATTACAGTTGATGGAGATCTATTCACCAAATAGCTCGTTATACTAAGACGTGCTAAAAATCTCCTAGTCATATTAGCACTTGAGAGTATTTTATGGGCCTTCTCTAATAATGTACTATTGATCAACTCTGCAAGATGTTGTAGTTCATTGGCACTAATGTGGTGTCTCACTATACCTTGCTTCATGCAGAATTCATGTAATAGCTTAGAGTAAAATTCCGTGCTACTATTAGTCTGCATCTGCTTGCATCTCCTTTTCGATTAAATCTTTCAATTGCCTAAACCTAACAACAACATCAAACTTATGCCTCAGCATAAACACCCACATCTTCTTCGAGTAGTCATTAACAATTGTTAACGTAAACCTAGCACTCTACTTTGAAGGAAATCGCGACAGCCTGTGAAAATTGAAGTGAATTAACTTTGCAATCTCTGTGGTTTCTTTGAATGTTATACTAAACTGCACTTTCCGCTATAGATTTAAATCACAGCACTTGCATAGATTCAATTCATTAGCTATATAACTACATAGCAAATTTCTTTCACTTAGAATTCTTAGACTTTTCTCACTAATGTGCCCCAAAGGCATATGCCACAATTATCTTGTACAAATGCACCTAATGTCTCCATAGTGAAATTTGTCACCATCTCACCTGGAAGCTCATACAATCCACTGTGCTTGATGCCTTTCATTTTCACCAAGGCACCTCAAACAACCTTCAGAATTCCACATTCTAAAGTATATCGACACCCAGTTGAATCCAAGGTACTTAATGAAATCAAGTTTTTCTTCAATTCTAAAACATGCCTCACTCCTGTCATGTCCTCATAACATTATCATGCATTTTGATTCTAATATCACCAACACCCATAACATCGCACTCTGAGTTGCTCCCCAATTGCATTTTTTTAACTATATTCCTTGCACCGATAAGTATTAAACTGGTTTCTATTTGGTTTAATGTGAAATGAACAACCAAAATCCATAATTCATCCATTAAACGACAAATCCTCACAGTGAGACAAGACAAAATCAGCATTATCCGAATTTACTATTAGTTATTACAACAATATCATTATTATACTCAACTTTAATTCGCTTACCCTTATCGCTCTTCAACTTAAGACTACCCCTTTTGAGATACCCCTCTTGCCATAATTTCAATAGACAGTACTACTAGTCCTAGACTAACTATATCTGTTAAGGTTTATACTGCTCCTACTAACACGAGTACTAGTTCTTCCTCTATTTTCACCTACTAAAGCACTAAATACAGGCTCACCAGATTCTATTCTATGAATGTCCTCACTTAGAATTAAATCACAAACCTCATCAAACGTCAAGCTTGTCAACCCAAATGAATTACTTAAAGCAGTAAAAGTAATATTTCAACTATCAGGCAATAAGAATAATATAATCAAAGCACACATCTCATCTCCAAAGTTAATCTTAACTGAACTTAATAGACCAAAAATCACATTGAATTCATTGATCTGATGATCAACTGACGCACCTTCGCGCCAACTTTAAGTTAAATAGATATCGCATCAAATAGACCGTGTTGATTGTAGATGAATTCTCATACATGTCTATTAGGGCCTCCATCAGTTTCACAGTGGCTTCTCTTTCACAATGTAAACACGATGTTACGAGCCAATGTTAGTCGAATAACAACTGACGCCCAACGCTGGTCTATCCAGCAATTCCTATTTAGCTTGTTTCATTGACTCTAGTTTCCCCAAACCGGGGTAAGTGCAAATTCTTCTAAAATAGATAATCTTCAATCTGCATCTTCTAGAAACCAAAATCCTTCTCATCAAATTTGTTGATTTTCAACATTCTTTTTTCTATCACCATCGATTCGATTCAACTCAACTAAGCCTAGCTACCAATTGTTGTGAGAACACATGGTGAAAACTTGATACCTTCACCTAAGGAGATTGCCAAGAGAGAGCCCAAATTTGAACCTGTCAACAGTTAAGTTGGACCCACCTTCACTCAAAAGCTTAAGTTAATGAGTTAAGGGCCAACTATGATATATTAACAACTTCACACCACATCAATTATTTGATGTGGGACTTCTCTAACACACGTGTATCCTAACAATCTCCTTCTTACATGTTGAAGGGATGTATCGAGAACCAAACAGAGCGATCACGCAAAAAACAGAGAAAATTGACGATACACGAATTTACCCAGGTTCACCCTCGAATAGAGCTACGTCCTACAAAGAGACTTCACTATATTTTTCGGTTTACAGCCACTCAACTCGTTATAATGATCAGAAAAACGAGAGAAATATATATATGCCCTAAACGGGCCCAAAACCTAAACCTTGAAATCTCTTAATTTCGCATCATACGGGCCAGCCCAAACCCGTTGAGGTTTCGGGGGCGGTGCCCTCAAGCCCCCGCCCGCTCACTGGCGAGCGGGACAGCCGTCCGTTGACCGGTCAACGGAACCCCCATCGGGGGGTGCTACCCCCGAACCCCCACCCGCTAACTGAGCAGTGGGGCACCCGTGTCGGGGGCGCTGCCCCCGAACCCCCGCATTCTGCACCCATGGGTCACATGTCGTTGGATAACACTCCAGTTTCCCTTAGCTCACGTGGGCGTAGCGGTGTGAGAAACAAGGATCCCCGAAAATATTCTCCAACTCCAACACATGTGAGCTCAGTATTAGATTTGCTCCCATTTAATGTAAGTATCCTTCTGCATAAACTTATTTCAATTTGAATCTTCAAGTCATTACAATGCAGTCGCAACTATGTATAACCACCATCACCAACTGTTAACTTGGGATTACATCACTCATGGTCTCTATCTCGCGTCATCAGACCACTACCTATGGTCTCTTCTCGTTAGACTTGCGTTACCCAGATCAACTGCCCATGGTCTCTTCTCATGCAGACCAACCATGATAGCAATTTCTACATAAAACAAGCATTGATCAGGAGATTTTTTTTAGAGATATTCACTAAACACCGGAATAGATTGGGATGGAGCACCAATCAACCATCGACTCTAATACTAATTGTTACGGAAGCAAGCAATCTAACAATAAAATAAATCGAGATATCAGATTTACGCGGTTGGGTCGTACAACAATAGATTAAGCGATATAACGAAGATAACAATAATACTCAAGTCACTTAAACACTTTCAGTGTTTATATTTAATAACTTAAACAGTGTTTAGCCTTACAATTTCTTACAAAATAATCTCTCAATCTCGTGAAGGAATTAACAAATCTTAAACTCACAAGATTTATGCTAATACACTCCTTAATTTCACCATGATGTAATTTTTGAGTGAAGCCTGCCTTGGATTGCATGCCAACCAATATAAGCAAATACTCAAGTGACCGTAACTTTTCCAAGGATCATGCACCAACCATTTCTACAATCTGACCAAACAGGAATATATAATATAATATTTATGGTGCGTATAGTAGTCAACTTCAACATGGAATAGGAAACCTGTATAAGTTTGTCAACAAGTCCAACTTGGACTTTTCCCATTTCTTGACCGTGACTTCAACAAGAATCTGGAAAGTGGATTCCGTATATATTAAGAAAATTTTGCACCCAATGAAAATCCAAGTAAGACTTCCATTCTTGATCTTGATTCCAACGCGGAGACAATCTTTATTTTGCTAGTGATTTCCACACGAATACAATTTCCATATTTTTCCGGATACTTTATTCGGGCTGGGTTTTCGTTCGCGGGTTTAACTCAAGACAAGAAATATTTTAACACTGTTAAAAATCCTAAATTATGCCTACTGTGTCATCAATATTTCAAACTTTTTTTTACGTGTCACCAAAAATTCTAAACTACACCCAATTGACATCAATAAACCAATTTTTTTTGTCACCAAAATCCCAAATTTGTACTAATATGACAAAAATATACGTTGTTCACCACCAAAAATCCTAAAATTTTTCCACCAAGACACCAATACCCCAACCATTTTTCTCGTGTCACCAACACCCAACTTGTACTGGTGTGGCAAAATACCATCCGTCATAGTTCTGACCAAGACGGCCATTGAAAAACTAACGGAAGGAATTTTTGGGTCATTGGTACAAGTCTTGAACATAACTGTGACGAAAAGTATTTTTAGACCACCGATACAAGTTTGGGGGTATTGTTGACACAAAAAATATAAAATATTAGTGTCACAATTCGTAAAAGTTTAGGATATTTTGTGGTAGATAGAGGATATTTTTGTCATACTAGTACAAGCTTGGGATATTGGTAATACAAAATAAATATTTGAGGTATTGGTGCCATGGTGGGAAAATCTTAGGGTTTTTGGTTATAGATGGATTTCTCACACTTGTATAAGTTTGGGGATGTTATGACAAAAAAACTGAAATATTAGTATCACAATGGACATGATTTAAAGTTTTTTGTGGTATTTTTCCTTTTATTTTCTCCACCACACACTCCTTTTTTTGTGAATTTCTAGTTTTTTTTTATCTCATCTGTCTCGTTGCACATGACAATATTAGTTTTTTGATCAGTAAAACGGTGGGAAAAGACGACCAATGTCGGCAACTACTTCTCAGCATTACCATAGAAATTTCACACCTGTGACGAAATATTTGATTTGAGCCATGGCTATTACTAGTTACGAGCAAGCTTGTCAGCGTTGCCCCCACCACGAATCTAGTGAATATATAGTCGGATCGAGGGATAGTGATAATATCCACTTAGTATTATATCATTTGCCTATAATTTGGGCCTTCGACCCTGTCGTCTTATTTCTAAGTCTATGTTGCTTTTGGTTCCTATTTATCTATAGATCTTTCAAGCCTTCATGTCCATCCTAGTTATGTTTGGATTTGAAAAAAGGGAAAATGACACAAAAAACTCTAGACTATGCCCACCGATACATTTAACATAATTTTTTTTTTTTGTAACATCAAAAACCTTAAACTATGGCAAATCTGACAAATTTACCTTAAACTTTTTCTTGTAATATAAAAAACCCCAAACTTGTATCTATATGACATATTTAATCTCTGTAAAGGTTCCGTCAGATGGTTTTTTAATCAAAGCAACATTGTTTTTATTTCATATAAGCCATGTAAGTATCATGCCAACATCGTTTGCTTTTCAGCGTCAATGTAAGCAGATTTTTAACGGTGCTCATTGACGGAACCTTGACGGAGGGTAAACGTGTCATACGGATATAAGTATGTGATTTTTTGTGTCATAAAAAATAGTTTAGGGTATATGGGTCACAATTGGCATAATTTTGGATTTTTATTGGCTTTTGCTGTTGAATAAATTCACTTTTCCGATAAAAAAATAGAGCAACCATCTATGTTCATTGAATCTTTTGTACTCATCAGTCTTAAAGTAGGGAGAGACTTTTAGAATTATATTCCAAGTACAAAACATTATCTAATTATTCATAAACTTATTATACGAATGCCATTTCAATTATAAACTTTTCAATTTTTTGTCAATTCAATCATAAACTTTCTGGTAAAATTTCAATGTAGTCATTTCGGCCAATTTTCGCTAAGAATTGTTGACGTGACCGTGCACCACGTAGGACATCCGACAATGACTAGACAATCACGTAAGTGATTTATGATGAAAATTAGCCGAAAGGATTACATTGGATTACGTGTAAAAGTTTAGGATAAATTAGTAAAATTGAAAAATTTAGAATTAAATTGATATACATATAATAGGTTTTGGGATTGATTGGATAGTTTTCCCTATTCAAACCTTTTTATGCTATAAGATACCAGATGTTTGAATTATATGTGTACTATTCAGATCAATATTCATAAAGAACACTTCTACGATATTCGGAATGTATCGTATGACATTACGATGTGCCGTGGCAATCTAAGTATAAGAATATCGTAAACTTGTTTGATATTGGTATGGTATGTCAGTGTAGCCTAGGTATCTTTTAAGGGGGGACATGGAACTGGATCCAATAGAGACATGAGTGAAAGACATAAGACAAAGGAACACATATAAAAGGCACGACGCACGATGTGCACGTGTCCGTAGGGATGTGGTAACGAACTTGACAGATGGTGGGGTGTGGCTAGTCTTGGGCAACCGTCAAGTGCTGCGCTAATTAGGTGAGAAAAAATCTAGAAAGTTAGGCAGATGGTTGAGTCGCTAGTCCTATTAATATATATAGCAAATATTGAAAAGCAAATAAAGAATTGTACTGAATTTATTTTGTTGAAAGTCCAATTATTTGTACTAATTTCCCTCCCTTTTTTTGTGATTCTTGTATAAAATATCGTAACACATGAAAATTGAAATGTTTAACGACCACCGGATAAGATCAACTTTTTCTTTTATCCGATGATCATCAGGATGTTTGGAATCTATTCCTGGCCAAACCCTTCTGTTTTGAGGTAAAGGAAAGTTCACAAGTAAAATGTTTCTTACTTAGCCAAAATAAAAGGAATTCTTTTATTGTCTCGATCTCGTTTTTAATTGAATAAAAAGGTAACCACTCTTTAATCTTGTGAAGTCATCTCATTTTAAGTAACTTGTCCACTACGACACATTTATCCATTCAGGACATGATCTAATAACATCATATACAACGATCTAAATATAGCTAATATAGTTAATGTAGAACCAACGAGCTTAAATTTACAAGGGAGTTCGCTCCTTCCCTTTTGGTCATTCTTATATGAATAGTGAATACAACTAATTTAAAATTAAAAACCAAGTCATCTTTATTGTACAAAATTAATCTAGGGGTCTGTTTGTTTTACGGAAAAAAAGTAATCTGGAAAACGCTTTCCAAAAAATTGATCGTATGTATCGCTCAAAATAACCAGTCAATAAAAAATGTTTCCATTATCGACAATAATTTATGTCTAAAAATTTTCGTAAAACGACCAAAAAAGTTTTCGTTTAGCATTTTGATAAGAGATACAAGCGATTATTTTTTGGAAAATATTTTCCAAAATGTTTATTTTTCGCGAAATAAACACACTTTAAATAAAAATATAAACCCAATGGACATGGAAAAACGTACAATAAGCTCTTAAAAGGAATAATTTACCTATAGAAAATAATACTCATAAATTGCAATTTAAACAGTAACGCCACTGGAGACTTCTATCTCTCTCTCTCACACGCATACGCCAAGACGCGATGCAAGTATCACCCAGCTTCACACGACAAGCAAAACCCAACACGCACGACAAATTCCTTCGACATCCCCCAAAACCAAACCAAACCAACGACGCTAGCAGCCGGTGATAGCTCCTCCCTCCGTCCTTGACCGTTCTCTATCCGTCCCTTTTCGTCCCAAGATTTACAGCAAAAATCGCACCTTTCCCCATCGTCTCCCATCCAGAGAATCGCCCACGTACGAACCAGACCCAGGAACCTTCCCCTTCTCAAGCCGCGCGATCCATTGTCGATTTCAGAGGTTACCCATCACACCCTTTTCCTTTTCTTGGCCTTATCCGGTGGCAATTATGGAGCTCCCGAGATCGGGGAGGAGGCCGCCGCCCTCGTCCGGGTTCTTGCTAGGGTTCCTGCTGCTGTCGCTGGTGCCCCTGTCGGCGGCGAGGTTCGTGGTGGAGAAGAACAGCTTGGCCGTGACGTCGCCGGACAAGATCAAGGGCACGTACGACAGCGCGATCGGCAACTTCGGGATCCCCCAGTACGGGGGCAGCATGGCCGGTGCCGTTGCGTACCCGAAGGATAACCGGAAGGGTTGCAAGGAGTTCGACGAGGTCGGCATTTCGTTCAAGTCCAAGCCCGGCATGCTCCCCACGTTCGTCTTGGTCGATCGCGGAGGTACCCTTTTGGGCTCTTGGTCGATTTTGGGTGTGCCCTTTTCTTGATTTTGAGCAATCGATCTGTTTTCAGCTGTTTCTTGATGAGTGCAATTAGGAACCCCGTTGTTCGAGTTTGTTCATTCGTGAGATTTGAGGTTTAATCCGGTTATTTTGGGGGAGAGTGAGCTTGTGTTAATTTGGGTTAATCTGATTGGGTGTATTGCTTGCTGCCATTGGGAAGATGCTTGTCTTAATAGTTTTTTCCTAAATCAAGTTTTTTTGTGGAGGGGTTTGATTTTTGTACGGTAGAGCGAGTTTTTCCTTAGGTAGATGTTGAGACTTTGTCTGTTCTCTTGGCTGTTTTGGCTCTAATGCAGTGCATTTCAGCTGTTGTTGTTTCTTTTTAGCTAACAGCGAATGAAAGAGAGAGTCAGTTTGAGATACGATAAATGCTTATTGTTTATTATGAGAGTGCTCTTTTTGTAGTTTCGATTCGGTATACCTCTACTTTGTCATATTAGATAGGTACGTCAAGCCTTATAATATTGGTTTCATCTTGGTTGACATACAGTGAGTTTTGCATTTTCTTTCTGAGATTGACAAAAGTCCTTATCCTTTGGTTGGAAGTTTGAATACTCTTGGACTTGGTTTGTGAGCATCTTGATGTTTTATGTTGCCAAAAGGTTACTTGTTTTTCTTGATATATAACACAGACAAACTTGTAAATCTACATGGCTTGGGAAGATAAGCTCCCTTAATAGTTATTTCCTAAATCAAGTTTTCTGTGGAGGGGCTTGATTGTTGTATGGTGCGGGAAGTATTTTTTTAGGTAGATGGTGAGAATTTGTCTGTTCTTTTGGCTGTTTGGGGTCTAATGTATTGCATTTCGGCTGTAGTTATTTCGTTTTAGCTCGGAGCGAATGAAAGAGAGTTTGAGATACAATAAATGCTTATTGTTTATTAGGGAAGTGCTCTTTTGGTAATTTTGATTCGGTATGCTTCGACTTTGTCTTATTAGATAGGTACGTCAAGTTCTTGGCTTAACTAAAAAATTATATTAATTTCATCATGGTTGAAAACACAGTGAGTTTTGCGTTTTCTTTCTGAGATTGACAAAAGTCCTTATCCTGTGTTGGAAGTTTGAATACATTTTGGACTTGGTTTTTTGGCATCTTGACGCTCTGTGTGAAAAAAAGGTTGCTTGTTTTTCTTGATATTTAACACAGACAAACTTGTAATCTACATGGTTTGTGAAGATGAAACTCTTGATATCTGCCTTTTTTGAGCTTGATAGCTGTCTTTTGTGTTTCCCAGATTGCTTCTTTGCTTTAAAGGTTTGGAATGCCCAGAAAGCTGGTGCTTCTGCAGTACTTGTTGCAGATGACATTGAGGAACCATTAATAACTATGGATACTCCTGGAGAGGATGGTTCAACTGCAAAATACATTGAAAATATTACTATACCTTCTGCACTTATTGAGAAAAAATTTGCTGAAACATTAAAGAAAGCAATAAGTGGTGAAGATATGGTCAATGTGAATCTTGATTGGAGAGAAGCTGTTCCCCACCCTGATGATCGTGTTGAATATGAGTTATGGACCAACAGCAATGATGAATGTGGAGTTAAATGCGACATGTTGATGGAGTTTGTGAAGGATTTTAAGGGTGCGGCACAGATACTTGAAAAGGGCGGATACACTCAGTTCACCCCCCATTATATTACTTGGTATTGCCCTCAGGCATTTACCTTAAGCAAGCAGTGTAAATCCCAATGCATAAATCATGGGAGATATTGCGCTCCTGATCCTGAGCAGGATTTCAGCTCTGGTTATGATGGGAAGGATGTTGTGCTTGAAAACTTAAGGCAACTATGCTTGTTCCGAGTGGCTAATGAAACTAAAAAGCCTTGGGTGTGGTGGGACTATGTTACCGATTTTCAGATTAGATGTCCCATGAAGGAGAAGAAGTACAACAAGGAATGTGCCGAGGACGTTATTAGATCTCTTGGTAAAGAAATTAGTACATTTTAAACATTCTGTCTAAAACCTAGTGATTCATCCATTCGAGAATAAACCTATAGTGTTCACTCTCTACAGGCCTTGACCTAAAAAAGATTGAGAAATGCATGGGAGACCCAAATGCTGATTCTGATAATCCTGTTTTAAAGGAAGAGCAAAATGCCCAAGTATGTGTCCCTTGCTTCTTGATAATTACAGGAACTCTCTCTTTAACTCATCGAAAGAATCCTCTAAAGCAAATTATGTACAGTGGTTTAACCATAAAGAATATATTTGTAGGTTGGAAAAGGATCTAGAGGGGATGTTACCATCTTGCCAACTCTTGTTGTCAATAATAGACAATATCGAGGTTTCTCCCTTTCCTTGCCCATGTGTCCTAATTTTTCTCAGAAAAAGCTTTAGTTACATTATCTGGAACATCATCTAGGTAAGTTAGCGAAAGGTGCTGTTTTGAAGGCAATTTGTGCTGGTTTCGAGGAAACAACCGAGCCTGCTGTCTGTCTAAGTGGTGGTAGGTTTTCTTTTCACATATCTATCTCATAGATTTTCCTTGACGATCTTAAGTAGTTAAGTAGGATATCTGTTGTGGCAGATGTGGAGACAAATGAGTGCTTGGATAATAGTGGTGGCTGCTGGCAGGACAAAACAGCTAACATCACTGCCTGCAAGGTATGTACGAGATGTACTACCTATGCATTTCATTGATTGTGTACATTACGGTTGACCATGCTCTTACCATTGTTCAGGATACATTTCGTGGGAGGGTGTGTGAGTGCCCCTTGGTTGCTGGTGTGCAATTCAAAGGAGATGGCTACACCACCTGTGAAGGTACATAGAGCACGTTATTTTCTTTTTGTTTTTTTAAACTTGTCCTATGGGTTAGATTTTGAATATTTGTTTAGCAAATGAGATAAAGAAAAAGCTTTTCTGCTCCTGAACTTCTTTAGGGGCTTCTATCTCTTCCACGAACTCCATATGTGATTCTGTCAAATTAAATGTACTTGCATTTAGTAATGAAGTCACGATGAAATGTGTTTCTATCTAAAATGATTGTGTCATGGATAGTGGGGCTTCTTGTGGATTCCTAATAAGTTTCAGGATGGGTGTCAGAGTATTCATAACTTCCTCTACCTCATAGTAAGTGTATGTGGAGCAGGAGAGAGGACTAGGAATCCCGTATATCTACCTTCTCTTTCCATTTTCATAGTTTTTGCATGTGTTTGCATGAGTACTGTAAGAACAGGCATGTGCATTTGTATGCAATCATTGTAGTTGGTTTCTGAACTATCACAAGGAGAAAATAAATTGCACCCAATGAGGTTGCACAGCAATTTTCCATGTGGAAATAGTCAGTGGTTTTTCATTGAACATCTGATGTGTCAAATAATCACCTTTAGACTATTCTGAAGTATTCATCTGCGGTGCTAACTCCTTGGAGTCTCAAGTGCTAAGTTGCTTTTTATTCTCGAATATCTTTTCCTCTTTATGGATAAATGTGCTTTCTAAGTTCTCCCATTGATGGTTTTGCGCCTGGTTCCTTTCAAATAGGAAGATTGGTTCTCTGTTAGTTTTATTGAAAAATTATCTTGCTGATTGGTTATCTTTTGACTTGGTATAATAAAGCCTTTTGAGTGCATGGTAAATTTTCAAGATCAATAGATCTTTAATCTCAAGCCTGGAAATTTTATATGGGAGTAAACTAACCCTCTGATTATGGGCTAGTTCATATAGAGACAACCCTTCATAACCTATACTTACTGATATGGAAATAGTACGGTTTATGTTACTGTTGACTTGGATATATTTGAACATGATGCCTCATCATAGTGCGCAACCTATACAAACATGGAAATGAACAGTTGATCAACCATCCTTTGTACAAGGGGCTAGTGTAGCTTTTGAAAGAAAACAGGAGGGCTCTGCAAGTTTTGAAAGCTTGCAAGAACTTGAATGTAACGGCACCCTTATAAGGATTATTGTTACATGTACCAAATTATTTGAATCAACCAGAGACAATTAATGGCTCATTAGTTTTGACTGCGCAAAGATGAATGATCTCGAGATGTGCACTGTGAATAAATTGATGAGACCTTGATGAGTTGTATAATTGTGGGTTGGGTATAGTACTACGCAAACCACAAGGATATTCTTAACGGGACTGTACTCTCCCCTAAGCAAATAGCTGTATTTTACCCCTTTTCAGACATATAGAACGAGAGCAAATTAAAATGCTCTGAAAATGGCTCTGTACCAAATTGTTCAGTACCATTTTGCCGTGATAATCAACTTTTTGACTGCGATTTTCTGATTCAATGAATTGTTGAGTATTGTTCTATGCATCTAATGCATCTCATATTTTATTTGCAGCAAGTGGGCCTGGGAGGTGCAAGATTAACAACGGAGGTTGTTGGCTTGATCCTCGGAATGGGTCGTACTCTGCTTGTTTGGTGAGTGAATTTCTAGCTTTCTCCTGGGCCTCCTTTCCGAATTTTCTAGATATCTTTTATATTAAGTTCAGCAAGAAAGTATTGAAGGTTTAATTCCTTTTTTGACTGTCAATAGGATTTCGGGAACAGCAAATGCCAGTGTCCTCCTGGGTTTAAAGGGGATGGTGTCAAAACTTGTGATGGTAATACTGTTGTTATGCACTCATGTTTTTCTCTATTAATCAATATTAGGAATTTTTTGACCACTCAAATGAAGTAATCCAGTCTATTGAACTTCACCATAAAATTAATAATGGCGTCCTCAGTTTTCTTTGGTGGCTTCTGGAAACACTATGCTTGCCTTCTAGATAAGCCCGTTAAATGATGCCAGCTGTGCCAATTTCTATATCACCTGCTCGTAACTACTTTCAAAGTGCATTTCTCAATGTCTTGCTTGGGTACCAATCTAATTTCAGTGGTTATATCACTCTCTTGCATTCAAGTTAATGATAGTGAATGCATACTCAGATGCTTGGAACATTACCATTTTGTTTATATCAGAGACTGCGACAAATCTTGAACTGCCCCCCTAGACTAACTACTAAATTCCTCCCGTATAATTGTTTTAGTAAATTAGTAATGGGCAATCCTGAGCACTCTGCCACTTTGGGCTTTTATCACAAATGTCTGTTACATGGGTTTTCTGTCCTTTATACCTTTTCCTTTTACCTAGAAATTGATGAATCCAAGGATAAGGCCTATCGTTGCCTGGATCTGTGCAGATTAACTATGAATGACTTTATCTTCTGTTATATTTCTTCTTTACAGATATTGATGAATGCAAAGAGAAGAAAGCCTGTCAATGCCCTGAATGTAGCTGCAAGAATACCTGGGGAAGTTATGAGTGCACATGTAGTGGAGATCTTCTGTACATTAGGGATCACGACACCTGCATAAGTAAGCCCAGCTGCTCATACTCACAAGCATGTCTACCTTTTATTTGCTTTTCCTCTCTTTTGGGTTCTCGTATGATTGCTCTGTTGATTCATATCTGATGCACGTTAAGCATACATGTCCACTCACTTTGGTTGTTTGCAGGTAAGAGCAGTGCAGAGACAAAATCTGCCTGGGCTGCTGTTTGGGTCATTGTGATAGGTTTAGCCATGGCTGCTGGTGGCGCATATCTTGTCTACAAATATAGATTGAGGGTATACTTCTTATTCTTTAATTGTGTATCCCCTCTCTCTCTCTCTCTCTCTCTCTCTCTCTTTCTCTCTCTCTCCCCACAACCGAACCCCACGCCACCCCACCCCCCCCCCCCATTCCCCCATCCCACAAAAAAAAAAAAAAAAAAAAAAAAAGAAAAGACAGACCACAAAAGACAAAAAGGAAAAAGGAGGTTTACTCTGACTCTTTTCCCTTAATATGATTACTGGCATTGTTTGACTTTTCATCTTTCCTGTCAGCGGAGTCTTCAAGGTTTGAAATAATTAATTAGCACTGGAATATTATTGTGCTATTTGTGACTTTGTAGTCAAGTACTGTTTCAATTGACTTTGGTAGTGAATATGGGCTTTTAAATGCCTATGATGAATTACATTTTGACTAAGTCCCTTAAATGGGAGATATTGGATGAAAGCTACTTATATATCATTAAAATTGTGTAGGTTTTTTTTAACTAAGAACTTAATGATGCTGCTACGATCTCTGACTGTTCTGATTCTCTAATCTATCTAGCATTTTTCTGAGTGGTTGATATTTTTCATTAGAGATCTATTAATTTTGTAGTTGCAACTGAGAATTGCTCTATTTTATGCTGGGAGAATCACAGTCCTTGCGGTACACTTGTTACGTATCTGTGCATGCATGTACATGCAGATTTGTTCAAAATTACTAGAACATGCTAAAACAGACAGAAGGATACGGGGATACATGTGTATTATGTAAATGTGCATGCGGATGCACATGACAAAAAAAAAAGGAAAGAAAAAATATGTGAAATTTGCATGATAGCAAATAGAAGTATGCTCAAGTGAATGTTTGATTGCTGACTTTGGAAGTTAGGTTCTCTCGTAATAATCTTTTTTCATATGGAGACATGGAATACACTGTCAGCCTCCGCTCTGTGTAAGTGCTTGTTGAAGGGACGTGCTGATACTCCTTTTTTCTGTTGTCATCATTGCAGTCATATATGGATTCAGAGATCAGGGCTATAATGGCACAGTACATGCCTCTCGATAGCCAAGCCGAAGTCCCGAATCATGTCAGCGAGGATCATGCATAGAGAGAGAGAGAGAGAGAGAGAGAGAGAGAGAGAGAGGCTATGCACGCTTTAGTCTCTCGAAGGTTTCAGGCAACAAAAAGGATTCGGTTTGAGCGGACTGCCCTTAATTTGTCCATTCACATATTTTAAACGTGAATTGTGTCGCTGTAAATGATGATGTGGCACAGAGTAATGGGTCACGGGTCACATATTTTTAGCGATTGGATTATTTCAGAGAGTGCTTCCTGATCTTGTGCTAGATTGGAAACGTTTCATGTGGAATGGGGTGTATATGACTTAGAGACAGTAGCTTCTAGGACTCTTTTCTCAGTTTTCATTAGATTGTTTTTCTGAATTACATCGAGAAGAGTTCCCACATTCTATATGTTTAAAGTGCTTCACTGTATACTTTGTTTTAGGAAAACGTTTTCGTTCTTGCCTGAAATGGATGATTCCCTTTCCTTTTTGCATCAACTTTTTAGTATTTGCTATTGGAGTGGAGTACTCAACATGACCTTATTTTAGTTCTTCCATCTTGTGTAGCTGAAGAGAAACTTGCCCTGGTTAAAATGGACACAAGGAAATAATGTTGAATGAATTGGTCTTAGTGAGAACATGGTGTTTAGGAATTGTAACACAGGTTCATGGGAGATTAGGTTCCTGGTTAGAAAACTTTCAGTGATTTCGTTAGGTGATAAATGCAAATTAGTCTTCACATGAATGTCTAATGAAGTAGCCTGCAAACTTGGCTTATGTTAATCTAAAGAATCTAAACTAGAGTTGCGTAATTGGTCGATGTAGCACGGAAGTGCATATATCAAGTTAACCTGAGATCTTGGGATGTATTTGCCATATCAAATTAACCTGAGATCCTGGAATAAGGTGGAATTGAGATTAGATAGCTGAGAAAGAATTTAATAATTGGAAAGAGGTAGAGAAGATGGTGGAGGAAATTTAGTTCTTGAAGAGAGCTAGAGAGGCAAAACAAGGCAACGAACACAAGCTCTCAATTCTCATTTCAGAGGGAAAACTTGCTGCATATCAAAGTATGCATGGAAATGGCGTGTGATTTCATGTGCAAAAGATTTTGTCAGAAAGTTTTGATAAACAAAAATGAGAAAATCAAAAGTAAGAGGGTGTATGTGTACAAAATGTGTAACTACTTGGAGATTGAGAACAGATTGTACAAGAATTAACAGATGAAGCAGTTCTTGTGGATTGTGAAATTTTGACCAGGAACATGACTAGGATATACAGGATGGATCATCCAGAGATGGATGTGGTCTATATAATCCACAATCTTGAGCCACTTTGACATCATGGGAATTGTCCACTTTGAAATGCATCCTAAAATTAATGTTATTATCTACCAGCTTTAAGTAATGTTTAGTATTCAACTCTAAGATGATCTTAGAACCCAATGTCATGAGTTTGATCCATAAACAATCCTTTTTATCCATTTATGGAGTTATCCTAGTGTATTGGGTCTTATACGGGAGAATTACCAAAAAAGTTATAAACTTATTGCACTGTGACCGGCTAGGAAGAAGGGAAGGAAAAAAAAAGAAAAGAAAAAAAAAAAAGGAAAAATAAAAAGTAAAAAATAAAAATTAGAAAAATTATTTAAAAATGTCCATGTCAGTATTGGTTGCGTCACGTAGAACGGCTAGCGTCTATGTTAGTGATTTTCGGTCAAAATTGACTGGATGGACTAAATTAGCGCAAATGCAAAAGATGTATGACTCAATTGGTAAAAAAAATGTTTATGATTGAATTAACATAATTGAAATAGATTCATGACTTTTTTGGTAATTCTCTCTATCTTATGCTATTCTTAAATTCGCATTCATTGGATCTTTTCTAGTATACCGGCTTTCTAGGGTCATGATAAATTTGCACCATCTTTGCACGAATTGCGTCTCATCGTACATGGCGCTTTGCAAGTTTAATCTCCGATCTTACCACGATGTTATTAGGAAAAGAATTTCCTGTCCAGGGACAGTGGATTTAGGATGAACAGGGTAGGTAGATCTTCACTTCATGGATCTGGTGTGCTGGCAAACTAAATTATTTGTTTTCATAACTTCAGAAAATTTTGATATTCAGGAAACATTGTGCTCGTTCTCGAAGTATCATATTATTATGGGCCAAATCTAAAATGAATGGAGGACCGAGGAGAGACGATGTAACTCAGAATCAATTTCCCTGTTGAGAAATTAGAACTCCTCAAAAGTAACAAAATGGCTGGTAATTTAGAAGAATCCCATTCAAGAATTATCCGATTGACCTGATGATTCAGGATCATTATTCCTCATAGATTCATCTGTCAAGGAATGTCAGATGAGATTGAACATTTTAATGTCTATTTATGATAGAAAATAAATTGCAAAACCACCCTTTCTCTGATTGCCTTTCTTGTCGTTCCGGCGACAATCACCTTGGAATGTTGAGCTTCAGATTGAGTCCGATGTCCATTCCATTGTAAGCGATCGGGGCATACATCCACAAATCATCCGAGCTCAAGAGCTACACAACATCAGAAACAATCTCAGTTTAGGTTCGTTTCGTGGTTTGGTATTATGATTTTAGTATTTGGGAGACTGTCGCTTAGATCTTACCTTGATTTGTAGCTGCAAAAACTTGACATAGTGTACAGCTTCCTCAAGCATTGTGCTGATATCAACCTACCAAACAGAACACAACTCACTCTAAGAACTAGTTTCTCACTGGTCAAACCCGCGTTTTAATTGACAAAAAACAAACAAGTGCACGGTCATTGATGAAACTATCTACCTTGGTTCCATTCGGGACGAGTTTCTGCAGAGTCCTCAAACGTTCGTTAATCCTCTCTCTTCTTTTCTGTAGATTAACACAAAAAGTTCTGTCATTCAAGCAAGCAATTGAATATGATTTAACTTAGAATGGTAAAATGAAGCGGCTTTCTCTCTTACTCTAGCATAAAGGCTCTGAGGATCAGTGGCTGAGCCTCGGCTGGCTCGGGTTTTGCCACTAAGGTTGAGCAGAGCTGGCTCCTTGGAGCTCGCAGTCGCCCCCACCGCATTCTGCTCTTGAGAAGCGCTGGATTCCTCCTCCGAGCAGCAAGTGCTTGAGCTCTGATTGTTGCCTTGAGCATTACCGTCTTCCTCATCTTGGCTTGGAAGATCAAGATTTGCGCTCTTCTTTGACTTAACATTCCTCTTCATCTTTTGAACCTGCACAACCCAATGAAATCACTGGACCTTTAAAATGTCTTTTTGCAAACAGATGTAACATTCACCATTGAAGGGTTGGCGAACCAGATAGGAAAATCAAAATTCTGTTTCTGTTTTTCTGAACTTACATTGCCAGTAGTCCAAGATCTTTTCCTCACGTTTTCGATGGTGCCACGATTATCCTCTTCTTCAGCCACTTCTCGTTCCGAGGTTTCTGATTCTCCTTTCGGCTCAACGCTGGTTTTGAGAGAACTATCCGCCTGAGCTCCTCCTCCTGACTCTTCCACATTGCAATCACTCATTTCTTGGTTTAACCCATGACTCCATCCTAAGCTAAACGACCCGTGATGCATCGGTCCGGTACTATTCGCCAAAATTTCGTTAGGATTACTCAAGTAGTAGTTCTCGTGACCAACAGGAGGGAAAACTATGCTAGAGCCACCGCAGTTATAGCTAATCGTTTGCGGGAAAAATTGCAAGCTAGAATTATGAGCGACGTCGGAAGAACAAAATGAGCTCCGCTCAATTCCTGAAAGATCAATGCTCAACTCATGACTCGGCCAATGCACGTGTTGTGCACCAACCTTAGAGCTGCCCTTGGCGTCAACATGGAGAGGCCAATCGTTAAGCAATTGGGCCATGAAATCGGCCTCCTCGGTGGTGCAAACACCGCTGAGAGAGCTCCATTCTCCCTCAGAAACAGTCCCTAGAGGCTCCATACTCTATTCTCTTTTCCTCTCCGACTATCAAATTGGAAAGATTTTCTGGTAGCCTCTGGTGTTTAGCTGGAGAGGGAGAAGAAGAAGCTTGATGGGTTTAGTTTATCGAAATGCTTGAACAGGAACAAGTTTCAGGGTACCTATTTATACCTGCAGGCCTTGGAGGAATTTCCTCTTTTTGCAAGATCTGACTTATATTTTGTAATACCCAAGATCCCAATTTTTAATCATTCGATTAGTTAATTTGAGCAAAGTTTCTATTCTCCTCTTAACCCAATCCACACGAGTTGCGCGAGGCGACAGGGCCGAGTACAACACAGCTGGGGACTTAGTTTAATAGTTCAACGGCAGCAGATAAACAATTTCAACTTCTCAGAACCCTTAAAAGGCCCTGGAAATGGCACAAAATTAACGAGGGATGTGAGCTTCCGGGTCCTTCCCGCAGAAATGCGCAAACCAGTGATTACTGATAACGACATAACTGCAATTATTTAGCTTAATTAGATTTGTTAATCTCAAGAACTGGTCAATTAATCATGATTAAGCAGAACTGGATAGAGACATTCGTTGGGGAGAATCTAACCTGGCAAAATAATCACAAAGACGTGGGGGGTCTTCTTGTGTCAGGATGGATATTAAATAATCTGTCCTTAAAAAAATTATAGAAAAATGACGTGGGGGTGAGATAGTGGAGATCTTTTCCAAAAAGGACAGCACCAAATGATTTCTGAGTTCTGACATTCTTGGAAAGAGTTTATTAAACCGCTCGAACCAGACAAGTTGTCAGCTTGATGGATTCTTGTCTCCTCCAATGTCCTCTAACTCTCATCAAGGTTCGAGCCTGCATCCGCGAGTAATGGAAGGTATGGCCTGTTCATAACTTGAAATCTCACATCCATGTCAATTATGTCAATTATGTCAATTGGAGAATGAAGCATTCTAGATGATGGTTTAGAGAGAACAAGGAGAATGACCAGTTGATCCTGTCACGTAAATCACCTTTTTTATACTTTGCGTTTCGACTTTCGAACCAAATCACTGGTCTTTAAACATTTTTCGACCAAAAACAAACATTTAATGTTTATTCCTTGCTTGTTGATTTTGGTCCCAAAATAATTTCTTAGCATAAACAAAATGTATATCTCTAAGGCAGGCCATCGATATCCTTGGAAGTAATTAGGACCATTGTGATAATTTGAAGTGCTCAAATTACATGCAAATAATTGTTAGGAAATTGTAATCACATATAACTTTAGGTCTAATTCTTGCATGTAACTAAATTGCATCCTAATAGTTTGAAAATCTCTCAAATTTCAAACTGTTAAAAAAACTCGGTCCAAGTAGGTTTTCTCGTTTGACTAGATTTCTAGAAGAGGGTTTCATATTTTAGAAGCAAACATTATATAAGAGACGGAATTCTACTCAGTTATTATACACTAGAGCAAAATAAGGTGAGCGTTACAGTTTTCTCTCTAAGTTTTAACACTCGTGCCTTTTGCATTGAGCGTAATGTAATATTGGGATACGCTTAACTAACTGAGCAGTTATGAGCTCCATATTATTTGGATTCATAGTGGGTTTCACGAAGGCTAATTCTCCTCATGGAGTAAGTAGTGATACTCGAATGGAACCACGTAAAATTATGGTGTTCTTTTCATTCCTCATTGATATCTCTAGTAATTATTCTTCTTGCATTAGGCTTAAATTGCATGTTCTCTTAGTTTTCTCACTATTTTCACAACAATTGATATCAAAGTTAAGGCTAATATTTTCTGGATTTGATTTGGAGTTTTCACTTGTATGATAACTGTATGAAAATTTTGTTGTTGTCATTATTTCTGGAGTGAAAGTAGAATTCGAGAAGTTTAACGGGAGGAATAACTTTGGTTGGGGAGTATTAAGATGCATGCGCTATTGACAACTTAAAGCGTTGGAAGACATGGGTAAGAGCATGAAGTTTTGCCCACGATGTTGCGGCATTCTTGTCCTCGCCACTCTTATTACCACCTAATCCGATAGGTTCAATAGAATTTATTTGCCACCTCCATTAACTTAGTCTTATCAACCTCTTTCAAAGTTTCCGGCATCTTATCATTGCCATCCAATGCCTTGGCCAAACCTTGGGTTCTTAATAGCACAAGCATCTTGATGCCCCATAACCCAAAATTGTTCCTATTGTTGAACTTCTCAATCCAGAAAACCCTAGCCCTAGCTTTGATACCAATTATTGTGCAAATGATGCAAAAGCTAACGGATCATTCTAGTCTAACGCGAGAAGAAAAAATTACAAGAAAAATCAATGATGATGAAAAGAACACCTTGCGTGCATGCGTGCGTGTGTGGTTTGGCCTGAATGTTGTTACCTACCCTATGGGGAGAGTCAGCTGTCAGAAATCCCCTGTGAATCTGGAGAATACATAATTTATAATCGTTCAATCCCTCAAGTGTGTCACAATCCTAGATCACACCCAAAACGAAATCTACAAGTATTATCTTACAATCCCTCACAGAGAATTCATCTACAAACTTGTTTTGCTTTAGTGTAAAACAACCGAGTAGAATTTCATCTCTTATATATATAATATTTATATCCAAAATAGTAAACCTCTTTAGGAAATATATTTAAATTAGAAAACCAATTGAATAGAAAACCACTCAAAATAGGAAATATTTTTGGATCGGGTTTCTTTATGGGCTCAAATTGTATACATATTCTACGCTAATATGGCAATATTGCCGACATAAATAAAACTAAAACTTATCCAAAGAATGTCTGAAATTTGCATAGCTTGCAAGAACAAGGATATCAATGTGAGAGTTAGAGAATATAATCATAAAAAGAAATGATTAAAAATTTCATTATTCAATTTTTCTTGCTTCTGCTCAATCATTAATTAGTTGGGTGGGTTTATCATACTTTTTTTTTCTTGTTGAGCTTGAGACTTGAAATTTTAAAGTTTGATTACAGTCCAATTTGTTGATTAAAAAAATTGAAGGAAAATTACCAAAAAAGTCGTAACCAATTATACGGATGTCATTCTTTCCTAAACTCTTCAATTTGACAAAATTAATTCTAAACATTTTTACGATTTGCCAAGATATAGAGCTATATTGATTCCATTCAAAAATTTAAAACTTGATTGCATTTCGTGCAAAATGTTTAAGACTTTCAGGGTATTTTTCCCAAACTTACAGAGTTAACATAAAGGACTTAAGCACATTAAATTTGTAAAATTTTGGTACCCTATATAGACCCTAAATCATTTAAGAAAGAGAAAAGGAAAAGGAAAAAAAAATGCAACCGAACACATTGAAAGTGAAAGCTGGTTGAATAACTTCTCTTGATGGCCAAAAGAGGCCGTTTGCTTCAAGTCAACCACAAGTGCCAGCTCTTTCATTAGAAATGAATGTCAGAACATTTTGCGTCACGCCCCCGCACTTCACGGTGCGCCACATCCCTCGCAAAGGTCGATTCGTGTGCGACGTCCCAGGACGCGTCGCCGACCCATACCCAACACAGAGATTCAAAGCACATGCGGAAGTAATTAAAACCACCCGTACGCAGATAAACGCATAACCGAGGGTAACCACTGAAAACAATACTTGTACCAATACTGGAAATCATTTACAATATCCAAGTACAGCCCGAATACCAAAAATCAAAAGCGGTTCAAAGCCACTACTGACAGAAAGGGATAAGTGGCTCGGGGCTCAGGCACTACAACTAGACGGGGGCTTCTCCCAAAAATGCATCAGTACACCTGTCATCCTCAAGGCCGGGGATCTGAAAAGTCGGTTTTCAACAACCGTGAGAATAAATCTCGTGAGTAATTCCCTAAACCTAAACTAGGCTAACATACACCTCGACAAGTACTAAACAATACATAATACACACATAAGCGACTCGGGGCCCTCGGGCCTAAATCTGATCTCACGGACCCTGCGGGTTAGGCGTCAAATCAACAAAAGTAGCTACGACATAATTTAATCACAGCACATACACGCGCATTTCTATGTCAAGCGCATGTTATGCATATGCTAGTGCTCGCACTCATGCTCATGCATCATCAATGCATTATCGCACACTTGCACACTAGCACTCAGCCATTTCTCAATTTCTCCTCCGACCCGCG
Source organism: Syzygium grande (assembly GCA_024733475.1). Lineage (NCBI taxonomy): Eukaryota > Viridiplantae > Streptophyta > Magnoliopsida > Myrtales > Myrtaceae > Syzygium > Syzygium grande. The sequence goes on along the minus strand of JAMXDD010000009.1, from coordinate 23,221,401 downwards.
TTAAATGCATCAGGTCCGACCCGCGTAAAACGCATCAGGTCTATCACTTCGAGATCGATCTCTAGCCCGCGTAAAACGCATCAGGCTCATGACACATTACCCGCGTAAAGCGCATCAGGTTGGTCATCTTCGATAAACCGGGCATCGTCCCGCGTAACACGCCTCAGGACGGGTTCACTACCCCGCGTAAAACGCATCAGGGTTTATTGTAATCACACATTCACAAGCACCAATTTTTATCCCGAACCCCGCGTAATACACATCGGGGCATTTTAGGTGATCACAATGCACATGTCACTTTCGGGCACACTTGTAAATGCGTGCCGTGTCAATGCTCATGATGCACATCCATGACTGCAATAATCACATTTGGGCACTCACAATTTCACAATGAGCATTCAGTTCAATAAATCCGAACCCAATTAATCAAATCACCCAGCACAGTCATGGCACAAATTCGACACGTAATTTATGCATATAAATCACCCAATTGAATTAGTATGAAGCTTATGCACTCGAAGCCCGCCAAGCTAATCCATTCTTAGCCCCACTAGACATGCGATATAGCATCATCAATTTAACCACAACCGAGGCTCAATTAGCCAGTCAACTATACAAGTCAATCATTCCCGGTAACTACATAGTTAGACCTCAAAACAATCGTGTCGCGCCCAAATTTAATCCCGTCGTGAGCGACCATTATACCGTACTTTCTAGGCTAATAATTATCACCAAAAGGCTCCATTATACTCCCCAATTATCAACCTAATTGGCCACTACAAAAATCAAAATACGTCGGCGCACTATAATCCACATAATAAACCCGAACATTTCTAAACTCGGGCGATTTAATCCAACTGACCAGCCCATTTATCGCGCCTCTCGGGCCACTAATCCTCCATTAATTTATCATATTAAAATAAACTTCATTTCTTTAATTAAACGCAGAAACCGAGGGTCCAATTTAAAAAACTGAAAATTGTCCATCGATCCTAAAAGAGCCTCGCAAATAAAAAGAGACAAAGGCCAAATTAATGAGACCAAATTTTTACGAGGGAGGTCTACTAGTCCAAATTCACCCTTGGTCAAAAACTCCCAATTTTCATTATTCCTGAAAATCTCGATACTGGCCACATTAATGTCGACACCGTCCAATTTATTTCGTCCTGAAACTCCCGAAAATTGACTGCCAAGTCCAGGGTCTTAATAACGACAAAAATTTGATCGAGTGCGATTCTAGCGAAATCTACGGTTTAAAATAATAACCGAGAGTGATCAGTTCTCGGGCGAGATTCTACTATAAGCACACTGACAAATCACGCGTTTTATAAATCCCAAAATTGGGTCAAAATCCGGAATGTTACAATTCTTCCCCCCTTACAAAAATTTCGTCCTCGAAATTTACAATCCAACCCGACTACTCAAACAAATGGGGGGTATTGGTGTCGCACCACTTCCTCGCTTTCCCATGTGGCGACTTCCGTCCGTGATGTTCCCAGATAACTTTGACCAATGGAATCGTCTTGTTTCTCAACACTTGCTCCTTCCTGTCCTCGATTCGCACTGGCTTTTCCACGTACGACACTCTGTCGTCCACATCTATTACTTCATGATTCAGCACGTGGGTCGGATCCGGTTCGTATTTCCTCAACATCGACACGTGGAAGGCGTTGTGAACACTGTGACAAATTTGGCGGCAAGGCTAGGCGATATGCCAGCGTTCCAATCCTTTCCAAAATCTCAAACGGGCCTATGTATCTTGGACTCAGTTTTCCTTTCTTTCCAAATCGAGACAGTCCTCTCATTGGCGAGATCTTGAAAAGACATGATCGCCAACTTGAAACTCCAACGGTCTCGCCTTGATCCAGCGTAACTTTTCGGCGACTACGGGCTGTTCTCAACCTTTCCCGGATAATTTTCACCGTTTCTACCGACTGCTGAACCAACTCCGGACCCGTTATACTTCTTTCTCCTACCTCATCCCAACACAAGCGGTGTTACGCAAGCCCTGCCATATAATGCTTCAAATGGTGCCATTTCGATACTGTTGAAAACTGTTATTGTAGGCAAATTCCACCAAATGTAATCGTTTCTTCCCACTTGCCCGAAAAATCTAGCACACACGCCTCAAAGATATCCTCCAAAGTCTCGAATGGTCCTTTCAGATCGCCACCCGTCTGAGGATGATAGGCCGCATTGAATTGCAACTTAGTTCCCATGGCTGATTGCCGACTTTTCCAAAAGTTCGCAGAAACCAAGGGATCACGGTCCGATGTGATTGATACCGGTATTCGTGAAGGCGAACTATCTCGGACGCACATATAACTCGCCAACCTTTCTAACTCAAGTCCTTTCGCACCGCCAGAAAGTGTAATCGACTTAGTCGATCTATCAACTACTATTCGATGGAATCGGGTTGTCTCTAGCTTCATGATAATCCCGTTACAACATCCTTGGGATCATGTCACATTTCCATTTTGAAATTTACAGCGGTCATACTAGCCCTTTGGGCTTACCGTGTTGTGTCCTCACTTATAGACACATGAAACACACGGCCACACACTTGATCACGTTTATCCCCATTCTATTCCATCAGCAATGTTGCGCAAATCGACACACCTTAGTGCTACTCGGGTGGGCATTGTACTTCTTCTGCGGAAATTTCTATTCAAATTTTCCCCCTCAAGTTTCGCCTCGTCGGGTATACGCAATCATTCCTAGAACCTCAAGATTTTTATCCCCGAATACATGGAAATCTGATTTTTGCTTATCGGCCTCCATCTCAACGACTCTTTTGAATCTCGTGATCCACAGATTGCCATTCCTTGCTCTAGACCTAACTTTCCAAACTAATCCCCAAGGTGGCCTGCAGATTCAACGTTCGATTCACCTTAAATTTAACTTCCAAGTTCTGAGCGGTCCAACAAAGCTCACTCTCTAACCATCATATCGCCATCACGACTCACGACTTAACCTATCTATTACTCGTCTAGCCCTTCCATAGCGACACGGTCGCCATAATCAATTCTCCGTCGTGCATCGGATAAATCATCTTATACGGTCTCAAGCTGGCGCGGCGCATATGCTACAACTCTACCGTATTACGTTAACGTACACTCCCAAGTTTTCTTAATAAAGCATCACTATAGACCTCGAGTCCTCCCGGTCCAAGTTGAATATTCAACACGGGACAATTATCAACCTATGCTTCAGCTCTTGAGAACTCCGTTCCCCTAATTATTCCATTCGGACTAGTATCCTTCTCGATGAGTCGTGCCCATAGCATAGTCATTAATGAAAGATTCCTCCACAAAACATCGATGATTGTTAGCCACATCTACGGCACTTCAAACCTCGGTTATTGGCATCCATCTGTGCCACTTAGCTATCACCTCGACCTTAGTTGAGTTCTTTGAAATTCCATTCCCTAGATTATAAGTCCAAGGGCGTTATTCTCTTGAGCTAAAATCCGCTTTTGCCATACTTGGCGGGGTGAATATTCTCTCAAGATTCGCAACTCATCGGTCGGACTTGCTTCTTGCTTCTAGACTCCTTGAGTCTCCCAATACATCGTCCACGAAAACCTTTACGAGCTAATCACATAATTCTTGAAACACTCGGTTCATAAGGTCCATAGAGGCAGCGAGGCATCCCCTTAGACTAATGGGCGTTACTATGAGCGCATAGTGCCCATATCTCGTCTGCATTAGCGATCGTAATCACATCCTCTTTTTCATGTCCTTAACGGAAAATTTCCAGTCCGTAACACAATCTTAGGGACATCCTCTTTCTGAATTCTTTGCTGGTGACATCCGTCCATAATTCAACCTTAGAGGACACTAAAGTTCCTTGCAATTTATCGTACAAACTATCAATCCTCGGTAATGGGTACTCATTCCTTTTTGTCACCTGGTTTTGCTGTCAATAAATCATATACAACCTCGATGTATTGCCCTTTCTCATCATACACAATACAGGAACTCCCCATGGAGCACACTAGGGCGGATAAAATTTATCCACAAGTCCTTACATCTGGACCTTTAATTCCTTTAATTCCCAACAAGGACAATCGATACTATCTCCTCGAAATCAGTTCCACTCCGGGGCCAATTCTTTCGCGATTCCACTTCATGTTCTAGTGACAACCCGGAAGTTTCTAAGGAAAGACCTCGGAAGATTTCACACCTCGTTAATTCTTCCGACTTTAGTTCTGTCACAATCGGGTCAACCACGCTCATTAAGCGTCCTTCACAACACTCATCTGACATCTAATCACCTCAAGCAAGGGCATTTAAGGGATTGAGATTCCTCCTCGACTTTCTTGAAATCCAAACCTAGGACGTCCATTCGGACTAAACTGGATTACCCAATTGTCATAATCCATTATGGCTTTCTGCCTTACAAATCACTCCGTAACCATTTCCACGACAAAATCGTACATGGTCAATACTGCCAAGTCGACACATCCTTTCTCTACTATTAATTGCTGTCTCACAGTTAATACTCCTCAATGACACCATCACCTTATCATTCGAGGAATCGTCACCTCAAACGTGACTCAAGTACAACAGACTCAATCCCATTCAGTTTAACCAGTTGTTCCGACTCCCACTTTCGATGCAAGCCTCAAAGCGGTTCGTTTAGCGGTTCGACTTTCGATATTCTTCCCAAACGGTGGGGCCAATTGCTTGTGTCCCGCCATCCGCCTCTTTCGAAGTGGCGGTTATGTAATTTGAGCAAATCGGTATCAAAAGTCGTTACACTTTCTAACCGACCTCGCTCTATCACTTGAGTTCATTCATACACTTCCCTATCATTCACGATGTTTCATGAGATCCTTAGTCTTTGGAGATCCAACTTGAGTCCGTCTCGAAATTTTTCGAATCTTGTCATATGGATTCTCAACCAGTAAAAGCGGACTCCATTTCATAACATTCCACATTCATACATCCTTGGCGAAGTCACATAAGCTCCGTCAATTCCCTTTCTTGGCACTCCCCAGGAAATATTTTTCCATAGGAACTCTTAACAATCATTGTCCAAATCTAAGTTGTACTCATTGGAGATATCTTATCCCTAGTGGCCTTCCACTCATTCTTTTCGTCCTTCTGCAGTTAATACACTGCCAATGTTACTTTCTCAGCCTCGGTGTACCCCAATATGTCAAAGGCTTTCTCAACTTCCACTGCCAATCTCGGTGCAGCCTCGGGGTCACCCTTACTGTTGAACTTAAGAAAGTTCAACTCAAGAAATTATTCCATCAATTAATGCACTCGCCTAATGGCCACTATCTGAATTTGGCCTAACTAGCATTATTCCCATTCACGGCGACAATCGCTGCAACCTCACAAACACAGGCAATAACGGCGCTCCTTCATGAGCTTGCCTGCCCACACATTCCTTATTCTTATAGGGCCCGAGTCACAACCTACAATCTCAGGTCTCAGGCCTCATGGCCTATTTCACTTGATTGATCTTGGGTTTCCTTACCTCTTATACCGTCATTCATCTTGCCTCGCTATTCAACTACGACACATAACTCCTTAAGGGATCGAAACTTAAACCAATCTAACGGTTTAAGGTCCTAGGCGGTATCACGATAGCGATCAAGCAATCAGCATGCGATCTAGCATAAATAGCACCAGGACTTGATCCACGAGAACACGTGTACTAACCTCGAGTCCGGACTTTTTGCACTTCATGGGTCAAATAACGAGCCAATCAATCAAGACACGTATACGGTCGGGAGGTACACTTAGCACACGAGGTCATCCCATCTGGCTACCCAAGGTCATCGCTCCTTATTACTCCAGGTTTCGACCTAATTGGATCGAGCTGACCTTGCTCGATACCAAATCAAAACGGAATGTCATGCCCCACACTTCACGGTGCGCCACATCCCTCGCAAAAGGTCAATTCGTAATGCGACGTCCGGACGCGTCGCCCGACCATACCTAACACAGAGATTCAAAGCACATGCGGAAGTAATTAAAACCACCCGTGACGCGAGATAAACGATAATCGAGGGTAACCACTTTGAAAACAATACTTGTACCAATCACTGGAAATCATTTACAATATCCAAGTGACCAAAAATCAAAAGCGGTTCAAAGCCACTCACCGATAGAAAGGGATAAGTGGCTCGGGGCCTGTGCACTACAACTAACAGGGGCTTCTCCCAAAATGCATCAAGACACCTGTCATCCTCAAGGCGGGGATCCGAAAAGTCGGTTTTCAACAACCGTGAGAATAAATCTCAACGAGTAATTCCCTAAACCTAAACTAGGCTAACATGCACCTCGACAAGTACTAAACGATACATAATACACACATAATCGACTCGGGGCCCTCGGGCCTAAATCTCGATCTCACCGGACCCCTGCGGGTTAGGCGTCAAATCAACAAAAGTAGCTACACGACATAATTTAATCACAGCACATACGCGCGCATTTCTATGTCACAGCGCATGTTATGCATATGCTAGTGCTCGCACTCATGCTCATGCCTCATCAATGCATTATCGCACACTTGCACACCAGCACTCAGCCACTTCTCAATTTCTCCTCCGACCAGCGTTAAGCGCATCAGGTCCGACCAGCGTAAAGCGCATCGAGGTCCGACCAGCGTAAAGCGCATCAGGTCTATCACTTGAGATCGATCTCTGGCTCGCGTAAAGCGCATCGAGGCTCATGACACATTACCCGCGTAAAGCGCATCAGGTTGGTCATCTTCCGATGTAAACCGGGCATCGTCCCGTAACACGCCTCGGGGCGGGTTCACTACCAGCGTAACACGCATCGGGGTTTATTGTGATCACATTCTGGCGCCAATTTTTATCCCGAACCCGCGTAATACACATCGGGGCATTTTAGGTGATCACAATGCACATGTCACTCGGGCACACTTGTAAATGCTGCGTGCCGTGTCAATGCTCATGATGCACATCCATGACTGCAATAATCACATTTGGGCACTCACAATTTCACAATGAGCATTCAGTTTAATAAATCACGAACCCAATCAATCAAATCACCCAAAGACGGTCATGGCACAAATTCGACACGTAATTTATGCATATAAATCACCCAATTGAATTAGTATGAAGCTTATGCACTCGAAGCCCGCCAAGCTAATCCATTCTTAGCCCCACTAGACATGCGACATAGCGTCATCAATTTAACCACAACCGAGGCTCAATTAGCCAGATCAACTATACAAGTCAATCATTCCCGGTAACTACATAGTTAGACCTCAAAACAAATCGCGCCCAAATTTAATCCCGTCGTGAGCGACCATTATACCGTACTTTCTAGGCTAATAATTATCACCAAAAGGCTCCATTATACTCCCCAATTATCAACCTAATTGGCCACTACAAAAATCAAAATACGTCGCGACTATAATCCACATAATAAACCCGAACATTTCTAAACTCGGGCGATTTAATCCAACTGACCAGCCCATTTATCGCGCCTCTCGGGCCACTAATCCTCCATTAATTTATCATATTAATCCACCAAATTGGCCACAATCACAATCCCTAACCACTTTCACGATTTAACCCCTAAATTACCCTAATTAACCCCTAAACCCGTCTAAAATGCAAATTATCCTAATTAGGGTTTAGGGTCAAACTCACCGGTGTCCGACGCTTAAAATGGCCGAATGAACAAGAACGGGCCCCTCGGTGAACAAAGAATCGGGCGGAATGAATTTCGCTGAAACAAAGAATCGGGCGTGAATAAAGGTTTCGGAGATGAACAAGTGACCGCCGAAATGCATGCTGACGGGCCGGAAAATGGACAGCGACGGAACGGCGGCGACGAGACGGGCTTGGGGCGGTTTAGCGAGACCGGCGACCGGGTTGGTCGGCCGGGCGGCAACTGGGCGGCGGGCGGCAAAGGCGTGGCCGGGTGAGAAAGAGAGAGAGAGACAAAGAGGTCGGGAGAGAGGGAGAGGAGAGAGAGGGGGGAGAGAGATGAGGGTCGAGGAAGGGCCGATCGACGGGGCAAGGGCCGGGACCCGCCAGCGGGCCGGGCGGGCGGCGACACGGACCTGGCCGGGCGAGCCGCACCCATGCTGCGGTGGTGCCCAGGAGCTTGCATTGGCGGGCAACGATGATGGCGGCTCGGCGAGGCCGGGGTGATGGCGACGGCCGGGACGGAGGTGGGGCAACCGGGGCGTGGTCAGTGAGCTGGCCTGGCCAAGGGGCTGATCAAGTGAGCGGTGCCGGGCGGAGGCGGGAGGCCGCCGAGGTGGACCCGGAGTCGGGGAGCAGAAGCGGAGCGACCAGCGATAAGGGCGCCGAGTGGGGATCGGCCGCGCTAGAAACGCGGCGCAACTCGGGTTGGAGCGACGGCGCGGCGCGAGGCGGGCGGAGGGCGGCCGAGCGTGGACGGCGTGTATGTGTGGCGAAGCAACCGGTCGGGAAGGCCAAAGGAAGAAGAAGGAAGAGAAGAAAAGGAAAAAAAAAAAGAAAAGAAAGAAAAAGAAAAGAAGGGAGAGGAGAGAGAGGGAGTAGGTGGGGAGAGAGGACGTGACCGGACAGGGGGGGGCGCGCGGGGTCCAGAGGAGAGAGAGAGAGAGAGAGAGAGAGAGAGAGAGAGAGAGAGAGAGAAAAGGGGGATTTAAAAAATAAACTTCATTTCTTTAATTAAACGCAAACCGAGGGTCCAATTTAAAAACTGAAAATTGCCCATCGATCCTAAAAGAGCCTCGCAAATAAAAAGAGACAAAGGCCAAATTAATGAGACCAAATTTTTACGAGGGAGGTCTACTAGTCCAAATTCACCCTTGGTCAAAAACTCCCAATTTTTCATTATTCCTGAAAATCTCGACATCGCCACATTAATGTCGACACATGGCCCAATTTATTTCATCCCGAAACTCCCGAAAATTGACCGCCAAGTCTAGGGTCTTAATAACGACAAAAATTTGATCGAAGTGCGATTCTAGCGAAATCTCTGGTTTAAAATAATAACCGAGAGTGATTAGTTCTCGGGCGAGATTCTACTATAAGCACAATCGACAAATCGCGATTTTATAAATCCCAAAATTGTGTCAAAATCTGGAATGTTACATTTTGACTCCTCGATCGTGCAGGCCGGCCAAGAACCAGCATGAAGAAAAATGAATAGAAGAAAAAAAAAACAGAAAGGCAAGTATTACTCTCAGAGTAACTATAGCATATTACTTTTTGACCAAAAAAAAAACTATAGAATATTATAGGGATGCAAATTTGTTACACCGATGGCTTTATACACAATTGCTTTGAGTGAGTGGGTAATTGTTTTACCAAAAATATGAAAATCTGGGATCATTGTGATATTCGGTGAATAGGAATGCCGAAAAAGGAATCAAACTCAACAAATTTTATTGGAAGGGTTTTTTTTTTTCTTCGGACACCAAAGTAATAGGTATTGAAGTGCAAGTACTAATAATTATGTTAGGATTCGATGCATAATCACAAGAAAATCGAGAGTAAAAGCGAGAAAAGGAAATTGAGACATAAGATTTTTATCCCAATTCACCATTAAACTAGGGCTACGTCCAGCAAATGATTCCACTATAATTAACAGCTCACACATTTATGTTATATCCCTCAATTACAATGGAAAGAGACTATATATACTCAGTTATTTATGGGTCAAAGTGTAAATTATCAATAAAATACAGGCTTAAATTATAAAAGAGGGACCCCATGCCTTCCTGTAGAAGGGAAGTATGACCCCACCCCAACAATATAAAGGTTACAAGAATGATAAATTTATGTAAATTTAAAAGTACTGAAAGGATAAATTTGCAGGAAAATTAAAGATGAAAGTAAATGTGCATAAGGATTGACTGGTCGTGCTACATTAACAAAGATTACAGCGTGGGCTTTTATGTCCTACCACCAACAATTATTTACAAACAATTATGAAATTTGAATTCACAAAAAACTTTCTAATACTATTGATGGTTATTGATAAGCAATTATGCTTTTCGATATTCTAGCCACAATTCTCTACCATCTGATGGTGATAATCCACAAGAAGTTACAGATCCCGAGATTATAAGCATACCATTTGGCAATCATGTGCTCGTATCGATCTATCGTCCTCGTTTTTGAGTCATATGTTGGCAAAGCTTTGTTTTGTTCATTAATGATGCTGGTGCAATGCTTAGTCAAAATCTGCGATTGTTTGCTGTCAATGAATTTGTCAATCGATTACCTTCAAGTTGCTGATTGGTGAAGTATTTCATCGATAACCTTTGCACTAATCTCCTCATCTTGTTGTATCAACATCCTGTACTATCGATGAGCTTATAGCTCTCCGGTTGTTTTGTTTATTGATGACTTCTGCTTTGACCAAACTTTGTTCTTATTGACCGAGCTTGCTACCACTACAAAAAATCAGTTTTTCCGACAAAATTTCCAACGAAAAATTCTGGAAAATTCGTTTGAAAGGGAATTTCAACTAATTTTCCACGAAAAAAAAATTCGTTGGTAATAGGTTGTTGAAATTTTTCCAACGAAAAATTTCAATTTTCGTTGGAAATTTGCAACGAATTTTATTTCGTTGGAAAATTTATTGGAAAATCCATTGGCTAAATTCGTTGGAAAAATTACAAAAAAAAAATTTTAAAAAAAAATTTCTGATTTTTTTTTGAAAAATCGTGGAAATTTTTTTTCCAACGAAAAATTTTTCGTTGGAAAAATTACAAATATTTTTGGTTGAAAATCATGGAAATTTTTTTTCCCAAATTTTTTTTTTTTTCGCCTCGCCTGGCGCCCGCCGCCGGGCGGGCGAAGCTCGCCGGCGCCGCCGGGCTGGCGAGGGGCGAGCTCGCGCTGCCATGGCGAAGCTCGGCCTCCCCCATATGGCAGAGGCGAGCTCGCCCGGATCTGGCGAGCTCGCCGCCGCCGGGCGACGAGCTCGAGCTCGCCTAGATCCGGGTTAGCTCGCCTCGCCGGCGACGAGGCTTGTGGTGGCGGGGGCGCTGGGCGGCCGATGGTGTCCCCGGGGCGCTGGGGCGGCCGGGGTGTCCTTAGGGTCGCCGAGGGGGGGGCGCGGGGCGCCTGTGGCGCTGGGGCGCCGGGGGGGCGCCGGGGGCGGCTGGCGGTGTTGTCTGGGGCGCTGGGGGGCGGTCGGGCGGCCGGGGCGGCCTGTGGCGCTGGGGCGCCGGGGGAGCGTTTTGGATGGGGCGCGGCGGAGGGGGCGAGGGGCGTTTGATGGCTTTGGGTGGAAGAGGGAGGGAGCTGTCAAGGCGGAGCCGGAGGAGAAGGAGGGGCGGGAGGAGGCGGGAGGGGAGGCGGAGAGGAAGAGGGAGGGAGAAGTCAAGGCTAAGGGAGAGAGAGAGAGAGAGAGAGAGAGAGAGAGAGAGAAGAGAATGAGAGAGAATAAAAGTGGAAATTGAGAAATAGGGGAATAAATGAGCGAAAAATTTGAATAAAGAAGAAGTAGGGATTCAAAATTGAGAAATTTCCCACCGAATTTTGCAAACGTAAAAATTGTACACACTAACATAATTGGCCGGAAAATTGAAATTCGTTGGAAAATTCGTTGCAAATTTCCAACGAATTGTTTTTCGTTGGAAAATTCCAACGAATTTTCCAACGAAAAATGTACACATTGAAATTAATGCCCGGAAAATTAAAATTCGTTGGAAATTTCCAACGAATTTTCCCACGAATATAAAAAAACCCGAATAGTACCGTGTTTTTTTGAATTCGTTGGAAAATTTGTTGAAATTTCAACTAATTTTTTTCGTTGAAATTTTCAACAAATTTTCCAACGAAAATTGTACACACAAAAATAATTACCCGGAAAATTAAATTTCGTTGGAAAATTGTTGAAATTTCCAACGAATTTTCCCAATAAAAAAAAAAGCCGAATAGTACCGGTTTTTTTGAATGTGGAAAATTTGGAAAATTCGTTGAAAATTTCAACGAATTTTCCAACGAAAATTATACACACTAAAATAATTACCTGAAAAATTAAAATTGTTGGAAAATTCGATTTGGAAATCGCTAACGAATTTTTTTTTTTCGTGGGAAATTTTCAACGAATTTACCAACGAAAAAATTGTACACACCGAACTAATTGCCCGGAAAATTAAAAATTTGGAAAATTCGTTGGAAATTTCCCCGAAAAAAAAATTGTTGCAAAATTCGTTGGAAATTTCCAACGAATTGTAGATCGTTGGAAATTTCCAACTAATTTTCCAACGAAAACAAAATTCGTTGGAAATTTCAACGAATTTTCCAACAATTTTTTTTCGTTGGAAATTTCCAAAACCAATTTTGCAACGAAAAAAATTTGTTGGAAATTTCCAACGAATTTTATTTTCGTTGGAAAATTTGTCGCAATTTTTTGACGAAAAATTTTCGTTGGAAAATTTTCGTGGCAAAAATGCGTTTTTTTTGTAGTGTACCTACCAAGAGTTGGTCATTCTTTTTAGGTGTCGACCGTAGTTATGCTTCTATTCCCGGTAGAAAAGTCATTATAACACAAATGTAGGCTGAGAATGAGAAGATTCTATTCCTGCTTCCATTAAAAATAATGGTCCAACTTGCAAAATAGCTGGCGGAATTTGAATATATATATATATATATATATATATATATATGTATGTATATGTATAAGACTTTCATTTAAATTTGATTTTGGTATTTTTCTTTGGGGAAAAAGCTAAGTTTTTAGATTTACGCGTAAGAGAAAAGCGAGAAAATCGCCAGAATCTTAGGTTTGGACTGCTTCCACATTGGTTGGTTGAGCAGAAGCGACATTGGTAACACTGCATGCGTTAGTCTTAATTTCTAAAATCAGAAAGAGATTTAAACTAAAAAGGAAAATATATTTAATTCTTCATTATTCTCATCAACATATTTGTAAAAAAAAAAAAAAAAGAATATGAAAGATCAAACTATGCATACACACGTATATGGAACCCCGTCAATGAAAAGTTGATATTCAAGTAATTAGATACCAATCAAGGCTATACGCAAATATTGTGATCTTGATAAGGCCGCTTGTGTGCGCGTGCGCACGGGGAGGGGGTGGGGGGAGGATGAGGCGTCACCATCTCCGTAGTTGCTAGCACCTAGTCAAGGGTCGGTTCACCCTCTCGACCATTGGGATAGGTCCTCAACCTTTTTCGATGGTCTAGCACCCTGAAATCGAGGACGGCGATCAACCATCATCGCACGTTTGCCATCCTTAGGTGATGGGGTCGGCGAGTGTTGTCATCATTGAACGCTAAGTTCCCTCCCGACTTATTCAAAAAGTTTACCTAATCGGCATTCTTTTGCTTTTTCCGAACATTTTTCTTTTCAAATCATTATTTTTGCTTTAAATTGATCACTCATTGCCTTGAAATAATTCGATCAGATTGAGCTACTAGCTAAATTAATTTAGAGGCCCGTTCGTGGAGCTATTAGGTAAATCCCATTGAGATTGGACCATTCTCTCGAGTTGGAAAGGATTCTTCGTGCCACTACAAGGTAAATCAATTCAGAGGTCGATTCCATTGCAAACTGGGCTTGAGATCCCATTGGCTGTAGCTCTACGACTGCTTACTTTACTTAGGTGACTAACCTATCTCTTGGCACAACAAGAAACATATCGTAGTATCTTGATCAAGTACATAAGCTGAATACCGAGCCATTTTGAAAGTACTCAAAGCTTAATTCCACATATGGAATAAAAAGTTTTAGTGTTTGACTCAGCAATCACTCCTTAGCGGGTTACAACGTTCTTGGCCTCCCTGCAGGAGACATTCTGGTTTTTCTTTTGGAGAATCTTGAGAAAAACAACTCTTTTCGGCCAACCATCAGCGGAAATAGAAAATTGCATCTTTTTCTGGACCTACCCTTCATTGGTGTCTGCTTACGGTCCCCACGTAAGTGCGATGCGATATGTTAATAATTAATACACGAGATGAAACAATGTAAAATAACAATAAAATGAATACATAAATTCACAAGCAGCCGCGTCTCCTGTCTTTTCTGCCTAATTTTCCCTTTTCATGACGTGTATCCATACCCTTTTTTCTCGAGTAATTTCTACATAAATACACGTAAACCATCATAGGGACATTGAGTAAGACTTTACGCTCAAAGTCATGGATGTCATTCCTGATGTTAACACTAGCATCCCCATCTTTAATTAGTAAGATATTGATACGACACATATACCGTGAATGGAAATGGTACAATGGCATATGCTTTTAGTTCTGCGAGGAAGTGAAATTCGTTTTTTCACTTATTCTCGTGGCATGTTAGGCCTTGTGTTTGCTCACATCGGTCCCTCATTTATCGCGAGCTTAATCTAATCGTCTTGCTTATCAAATCTCTGGTCCTAGCTGTTCTCGTTGTGTTTCTATTACTGAACCAAAAATGCCACCGCGCTGCAGTTTCTGGGGCTATAGCTGCGATTGAAACCGTTGTCATAATCTTTACCGGCGGACTCCCAACTATGTAAGGACATGTTCGCGTTGGGCACTAGCAACCAACATGATGGGATTTGGATTCACTTTAAATAAAGGGTCACATAAACTGTAGCGGAGAACAGCGTTTAGAGTAATGTGGCAAGAATATAGTCTTCAACCTGTGCAACGCACGGGCATCTTGCTAGTTTATAAGGTTTATGTTGCAGCAGGAAATTGGCGTAAATTGAGTCATTATGGAGGCTTTTGAGACTTTAGGCACCAGTGTATTGGATTAACTTTCCTAAGTAGCTTAGATAATTGAATGATATCCAAATTGACATTGGATAAATCCTCTCCCACCACTCCATCCATGGACCACAAGACCTGCTTTAATCTCCTGAGCAGTAATTGGTCTGACCAAGGCACGTCTCTGCTCTTCAGTAAGCCTGAAATCAAGCAATTGCTGCAACTGAGCCATCTCAGAATTAATCTTCTCAGCAGATCCCGAAAGCTTCTTAGTACAAGTTTACAGCTTCCTCAACTATGCTTTTTGTTTTTTTCGCGCCAACAAGCTTCCTAACATCTTTGGTGTACAGTAATCTAAGTGAGTTCTTGGAATTGCAGACTACATATTGTATTGTGCTTTTTTTGTAAATTTCGCCGATACTATGTTAGATTTTCCTGAATCAAGTCAGCAAATGAGCAAACTTTGTTAGTAACAGTTGCTCTAGTTAGGGTGAGTGCAATGTCAATTGGGTTGGTTTCTTTTTCCCTTTCGTTTCAATGATAGATGGTGAAAGAAAAGGCACTCCTTCTGGTTTTTTATTCATTGATAGCTCTTACCAATATAAAACAAAGATCACATTCGAACACATAGCTGCTATGAATCCAAGATAGGCAAATCTTCGACTCAAGCAATATTTTTAAAAGGAGAAGATTAAGAGAATGTTTTTCATGATGATTTTCATTACTGTATATCAGTGATATTTATAGTACATGTACAAAGATAGCAGCAACTAAAAATATGGAGAAAATCTCAACTAATTGACAGCTATCTACAACAATAAGAAGGCTGAAATTATGGAGGATAATTTGAAATTTGAATTTTAAACTGATTCTCTTATACGCCCCCTCAAGCTAGAGTTTCCGTCGGAAGCGCCGATCTTGACTCGAAGTGTTTGCACGCGCTATTTTGATAGCGGCTTGGTAAGGATGTCCGCTAGTTGGTCATGTGTGGAAATGTGAGAGACTCTCAATTGTCCGTCTTTTACGAGCTCACGAACGAAGTGGTAATCAATTGCAATGTGCTTCATGCGAGAGTGGAAAACCGGATTGGTACACACATAAGTAGCCCCAATATTGTCACGGTATATCGTGGGTGTTTCAAGTGAGTGTATGCCCAATTTGGTGAGCAAGTTTTGAACCCAAAGTAATTCCAATGAGGTAGCGGCAATTGCTCTATATTCGGCTTTTGTTGATGGTCAAGCAACGGACTGTACTTTGCGAGAGCTCCAAGAGATAGGATTGGCACCAAGATAAACAATGAAGTCGCATGTGGAAGGCCTGTCATATGAATCACTAGCCCAATCTGCATCGGAATAAGCATATAAAATGGGCTTTGTATCTCGCCGCAAGGACACGTTCCGTCGATGAATCCTTTAAGGTCATATCCGACTAACAAGGACATGAATTGAGCCCACCAAGAAGCATAGTTGGTGGAAATTAGCTTGATGGGAAGCTGCGCACCAACAGAGATTGCAATAAGCTTGGTTGAAATGGCTGCAAGAATTTCAGGAAGGATTGTTTTAGAAGCACAGTTTGTGGCAACCATTGTTTCAAAAGTAGAGTTTGTGGCAACCATGGCTAGGAGCAGACAAGAGATGAGAAAGGCTCTTAGGAGCAAATACGCTCTGATACCATAAAAGGAGAAGATTAAGAAAATATTTTTAGGATGATTTTCATTGTTGTATATCAGTGATATTTATAGTACATGTATAAGGATGGCAACAACTAAAAATATGGAGAAAATCTCAACTAATTGACGGCTATCTACAATAATGAAAAGGCTAAAATTATAAAGGATAATTTGAAATTTGAATTTTAAACTGATTCTCTTACAATTTTATGCAATGGAGTCAAATATCAATGACAAAAATTCCTTATTTTTATATAATTCGAGTGTCTGAATCTTGGATGTGACATTTTCCTGTGCAAATCACGGCGATCAGTCCATTAAGCCTTCATCGATGAGGTGGTCAACGTGCACGTAATTTGTTGTATCTGGAACAAGGGTTGGACCACTCAATCTTCGAGCGAAGACAATTTCCCTGTTCCACACAGTATACAACTAGAAAATGTAATTCGATATTTGTACATCTTCTATTTTCTTATTGTATAGTTTTGCCTCATTTTTATGCTAAAAACTTGCGTAACATGTATTAGTGGTTCATTCTATGAGAAAAGTAGACGTTTCTTGAATTTCACATCATGCTGGAACTTTGTCAAATTCCCTAAAATGATCCTTACCTAGCCCAACAACTAGTCGCCGTATTCGTATTTTCTAATTTAACCTCTGTTTTGGCTCTGAACACAATTGAATCAACTCAATCAATCCACCCCATGTCTGCAAAAGGTGAGACTCTGGCATTGCAATTCATCCAAGCTCGCCTTTCCTTCCTCCTTCTGAACTTCGATCCTAGTCACAAATTTGTTTGTTTCTTTGAATGTTGATAACTACCCTAGGCGGAAGCTGTTGATACAGAATGAATTCAACACGAAATTGAGATGAAATCTATGACTTCTCCAAATTTTTCTACATGGAGCAAAATAATTCTACTGTTGTTTCTTGGTAGTTGAATGCTATACCTGTCAATTTGCATGACCCTGTTGCCTTTTAGCTCACGTACTTTGGGTTCATTTGCATGATCAGCTTTCAGAGGGCAAGTACTTCCACTTCACGCAACCATCAACTTCGTCAAAAAACCGGTTGATCTTTAGAGCTCGATTTCACCCACAGCCACAATCTAGAGCAATTTTGTAGCTTTGCCACTTTTGTGCACTATTTCTAGTTTCCTGATTCTCGAATTAAAAATTTCAACAGTGTCTCCAACATTTTTCATCAGACGGTACGAGAAAAAGTAGGTACTATAGAAGTAGCTTCAAGATCTCTCATAGTATCAACCTGCATTGATATCTATCTTCATACCAGACTCACTGTGACAGGAAGAGTTGCATATGAAGTAATTTTTCTCCCTCGAACAGCTTAATTTTTCCATCGCCGGAAATTTAAATGCCCACATCTGCCGGAGTTCAACAACCGGTCCAGCCACCGATGTCAACTGCCACCGCATTGTGGACTGAAGGGTCATATACTTGAACGAAAACTGAAAAGCTTTCAGGCAATTAAAAGAGCTTAAGGGCTTGAAAAATTGTGTAGTTGCTCTTGTT
Source organism: Syzygium grande (assembly GCA_024733475.1). NCBI lineage: Eukaryota > Viridiplantae > Streptophyta > Magnoliopsida > Myrtales > Myrtaceae > Syzygium > Syzygium grande. Next base: position 23,203,542 of record JAMXDD010000009.1, on the reverse strand, counting down.
ACCTAAGCGGAGCCACGTGCTCATGACAATCATTGATTCTTTCCTTATAATGAGATTCAACAACTATTTCAATTATCGAAGTGTTTAGGAAATGTAACTAAAAGTTGCAATTGATAAACGTTTCGCTAAGTAGCTCCCCATATTACATTGTTTTAGTTCACTCAAAGGAAATTTGCAGCTCATCTTTCCACAAGCTTGAATTGCATGTTTCATGGCTCGATCTCGCACATTAGATCGTCTAGAGTAATCAAACCATATACACGTTCTCTTTTCACCAGCAATCAAGTCCATGAAAAGGAAAATCATTGTGAGTGAGGCCAATTCATGCCATTCTAACTTACAACATTCATCAGACTGGCCCTCCTAATGTAGAGACTCTTCCTGAGATTGACTAAATTCTAAAGTTAAACTTTCGCCAATGACTCCACCATTCTGTGTCTTTTTGGGGGTTAAACAACACTATCCATCATTAACATGGAAAGAGAATAGAGCAACTCAATGAACCTATTATATTAAACAAACCCAAAATGAGGAGTATTATTGTTGAATAAAGCAAACCCTATATGGGTTTTTCCTCAAATGATCCTGTAAGACTTTCTTAAACTAGAATACTAAAATCAAACTCTCTTGAACACTACTTCAAAAGAATAGGGCAAATCTCACCAAACCATGCAACCAAATATTATGATCTTTTTCTTTTATCCTATATTAGCCAGTTTTATTAGCATTTATTTTAATTCCCTCATCGCAAAAGACGTGCATAAAGTCAAATACTTCTAAAATTAACATCTCCGCTCTACAACGATTTTATTTCCTAATTAATTTTGACTTAATTTTGCGAATTTTATCATGAATACTTAAAATATACTTGCTTTTTCAAGCATGTTTTTATGGAAAGGATTGGCGCTGTAAGCTCAAAGGATTGGTTTGACTTTATTTCCCCTTTCAATGTAGTCATCAATCATCATCTAATTAAGCGATCAAATTCTTCAACCTCCTGTTCAAAAGAGGAAACAATTTTCTTTTTTGTAAAGCAAATACTCACAATATCTACCCTAGTTTTGTTCGTTCGTGCAATCCTGTACTGCAGATAACAGATCTTCTATCTCATAATTTATAACATTACAATGACATCATGAGACAATTATCTAAAACAATTAAGAACTTCATTAATTTTTCTTTCCTTGCCTAACATCGATCTAATCTTCTCGTATAATATAAAGATTTATTATACCTTTCACTGCAAATGGAATCCGAACTCCCCCATTGGAGAATGAACCAACACGATGGGATTTGGATTCACTTTAGATAAAGATGCATTTGTTTCGCGGAAAATAAATAATTTGAAAAATATTTTTCAAAAAATGATCGCTTATATCGGTTACAAAAATGAATGAATAAAAAATATTTCCGTCGTCCACGAAAATGCTTAGATATAAATTATGGTCAGTAAGGTAATGTTCCAGAAGGAAATTGGCCTAAATGGAGTCATCATGGAGGCATTTGAGACTTTAGGCACCAGTGTTACACTTGTGGATTCACTTCTAAGCAGCTTAGATCATTGGAAGAAATCCAATATAACTTGTAGATTCACTTTTCTAAGCCTGAAATCAAGCAATTGCTGCAACTCAGCCATCTCATAGTTAACCTGCTCAGTAGATCCCAAAAGCTTCATATTGAAGTTTACAGCTTCCTCAACAACAGTTTCATGGCCAACAAGCTTCCCACCATCTTCTGGAGTACGGTACTTTAAGTGAGTTTTTGGAATTGCTTACAACTTATGTGAAATAAACAGCAGACATATTATATTATGCTTTCTATGCCTATTTTGCTTGCTAAATCAAGTCAACATATAAACAAGAGTTGTCAGTAATTCTGGACCTAGTTAGGGTGAGTGCAATGTTAATCGGGTTTGCTTCTTTTTTCCTTCTTTTCAATGATAGACGTTGAGAGAAAAGGCACCCCTGGTTTTTTTTATCTATTGATGAATTTTACCAGTATAAAACACAGATCACATTCGAACACATGGATACTATGAATGCCACATAGGTAATTCTTCAGTTCAAGCAATATTTTTGTAATGGAATCACATATCAATTACAAAAATTCCTTCTTTTTTGACAATTTGGGTGTCCGAACCTTGGATTTGACATAGCCCTGCAAATCATGGAGATCGGTCCGTCCACAAGTTTATTCAATTAGGCTTCACCAATTAGGGGTGAGTAACTTGACCGCCCAAACCGGGACCGGACCGGACCGGACCGGACGAGTTTGGTCCGGTTCTCGGGACTATCGTCCGGTTCCGGTTCCTAAAAGCGGAACCGGTTTCCAGGCGGTCCGGTTCCCGGTTCCAAGGGGAAACCGGACCGACCGGACCGACTATTTAATATATATTTTTGTTATTTTTTCTTTAAAAAATTAATAAACTGTAAACTAAACTCTAAGTGAACTTCATTATCATAAATTCATTGATAAAAATTAGTAAAATGTAAATTAAACCCTAAGTGAACTTCATTGACATAAATTTATTGAAAAAAATTAGTAAAATGTGAATCAAACTTTAAGTGTTTGACAAAAAAAACTCCAAACTCTAAGTAACCGGTTCCATTGGACCGGAATCGGAACCGGACCGGACCGACGGTCCGGTCCGGTTCCCGGTCCTAAAACCAACCGGTCCGGTCCGCGGTTCCCAAAATTGGGAACTGGTTCTCTCGGTCCGGTTCCCGGTTCCACCTTGGAACCGGACCGGACCGGGAACCGCTCACCCCTATCACCAATGGGGTGGTCAGCGTGCATGTAATCTGTCGTACCTAAAACAAGGGTTAGACCACTCAATGTTTGAGTGAAAACAATTTCCCATTCCACTTAGTAGACGACTAGAAAACTAGTGTAAATAAGGAAACTTGTACATATCCTGTTTCCATTTTGTATACTTTCTCAAATTTCCCATTGGATGGAAGCTGGTTCAAATTCCCTAGAATCATCCTTTTCTCACCATCTTCGCTTTATTTTCTAATTCAACCTTTATTATGGCTTTGAACGCAAAAGAACCAACTGCCCCCATGTTTGCAAAAGGCGAGATTCGGGCATTTTAGTTCATCCAAACTCACCTTTCCTTCCTCCTCGCGAGCTCTGATCCTAGTCGCATATTTGTTTTTATTTCTTTGAATGGTGATAAAAACCCTAAGAGGAGGCTGTTGATACAAAATTAGCTCAACACGAAATTAAGGCGAGATTTATCAATTCTCCAAATTTTTCTGCTTAGAATAAATGATTTCTACTGTTGTTTCTTGGTGTCAATTTGCATGACAAGGTTGCCTATTTTACTCACATAATTTGGGTTCATTTGCATGATCAATTTTTGCAGGGCAAACATCACACAACCATCAACTTGGTTGAGAAACCGTTTGATCTTTAGTGCTCGATCACACCCACAGCCAAGATCTCGAGCAATTTTTAAGCTTTGCAACTGTTTTGCACTATTTCTAGTTGCCTGATTCGTGATTTGAAAATTTCAATAGTGTCTCCAACATTTTTCAGGAGATAATATGAGAAAAAGTAGGTCGATATAAATAGCTTGAAGATCTCTCATATTGTCAAGCTGTATTAATAGCTATCTTCATGCCAGACTCACAATGACAGGAAAAGTTGCATATAAAGTAGTTTTTCTTCCTTGAACAGCTTTATTTAATCGTCGTGGCATCTGCCAAGGTTCAACAACCGCTGTACCCACCGATGTCGACTGCCACCACGCTGTGTATTGAAGGTTGCTTGAATGAAAACTGAAAAGTTGTCAAGCAAGTGACAGAGCCCAAGGACTTGATAAATTGTGTTGATACTCTCGTTAACTATGTGGAAGCACATCCTCCTGACAATCATTGATTCTTTCCTTATAATGAGATTTGACAACTATCTCAATTCTCAAAGGAAAAGTAACCAAATATTGTAACCTATAAACATTTCGCTAAGTAGCTGCCAATAAACGCACGGAACTGCTTTTTATTGTCCTCTGGTTAAGCACGTAGCATGAATCCAGAAGCCACCAGCTTCAGCAATCCTTCTCATTTTCGCAAGTTATATCTAGATTGCATGCATTTGCAGACATGAACAAACATAAAAATGCATCTTGACACATCTATATCAACATCATGAACTTCGAAAGGACAACTATTAACGTTAACAGCATATGTTGGTAAAGCGGGTCATCTCTGTTCCTCCTCCTTCACAAGCAATTTTTTTTCACAATCTCTACAAGTCTTGAGTTGCTCATCTCATTATTAAGAACCCAAGGATGCAGTTCTTTTTCTCAGTTACTTCCACCTGGAAATCACATGACGGCCATTTACTTGCATGCATAGCACACATATGAAGTGCGTCTAATATAGAAAGAGGAGGTCATGGTTGTCATCCAAAGACTATACTTTGCAGAAGAGTCTTGTAGATGCCCAAGAACCCTAAATGGATATTCCTCAAATGATCCCATAAGAGTTTCTTGAGCTAGAATGCTAAAATCAGTTTCTCTTGAATACTCCTTCAAAAGAATAGGGCAAATCTCACCATACCATGCATCCCAATAGTATGAGCATTTTTTCTATATTAGCCTGTTTTATTAGCATTTTAATTCCCTCAAACCACAAGACACGCATAAAGTCAAATACTTCTGTAAACTGGGATCTCCGCTCTACAATGATTGTATTTCCTGATAACTTTTGACTTAATTTTGTCAAAGTGTAAAATATGAGACATGCACAAAGTCAAATGCTGATTAATTTTGACTTAATTTTGTCTAAAGAGTAATATATGACTGAGTTTGAGAATTTTATCGAGAAAATGAAATTATGTGCCTTCTATCCGTGAATACTTAACTACTGAATTTTCAAGCATTTTTATGAAAAGAGTCGGAGCTATAAGCTCAAACGATTGGCTTGACTTTATCATAATACTTTTAGTTATTATCTAAGTAAGCGATCAAATTCTTCAACCTCATGTTCAAAGGAGGATAACATTTTCTTTTTGCAAAGCAAATATTCACAATGTCTACTCTAGTTTTGTTCGTTCGTGCAATCCTGTACTACATATAACATATGTTCTATCTCAATTTTTATATCACGATTACATCATGAGATAATTAACTGTAACAATCAATAACCACTTCATTAACTTTTCTTTCATTCCTTAATATAGATCTAATCTTCTCGTATAACATAAAGATTATCCACCGCCTGTGGAATCCGAACTCCACCATCGGGTATAATATATGGAAACTTTTGTTTATGTTGATGTAGTTACGAACAAATTATGGCAAAAGGTATATCTGCCCATATATGGAAATAATAAATTGACTCTTGTTTAAGCAATTATGGGATTATCGATTCGAATAGACGACGTGAGGGGAAAAAATGATCAAATGACTCGAATTGCCACTCTAGTTATCACATATGAATACATTTTAATTAAAATCATATCAGAGTAACTAATTTAAAAAAGAACAGTGTCTAAGTCCCTTTTTTATCAAAACAAATTCTCAATACAAGGAATTAATAGCGTTACAGAAGGTATGTCCTCCTTATTACCGCCCTTGCAACTTTCCCTGTCCTCTCTCAACAAGAGATAGACCAACTAGATAGGAGTAAAAAAACAGAAGGCAAAACTGAGTTTTGAATGGGGTTGGTGCTACCGAAGCGATGGATCGACCCACTTATCTTGAAACCCTTTAGGGCAAAAATACTGAAATTCCTATGAACTTAGAAAGGGAGTCTTCTGATTGGGTTGATTCTAATGAGGAGGTTTCAGATATTGACGATTTTGACTGCCCAATAGTCTGAATTTCTTAGGAGGAGAAAAAGCGACTATGTGCCCCTTGGCGCAAAGCTTTGATTATCAAACTGCCTGGTCGCAAAATTCAGTACGACCTTCTCAGTCATAGCTTAATGGCGTTTATTGAAGCTAAGAGGGGAAATTTCGATCATTGATATTGGTAATGGTTTCTTGGTTGCTAAATTTATTCTGGCTGAGGATCGCGAGTCAGTTTTGAGTTATGGGCCTTGGATAATTTTTTGTCACTACCTAGCGATTCAACCTTGGATTCCTAACTTTAATCCATATACGGCTACTGTGAACAAATGGTTCCCATTCCTCATTTATTGATGGAGTATTTTGATGAAGACTTTTTACTGTGTTTAGGCAACTAGATTGGCCTCCCCTTGAAGGCGGATGCTACGATACTTACCACAGAAAGAGGAAATTATGCACGACTATGCGTTCAAGTTGATATCTCTCAACCCCTTGCGCCCATGCTCACTATTGGAGGTCGTCCAAGATTGAGTATGAAGGCCTCCATCTCATTTGCTTCTGCTGTGGTTGTAATGGGCATCAAACTATAGTGTGTGAAGATAATATTGTTCTGGAGGTATCTAAGCATGGAGAAAGGTTTCCTCATGCAAATGTTAAAACTAAAAGCGAAACCTCTGGTGCTCCAAAACAAAATGAGAAATTTGGAGATTGGATGGTGGTTCAGAAAACGTGAAGGCCTCGAACTCATCAAGATTTGCAATAATGGCGAGGGAAATCAAACGTGTTCTCACTTTGCTGTGTTGCAGCCGCAATCAGCGAATGGAAAACACATAAAACGTGGCAGTTGAGGCTCTAGTGCTTTCTCGAGTCGTGATTATTCATCCTACTCCTCCTAGAATTATTGTCTCGTTTAAGTGATGATGAGCTACTTGATCAATTTGCTCAGGAATATAAAACTCCTAGTCAACAGCATTCCCAAAATACTGAAATTGAGGTTGCTAGACCAAAAGGCTTGCTTCTTCATAAAGGGGAGATGATAACAAAGAAGGAAGGCTTGCAACTGCAACTAAAGCTGTTTCACTAGTTGACTATGAGGTATCTTGGAAACTTGGTGGATAATGTTTGCAATCAACTTAAACATCCTGACCCCATATTGATTAAAGATGATGGCGATCCTCATGGTGATACAGAAGAATTGGGTTCAATGGTACCTAATTCTAGCTTTTGATGTGAAAATGGATTAAGTTGACCACCAAATTGCCTTATTTTGTAATTGATGATGAATATTTTGGTTTGGAATTGTCAAGGAGCTGAAAATAAAAAGTTTCTTCTCTTAATGAGGGATATTGTTAGATTACATGCATTGGATGTCCTTGTTGTGTTGTAATCTCGAATTAGTGGTGATAAAGCTGCCAAAGTTATAGCATATCTGGGATTTAATCATTCTTTTAGAATGGATGCACAAGGTTTCTTAGGAGGTATCTGATTTTTGTGGAAGGTTAATTCATTACAAGTGGATTTGCTATGCCCTGTCCAGCCCCTCAATTCCTGCACCTCAAACTGACTGCAAATAGGCGCTCCTAGTGCTCCACAGCTATTTATGCCAATCCTGCAGAATGCAAGAAACGAGAGTTGTGGCTCGTTATTACAGATCTAGCTAACTCTATGACTATGCCCCAGTTGCTTGGAGGCGATTTTAATGAAATTGCTTATCCCCAAGATAAATTCGGTGGCGCTCGCATCTCTATAGCCAAATGTGATAATTTCAGGAGCTGGATTGATTCCTGTCATTTGTTGGATCTAGGTTGCACAGGTTGTAAATAAACCTGGAGAGATCCTAAGTGGTGGGGACTTGCTTGAGTTTTCAAGAGACTAGATAAAGCCCTATGTAATACAAAATGCCGAATGTTGTCTCATGATGCTTCTGTGGAGGTTCTATTGAGGATCAACTCAGACCATAGCCCTCTACTCATCAGTCTTAGTGTTGTGATTACGCACCATTGCCCTAATCGGCCATTCTGATTTGAAGCTGCTTGGTCAACACATCCTCAATTCTCCCAAATTTTCAAGGATAATTGGTGTATTGATGTTACACTTGGAGCTCAAATGTGTTCAAGAGTGGAATAAAATTACATTTGGGAACATCTTCAAACGTAAAAACAGCTTCTTGCTAGAACTAGAGGTATCAAACGAAATTGGAGCAAGGGCATAATCGCTTTCTTGTGGAACTTGAGCAGAAGTTAAAACATGAATATATGGAAACTTCGATGAAATAAGAAATTTTGTGGATCCAAAAGGCCAAACGTAAACATATCTCCTTTGGGGATAGGAATACTAGATTCTTTAATGCCACGATAATTGTACGAAGAAAGCCGAAATTATATCCTATCTCTGAAGGATGATGACGGTAATTGGATTGATGAACAGGAGCATTTGAAAAGTTCGACGGTCCCCCATTTCCAAAATATGTACAAGTCAGAACAGCAAAGAACTTTTTCGTCTTGATGGGCCAACCGGTTTAGCAATTTATCCGAAGCTCAACTTCATAACTTATCGAGGCAACTAAGCATGGAAGAAATTCAGAGTACGGTGTTTGAAATGGGGCCCTTTAAGGCCCCGAGACCAGATGTCTTTCAAGCGGTTTTTTTGTCAGTGCTAGCGGGCAACGTTAAACAATTCAGATAGTCTTGAAGTCGAGAAAGTTAGGCTTGGCGATAGAAGTTCGAGAAGCGTCAACCAAACTTTAATTACCTTGCTTCCCAAAGTTGATTCACTTGAAAGATTGGAGAATTTCGGCCTATTAGCCTATGCAATGTCTCCTTCAAAGTAAACACTAAGATTACAGTGAATCAATTTAAAGTAGCTATGCCAAACTTGACTTCAAAAACCAAGTTAGTTTCGTACCAAGCTACCATATCGAGAATAATATTATCATTGCTTAGGAAATCATTCGTTCAATATAAAAATGGAGGGGAAGAAAGGTTACATGATGGTCAAGGTCTATCTGGAGAACGCATGCGACAGGTTGAGGTGGGATTTCATCCGTGATCCTCTTTGCATGACTGGACTTCCAAATTCTCTAGTGGATCTCATCATGCGATGTATTATAATTAATAGTATGCAACATTTTTGGAATGGGAAACTTACATAAGTGATCCAACTTTCGTGAGGTGTAAGATAAGGGCATCCGCTTTCGCCGTATACATTTGTCATTTGTATGGAACGACTTTCTCATCTAATTATGCAATTGGTCGATAAGGGTGACTGGAAGCCGCTTCAAGTTCATTGAGGTAGTCCTGCCATATCTCATTTGATGTTTGTAGATGATCTCCTTTTGTTTGTTGAAGCTGCTGTTGAACAAATGCAAGTTATTACAAAGTGCCAAGAATCATTCTGCAATGCTTCTGGTCAGAAGGTAAATGCCACCAAGTCTAAACTTTTTTGTTCTAAGAACGTTCCTCGACACAAAATGCTCCATATTAGTTTTGTTGGAGGCTTTCCTCTTACAAGTAAACTTGGCAAGTATTTAGGAGTGCCTCTGCTCCATGAACGAGTTACTCGTAGGGCTTACCGACTTCCTGTTGATCAAGTGCATAGTAAATTAAGTGAATGAAAAGCTGAAAATTTGTCTCTGGCAAATAGCCCTGGTTAAAGCTGTTACTATGACCACGTTATTATGACCATGTCCTTATATAAATCTATACCATTTCAGTAGTTAATTAAATGGATCACTCCAAGCATATGATCAACGGTCTTATATATCATGGAATCTCTTTTTCGGGTTGATTCATACCGCGAGGAAAACAACTATCGATGGATAAGCCACGTAAGATTCACCACAATCCATTCCCCAGCTGCCACGTGTACATAGCGGGTCCCACTTTGACTTTGTCAATTTCCCCATTTTCCGTCTCTTTACAGCTCCCGTTGCTGCGTCTCTCTTCCTCTAGACAAGGGTTGAACAAAAGAGCCTGACCGGACTGGGAAGCACCCAAACAGTCTGGTTCTGGGCGATTCCATGTTCGAGATATATACATATACACACACACACTCACACACCCACTAAACCTTATGTTTTAAAACCCTAACCACTAATTAGAGTACCATACCCTCGCGCTGCTCATGCTCTCTCTCAAAACCCTAATTCCTCTCTTGCACACGCTCTCTCTCGCTGCTCGCTCTCGGTGCTCGTAGGTCGCAGCCTCACTCACTCACGAGGCACGACACGCGTCTCTTCTCTGACAGCCTCGCTCGCTCAAGAAGGAACCAAAGCAAGATTTGGGTCTTCGTCAGCAATTCTCGGATTTTTTTTCTTCCCATCACCCTCAAATCCGCCATTTGGCGGTCACAATGAGCCCCCGTTCGTCCCTGTTCTTGGCTGTAGGAACTCAAAGCAAGCTGGAGCTTCCTAACCGTTGCTCATCTTCACAAGTGACGCTTCCTGGATCTTCCTCGCACCAACTAAATCGCTGACGCTACTAGGAACGCCTCCCCACAAGATCTCTGTCCGATCTTTATCCGCGACCGAAAATCCTGTCTCCGAAGCAGCCGCGACTAGTCTCTATGTCTTCCTCTTTTTCAATGCCGAAAGTTCCGAATGATTCAATAGTCACTTATAGCCTCGGTTCCACTCATTAACCATGGAAGATCGAATATCTTGTTATACTTTGTCTCATTCTGTTTGAGAAATCATTTCTCTTCTTTTAGGCTATTTCGTTCATGATCCAAGTGTATTTCATAGCTTTCCTGCACATCGAGTTGTTTGTGTATGAGTTAGGATTCCAAACTAAGTTTGTTAAGGCCTTGTTTTAATCCTCAGACAATACACACAATATGTTTGACGAAATGTGACTTAGAACCGATAATGCGATAGTTCTTGAATGTCATGGCCGGCTCTATGGACCCACGCGGGAATTAGATTAGACCGGATTGGTGAACTCATTCTCAAGTGGGTCCAGGAATCAGTTCTTGAGTCCAGGGTGGGAATCGGCCCACCCCAAACCGATCATCCCTACTCTTGACTACCGCAAACTACTAGTTCCACAGCTCAGCAAGAGAAAATATTAAGTGATATTAAACCACCATATTATCCACCTACGTGGCATCTATGTGGCGTGATTGAGCTTGCATGACTCCACTCAAAATGTGATAAGTGTCATCTGACCTGAAAGAAAAAATTAAAATCGCAGGCCTTTTTCTCTCTCCTCTAGCGCACCTGCCGAAAACACGCAACCTCACATTATTGTGATCATTTATTGCCTCTCTCACTCTCTCCTTCTCTCTCTTCTTTGTAGCAAAATAATGGCTTCCCTTTCACGTTTGGACTCCCTTACGCAATGAGAGCTTCCATCCTCCTTCTTAGCCTTCCTCCTTGTCGCCATCGCTGTCTTTCCTACTCCGGCTCGAAAAACTGTGTCGCCATTGATTTCGAAGCGGAAGAGAAAGAGGCCGGTGGCGCTAAGTTTTGGGTTCCTCCATCAACGCGCATTTTCCTCGGTTGACAAAAGAGAACATAAAAACCGTAACTTTGTTCCTCCTCACTCAGACGCTCCTCCCTTAACTCCACCCCCTCGCTGGAGCGCTCCTCCCCCGACTCCAAGAATGACAAAGATCGTAACTCGTTCCTCCTCACTCGGATACTCCTTCCCAACTCCAGCTCCTCGCTCGACTCCACCTTCATCCTCTCGCTCTCGCCTCTCCGTTCCCTTCCTCAATGCGTTGCCCTTGCAAGACTCGGACCCAACTCGCCCAAGAACCCTAGTCTTCACAGGGTAAGGAAACGGGGAGCTGTGGCTATATCACTTCCTGATAGTGGACCTTTTCTATTAATGCTGGGAACCTAGGATTCCCTCCATGTAGGAGTTGGTCGTTTCTATAGCATTAGTTCTAATTCTAGGGAGCACTCATGCGCATGCACTATCTGTTTCTTTTTTTTATTCGAAACATTCATAAAAAAAATAGAATTTATGAAAGGGAAGCTCTCGTTGCACAAGGGAGTTCAAACGTGAAAGGGAAGCGATTGTTTTGTTACAAAGGGGAGAGATGGAGAGAGAGAGAGGCAACAAATGATCGCAATAAATGTGAGGTTAAGGCTGTGCATAACAACTTGCCAAATAGCGTTTAATTCTGTTCTTTTGTTTCTAAAATCAGTTTGGGAACAAAAATACGTTTATTTATTTTTTTTATTCTAGGCACAATTTTGTCAAAAATTATTTCCAGAATCAGTTTTCAAGAATAAAAAAAAAGTAGTTTCTTAATTCTAGAAACAATTTTGAGAATCAATTTTTTTTTATTTTTTTATTTTCTTGGTTTTTAATGTACCTTCTAATATCCGGCTCGAGGACCGCCCTCGCCGGATCGACGAGAATAAAATATTTTAATAAAAAAATATTATTAAATAAAAAAATATTTTACCGGCCATGGCCGGCGACTAGGCCATGGCCAAAAAAAAGAAAAAATATATATTTTTAATAAAAATATTTTACCTGCCGTAGCTTGTGACTAGGTCATGGCAAAAAAAGAAAAATATATATTTTTTATTAAAATGCTTTTAATAAAATATTTTGATAAAAAATATTATTAATAAAAAAATATTTTACTAGCCATGACGGGCAACCAAGCCATGACCAAAAAAATAAAATATATATATTTTTAATAAAATATATTATGATTAAAAAGATATTTTACCGTAGGCCGGTGATGTGGTAGTTTGATATCCCAGGAAGCGAAAGTCGGTAAGAGAGATGCCGGCGACCACCGCCACCCGACGGCGGAGCCTCTGGCGAGGGCCCAAATGTAGCGCGGAACCAGGCCCCAACGGTTCGAGACGGAGTGCAAGAAGGCTGGGCTTGGCTTCCCACCTCCGCGTCTCCTCGTTCCAACGCTCCAGGACCGAGGCTGCTGCGGTGATCAGAGAGGAACGAAGCAATTCGCCGTCCTGGGAAGAAACGACAAGGGAGTCCGATGAAAGTCGGGGTGGGGCCCAGGTGTACACGCGTCAAGCTATGAATGGGCTCAAGCGGCCAATATTTTGTCCGTCGAGCCCCATCGTAGCTCGTTTTTATGCACTCCGGCCTCCAGTGACGCGCTGAAGAACGAAGGCTCCGCGCTCACGTAGTTGAAGTTGAAACCCCCCCCAAACCATCTCCTCCTTCTCCTTCTTCTCCTCCTCCTTCTTCCGTAAGGAGTCAGGGGACGCGGCTGTCCATGGCTTGTAGTCGTCGTCGTCGCCGCCGGAGAGAAGATGGAGCTGTCGAGCCGGAGGTCGCCACCGGTCCCCGTCTTGGGAGCCGTCGCTTCTTCAAGATCGTGCTCTCCGACACCCTCGAATCAGGAAAGCTTGTGAGTTGTTGGTCAAATCTTACACGGTCTGTTTGATATGACTGAGCATCAGTGGTTTAAAGAGTTTCTCGCACTCTGTCACGGTGTACCCATCAGCCTGGAAAACTGGTCTGTGTACCCATCAACCTGGAAAACTGGTCTGTGTGTTTGGTTTGGAACGAACTTTTCGCTTCCAGCTAAAGAAAAAGAAAAAGAACTGGGTATTGTCTAACATGGCCCGTAGATCGAACAAAATTTCTCCTTTTTCATACTTCAATAATATGGATGTCTTCATCGGATGCGCGACCGGTTGTCCTGAACCATGGTGATGGTCGGCCTCATGTCCTCTTTGCTGCCATTTCTCTTGCGAAAGTTTTCTTATTTATATATTTATTTTACGATTTGGGTCGAAATGGCTTTCAGAATGAAGTGTACTGTGCATGGTTATGGTTTCCACAGCATCCTCTGAACATTGCTATTTGGAAAAGAAGAGTAATTTCATGGATACACAGAGTTAACTGACAAAAATGGATATGACAAAGTAATGGGCTTTTCTGGGGTGCCTTGCTTCTTTGGGCGGCAAAATTGTCGTGCACGATCTCAGTCGTGGGATAAAAGAAAATCTTTGTCAGCTGCTGGATGACAAAATTGTCTTGGTCATAGGATCAAGATAAATTTATGTCAACAGTTGGAATTGGCACGACAAATTTCACTGATCATAGTGTAGATGATAGCTTGGATTATCAAGCTTTACTCTTGTCAAATGAAGACTATCCCTAACATTCAATCCACAATTATTCTGGGCACACATGTGGAAACTGATTTTGCATCCATATTGCAGAATTTTTAGTTTCTTAGTTTTCTTCCTTTTTGCTGCACTTGGGTTTGACTATGATGAGTTATTATCATGGACCTTTGATTTTTTTCATAATAGGGAATTCCAAAGAGTTTCTTGAGAAGATGTGGAAAGGATCTCTCAAACTCGGTGCTTCTTAAGGTTCCCGGGCGGTTCAACCTGGACTATAGAGCTAGAAAAGTGCAACAATGGCATGGTTTTGTTGTGGAAAGGATGGCAGGAATTTATGGAGCACTTCTCCATTAGTCACGGTCACCTCATAGTTTTCAAATATAAAGGGAACTCCACTTTTCGCGTAATAATATTCAATAAGAGTGCTTCAGAGATAGATTATTCATCGAGCAGTGGCAAAACATCATACCTTGGGAGTGAACTTTCCTCACCAAAAACAGAAGATGTGATAGAAACAGAAGATCTGGAGGACGTCACACCCCGTCAAAGAATGAGGATTGAACCAAATTTACCTTATTCTCAGCTAAGTCCGAGCTACTCACCGCGAGGGTCCGAAGGTGTGACTCTTCATTTCAGAAGTCACATTTCTTCTTACATCGCTCTCTTTTGTTAGTTCTTTTCCAAAAGTACTTCAAAATTTTTTATAATCCAATGCCACCAAAATGATATGTTATCATTAGATGAAAAAGAAAGTTCTCTGCTATGGAACGGAGTAGCTTTGCTATTTCTATTTGTAGTAATGGGAAGTAGGTCGATTGAATTGATTCCTATCCTACCTGTTTTGGAACTAAATGGATCCTGTTCTCCTTGGTATGTAGTTCCCATTGATACTGACTCTGAAGAACCACTTTTGTCTCAAGCTCAAGCTGGCCTGACAGATGGAATTAAACAGCCTACATGCAGAGTGAGCCATTCTGAGCTGGTTTTTCATGGTCCTGCACTTCCAAGGCCTCTCACTACTCCTGGATTAGCCCGCAAAATTGATTCCGAACATCCCTTTTTCAAAAAGGTGATCCGGCGATCTTATATGAGTAAACTGGTAAATCTTGAGCTCATCACCGGTATACTTCAATTATGATTTGGTATTACCTACAATGCCATGATCACATTAGCTGTTGATGTCCACTTGTATGAGATTTTTTTTTTACCATCCATATATTGTTTATTATATAATCCAATGGATTACTACAACGATACTCATTCCTGGGATTTCTCATTCCACTTAAACAATTTCATGTCTTGGTTGTTCAAACATGTACATGTGCAGAGTATTCCAAGTGGATTTATCAAGCAGCATATTCAGGAAAAGCAAAGAGCAACTCTTAGGTGTGCCAACAGATCGTGGTCAGTGGGGCTCGTCAGGTGCAACAGACTTGTCAGAGGGGCTCTGCATCTGTTTTTTTCTGCTGGTTGGCGTGCATTTGCAAGAGAAACTCATCTGCGCGTAGGAAATGTCTGCGTGTTCGAGCTAATTGATAGGGATGATATTGTGTTCAAAGTCTCCATTTTGAGTGGTGAGGACTTCATTTACATTAATGAAAATGAGTACTTGAAGTGTAAATTTAGGCTGGTTATAGCGTGACTTGCATTCGGGGTTTACAATTATGCCACCCTTATTTGGTTGACCTGCATCACTGACAAGTACACTTTCTTTTCTATGTTATTTTAAGATATAATCATAACACTTTTATAGGACTTTTGTGTGTTGATTGGTGTCGTAATGGTCTAGGCGGGATTCTAGTTGATTTGTCTCTTCCGATGTGAAGAGCACTTTTGTCAAATTGTCTGAATGTTTCATTTCATGGTAATCCCAATCTATGCATAGATCTTATCATAGAAGATCATTTGAAGAAACGCTCACACTGAAGTCCTTTTTTTCAGTTCAGCGCAGGAACAGACTGTCTAAATGCCGAGTGAATCACTATGAGCCGGTTTTTTGTGGTCCTACACCTCCAAAGCCCCTCACTACTCCTGAATTAGCCAGTGAATTTGAGTCAGAGCATCCGTTCTTCAAAGTGGTGATACATCGATGTCATGCAAAAGTGGTAGTATCTCAAGCCTAATCCACCAATGGCATATCTCAAGTTCAATTACGATTTTATTAATCATCCCTCGATATTGTGTTTTCCCAAGTTGATTTGGTTTGTATTGGAAACTTAATGATATTTTATATTTCTCAAGTGTCCATGGGGAATCCTAATGATGGAGTAACGTGGAACCAGGAAGATGAATAAGTAAAGACAGTAATCGGGTTGGGACTATCCTTTACTTGGGTATTTTCCACAAGCTGCTCTATTCACTATCCAAGTGAAAGGATGGACAGTCACTCGAATGGTAAACTAACTGAATAGAGACAGTAACCTCTTGAATAATGCTTTACATTGCAAGTTAAGATCGATGACTTTCATAAGCCCCTTAAGGCTGTTGATTAAAACTATTGAACTAGCAGTTATCGGCAAGAATCTACATCATGTGCTTTTTTTTTTGTCACGTGAGTGTATGCTTATGTAATGTCCTTTTTAACATACAGTGGTTTGTTCACACGTGTACAAATGTGCAGTGCGTTCCTGGTCAATTTGTCAAGCAACATATTCAAGAAAACAAGGAAATGGCGACTCTTAGGTTTTCGGACAGATCGTGGCCGGTGAAGCTCTTACGTTATTCACATGAAAACCGGCTGTTCTTCTCTTCTGGTTGGCCCTCATTTGCAAGAGAAACTTGTCTGTGTGTGGGAAACATGTGTGTGTTTGAGCTCATTGATAGGGATGATGTTGTATTCCAAGTCTCCATTTTCAGTATTGCTGGTAAGGGTTCCGATTCACGTTGATTGAGATGAACATAGGACGTGTTACTTTAAGCCATTCGCTGCGTCGTTATGAATTCAGCATTCCCAATTATGCCTCTTTTATTCGGTAGTTGCGAATCAATGAAAAGCAGACTTTTTTATGTTTCTGTTTTCTTCTTTTCTGCACTAGTCTCTTCATGATAACAGTAATTTCCAATCTATGCTGGATTTTTTCATACCAAGTCAATTAAAGAGACGTTATCCAGCCCAAAAAAAATTAAAGAGACGTTCACACCAATGTTTATTAAAGTTCTTATTGTTTTATTACAGGTGGGATAGAAAAATCTACACGCAGAGCGAGCCGTTCTGAGCTGGATTTTTATGGTCCTACACTATCAAGGCCTCTCATGTCTGCCGAATTAGTTAGCGATATTGATTCGGAGCATCCCTTTTTCAAACTGGTGATCCCACAAAGTTATGTCAATTGCCTGGTAAGATCTAAAGCTTAAATCGTCACTCACATATCTCATGTTCATTTGACAGTTTTCGTGCATTGGCTATTCAAAACATGTATATGTGCAGGCTGTACCGGGTGGATTTGCAGAGCAACATCTTCTGGAAAACAAAAAAATGGCAACTCTTCGGTATTCGGACAGATCGTGGCCAGTGAAGCTCATTAGGAGCCATGGACGGACTAGAGGTACTCCGAGTCTGTCCTTCTCTGCCGGTTGGCATGCATTTGCAAGAGAAACTCATCTGCGTGCAGGAAACGTCTGCTTGTTCGAGCTCATCAATAGGGATGATGCTGTGTTCAAAGTCTCCATTTTGAGTGGTGCCGGTAATGACCCGATTCACGTTCATCGAGATGAAAGTCAGAAGTATTACCTCAGGCCATTGCAGCACCGACATGATTCCAGGGTTCCTAATAATGCCTCCTTTCATTAAGCAGCACGGCAGCGAATCAATGAAAAGCGCTCTTTTCTGCTGTGTTTACTTCCTTCTTCCTTTTTGTGCTGGTTTCAATTCCATGACTACCTTGCTCGGAAAGAACCTCTCAAATTCGGTGAATCTTTAGGGTGCTCAACCTGACCAGTAGATCTACAAAAGAGTAAAGATATCATGCTCTGATGTAAGTTCATGGAGCATTTCTCTTTTTGTTTTACACTGGCGGTAAATGGTCTATGTTTCTTTTTGCTTTGGTGGTGCAAAGAGGCAAAAGCCTGACACGTAGAGTGGTCGGCAATGGCGAAAATTTTGTATGCATTCGGTCGGCTATGGACCCGATGAATCTTTCACAATTGATGTGTTGCAGAATTTCTTGCTTGTACCGAGTCCATTGGGTTGAGTCCACATCAGTGTCGAAACCGCGCAGTGTAATCCATACGTCAAAACCAACATAATGCCATGATCTACATGCCAAAATAAGCCTAGCAACGCAACTCCGGATTTTAAAAGGATTTGCACAAGCAATCAACCTAAGTTCTCTTGGACTTTCAACTTCAAAACTCCCTGCGAGAACGGAGTTAGTGCACTCCAGAAAAATAAAGAAATCGAAATGACATAGCGTTGGAAATTCAAGCAGAACCAATCTGAACGCAATGCGGAGTCGACATTGATCGGTAATGACATGTGCATATGTAAATGTAACCAGAGCAAGAGTGAATCGATGGCTAAGGACGCGAATGATAATAATTTTATTTATCTGTTTTTCTATTTTTCTATTCCCTCGAACAAGTTTAGAACAAAAATCTATTTGGTAACGTAATTTTATTTTTCTATCTTTGGGACAAATATTTAGCTCAAAAATAGGTTTTGGAGCAAAAAGGAGAAGTATAAATTTTTTACTTCTATAATTCTGGAACTAAACAGAAATAACAATTCTTCTAATTGCTCGCCCTCGCCACCGCCGCCACCGCCATCGATGCACGAATTCTACATCAATGCTATCAAATGCATTTCTATTTTGGGAACAAAAATTTTTATCGTTATCAAACGCTACTTTCTGCTCAGAAACTTGTCTAGGGAATATAAATAGATTTTTCTATTTCTGGCCAGAAATTATTCCCGAGAAGAGAATGGTTATCATTCACGCCCTAAATATACAATATCACAGAACTATGAACTCAAAAGAACCTGATTTTTTGGCCAATGACTTAAAGCGTGAATGATAACTATTCTACTCTAGAAATCAATTTCTTGCTAGAAATAGATTTTTTTTATTTCTATTACATGGACAAGTTTCTAAGCTAAAATATGCGTTTAATAACAACATAAAATTTCTCTCTTGGGCTGCCGACGATGGGGGCAGCTGGCGTCAAGCAGCAGAGGACGGTAGATGGCGGGCGGCATCGGAAGGCGATGGCGGTGGCAGCAACTGGTGGTGACAATGAGTGGGCGAAGAACGAGGGATAAGAAGAGATTTTACTTCTCATTTTCTGTTCCATGAATAGAAAAGTAGACAATTTTACTTCTGTTCCAAATCTGTTAGATTTTGTAGGACCACAGTCAACCATTCTAAAAATTTAAGCTGTTAGATGAAGGCGTAGTTTAATATTTAATTACTCTAACACTCCCCCTCACGCTTAGTCTAGTCTTATTACCTAATACTAAACGTTGACATATTTAATTGGGGAGGCAAATGAGACCTGCAAAGATTCGAACTCAGAATTTCCAGCTCTAATACCATGTGAGATTTTGTAGGACTACAATCAACTGTTCTAAAAGCTTAAGCTGTTAGATGAAGGCGTAGTTTAATATTTAATTACTCTAACAAAATCTATTTCTGGCGTAGAAATTTGTTCCATAAATAGATAAATGAAATTGCGTTACCAAATGGATTTTTATTCCAAACCTGTTACTGGAAATAGAAAAATAAAAAATAGAATGGTTATCACGCGCGCAACAAACTATAAATCGAAAATAGAAACCAAGGATAGGTATGCTGGCTTTGGTTTTAGTTGTTGACATACTAGGAGGACATGACATTAGATCAAAACGAAATTATATGACATGATCGGAGTACTGTGGAAAATCAATCATTCTCGTACCTAGGAGGAGCAAATGATGGAAAGTTTCCTTGAAAGCTTGAGGTTCGCTCTTCTTGAATCCACGACAGAGAAGAAGGGCATGAACGATAATTATTATGTTTTCATATTTTTCTATTTTTTTTGTTTCCAGAATAGGTTTGGAATATAAATCCGTTTGGTAAAATAATTTTATTTTTTATTTCCGAGATAAATTTTTAGCCCATAAATAGGTTTAGATAAGAAATGAGAATTTAAAATTTTCTACTTTTTAATTTTTGGAACATAAATAAAAATAACAACTCTCTTTTATTACTCATCCTCCTCTGCTTACCACCGCCTCTGCCCGCCGGCAATCCACTTCCGCCCACCCACCGTTCGCCCTTTGCTTGCTGCTGCCGCTTGTTGGCTGTCTACCATGACCCCATGGCGATCCACTTCCACCCGCCCCGCTTCCGCTGCTTACCCGCCGTCCATCATCGACGCCCTCGCCATTGCTTATCGCCCACCAATGTCCATCCGCCTCGGCTGCCCGTGCTAACAAGGCCGCTGGGAACAAAAATTTAAAAATAACTTATCAAACGAATTTATATTCTAGGAACATAAATTTTGTGTCGTTATAAAATACTACTTTTTGCTAATAAACTCGTCCAGGGATTAAAAATAAATTTTGCCAGAAATAAGGCCAAGGAAGAGAAATTTTATCATTTGCACCCCAAGCTTCCCATGCTCTCCTCAAAATTTCTCTCTAAATACGTGTATGTGCTCAGATGTGTTCTCAGGTTTTGGTGACTGAGAGAGATGATGAATATGAGAATATGAGAGTTCTTCTGTGTCTGATGTATTCTTCTGCAACTCTTATCATGACCTTCCAAGGGGTGAACCACCGAGGGAAAGCTAATGGATTAACGCTTAGTACGAACTCTTTCAAGCCCATACCAATTGCAACTTTAGGGTTTTAATCTAATCAATTAAACATGCAAATCAATTTATTTTAGAGTATCACTAATCTATTGCGGTTCAATTAGAAACCTTACTTCTGCAAATTAGAAATTTCATGAATACGGGGACTTGGTTATGCCAAATAAATCTAACACATTTTCAGTACATTTTCTTTTTATTCCAAAATTGTTTTGCAAACAATCTTGATCAATTTTAATCCTAAACCACTAATATGTGGTGGGTGATAATGCGAGTCCATAGATAGTAATTTAGCACTTAATAAATCAAAGAAATAAATGGCTAGAAAATGGTAAAGAACCTTGATGCCTTACGCAAAGCAAAAGCGAACCTTTATTATCATCCAATGCACCATTTGTTCAGCAAAATATTAACTAAAGACCAAACAATGCATCCATCCCCTAAGCATGATTTCTGAATGCAACATCTATTAGTTCTTTTTGGGTTTTTCTTTTCATGAAAACTAAACTATACGCAATGCATGAGATGGGGAAATTACCAAAAAAGGCCTAAACCTATTGCTGCCAATTCAGTCATGTACTTTTCAATTGTGTCAATTTAGTCCTAATCATTTTTCACGTTTCGCCAATTAAGTCCATCTGGCCAATTTTAGCTGAAAATCACAACGTAAACATTGGCTGTCCCCACGGGGCATAGCCAAGCCAGCGACATGGGTATTTTATCATAATATTTTAATAATATTTTGAAATTTTATATTTTCTTTTCTTTTGTTTTTTTTTTTTGGATTGAGGGTCGCCAAGGTCACCGGCTAACCTCGTTCTCTGCTCTCTCTCGGTCGCCTCACCACAATCACTTGTGGCCTTGCAAGTCGCGGTCTCACTTCCAATAGGCTCTCTCAATCGCCTCGATCTCTGCTCTTCCTTTGGTCCTCCCTCATAGTTGTGGCCTCACCAGGCGTCTCCAGCCCTCCCTTGTTGTTGCTCGTGACCTCGCCTTGGAATCTCCCTCACAGTCGCGGCCTCGTTCCGACCCTCCCTTGCAGTCGTAACCTCACCTTCGGCCATCACTCTCGGTTTCAATAATTAGTTTCAATCCCCTTTTCATGTAGTTCTTGAATGCCGATTCTAGGACCCACTTGGGACCGGACTAGAGTGGGTCTTATCCGATTCCAGGACCAGGTGGGCCGGTTCTCAGTTTCACAAACTAAGAACCGACCCTTCTGGATCGAGAACATTAGCCCACCTTGAAACCGACAACCCTTAAGCAAGACGATAACAGAATTTTTCCACGGAGACGTCGATGCATCTATTCGAGAGTCTGAATTGTGGCATATCCGTTTGGGGTAAATTAGCGGGAGAAGCCTAAAGATTTTGAGTGAAAGGAATCTATTTGGTTATGTTACTAAAGA
Source organism: Syzygium grande (assembly GCA_024733475.1). NCBI lineage: Eukaryota > Viridiplantae > Streptophyta > Magnoliopsida > Myrtales > Myrtaceae > Syzygium > Syzygium grande. Next base: position 23,181,484 of record JAMXDD010000009.1, on the reverse strand, counting down.
ATTAAATGTATGCAAGTGTTGTGACTTAGTAAAACGGTAGAAATCAATACGAATGTCAGAGAAATTGCGGATATTGCAGAGTTGGTTCACTTGAATGTTCATAGGTTGTCACGTTTTTTTTTGAAGAAGAGTGCTAGATTTATGCTAATAATTGTGGATGAGTACTTGAGAAAGACATGAGTGTTTGTCTTGAGGCACAAGTTTGATGTTGTTGTGAAGATCAGGTAGTTAAGAGTTTTGATCAAAAAGGAGACTAGTAAGATGATTAAGCATGTGTAGAGTGACAGTAGCATGAAGTTCTGCTCGGAGCAGATAAACGAATTATATATAAAAGAAGGCCTAGTGAGGCACCGCACTAGTGCTAATGAACTACAACAGGTTGTTGAGTTGATCAGCAGAACATTACTAGAGACAGCTCATAAAATACTCTCTAGTGCCTAGTATGGCAAAAGATTCCTAGCAGATGCGTGAAGTATGACGATCTACCTAGTGAATAGATCTTCATCGACTGCAATTATATTTCGGACTCCCGAAAAAGTATAGTGAGGGTACGTTATCGATTATTCTGTTATTAGAATATTTGGTTACCTGTGTTATGTTTGAGTAGGCGATGGTAAGCTCGATGGGAGAGCAAAAAAGTGCATATTACTAGGCTATGTATAAGGTGAATAGGGCTATTGGTTGTGGTGCCGAAAATTAAATTTACCTACTGTTGGTAGATAAGTTACATTTGACGAGTCCGTAATATTTATGGGTAAGAGTGACTGCGACAATGTTTATATGGATTTGAACTGTGTTCAACTCAATGTGGAGTTACAACTAGAAACTCCTAAGGTAGCAAGTAATAGCTTAATAATCGACATAGATGATACTTGTAGAGAGGTGGAGCTTGTAGAGCTAATGGTTGTTGTAGCTGATAAGTATAACAAGGTGCATATTCGATCTCTTAATGGATATTGTTATGTTATATCTCGAGTTTGAGCCGTTACGGAATTCAACTCGATTGGATAAATACAAAGAAGATGGGCACAACTCTCACTCACTAAAAGACAAAAGAGAGTGGTACACTTGTTTTATTATATTTATTATATGGTCATATAAGTGGACTTATTTGCTTCTCATTTGTGGGCGTACAGAAGGAAGCTAATGGGACCAAAAAGAAAAGAAAAACAAAATGATAAGATAAAATGGGTTTTCTTTTTGGGTTCTAGAACTAGCCCTAGGTTGTCTCTTCCTCATCACGTGTGGCCGCGCCCATTCTTTTATCCATGGTGTCTTGAAGAAGAGCCAAAACAGTGAAAGGCCGAAATAGTTAATATGATATGTTACCTGGTTAATCGATCTCCATCATTTATTATTAAGTGGAAGACTCATGAGGAAGTATGGTTGGGGAAACACGCCGATTATCCCGAATTATGAGTTTTCGGATGTCATGTGTATACTCATGTAAGTAATGGTCAGCTTGAGCTGAAAGTAAAGAAGTGCATATTTCTAGGTTATGCACATGGGGTCTAAAGCTACCAGGTGTGGCGCATTGATCCCAGATCACCCGATTTTCTAATCAGTTGAGATGTGATCTTTGATGAGACTGCAATGCTTCAACAAAGGAGTTCTAAGACACTACCAGCAGAGCAGTTAGATCATGATTTCAGTAGTGAGATGGAGCTTCAAGTGGAGACTTCGTAGACCTCAGAGGTAACAAAGGTTGATATTGTTGATGAGGCCACAATTCCTGAAGTCGACGATAGTGAACAACTAGAACAACTGCAGCACACTATAGCCATGTGAAGATAGAGAAGGAAAATTAAATCACTGGTGTGTTATGGTTATACATATATTGTTGACTGTAGGTGACGAGGTGAAGATAGATAAGCCTTTGTCTTACTCTGAGGCAATAGCTAGTAGTGAGTCGTCATAATAGCCAGGCGTTGTGAGTAAAGAGATGGAATCACTCCATCGAAATCAGACATGGGAGTTGGTCAAAGTACCTAAGAACTAGAAGATTATTGGAAGTCAATGGGTCTATAAATGAAAAGAGGGCATTCTTAGTGTCGAGGCAGCGAGATATAAGGTGAGACTTATGACAAAATAGTATACACAGCGGGAGGGCATTGACTACATTGAGGTGTTCACTCCTGTGGTAAGAGATACTTCTATTCGTGTATTACTTGCCTTAATTGCTGTACTAGGATCTTGAGTTGGAGCAGCTAAATGTGAAAACGGCGTTTCTTCATGGTGAGTTGGAGGAGCGGATTTACATGAGGCAGCTTTAGGGATTTGCTATTCGGGTAAGGAAGATCATGTTTGCTTGTTAAAGAAGTCTTTGTATGGACTGAAACAGTCTCCTAGGCAATGGTATAGGTATTTTAATGCTTACTATTCAAAAAGTCATATGGATAACTGTGCTTATTTTAGGAGATTGGAGGATAGGTTTTTTATTTATCTATTATCATATGTTGATGACATGTTGATAGCGGTTAAGAATATGTCTGATATTGATGTGCTGAAGAGGCAGTTGAGTTCTGAGTTTAAGATGAAAAATTACTGCAAAGAAAATATTAGAGACAGAGATTTTGTGTTATAGGTCTGTGGGAATTTTATGTTTATCTCAAAAGAAATATATTGAGAAGATTGTAACACGTTTTAATATGCAGTTGGCAAAATCAATGAGTACATCATTAGTGAAGCACTTTAAACTTTCAAATAAGTTATCAACACAGGTTAAGGATGAGGAGAAGCATATGTCTTAGGTTCATTATTGTAGTGCAATTAGTAGTATTATGTATGCTATGGTATGCACTAGGCCTAACATTTCATAGGCTGTAAGCGTAATTAGACGTTATATAAAGCAATCTGTTAAAACTCATTGAGAAGTTGTGAAGAGGATTCTCAAATATTTGAAGGGGACAATAGACACTGATATAGTGTATCGAAGGGACAACAATGGTAGTGAGACCACTGATTATGTGGATTCGGATCACGCTGGTGACTTGAATGAGTGTAAGTCTTTAGCAGAGTACTTGTTTACGCTAGCAAGTGGTACGGTTAGTTGGAAAGCTTCCTTACAGGACCACGTTACCTTATCTTTGACTAAGGTAGAGTACATGGCACTAACTTTTATAGCGAAAGAGGCGATATGGTTACAGGGTTTGCTCTTGGACTTTAGGTTAGAACAGAAAAGTGTTGATATATACTGTAATAACCAAAGTACAATACATCTAGCATACAATCTGGTTTATCACGAGCGAACGAAGTATATCAACATCAGATATTACTTCATTCAAGATGTCTTAGCAAGGGGTAATGTTGTTGTGAAGAAGATAACGACAATGGAGAATTTGGCGGATACGATGACAAAGCATGTTTCTTTGGCAAAGCATTTATTGAGCTCAATTGACATCTGTGGAGGGTAAGCACTCTTCAAGAGGTTGGAAGAGCAACATGAATGATGAGCATTCTGACTTGACTTTAAACGTCGAGTCAATATGAATAATTATTATGTTATATTTCAAGTTTGAGCCATTACGAAACCCAACTCAATTGGATACATACAAAGATGATGGCACAACTCTCATTCACTAAAAAGACAAAAGAGAGGGCACATTTATTTTATTATATTTATTACATGGTTAAATGGACTTATTTGCTTCTCATTTGTGGGTTTACATAAAGAAGCTAGTGGGGTCAAGAAAAAAAAAATAAAATGATGAGACAAAAAAAGTTTCCTTTTTGGGTTCTAGCACTAGCCCTAGGTTGTCTCTTTCTCATAAGGTGTGGCCGCCCATTCTTTTATCGATGGTGTCTTGAAGAAGAGCCAAAACAGTGAAGGGCGTGGGTTTTTCAAAGGAGACCACAGTAGCTCTCTCTGAGGAGCCGTACAAGGGTAGAATGAGTGGGTTCCTTTGTATGTGAAAATGGCCGCACAGTAGCTCTCAGAAAGAACAGGAGCCGCACATTAAGAGAGCATCGGACAAGTGGATTGTGCCGTGAGTTTCTTTTATCCAAATGGTTTGTTTATTTGTAAATATTTGGGATTTGAGTTTAATCTAGGTGCAAAAATACTTAAGTATTATGAGCAATTGTAAACTTTAAATTCTCTGATTATTAGTGGATTATATGGTCTTTGGCTCTCCTATAGATGTAGGTACCGATCGTCGGACCAAATCACGTATATCTTGAGTGTCCTTATTATTCCTCGTTATTTCTCTCGTGATTTTCGTGTTGAGTTTATTTGTAAGATCCAAGTTAGCTTCTGGGTTAATTAATATTACAACAGGTTCATTTGTGGTTGAGGTGGTTGTGTTAGAAAATTCTTGTGGAGTAGTTAAAGATACTAGTGGGTTGGTGAGATGAGGTTCATAGTACTGGAGAAGTTCAAGCGAGGCTTGCACTTGAAAGATGTTTGTGGAGGTTGAGTTCATGAGGGGCTGTGAAGAGTAATAGGGAAGTTCATATGCTCGTGAATTATATCCGAGTGTTTTGGAGCCGTGAAATCTCATGCTAAGATTTTATATAATTCTTTTATGAGATTGAGAGATTATTTCGTAAATAATTACAGATTTAAATGTTGTGTAAGTTATTGTAAGTAATTGGAAGTTAGAAAATACTAAGAGTATTTAAATAATTTGAGTGTAGTTATAATGTATATTATATTACTTGATTTATAGTAAAATTCTTTACTACATTTCTCATGGACGCAAGTCATCCGATCGAATCACATAAATTTGATGTTATATATATATATTATTCGATCGGTTGTTTTCACAACATTCTAGTCACTCGTAACACTCATGGCTTCCTTTATTGTTTTACAAAAACGAGTTTCTATAAAACTCCATTCTCAGATGCGTCTCATAACGAATGTAGGCCATTTAGGCAAACTGATTCTCGGTGCTACTATTTTCAATTCCCTTCCGTGACCCACTGACATTTTTCATGGGGTCGGAGACCCACTGAAACATTTGCTTCCAACGTTATGAGAGGCTGTTGTCTGATTAACACTTATCAGGAATCTTTGCCTAGGTCACCGAGCCATCCAATTTTAACAGGATGATGGCCTCAAGAACAAAGGCTCCACGGTCATGCAGTTGAATTTGAAACTCCCAAACCACCTTCTTCTTCTTCTTCTGTATGTAGTCAGGGACGCTACTGTCTATGGCTTGTAGTCGTCGTCGCCGGAGAGAAGATGGAGCTGTCGAGCTGGAGATCGCGACCAGTCCTCGTCTTGGGAGCCGTCGCTTCTTCAAGATCATACTCTCCAACACCCTTGAATCTGGAAAGCTTGTGAGTTGAGCAAATTTTCAGAGTCTGTTTCATCCTATTCAGCATCATTGTTAAGAGTTTCTCACACTCGTCCTGTGTACCCGTCAACCTGGACAACTGGTTTCAGTGTTTGGTTTCGAATGAACTTTTTACTTCCAACTAAAGGCAAAAGAAAAATATATAAACAACAGGGTATTGTCTGCGTGGCCTGTAAATCGAACTATATTTTTCCTTCTTCGTACTTCAACAACATGAATATCTTCATCGGATGCGTGACCGATTGTCCTGAACCATCCTGATGGTCTTTCTCATGTCCTTTTCGCTGCCTTTTCTTCTTCTAATTATTTTATGAAATGGGTCGAAATGGCTTTCAGAATGTAGTATACTGTGCATGGTTCAGGTTTCCACAACATCCTTTGGACATTACTTAGAAGATTTTTCGGATTCTCTAGTTTTACTCTTGCCAAAAGAAGTCACTATTACTAAAATTCAGCCCACGCTTATACTGCAGCACGCTTGTGGAAACTGATCTTTCCTCCATGTCACAGAAATGAAAACTTCTTAGTTTTCTTCCTATTCGTCTGCACTTTGGTTTGACTATGATGTGTTTTTATCATGGACCTTTTACTTTAATCTTTTCACAATAGGGAATTCCAAAAAGTTTCTTGAGAAGATGTGGAAAGGATCTCTCAAACTCGGTGCTTCTCCGGGTTCCTGGCGGTTCAACCTGGACTATAGAACTTGAAAAGCCGAACAATGACACGGTTTTGTTGTGGAAAGGTTGGCGGGAATTCATGGAGTATTATTCCATTGGTCATGGTCACCTCATAGTTTTCAAATATAAAGGGAACTCCACTTTTTGCGTAATAATATTCAATAAGAGTGCTTCAGAGATAGATTATTCATTGAGCTGCGACGAAACATCATACCTTGGGAGCAAATTTTCCTCACCAAAAACAGAAGATGTCATAGAAGGAGAAGATCCGGAGGATCTCGCACCCTATCGAAGAATGAGGACCAAACCACATTTACCTTATTCTCAGCTAAGTCCAATCTACTCACCACGAGGGTCCGAAGGTGTGACTCTTCATTTGATATGTCGCCTTTCTTCTTACATCACTCTCTTTTGTTACAATTTTTTCCAAAAATACTTGTAAACTTTTTAATAATACTTTATGTTGACTGACAACATGATGTGTTTGGAATTTACAAGTTGTAGGTAATTAATTACAACAACTAAGGTGAAGAGGGATGCAAAATTTATTTGGTCAACTAATTCAAATTCTGATCTCCGGGACAGCATTAACTTCTACACTGCGCTTAATCTTTTCAGAGTGAATCAATCAATTACCTAATGAAATTTACAAACCAGCGTCATTTAAAGTTCTCGTTGTTTGTAAATTTACAGATGGGATCAGACAGTCTAGATGCCAAGTGAATCGTTCTGAGCCGGTTTTTGGTGGTCCTACACGCATAGGGCCTCTCTCTGGTTTTGAATTGACCAGCGAATTTAAATCAGAGTATCCTTTTTTCACGGTGATGATGCGGCCATCTTACCTTAAGCATCATATACTGGTAAGATTAGAAAACTAAATTCATCAGTATTAACCGGCACATCTCCAATTCAAACACAATGCTCTCTACATCTTTGTTATATGCTAGTGTTTTCCTAAGCTGATTGGGTTTCGGTCAGAAATAGCATGACGTTATGTTCCTGAGAACTGTTCGTGCGTATCTGCTTAAAGGAAGAAGATGCTCTACCCAACGTTAGTTCTAGGAGCAGAGACTGACGTTTGGACTTTTATCCTGTTAAGACTGTTGATTATAAGTCCTAAAAAGAAGAAAATACTGCAATCAATCTACATTTTTTGTGCTTGCAGTATAAGCGTATGCTTATATTGTGGTCTTTCTTTGTCATGCAGTATGTTCCCCGTAGATTTATCATGCAGCACATTCGGAAAATCAAGGAAATCGCAACGCTCATGCATTCAGGCAGGGCATGGCCAGTGAAGCTTAGTAGCTGTGGACATCGTGGGGCACGGTTCACTTCTGGTTGGTTCGCATTTATGAGAGAAGCTTGTTTGCGCTTAGGGAATGTCTGCATGTTCGAGCTAATTGATGGGGATGATATAATGTTCAGAGTATACATTTTCAATGGTGCTGGTAAGAACTTGATAACCTTGTTTGAAATGCACACTCGCAGTGTCACTCTAGGCTGGTTTTAGATTGAGATCTGGATTTACAACTACGCTTCCTTTATAAGTAGTGCTGCGTCACCTACAGGTACATTTTTTCTTATTTGTTCTTATAAAATCTACTTGAAAACGTTTGACTAAGGTAACCTAATGATTTAGGTGCTGCTAATTCGAGTTGATTTTTTTCTTTCTGTTGTGAAGGGCATTTACAATTGATTCAGTGATATTGTCTGAATTTCGGTTTTTCTGATTATAGTAGTTATATTCTCTGCTAAACCTTTTCATAGTAAGTCAATTAAAGAAACATTCACACCAATCACTAGTTAATTTCTCTTCTTCATCCAAAGGTGCTAACAAACAGTCAATATGCACAGCAAGCCTTTCTGAGCCAGTTTTTCGTGGTCCTACACCTTTGAGGACTCTCACTACTCATGAATTTGCCAATGAGTTTAATTCGGAGCATCCTTTCTTCAAACTGGTGATACCTGGACATCAGGCTAAAAAAATGGTAATTCTCGAGTTTCATCCACCACTGGCATATCTCAAGTTTAACTATGATTGCTTCCCAAATCTTGCCTAAGTATTGTGTATTCCCAAGTTGCTTTGGTTTGTAACAGATACATATGATATGTTACTTCTTGGAGTGTTTGTGGGGTACCTATGATGGAGTAATGGGAACCAGGCAAAAAGATGGTTAAAATATAAGGACTGTCCATTCACTTGAATATTCTCTATAAGCTGCTCTAATCACTATCCAAGTGAAAGGATGACCAATTTACTTGAATGGAAAACTGTCTGTTGATGGACAGTCACTTGATGGAGAATTCTTTGGATTGCAGGTTAAAATTGATGATGCTTTACATCGGAGGTTTAGATTGTTCAATTTCGTGAGCCTCTTAAGGCTGTGGACTAAAATTCCTGAAACTAGCAAATATTTCCATGAATATCTATCGGTGTGCTTTTTTCTCATGAGTGTATGCTGATACTATGGTCCTTGTTTTACCATACATTTGTTTGTACAAACATGTACATATGTGCAGAATGTTCCCGTTGGATTCACCAGGAAACATATTCAAGAAAGCATGGATATGGTGACGCTTAGGTATTTAGACAGATCGTGGCCGGTGAAGCTTTTACTGTCTAAGCAGGACCACAAGGCATTCTTCTCCGGTGGTTGGCCCGCATTTGCAAGAGACAACTGCCTGCGTGTAGGAGATGTCTGCATGTTTGAGCTCATTCATAGGGACAATTTTGTGTTCAAAGTCTCCATCTTCCGTAATGCTGGTACGGACCAGATTCACATTTATTGAGATTAACATCAGAAGTGTTACTCAAGGCCATTCACAGCGTCCATATGAATTCAGGATTCCTAATTATGCCTTCCTCGTTTGGTAGTGGCAAGTCAATGAAAAGTATACTCTTTTTTTTCTTTTTCTATCGTCTTCTAATGTCTATTCTATAAGTCCCCTTTTGGAAAGAATCTCTAAAAATTAGGAACTTCTTTAAGGTTTCTGGTGGCTCCGACCTGACCTTTCATTTATACCGACTTGCCTTAACCCATATACCAACTCTGAATTTCGAGGCACAACCCATGGTTTGACAAGCTCAATGTGAACATTCATCAGATTCTTTTCATTTATCTTTTCGAATACATGAAGGCTTAATAGGAAGTTTATTCGCTTATGGGCGCAAATTGAAGTTTATTAGTTTCTTTTTGTGTGAAGAGCATTTAGAATTTGTTTTGTCAAATTACCTGAATCTTGATATGCATGACAAGGCAATTTCAATCTATACTAAATCTTTTCATAGTTAGTCAATTATAGAAATTTTCACACCAATGTCTATTAAATTCCTCATTGTATAACTGGGGAAAAAGGATATATACTCCCCTGCCTTACCACTCGGCCATGCGGCCGAGATGATTTGGTATCAAGTGAAATAGATTTTAAAAGTCGCCCACTGTGGAACAGAGTAACTTTACTATTCCTATTTGCAGTAACGGGAAGTAGGTCGATTGAATCGATTGATCCCTATCCCTACCAGTTTTGGAACTAAATGGAAATTTGTCTCCTCGATATGTAGCTTGCATTGATACTGACCCCGAAGAACCAGATCTATCTCAAGCCCCAGTGGACTCGACTGATAGGATCCAACAGTCTACATGCAGAGTGAGCCATTCGGAGCTGGTTTTTCATGGTCTTACACTTCCAAGGCCTCTCACTCCTCCCGAATTAGCCCGCAAATTTGATTCGGAACATCCCTTTTTCAAAATGGTGATCCCGCGATCTTATAAGAGTTGCCTGGTAAGTCTTGAGCTTAATTCATCACCAGTATACCTGGAGTTCCATTATTATAGCCATTACCAACAATGCCATGATCACATTAGCTGTTGATGCCTTAAGAGATTTTTTCTATGTTTATAGAGCTTATGATACAATACAATAGATTACCGCAATTATACTCATTAACAACATGTATTAATAAAGGATGCTAGCTGGCGATTTCTTTCATCCTTGAGCACTTTCAAAAGAATAAACACATCCATGGATTTCTTCGACCTCAAATCGTTACCTTCTTGCTTTTTTCCCTCCAATTTATCTGTGGATTTCTCATTCCACTTACACAATTTCATATCTGGGTTGTTCAAACTGGTACGTGTGCAGAGTATTCCAGGTGCATTCATCAAGCAACATATTCAGGAAAACAAGGTAACGGCGACTCTTAGGTTTTCAGGCAAATCGTGGCCAGTTAAGCTCTTAAGCTATACTCAGACCAGAAAAACAAAAAAGCTCTTAAGCTATACCCAGACCAGAAAAGCAAAACAGCTCTTAAGCTATACCCATGACACCCGGGTGTTCTTCTCTACTGGTTGGCCTGCATTTGCAAGAGAAACTCATATGCGTGTGGGAGATATCTGCGTGTTTGAGCTCATTAATAGGGATGATGTTGTGTTCCAAGTCTCCAATTTCAGTAGTGCCAGTAAGGAGCCGGTTCACATCAATTGAGACGAACAATCGGAAGTGCTAGTCTAAGCCATCTGCAGCATTGATACGAGTTCAGGATTCCTAATTATGCCTCTTTTATTCAGCATTTGAGAATCAATGTATAGTAGACTCTTTTATGTTTCTGCTTTCTTCTTCTGCGCTAGTCTCAATTATGTAATTTCCATTTTGGAAAGAAACTCTCAAATTTGGCGCTTCTTTGAGATTTATTGTGGTTCAACCTGACCTATAGAACTAACAAAGTGTAATAATATCAATTACACTTTCCTTAAACAACCTGCGGTTTTACAAGGTCAATTTCTACTTACATCACATTCTTTTCGTCATCTCTTTTCAAATTCTTGAAGATTTTATGCGAGACATTTTGCATGTTGGTGCAACTTGTACTTTGTTAGTTTGTTCTGATATGAAGAACATCTTATGAGTTCCTTTACCAAAAAAAAAGAGAACATCTTGTGAGGCTTCCGCGTCACCCCATGATGCTGACAGTAATTTCCAATATATGCGAGATCTTTTCATAGCAAGTCAATTGAAAAGACCCTCACACCAAGTCTATTAAAATGCTCATTGTTTCACTACAGGTGGGATAGAACAGTCTACGTGCAAAGCGAGTCGTTCTGAGCTGGATTTTCATGGTCCTACCCTTCCAAGGTCTCTCACATCTCCCGAATTAGCCAGCAATATTGATACAGAGCATCCCTTTTCCAAACTGGTGATCCCGCAATCTTATAAGAGTTGCCTGGTGAGTCTTGAGCTTAAATGATCATTCACACATCTCATGTTTAATTCAACAGTTTTCATGTATTGGATATTCAAAACATGAACATGTCCAGGGTGTTCCGGTTGGATTTGCCAAGCAACATCTTCAGGAAAACAGACAAATAGCAACTCTTTGGTATTCGGATGGATCGTGGCCAGTAAAGCTCATTAGGAGCCATGGATGGGCCAGAGGGACTCTGTGTATGTTCTTCTCTACCGGTTGGCGTGAATTCGTAAGAGAAACTCATCTGCGTGCAGGAAATGTCTGTGTGTTTGAGCTCATCGATAGGGATGATACTGTGTTCAAAGTCTCCATTATGAGTGATGCTGATAATGACCCGATTCACATTGATTGAGATGAACATTAGAAGCATTACCTTAGGCCATTTCAGCGCCAATATGAACTCAGGAGTCCTAATAATGCCTCCTTTTATCGAGCAGCGCAGCGGAGAATCAATGAAAAGCAATCTTTTCTCCTTTTGTTTTCTTCTTTCTTCTTTTTGTGCTAGAGTCAATTCTCTGACTACCTTGCACGGAAAGTCTCTCTCAAATTTGGTGAGTCTTGAAGGTGTTGCACAGCCACCTGACCAGTCTAGATAAGTGTAAAAATATCATGCTCTGATGTAAGTGCATGGAGTATTTCCCTTTGGTTATGATCACCTTATAGTTTTGGAAAACGATTAAAAATGGACCTAATCTAGTCATGGGGCGAACCCGTTGGGACAAATAATGATTGACAGGGGTCAGTATCAATCCCGCTAAAAGGGTCAAGAGATTGTCCAAATCATCTTCAATGAGTCTCGCTATGTGTAAATCAAGTCATGATTCGTGCTCATTGCTTTTAAGCTTCCTGGCAGGAGGCACCACGATGTATGCTTCGTTTGAAAGCTCATGCGATTGCGTTTGCAGCCCCTTGAAGCCTGCTATGTTTTGCCGTTTTCATAATTCCTAATCTACCAAAGTTGAGGCGACTATGGAACAAAGGTTTTCAAAGAACATTGCGCTTTGATTCTCTTAGTGTTCCAACCCTATATAATTGCAGCAACTTTAGACATACTTTCACTCCATCGATGGCTCGGCTCCTAAAAGGCAAATGAGTAAAGGAAACTTGTGGAGATCAACGACAAATATCGTTCGACGATTTCTTTTTATCACTCTAGCTACTAACTCGTTGGAATGTTTAAAGAAAGAATGAAACGGTTATTATATTATGTTCCAACACAACACCCTCTTTCACGGAAAAGCCAGTAAGCAGCCAGTGGAACTATCGTCAACTGATCTGAAATCAAGAGCATAAGCCGTCGGAAAATGCAAGCGACGACGGAAGGGAGAAAGTTGACCAATGAATCCATAGGATTATGCATGAGGAGAGGAAGATGAAGATGAGATGCCAAGGATTACGTGAGGCATGACTTCAGCTTGCTGTCAAGCTCCAAACCAGATATTAAATTGGCTAACAGGTACTACCATCTCTTTTCAAAAGTTCCCTTTCTAAATGTGCGAGTTCTAGATCTCGAAGCCACTTATAATGAGTTGACATTTGACCAAGGACGGTCATATTCCCCTCTTGACAAAGTTGAAGATGTATCAAGACTGGTTTTTCTAGTGCAGTAAGAGAACTCTACATCAAAGTACCTTATCATATACATGCTTAAAAAGATAGTATTGAGCAGATTACACTTTTGAAACCGACGTGCTGATCTCTATATCTGCTTCCATGTCGATCCATATATGCTCTTATGTAACACCGCCTAATGAACTAAAATATACTTTATTGTTAGAAACTTCACACATCTGTCAATATTATCAATGCGGATAAACAAACTGGGCAGTACCATTATGATGACGGATGCTGTAATAACAAATCAATTTCAATAAATGATTTCGAAATAGAAAACCTATTGATTCAAACTTCAAAATGATATAGAATCGAATACTATTTTGAAACTGACGTGATCTTTTAATCTCTATATCAGTTTTGACATCGATCCTTTTTCTATATAAGCTTTGTCTCACTTTAGTCATTACTTTATCAAAAACATATACATATATATTTACATAACACCAGCGAATGAATTATATACTTTTCTATCGTTAGAAAGTATTTGACACATAAAGTCGATATTAGTGATGTGGATAAACAAACCGGCTAGTACTAATTTTATGAAGGATATATCAAAATTAGGATTTATAATTGGGCAAAGATGGAAAAGAGATCATTCACCCAACAAGCCGCATCGATCAGGAAAATTGATAAAATATTGCCCACATCAGGATTGGCATTAAAGTAATTGTTTTTTTTGCTGAAAAAAAATTGACATTTAAGGGGTCTGACGAAAAGTTATGCACCAAAATGAGGGCGTCATGTACACGTGTCAATTTACGAATGGACTCAAGCGGCCCGTTACTTTTCCGTCCCACCAGTCGTGGCTCGTTTTTCCACCTCCCCTTCAGTGACGCTGTGAAGAGCAAGAAGAGGCTCCGCGCACGTGTAGCTGAAGTTGAAACCCACCAAACCATCTTCTTCTTCTTCTTCTTCTTCTGTAAGGAGTCAGGGGACAACTGCTGTCTATGGCTTGCAGCCGCCGCCGCCGCCGCCGCCGCCGGAGAGAAGATGGAGCTGTCGAGCCGGAGGTGGCGACCGGTCCGCGAATTGTGGGCCGCCGCCGCTTCTTCAAGATCATACTCTCCGACGCGCTTGAATCTGGAAAGCTTGTGAGTTGGTCAACTCTCCTCAGTCTGTTTCTTATGCTTGAGCAACAGCGTTTCAAGAGTTTGCTCGCATTCCGTGACTGTGTACCCATCGACCCGGAAAACTGGTTTCGTGTGTTTGGTTTGGTTTGGAATGAACCTTCTTCACTTCCCAGCTGAAAAGGAAAACAGGGTATTGCCTAACATGGCCTGTAGATCGAACAAAATTTCGCCCTTTTCATAATTTAATAATACGAATGTCTTCATCGGATGCGCGACCGGGTGTCGTGAACCATGGTGATGGTCGGCCTCATGTCCTCTTTGCTGCCATTTCTTCTGCTAAAGTTTTCTTGTATATATGTTCATTTTACGATTTGGGTCGAAATGGCTTTCGGAATAAAGTGTAATGTTCGTGGTTCAGGTTTCCACAACATCCTTTGAACATTGCCGTATGGAAAAGAAGAGTAATTTCGTGGATGCACAGATTTTAACTGACAAAAATTGATATGACTAAGTAATGAGCTTTTTCTGGGGTGCCTTGCTTCTTTGGGCGGCGAAATTGTCGTGCACGATCTCGGTCGTGGGATAAAAGAAAATCAATGTCAGCTGTTGGATGACAAAACGTCTCGGCCATGAGATCAAGATAAATTTATGTCGACTGTCGGATTGGGCACGACAATTTCACTAGATCTTAGTGTAAATGACATTTTGGATTCTCGAGCTTTACGCATGTCCAATGAAGCAACTATAACAACAATTCGATCCAAAAATATTCGGAAGCACACTTGGGGAAACTGACCTTTCATCCATGTTGCAGAATTTAAACTTTCTTAGGTTTCTTCGTTTTCTCTGCACTTTGGTTTGACTATGATGAGTTATCATGGACCTGTAACTTTAATTTTTTCATAATAGGGAATTCCAAAGAGTTTCTTGAGAAGATGTGGAAAGGATCTCTCAAACTCCGTGCTTCTCAAGGTTCCGGGCGGTTCAACCTGGACTATAGAACTAGAAAAGCGTAACAATGACATGGTTTCATTGTGGAAAGGGTGGCGGGAATTCACGGAGCATTACTCCATTGGTCATGGTCACCTCATAGTTTTCAAATATAAAGGGAACTCCACTTTTCACGTAATAATATTCAATAAGAGTGCTTCAGAGATAAATTATCCGTCGAGCAGCGGCCAAACATCATACCTCGGGAGCAAATTGCCCACACCAAATACAGAAGATGTCCTACAAGCAGAAGATCTGGAGGATTTCACACCCCGTCGAAGAATGAGGGTTGAACCACATTTACCTTATTCTCAGCTAAGTCCGATCTACTCACCACGAGCGTCCGAAGGTGTGACTCTTCATTTTATAAGTCACGTTTCTTCTTACATTACTCTCTTTTGTTAGTTCTTTTCCAGAAAAACTTGATAACTTTTTTATTAAAGTTTTTCCTGAGCCAGTTTTTCATGGTCCTACACCTCTGAGGCCTCTCACTACTCCTGAATTAGCCAACGAGTTTCATTCAGAGAATCCCTTCTTCAAACTGGTGATATATCAGGGTACAAGAATTGTAAGATCTCGAGTTTCATCGACAACTGGCATATCTCGAGTTCAACTAGGATAGCTTCTAAATCTTGCCTTTGTATTGTGTTTTCCCAAGTTGATTTGGTTTGTAACAGGTACCATATGACATGTTATTTCTCGGAGTGTTTGTGGGGCGTCCATTGATTGAATAATGGGAAACAGGGAAAAAGAATAATTAAAATGTCAGGACTGTCCATTCACTTGGAAATTCTGCGTAAGCTGATTTAATCACTGTCCAACTGAAAGGATGGACAGCATTTGAATGGAAAACTGTCTGTTAATGTACAATCACTTTTGGAGAATTCTTTAGATTGCAGGTTAAGATCATTGAATTTCATGAGCGTCTTAAAGCTGTCGACTGAATATCCCGAAACTAGCAAATATCACCATGATTATTCTTCTCGTGTGCTTTTTCCTTAAGAGTGTGTGCTGACGTTATGGTCCTTCTATAAGCAGACATTCGTTTGTACAAACATGTGCGTATGTGCAGAATATTCCCGTTGGATTCGTCAGGCAACATATTAAAAAAGAAAGGGCAATGGTGACACTTAGGTCTACAGACAGGTCGTGGCTTGTGAAGATTTTAAGAAATTCGCAGCACCGCCAGGCACTCTTCTCTGCTGGTTGGACTGCATTTGCAAGAGAAAACCGTCTGCATGCAGGAGATGTCTGCATGTTTGAGCTCATTGATAGGGATGATGGTGTGTTCAATGTCTCCATCTGCCGTTGTGCTGGTATGGACCCAAATCACATTGATTGAGATTAACATCAGAAGTGTTACTCTATACCATTCGCATTGTCCATATGAATTCAGGATTCCTAATTATGCCGTCTTCATTTGGTAGTGGCAAGTCAATGAAAAGTAGACTCATTTATTTTTTTCTCCTATCGTCTGCTAATGTCGATTCTGTAAGTCCCCTTTTAGAAAGAATCGCTCAAATTAGGCGTTTCTTTAAGATTTCTGTTGGCTCGAACCTGACTTTTAGAACTGTACAGCATAGTGACGTTGAACACACCTGCCTTGAGGTTTCTTCTTTCCTGCACTAGTCTCGATTGTGTAATTTCCATCAGAAGAAACTCTCAAATTTGGCGCTTCTTTAAGGTTTATAGTGGTTCAACCTGACCTGTAGAACTAATAAAGTGTAATAATATCAATTACACTTTCCCTAGACAACCTGTGGTTTTACAAGGCCAATTTCTACTTACATCACATTCTTTTCGTCCTCTCTTTTCAAATTCTTGAAGATTTTATACAAGTCTTTTTGCATGTTGGTGCAACTCGTAATTTGTAAGTTTATTCTGATATGAAGAACTTCTTGTGAGGCTTCCGCATCACACCATGATGATAACAGTAATTTCCAATCTATGCTAGATCTTTTCATAGCAAGTCAAAGAGACGTTAACAGCGATGTCTATTAAAGTTCTCATTATTTCACTACAGGTGGGATAGAACAGTCTGCATGCGGAGCGAGCCATTATGAGCTGGATTTTCATGGTCCTGCTGTTCCAAGGTCTCTCATATCTCCTGAATTAGCGATAAATATTGATACGGAGCATCCCTTTTTCAAATTGGTGATCCCGCGATCTTATATGAATTGCCTGGTGAGTATTGCTCTTAAATCATCACTCACATGTCTTATGTTCAATTAATCAGTTCTCATGTATTGGATATTCAAAACATGTACGTGTGCAGAGTGTACCGGTCGTATTTGCCAAACAACATATTCAAGAAAACAAACAAATAGCAACTCTTCGGTATTTGGATAGACTGTGGCCAGTGAAGCTCGTTAGGAGCCGTGGACGGGCCAGTGGGACTCTGTATCTGTCCTTCTCTGCCGGTTGGCGTGCATTCGCTAGAGAAACTCATGTGCGTGCAGGAAACGTCTGCCTGTTTGAGCTCATCGATAGGGATGATACTGTGTTCAAGGTCTCCATTTTAACTGGCGCTGATAATGGCCCGATTCACATTGATTGAGATGAAAATCAGAAGCATTACCTTAGGCCATTTCAGCGTCAATATGAACTCAGGAGTCCAAATAATGCCTCCTTTCATCGAGCAGCACAACGGAGAATCAATAAAAACCAATCTTTTCTGCTTTTGTTTTCGTCTTTCTTCTTTTTGTGCTAGTGTCAATTCTCCGACTACCTTGCACGTAAAGTCTCGCTCAAATTCGGGGTCTTCAGGGTTTTGCATACCGATTTGACCAGTAGATAATTAATTCGTCCGTCAAAAAAAAAACTTTAATAATAGAAAATTTTGGCTTAAAATATTCGTCGTTATTTTTACATTATTTCGACCACAAATTATTGTTCATATCAATCAAAAGAGACAATGACATATAATTGAAACAGATAAACGAACAAACCATAAATTTCGACAAATCAGCCACAATGACATATAATTGAAATAAATAACATAACGAAAGTTATAAAAGTCCGACATGATGCTATTTTATATCCAATAGTACAATACATTCAAAACATGAACTAAAAAAGACAGGACAACCATAGAAGATGCAAAAAAACCATACAGAAGAAGAGGCGGCTTTGGTACGCTGACAGGACACCAAAAATAGTCACTTTCGTCAAGACCTGAGGAAATGTCGATACAAAAATCAGTCCAGAATATAACAAAAATACGTTTCAGGACGAACATAAATGTTCTTACATATGAATATGAGTGAAATTATGAAAAACCAAGATTATGAAGCAAGCTTACCCAAAATTTTAACTAGGGAGACCGGAGAAAATCATCATCATCATCACCATCATCATCAGCATCAGCATTCTCGGCATCAATGTGTTGGTCATCACCTATTGGATTGGCTGGAGGTACAGGAGGCCCGGCATTGCGTTGGATGTTAAGGTGTTCCATAATCGCTCTCACCTGTTCTTGCAAGTTATATATTTGTTCATCCTTCTTAAAAAGTAAATTATTCAGACGATCCACTTCTTGGTTCAATTGCTGCTCCACTCGTGACTTCCTTTTACTAGTCCCAACGGCTGATGTCGGTGGTGATGAACTTCCAGGATTATTCGGCATGTACATCCTTGACAACGATCCCAGCCCAAATATTTTCCTTTTTTTCGCCCCCCGATGCCTCCATCCATAATGCCATATTATCAACTGGTGGCCGGGACTCAGGACAATCATCACTACCACTAGCACTACCACTTGCACCAATTAACAGAGCATCATATTTTTCCTACATTAACAATGTAGATGAAAATAAAATCATTAATATATATATATATATACCATAAATATTGAAAGCATTAACGGTTTTGCATTATAGTTTACATATAAGTCAAAGTATAACCTTACATACCTTAACAGCTTTTGCTCGATCGCTTGATCCATGTCTTATCTTTCTTTTGGAATGTGCGTTCAAATGTAGCTGCAAATGTCGGTTCCGTCCCCAATTCACTTGCCTACAAAATGTAAACTTGAGTAACTGAATTAAATTAACTTATAACTCATTTAACAGACTTACGATCGTTTTGCGATGCTCCATAATGTTGATAGAGCCCCAAAGCATATGTGGCTGACCCATCACTAGAACTAGAAGATCGGTTCTTCTTATTACGCTCACAGAGTTGCCGACTGTTCGGATGCCCAAAATGTATTAATTGCCACCCAATTGTCAGCTGTAAAAAAAGACGGCTTCGCTTGCTTGCTCTTCGCTCTATTCATAACATTTCGCATAAAATCACTTATTTTTTTATCGAAAATTCGTCTCACTTCATTCTCTTCCGTGTCGTCCCACGTGAACTTCCGCTGCAATAAATAAAAACACAAATTGAAAATTATTATGATGATCACATATCCATAACTATGCACCAAACACATATAGACAGATTTTGTAAAGTTCATGTCGAGAAAAATATCTGATCCTTTAGATATCGAAAACTACAGAGTTGTTCTGGTCCCTTTACATCATTCTTGACCATCAATATACTACACCAAACTTAATTTCTGAGAAAATAAAATATGTACAACTTACCTTGAACTCATTCCACCACATTTCTTTTACTTCTTGTGGAACACTTATGTAATTAAGATACTCTCCCATCCAGAAGTTTCTGACTATTTTGTTCAATTCTCTCACAACAGACGTTGCATCCGTGAATCTGCATTTATACAAATATTGTGCAACATGGATAATTCAGTTAACATCAATATTTAAAGCCCTAAATATGACATATACTAAAATAAAAATGAAGTACTTACGAATCTCCAAATGGACATATAAAGAATCGGTTATCTTCTTGCCCTCTGTTTCCGTCAATATTCGATTGTTCCGCCGAATAATGGGGTGGAACGGAAGGAGGGGGAGCTACAGGAGATTGAACTGGAGAATGTCCAGTTGGCATGTGGTGAAGTCCTGTAACATGTTGTTGATTGTGGGAGGAAGGGCCAACGTGCTCATATTGTGACGGATCATATTGTGGTTGAGGGTTCAATGCCGGCACATGAGAAGAGGAAAGGGCCGGGGACGAGGACGAGGAAGAGCCAGAGCCTCGTCTTCTAGACATAAATCCTCCACGTTTAAACTGACAAGTAGGAAGGTTATACGAATATGTAAAGAACTATTGACACGTATTACGAACACATAATGATGTACATGCTGAAACTTACCATTTTGATGAAAAGACTGATAAAATGTTTCCTTCAAATGAGCCAATGTCGAGTGCTTATGACGTGTAATTTCCTACAAATAAATATACTATGAATCCCATTCATTTTCATATGAAACATCAATGTATGATAACGATATGGGTGGCCACAGGTATCAAACATCACTATATGAATCGCATGCATTTTCATTAATTTTTTTTACCACGTACAAAAATTTATATTTCTTTGAAAGTAGGTGGCCACAAATATTCTAAATCATTCTATAAAGTTTTGTAAGAAATAAATTATTATTGTTATTTTTAAATTTTTTTTTTTTTGGAGGTAAAAAAAAATTTCACTAAAAGTTGGTAGCCACCGATATTCTAAGACATTCCGTAAAGTTTTGAAATTTTAAGAATTTTAAGAATTTTTATATTATTAATTTTAATATAAATTTTCTCTCGTGAAAAAAAAAATTCCATACTAAAATTGGGTGGCCACAAGTCGTCTAAACTATTAGGTAAAGTTTTCTAAATTGTAGTCATTCTTTATTTTTACAATTTTTAAGGCACGTTACAAAAATTAAATATAACTAAAAGTGGGTGGCCACAGGTATTATAAACAATTGCGTGAAATTTTGGAAATTTTTAAATTCTAATTTTTTTGCCATCCAAAGAAATTTAAATTTAATCGCAAGTTGATGGCCATATGTTTTCTAGGCAATTCTGTGCATTTTTCAAATTTTAAATTTTTTAACTTTTTCTTCACCAAAAAAAAATTTCCCTCATAATGGGTGATCACATTTTATGTTAAGCCATGTTATCATGTTATGGAAATTTTAAATTTTTAATAATTTTTTAGCGGAACGTTAAAAATGTAAATTTCATTGAAAATGGGTTGGCACTATTAATTTTTGCAATTTTGTGAAATGATGAAAGTTTAGTTTGTTAAAAGTTTAAAAAACTTTTACGGTCAAATTTCATATATGTTGTCAGTATTTACCGTTTTTTTAATTTTCCATAATTTTTTATAAAATTATTTAATTTTCAAGTATTTTCTGCGAAAACGTTTAATCAATTATTCTATCGTCATTTAACGCTTAATCATCCACGTAATAAACAAATTAACCAGTCGACTATCGATAAAAGTCATATGCAATCCTCAAATCGACCCGTAATTTAGCCAATCAAAAGTAATCCTAAATAATCCGTAACCAAATCAGACTAATTACCTAAATATACTAAATACATATTAGAAAATAGACCTAATTAGTTTAAAGATAACAAAACCTTGTCTTACGGGCGGTGGCGGGGGCGGGGGGCGGGCGGGCGGGGCGGCGGGGGCGGGCGGCGGCGGGCGGAGGGCGGGCGGGCGGCAGCGGCGGGGGGGGCGGGGGCGAGGGCGGGGCCGGGGGCAGTGGCGGCGGCGGGCTGGGAGAGCGGAGGGGAGACGGCTGGGCAGGGGGCGGCGACGGGCGGTGGGCGGGGACGCGGGCGGGCTGGGCGGGCGGAGGGCGGGCGGAAGGGCGGGAATCTGAGTCGCCGCGACGGGCGGCGAGGCGGACGGCCGGGCGGCGATACCGCGACGGCCAGGCCGCAAAAAACGATCCGAGTTTGGGAAGAAGATAACCGCGAATTTCGGCGATTTTTTTTTCCCCGTCTGTCCGTCGCAAATTTGAGACGGACATGAAACCGTCGCCAAATTTGCGACGGACGTAGTGGTCCGTCTCCGCCGCAAATTTGCGACGAAACAAATCCGGCCGCAAATTTTTATAAAAAAATTTGGACGGAAATTACAAATCCGTCATGAAAAATCCCTCGCAAATTTGCGACGGATAATGTGTGTCCGTCGCAAATTTGCGACGGACAATTTCAACTCCGTCGCAAATTTGCGACGGACTTATTGTCCGTCGCCAAATTTCGCGACGTTTAAATTTCGCCAAATATTCGACGGTCGCAAATTTGCGACGGACGTATAATGTCCGTCGCAAATTTGCGACGGATTTTCCGTTTTTGTCCGTCGCAAATTTGGCGACGACAATTTTTGTCCGTCGCAAATTTGCGACGGACGTTTTGTCCGTCGCAAATTTGCGACGGACGTCTTTGTCCGTCGCAAATTTGCGACGGACGTGTTTTGTTCCGTCGCAACCGTTTGCGACGGACATTTGTTTGTACGTCGCAAAAGTTGCGACGGACGTTTGTATTTCCGTCGCAAAATTTGCGACGGATCTGTGTATTTCCGTCGCAAAAAATTTGCGACGGATCTATGTATTTCGGTCGCAAAAATTTGCGACGGATCTGTGTATGTCCGTCGAAAATCTGCGACGGACACGCAAAGTCCGTCACAAATTTGCGACAATCATGTATAATTGTTTCGACGGCTAAAAATTTTTAAAAGTTGCAATTGACAAATCTGAGTCCAGCGTAAATTTTTACCAGTAAATATTCCCTAACAAAATTTGTGACGGACAGGTTGCGAGTCCATCGCAATTTTGCACAAACTAAATTATCGTTGTAAATTTGTGACGTATTTTTCTGTCAAAAATTTTAGCGTCTCATTAATTAGGGTCCTAAATTTGCTACGTCTTTTTTTCAGTCCAAAATTTTGTCTTCTCAAATTTTGCAATGGAAATTGAAATATCGGAAATGTTACGGCACGTGAATAATATTTAACTTGTCGGCATTTAGGGACAAAATTTTCGACGATAAATTAAAATATAAAGAATAATCGACAATAACAATAATAAAAAAGCACAATAACAATAATGATGACAACATAAAAATAGCACTTGTAGCATTAATAATTACACATCTGTATTGTGTTGTGCCAAAAAATTTAATCTTCATCTTCGTCTTCATTTTCGTCTTCGTCTTCGTCTTCGTCCTCGTCTTCGTCCTCGTCTTCTTCATCTGTCTGAAAATCAGATTCGGAACATTCTTGATCATTTAATTCGCAAATTTCAGTTGGATCCACATCTATCATTGCTCCACACGGATCTCGTAAAGTTGGTATGTTATATTCCTCAATTTCAACCGTGTTACACACTTCCTCTTGTTGGTAGGCTCTATCCTTCCAGTGTTCCTCGATTTTCCTCCGTGCTTTGATTTTACATACGGCCCACTAATCAGCTTTTGTCACGTTTCAAACTAGGAAATGATGCATAACATACTTGAATTGCTTGTTGTGCCAAGACAAATGGTTCATACTTCATATACCTTTTCTTATGATTTATTTCAATCAAATTGAACTTCGTATGCACCTTCATTCCTTTGATGGGATCGAACCACGTGCACTTAAATAACACAACCCGCATCATTAATGGTCCAGGATACTCTATCTCTATGATTTCATCCAACAAGCCATAAAATCATCTTTCCAACTGTCACCATTGCATGACCGAACAGACACACCGCTATTCATTGTGGATTTTCCCATTCCGTATTCTTGAGTATGAAAATTATATCCATTTATGAAATATGCTGGCCAACTTCGAACTTGTAACTGTGGACCCCATGATAGACAATATAGCAATCCTTGCCCTCCAAATTCATCATAATTACTGTGAACCTAGAGTTACACATGTAAAGTCAATAATATATATTTTACTAAATGATATATAACGTATATAATTTTAATAACTTGGTTTTGATCCATAGGCAACTTACATATGTCTTGAACCATGCTGCAAATTGTTCATCACACAAAGCGGTCAAACTCATTTGGTTGTAGTCCAGCCATTGAAGTTTGGAAAATCCTAATATTAAAAACCATATCATTATTAGAAAATATTTGACACACAAAACATATATTTGCAAATTTACACTTACTTGAAGTATGGCTCAACTTCTGGGCAGTTCAGTAAAAATATAAGTATGGGCTGCATGAAATTCTTCACCGATAAATAACTTGAAACCGACATGCACCGCATGGTCGACCCAGAATAATTGAAAATAGAGAATGCCGTGCAATTAGGATCAACGGGGCCCTCATCATTTCTGCCTGCTCTCCGGCTCTTGCCTTTGAGCGTGCGGCTCAAAATAGTATGATGCAAATGTTGTCACTTCTTCCACAATATATGCATTACAAATTGAAGCTTCAAACACGTGCCTTATTCTTCACTTTTTCTTCAAATGATATAAGAATCTAGTTGAAATAGAAAGAAGCTTATCGGAACAGATTATATAATACACTAATTTCAACTGTATTTAAAAAAAAAAATTACCTCTCAAATGGATACATCCATCGAAATTGGACGGGACCTGCAACTTTGGCCTCATAAGGCAAGTGAACTAACAGATGCTCCATCGAATCAAAAAACGCTGGAGGAAATATCCTTTCTAAGTTGCAAAGAATAATTGGAATATCTCTCTCTAGTTTCTCCATGTGCGATGCTTTTAACACTGTCGAGCAAATATCATGGAGGAAATTACTTAATTCTGTAATGGCGCCCCACACAAAGTTCGGTAGAACTTCCTTCAAAGCTATTGGAATTAGTCTTTCCATCAGAATGTGACAATCATGACTCTTCAAACCTGTCAACTTGCATTCATTCAAATCAACACATCTCCCGAGATTCGAAGCATATCCATCAGGAAACCGCACTGATTTCAACCATTGACAAACAACTCGCCTCTGCTCCTTATCCAATGTATAAACTGCTTTCGGTTTTGGTCCCCTGCTGCTTGCATGCACAGCTAGTATTGGCCGATCACAAATATCTGTCATATCTTTTCTTGCGTTCAAGTTGTCTTTTGTTTTTCCAGCGACATCCATCACAGTATTTATGACATTATCGAAAACATTCTTTTCTATGTGCATGACGTCAAGATTATGATGAATAAGATGCACCTTCCAATATGGTAAATCCCAAAATATACTGCGTTTTGTCCACTTATGTGAACTTCCGTACGCAATAGTCGTGCCATGCGGGTTCTCAACAACAGTTGGAAAGTCCTGCACACGCTCCCAAATTTGATCGCCGATCAACCTCAATGGTGGACGCGTTCTTTCAGTCCTATTCTTGATGAACTCTTTCTTATTCCTTCTGAAAGGATGACTTGGCGGCAAAAATTGTCTGTGACAGTCAAAATAGCAAGGCTTCTTTCCATGTTTTAATCTAAATGACTTTGACCTCTCCAAACATATCGGACATCCTAAGATCCCAGCTGTACTCCATCCAGATAACATTCCATAAGCTGGAAAGTCATTTATCGTCCAAAGAAGAGCAGCCTTCATTACAAACATTTGATCGGTAGAAACGTCATACGTCGGGACACCTTCAACCCATAGTCGTTGTAACTCCTCAATCAATGGTTGCATATAAATATCTATCAACTTCTTCGGATTTTGCGGCCCTGTCACGATCAATGTCAAAAACATATAAGGTGTCTTCATGCACATACCAGGTGGAAGATTGTACGGCGTTAAGATAACTGGCCAGCATGAATAACTTTTTCCTGTTTTTCCAAATGGAGCAAATCCATCGGCATATAAACCTAACCTGATGTTCCGAGGCTCCATTGCAAACTCAGGGTATGTTCTATCAAAATGTTGCCATGCCTCCGCATCTTAAGGATGACACATTAGACCTTCTTCTGTTTCATGATTTGCATGCCAAGTCATGTGTTCGAGAGTGGCTTTAGACGATAAAGCCTTTGCAATCTGGGAATTAATGGCAGATAAAACATTTGCTTGCATGGTCTACGCTTCTCGATTACGACCCAGCCTCCTGTTAATCTTGTACCTAGGTTGGCTCTGAATTTACAAGATTCTGCATTTTCATCATCTCTCCAATATAGCATACAACCCCTACTACATACATCAATTCTTACAACCGAAGCCCTAAGTTTTCCACTAGTTTTTTCATATCATAAAAATCACTTGGCATGTTGTTATCACGAGGCAATGATTCCCGCATTACTTCAACAAAAGAGTTGAAGCAATCCATGAACACATTATGCTCTGCCTTGATATTTAATAGTCGGGCTGTCACCGATAACTTAGTGTGGTCCTCACAACCTGCCCATAGAGGTTCATCTGCTGCTTTCAACACATCCTTAACTGATTAGATTGAAAAGTTTCATTATCCACATTTTCCTCAAAACCCGTTACTCCTATATCTTCCAATTGTGAAGCATGACTAGTACTCGCTTGTTCACGTGTAGGAGTAAAACTAGTACTTGCATGATTTGATTCTGGGACAAAATTATAACTAGCTGCATCAATCACCATCCTCTCGTATGGGTTCAATTGCTCATAATAGCCACATTCTTCCCTAACTGAAAATTGGTTAGTTCTTCCATATCCTTCATCAGATATAAATGGTTCACCATGGGAAGTCCAATTATAATAGTTCGGAGTAAACCCAAATCTAGTAAGGTGTTTTCTAACTTGATCACACACAAAAATTTACCATTACCGCAATTTTTGCATGGACACCTTAACTTATTTCCATCCATAAACTCATATTTACTACTAGCAAAGTCTAAAAATTGTTCCAACCCAGTACGAAACTCATCTGTTAATCCTCGACGTCCAGGTAAGTTCTTATTATACATCCAAGCTCTTTCTCTTTGCATTGTGTCTGTATTAAAATATAAAACTATGGTAAAATATTTAAAATATCATATCTATTGTTCTTAATTAAAACTATAAAATTTTTGAAATTATAATTTTTTTTAGTCACGCAACAATTAATATGAAATTGCAAAAATAGAAAAAATTACAATGTAAAGAAGACTTACCTAAATATTTGACTGAAATATTGATAGGACAAAGTGATCAATTTGATGAGAATTGCAAAGTCCACTTGGATTGCGAGACCTTCAATTAGGTACAAACCCAGAAAAGATTAATCACATAAGAATCAATATTTTTTATTAATTTTTAATGAACGATGGAAACGGAATTCATCCGTCACAAATTTGCGACGAATAAATGAAAATTCCGTCTTAAATTTGCGACGGAAAATAGGATAGGCCGCAAATTGTGCTCCGTTGCAAATTTGCGACGGAGATATGTTGCGAATCTCCGTCGCAAATTTGCGACGGAAACCTCACTCCGTCGCAAATTTGCGACGGAATTAGGTCTCCGTCGCAAATTTGCGACGGAAAGGGGTCTCCGTCGCAAATTCGCGACGGAGTGCGGTTTCCGTCGCAAATTTGCGACGGATACCCTTTTCCGTCGCAAATTTGCGACGGACCAAAACGGTTCCGTCGCAAATTCGCGACGGAGTGCTGTTTCCGTCGCAAATTTGCGACGGAGATCCGTTTCCGTCGCAAATTTGCGACGGAAAAAACGGTTCCGTCGCAAAACGGCGTGGCCGTTCTGCTCATCCGAAGGACGGCGAGGCCTCACCGGTCACCGGTCATTACACCGGTGATGCAGATACGAAAAAAATTTAAACATAAACATATATTAAAATGAAAATTATCATGCAACGACGAATAGTTATGAAGTTAGCAATTTTGCACTTACCGGTACAAAAACTTCACCGAGATTAATACGTGCGTGCGCGGATTTTGCTGATTTCATATATATGAAAGCGGGAGAAAAGCGATAGAGAGAGAGAGAGAGAGCGAGACACAGCAAGAGAGAGCGAGAGACAGCAAATTTGCGAGCGAGAGAGAGACAGCACAGGTTGATAAAGTATGAATTTGCGACGGACGGGTGTTTTCGTCGCAAATTTTGCGACGGTTTCGACAATCCCGTCAAGAATTTGCGACGGAATTTGGCGACGGCAAAAATTTCCGTCGCAAATTTGGCGACGGAAAAAATTCGTCGCAAATTTGCGACGGTTCGACAATCCCGTCGCAAATTTGCGACGGAAATTTTTTTTGTCGCAAATTTGCGACGGCAAATATGCTTACGTCGCAAATTTGTCAGAAATTTGCGACGGAAAAAATTCCGTCGCAAAATCCGTGTTTTTTTGTAGTGCCAGAAAGGTGTAAATATATCATGCTCTGATGTAAGTTCATGGAGTATTTCCCTTTGGTTATGATCACCCCATAGTTTTGGTATGTGAAGGGCGCTCTTTTTATGATGTAAAATGGCAGTTTGACATAAGTGCTCTGGAGAGAGGATCCCTCAGCTGATTAATGGCGAAACATCGAATTCTAATGGTGAAATTCTGTCAGTGAAAGGGAAGATTTCAAAGATGTTTTGGCTACATAATGATCGAGAGGGTGCAATATTGCAGTCAAATTGTTACATCTAACGTGAAAGTGCATTTAAATTTGAGGTTGTCAATCGAAGGAGTACCCCGAATGGATCAATTGAAGAAGACTCGATTGCAAGGCCTGGTCGCTGAAGTTATTGATCGTCGAAACGGGCAAGGTAAGTTGTGAAAAGCTCTCAATGACCAATTCTTCTGAGATCCCGCATTGTGATGATTTCATCGGGGTTTACTTATAGTAAGAGTGGTAAATGGACTTATTCTTGTCATGGCGCGATCCCATTAGGAAAAACAATGATTGACAGGGGTCGGTATCAAACCCACTACGAGGGTAAGGAGATTGACCAAATCATCTCCAATGAGTCTCGCTCCGAGTACATCAAGGCGTGATCCGTGCTCACTGCTTTTAAGCTTCCTGGATCGATTCAACATTCGAGAGAACGAGGCACCACGACGTATGCTTTGTTTGAAAAGCTCATGTGATTGTGCCACGGACTATGATTCTCTCGTACTCTCGTATCTTGGTTAGTGGAGTTTAGTGGTGTCGGAATAAAGAGTGAGTAAAGCAGAGATTGGACGATACAACTAGTTCTTAAAAGTGGTGTCCATTAGTTCTGCTACGAGTTATAGATTAGAATGAATATATTCTTAGGAGCTCTGAAAACGAGGTTGGCCTCCCATGCACAAACTAGTTAGGAGCTGATATTGCTCTCCAAATGAGGCCATAGCAGTTCAAAATCAGTTGTCGTGCCTAAAGCGTGTCTCTAGATACCCAAGCTAAGCTGGGCGTGATACGATCCGATACGAGAATGCTATTTGCCGTACTATTCTTAAGAACAATTATAAAATGAAGGCTGGCCTAGGGTCTTATCGGCTCGCCAAGTGCCGCATGGGCTATTCCGTGACCAAGAAATTGCCAACCCGTGACAACTGCGTTTGCAGCCCCTTGAAGCCCACTATGTTTTTGCCCTCCCCCCTAATTCATGATCTACCAAAGTTGAGGCTACTATGGAACAAAGGTCTTTAAGGAAACGCTACACTCTGACTCTCTTATTGTCCCGACCCTTTATAATCGCAGCAACTCGAGAAATACTTCCGCGCCATTTCCATGGCTCGGTGCCTAAAATGCAAATGAGTCCGGGAAACTTGCCGAGATCAACGACAAATACCGTGTGACGACTTGTTTTCATCACTCCAGCTACTTAACTCGTTGGAATGTTTAAAGAAAGAACGAAACGTTCATCACACCATGTTCCGACGCAACACCCTCTTTCACGCAAAAGCCGGTAAGCAGCACTACCGTCGACTCGTCCGGAGTTGAAAAGCGCATAGGCTGTCGACAAAGGATGCGAGGGATGGCCGAAGTGAGGAAGTTGACCGATGATTATGTGAGGCATGACTTCAGCTTGTTTGTCCGGCTCAAGGCCAAAAGATTGAATTGGCTTAAAGAAATACTACCATCTCTTTGCAAAAGTCCCCCTTTCTATATCCGCGTGTTCCAGACCTCGACGCCACTTATAACGAGTTGGCATTTTGACCACAGCACAAACCACCCAAGCCATATTCTTCTTTTGACAAAGTTGAAGACGTATCCAGACTGGTTTTTCCAGTGCAGTAAGAGAACTCGATCTGCATCAAAGTACCTTATCATATTGAGCAGAATGCCCTTTTGAAACCGGCGTGCTGAGCTCTATATTCGTTTCCATGCCAGTCCCTCTTCTACATATGTTCTACCTCGCTTTACATCTTCATTTGTAAAAAAAAAAAGAACATATATGTTCTTATATAACACTGCACACATCGGTTAATATTATCGATGTTAATAAACAAACCGGTTGGTACCGTTTTTGATGACGGACGTAGTAATTACTTGTGCATTATCCTTGGAAAGGGATGGACCAAAAAGTATTTCGTGGATCGGTCACTCGGTAAATGTGACGCGACTTGACAATTATTATATTTGAGAAATACGATTATCATCCTACGTGACACTTAAATTTATTGACCATGTCTACTGCGCGGCAACTAATATAGTCCTAAGTTCTAATACCAGTGATATCGGGCGAGGCCACCCTAGGCATTTTTATGTATAGAAATCTCCTCGTGAAACCAAATTTGGCTTCGTCAATTTTGCTCGCCCCCAGCATCAAGCCGGACACGTGCACGGCCAGCACAAGGAAGAGAATGGGATTCGAGAGGATAACCAACCAAACAGAAAAGGAAAAAAAAAAAAAAAAAAAAAAGCGGGAAGACGACATACGTGTCGCAAAATTGCACGTGAATAATCCACGTGGCGCCCCGCGCTGATCCCCAACTAACAACAACAACAACAGACGGACGGACCGGCTTTTCAATTTGCTTGTCGGCTCGCCAGCTACGTGGAAAGCAACCGCCACCCGAAAGAGCGGTCCGCCGGACAGCGCCACGTGTCGATCGGGCGGTGGTGGCGCGCGGGGGGACGAAGCGCGTCGCGTGCCGTCCGATCGGCGGTTGCGCGCCGGTGCAGGGTAAGCAACGGTGCGGGGGCGGAGCAGCGTAGCACCGCTCCCACCCCCACCCCCCCCTCCCTCCCACGTGCGCGCTAATCGCGTGAGACGGGTGGGACTGAAATCACTTTGTCCAGCTCGTTTTTTGGGTGTCTTCATTTGCGCCAATTCAGCGCGCAACTTCTTCGCGCGACACATGTTTCGTCACGACATTATTCGATCATGTATGAATATAATGTCCCTAAACATAATTTAACATCGAAAAAACCGGCGATACTTAAATGGTACTTGTACATCGCGTCGATGGTTTACTGCGGGACGCGCGGAATTCATATGATTCGGAACCCGAATGGGAGAAAAATTATATGAATCGGTAAAGCGTGTCGAGTATATCTTTTTATCTGATAAATGAGAAGCCCGAGTAAATGCGTTCGTATTTAGCACGCAACTGAGAAGTAGCAACAGAATATGCGTGCGAGCGAGAACGGAAGAAATAGATAGTGACGCGATTTTAACTTTCGACCCGAAAGGTGGAAACTCTTCCACGTATTAGAAAGTTGTTTCTCCAGAGAAAAATCTAAGAAATGGAGTCGTCGAAGGGAACACATGGTAGGATGGGGATCGAACGAATAGCAACAAAATAGGGTTCGGTGAGTAACGAAGCACTTAGGTCAAATGTAGCAGCTTTTTGTGTTTGTATCGCGTCGTCTCCCATTTGAAATGATTTCCAGGGCCACACTAATCGCCCACTGATTGGAGCTAGACTTGTCAAACCGAGTAGGTCAGGTCGAAAATGATCCGATCCAAATTGACATATTTAGCTTATTCTGATCAATTTCCATGCAATATAAATTTAGTGACCCATTTCCAATCCAATTATATAGCTAAAATACTTTCATATTTAACTCAATCTAGAAAAATTCATACTCAGACCAATATGAAAGCGCAAAGTGAGGGGCACGAGATCGAGTGAGGGCCAAAAAGAGTCACAAAGGTGAGTTAGATCCGACTAAGTTGTGAGCACATTAAACATCCATATTATATTTGGATTTTACCATTGTAAATCCATTTAGGACCTATTTACCATTATAATTAACTCATATAACAACTCATCTTATTAAAAATACGGGTTAAGATATGCGGCTATGACCTATTTTGACAAGTTTAATTATAGCCATATCAAATGCACATCGAAGATAAGAATGGCACCGTGTCACAAAAGAAAATCTTACCGCCCGTCTATTTCTCCTTTTTAACATCTAATATGTAAATATCGATTTAGCTATTAATCTTTTTTATCGACGACATTAATCGAGTAAGGACGGCGCGGAAAGTCAGGGGCGATTCCTTGTCTTGACCGTTTTCTCTTTATTAGTGATTTTCCGAGACCGATTAAAACGAGTTCTATCCTTTCTTCTAATCAATTAGAAACTGCTAAGCAGCCAGGCGCAAAATAATCAAATCGCGAATACAACTTCGAGCGCGGGACTAATCTTCGGGAGCGAGCAAAAGCGACGGCTCGTGGTGGCGGTTGTCGCGACGCAATTGTCATCGAGCGGCCAACGCCAACGCCAACTACGACTCCAACTCCAACCAGAAAAAGAAAAACACAAAATATATATATAATAAAAGAAGAAGGAAATGATAAAACGGGGATCAATCATCGGGGGATTAACTGCTAAACACGTGGCCCATCGCTTAGTTGCTTGTCACCTCCCCAAGATGGGCTGAGCTGTCCCCCCTAGATTCGCGACGATTAGCTGGCCAATCATTACCTGATGCCAATTTCGAAATATTATTCTGATAAAGAGTTAATATCATTACAAATTTCAAATTAATTTTTTGGGATTGCTAAAAAATTTAAATTTATACGTGTGATGCAAATATTTAGACATAATCTGTTGTCAGTAGTGAAACATTTTTCATAAATTAATTATTTGAAGTAATGTAAATAATTATTTTAAAAAATATATTTTTTAAATTACTTATTTTTTTCGTGAAATAAACGTGTACACAATGTTTCATCGGTGGAGCGGGGGCGAAAAGGAGCATCCCCTCTCGTTTTTTTGACCAAGGACATTCCAACGAGTTGACTTATTCAACATTTGGGTTACTCAGCCTCACTACTATAATAATGGATAAATTGCTTTCACCATCTACCCATTCATCTTTGGATAGAACGCCATTTGCTATAATATCAAAAATCACTTGTTTACAATATCTATATACTTTTTATATATGTGCGGTTTTCTTCCATTCAATAATTTTGACTTAGAAATTATTGAACATGACTTTGGCCTTCTGTTCATTAAATTCCACACATCGTCTTTAATCCGACTAGCAGATGAAAAAGGTTGTTAAAGTACTCCGTGTCGTTTATCTACGAAATCTATATGATTTTTATAAATATATGATCTCTTTTCATTTAATAGCTTAATTTTTTTTTTAATCGGACGGTCTAACACCGTCAAAACTTTTGCACAAATTATGAGGACAAACTGGTGTTCCTACAGTATCAAAGAGTCCCCCATTTTGGAAATTGTTGCGATGTGACCTTGTTCAGTTAATGAGATATTTCGTCGATTATTACAGGTTGATTGACGGTTTAATCGAGGTGATGTGACATGCACATGAAATTATTACTTTTTTTGGGGGCAGAAGTTAGTGCCTTATCCACAAAATTCACAAAGGGAAAATTGAAGCGTCCGAGGAAATTCGAAACTACATTACTTTTTTCTTTTAGTTGTGGGAAAGTCAATTGTCAATTATGATTTTTTTACCCACTAATAGTGATCTAATGGCTGAGGTGAGAGATGGATCTTGACCTTTCATCTATTATTTTATATTCTATTTTTTTTTGGGGGGGGGGGGGGAATTTTAAATGAGAAATTGTCTTGAATTTATTATGATATATAAATTATTGTGATTAGCACTATAGTACCACTTGGACCAAAAAAAAAACTATAGTGGAGGAGGTGATCCAAATGAGGGTTGGAATGACCTTTCTGAGGGCAGATGTAGAGGACCCAAATCTGTTGGCCCTAGAAAATCATTTTTTTTTGTCTCCATCTTTCTCTAAGAAAAAGAAAAATTACATATTTCCCTTCTTTACTATAGTAATTACATAATACTTTTTAATTCGCCTTTTTACCGGAAGCTGGACTGTCGTCGTCTTACACGTGATTTTGCCACAATCAATTCTATTCATGACTCGGATCATCAAGATCAATTCAAAACGCGTGGTTTAGTGAACAGCGCCGTAGCCATTTAAAAGTCGATCCACGTCGAACCGCATCTTCTGATTTAGTGAGCATTTACCCAATTTAAAGGACACTTTCAACGATTCAATTTGCAAGATCTCTCTCTGTAAGAAAGGGGGGCGAAAAGGAAAAAAAGGAGAGAAGAAAAGGAAAGGAAGGAAGGCAGGCGTGCCATTGTGTTTTGACTTGACAAAGTCACTCAAGCAAGCTGAGTCCTCCTCTTCCTTCCCACTCCTACCTCTTCTCTTCTCCTCTCCTTTCTCTCTCTCTAAAAATTCAGTTGACCGACTTCACCTCCAACTGATCTTTCCCCACCATATAAACGCAAAGACTAGCCCACAAAGCTTCTACACCTACACCTCTCTCTCTCTCTCTCTCAAACCAGTAGTTCTCAGCCACTGGACATGGCGCTCGAAGCCCTCAACTCGCCCACCGCCGCCGCTTCCTTCGGCCATGACGACCCGGACGGCCACCCGTGGGCCAAGCGGAAGCGCTCGAAGCGGCCCCGCGTGGACCCCCAGGACCCGCCCTCCGAGGAGGAGTACCTCGCCCTCTGCCTCATCATGCTCGCCCGCGGCGGGGGCGGCGGCGGCGAGAGCCGTCACCCGCCGGGGCCCGACCGTGAAGCTCTCCTACAAGTGCTCCGTCTGCGACAAGGCCTTCCCTTCCTACCAGGCCCTCGGCGGCCACAAGGCCAGCCACCGGAAATCCTCCTCCGAGGCCACCTCCGCCGCCCCCGCCGCCGCCGATAACCCTACCTCGTCCTCCTCCGCCCCGGTCGCTGTCGGCAGCGGTAAGCTCCACGAGTGCTCCATCTGCCACAAGACCTTTCCCACCGGCCAGGCCTTGGGTGGCCACAAGCGGTGTCACTACGACGGCGGCAGCAGTAGCGGCGGCGCCGCTGGCGTCTCTTCCTCAGAAGCCGGCGGCTCGAGCCACATAACCGTCAGCCACCGGGAACCGATCGACTTGAACATGCCGGCCATGCCGGAATTCTGGCTCAGCGTCGACGAAAGCAGCAACCAGGACCCTAAAAGTCAACTCTCCGGCGAGCAGGAGGTGGAGAGCCCTCTTCCAGCGAAAAGGCCGAGGTTCTTCTCGGACCAAGAGGGCGTGGGGTCTTCCCAAAGATGATTTCAGACACTTACGTGAATTACAAAGATTACTCTTTACTTTACTTTTCGTTTTTTTTTCCTTGGAAGGATCATTTGTTCATTAGGCTCTGTTGTAGCTAGGGTTGATCTGATGTCCTGTACAGCAAAAGAAACTGATGATGATTGTCATTTGTGAAATTCTTGCAGCCTCCCTTGGCTGATTACTATCAATTAGCTGTCACTGAACATTCTTTCGTTCTTTGAATAAATAAAATTACAGAAATACGACTTCATAAACCGATCGCTTTGCTGTACTGATCTCTCTCCGCAAGCTAGGGTTAGTACATATCCAGCCAACTATGGAATCTCAATTCAACTTCTCGCAATTTGGACATAAATTATACATAAGTCAAGGTCCACATTTTTTAAATCTTGGAAGTAAACGGGGACCAGCACAGCTACAGCAATCAAAAGAATGGGTAATCACTCAACCCCATGTTCGATGTTTTCAGAGGTTCATTCGACATTAATCATATACCTAAATAATCAGCACTGTCACGTGTGTGCTTCGTGTCGATGTTTTCACGACTACAGTAGGCAAAAGAATGGGCAATCACTCAACCCCGTGTCCGATGTTTTCAGAGGTTCATTCGACCTTAATCATATAACTAAATAATCAGCACTGTAACATGCGTGTCGATTGCGGCTCGTGTTCGACGCTGCTCCTACCGTCATCAACGTTAACCCCTCACAAACTTTCAAACGTGTGTAGTTTCTCAGAAGCACAAACTTTGGGGAAGCCATTCAAGTTACGTTACTGAGTGAAACTGAGCAACTTTCCCACGTATTGCCAAGGGGAAAAGGGTTAGCTTCAAGATCACAGAAACTTTTTTGCTGCAAGATGCGTGCCGTGCGGTGAAGTCTTTATGAATATGTACGTGAATGGATTGATGTTTCTTTATTCTTATCACGATCGGTGGATGATTCTTGCCTTAATTAGCAGAGCAATAGTGTGGGAATGTTCTTTCTTGGAGTTTTTACAGGTCAGGCTCGCCATGAAGATGCCTTGATTGGTTGGACACTTGCTGTGAGTTCGATCCTCGAAAAGCATAGTCGGGTTCTTGAATTTTTGGCCAAAGGAATAAAACAAGTGGGTCCTAATCGTTGGCCTAAAAGAAGATTAGGTTCTGAAATTTGGAATGTTGCTAGGGTTAGAAACTCTTGAAGCAACGCTAGCCATGTACAGTAAATCTTATCGATTTTAATTTGTTAAGTGATGCGTCAAATTGCCCTTTATAGAAAGTTGTCCGGTTGTCGAGTTTCCCGTCCTCACTCTGATCCATATAAAGAAAACCTTATCTCATCTAGTCTTACCTTCTGAATCGGAGATTGAGAACGATATAATTCTTGTTAGAGTACTTTTATATTTCGATCCCGGGCATTTTTATCAGCTAGAGAATAATTTAATCTCAATGTTGTTCATTAGACGTTACGCATTTCACACACTAATAATTAAAAAACCGTGAGCACAACATCAAACTAATTGGTGCTCGTGCAAGCGTTGTGAATTTCCACCATTTCTCTTCTCAGACGACACCGATTTTCACGCGGTAATAAGGCGGATCATCATACTCCGTAAATGCACACAAATATCTCCGGGTCAACCGTCTTTAATTCGATCATTCGGACCTTTCAATCCGTAGACGCGGATCATTCGACTCAACTTTGTGCATAGCTCGATCCCGGAGCTAAACCAATTGAAGGTCACTAAGGAAAGTACAAAGGCTGAAGTGTTCTTTGCGTGTGGGAAGCGAACGTGAACACATCTGTTCACATTGATACAAAAATTTTTATATATATTATTTTAAATTTACATTTGCGAATGGTTTGAAGTTGTCAATGAGATGGAGTTTAGACCGGGCTAAGCAAGAGTTTAGCGCACGGAATAATTCGACGTGCTTTCTCTGCTAATCACATGGGAGATACGCGGGAGATACGCCTTCACGTACACACAAAGCTCAAGAAACCCTAGAAGTATACGGCTAATTGGATTTATTTGTCGATCAATTTCGTGTACTGCTTTAATTGATTGGAACGTATCATTTATTTTGTCCATGATCGAGGAAAAAGAGTAATGCGTGTGATTTTTCGAAAGATCGAAATCCCGAGATTGATTTTATGTACTCGTGTCAGTGAATTTTCGAAAGAAAACTACGGCGTATGCCGCCTGTATGAAGAACACATTACACAAAGCCGACTAATCCTCTTTTGATCCGAGAATTCCGACTGCCCGATTTCTCATTGACCATCAAATCGATGGTGGATAAGGCCGCTTGTTGAATGGTATTTTTTACGATGTCAGTGTATGCCGGAATCACTCATTTTCAAATGCCATGGGTGGAGTCTTCTCTATTTTTCGGTTTCGCCCGCTTTATGTCACTAGTAATCCTCGCCAGGTACAATCTAATGTGATCTACGTAAATTATGATACTAACAAACACGACCTGAAAAGGAGCAACGGCTAAGTCCTTCGGTGTATGTGTGTCGCAATTTGGACCGGTTGCACCGGATCAACAGTCGCGGGTCCGCCACGGTCCGAGCCGTCCCCGATCGCGGCTTATGCACCAATCGATTCGAGCGCGCAACTTCCCGATGCTAAGAAATGCGCACCCAAAATTCGCGGATCCGCAAGATTGCTCGTAAGCAAGTTAAAATGGTCAAGTCGTGCGTACAGTGCTTCATTAATTGTGACAACTATTGTAGGTGATCGTGAAAAGGTTGCCAAGTCAACTGCCACCAATCATCGTACCAAACCATCCGGAGAATAGTCGCAAGGATAGTCACTGTGCGTCACATGTTGTAATAATATAGTCATGTTTCATAATCAGTATTAGGTAAAGAAATATGTTTGGCCACTGGTCGTGCCCATTGGATTGGTTGTTTATGAAGTTAAAAGTTCAGCCATATTGATTAATTAATTTATATGATAAATAATTGTCTTTGTTGACATGGGAATTTCCACACACACACACAAAAACAAATCTCGTTGCCATAAAGTAATATTTCATTGCTTGATTATAAAGATTTCCAAAGAAAATATTCGTATCGCGAAACTTTTTGGATATACACGCGCAAGCCCCGTCGTCTTCGTCTACATATTCCGAAGTTTCACCTGATCACAATTCCCAAAAGCCCCATCGTTGTCGGGATATATTAATTCAAGCCCCGTCGTTTCGTCAACTTTTGCTAAATTTTTACCGGAGAATTTCAAGAATCAACTTCTTTGATTGTTGATTCGAAATCAATAGCTAGAGCACTCGAATTAACACTGAAACAAGTTTCAAATTAGAGATTGTACTCATTTTTCTGATATTAATAAATTTGACACCAACTTTCTTGTCATTAAATTTTTTGTTGAGTTGGGTTTATTTTTCAGGCTAGGCATGGATACGAACCTTTTCATTTTCATCGCTTTAGACATCGTTTCAATTATATATATATATAAACACTATTTACTTTACCCGATGTGGTTGGACCACCACGGCAAAGGTGGCCAACCACACAACTGCCTGTGGGGGCACGGGCAAATC
Source organism: Syzygium grande (assembly GCA_024733475.1). NCBI lineage: Eukaryota > Viridiplantae > Streptophyta > Magnoliopsida > Myrtales > Myrtaceae > Syzygium > Syzygium grande. The sequence continues at coordinate 23,142,779 of JAMXDD010000009.1, read as the reverse complement.
GTTAGGCCATATTGGATCTATAGTTGCTAGTTCCGACGACATAAATCACGGTTAAAAATCTGAACATATGAAGCCAAAAGTACCATTTGTCTCACTTTTAATACGTTCCACAGCTACCCTTGCATCGAAAATAATATAAAAAAAAATTAAAACTAGTTATTCTCAAGCATCAACCCAAGCATAGTCGAATTATTTTTTTTTTTTGGGGGGGTCGACCATAGTTGAAAAGATTTGAAATTATATTTTTAAGGCATCAATGTTAGCCAAGGCAAAGCCCAACGAAATGGGCCGCCCAAAGTCGTTCGACTACATATTTTTTAGGCCACAAAAAAGGAATGGGCAATGAAGGCCTCCAGCATGATATTCGAGAGTTAAGAACAAAATTAGTAAGACGTTGACACGAACTTTAGGCCTAGACAACTCGAGGCATTCGGTTGAGGGTAATTACTAATATTTCGATTTATTACGTAATAATATTGATAGGATACATATATCTGTTGATTATGTTAATACGACGACGAATTGCGCGCGATTAGCTAGAGGCCGCTCCATGCCCTGCACATGTGCAGATTCCTCGGCATCTATTTTCACTCGTCCACATTAGTTTCATCCTTAGACAACCCAATTCAATCGACAGGATGCCATGCACGTGTTTGTAAATCGACTAATTGGAAGATATTGATGATGTTTGTGTTTGTAATCGATAGATAAGAAGATGGGAGAATTATTAAAAAGTCATAAATCTATAACAATTGTGTCAATTCAATCTTAAATCTTTTTTTTTGGGCCAATTGAGTCCTAAGCTTTTTGCATTTGTTCTATTTCAGTTCATTCGGCCAATTTTGGTCGGAAATCATTGACATAGGCCCCATCTATCTTACTTGGCATTGTCGGCGTTAACGTTGATATTTTTAAATAATATTTTTATAGTTTTTGAATTAATTTTTTTCCCTTTTTTTCCTCCACTGCCGAGGAACTGACCTAACGAAAAATATATTTTGCCCAAAACCTCATTTAACCAAGAAAAACCATAGAAAATCATCATTGTCATATATTTTCCAATCCTGATCGATTCGAAACCCTATAATTTGCGCTCTAACGTTTTGAAACCCCTCACCAACATTAAAATGTAAGATGATAATTATAATCATCATCATTATCGTTAATACTATCGACTATGCATTTGCCTTGTATTTAGTACACAAAGGATGAACTAAAACTCTTCAAAGTACTTGCGGAAATGCGGGAATTAATACTAGATAAATGGTTTAAAATGAGCATTATGCAATTAATTAAATTGCCCCCAATTGAAAATTATACTGGAAAAGTGGCTTTCGGAGATCAAATGTTTCCAAAAGTCAATTGCTTTTTCCTAGCATTTCATTCCGCAACTTTTTTGCTTGCACGCCTTTTCTCTTTTTCACGATGCATGCACGTTCAACTCTAGAATCATGACATCCATGCATGCACATTATGGTGAGGAATAGTACTATGTACTAAGAATTATATACTAAATGGATATATTAAACGATGTGGCAGATTTTGAGGAAATCGTCCAATCATTCTAAACCTTTGTACGGATATCAATTCAGTCTTAAACTTTTCAATTTTGCTAATTTAATCCTAAATTTTTGCACGAAATTCTAATATAATCCTACTAGCCAATTTTCATCGGAAATCGCTGACGTTGCGGTATGTCACGTAGAACGGTCAGTGATGACTGGACCACTAAATCGGTTTCAAGAAAATTGTCCAATTATTCTAAACCTATTATACAGATGTTAATTCAGTCCTAAACTTTTCAATTTTACTAATTTAATTCTAAATTTTTGCACAAAATTCCAATATATAGTCATTTCAGCCAATTTTAATTGAAAATCGCTAACATTGCGGTATGTCACATAGAATGGCCAGCGACAACTGGACCATCAAATCAGCGATTTCTAAAAAAACAATTGGCCAAAAGGACTATATTTGAATTCCTGTAAAGGTTTAGGATAAAATTGGCAAAATTAAAAAGTTTATAACTGAATTAGCGTTCATACAATAGGTTTATTATTAATTGAGTAATTTTCTGAAAAAATTTTATTGGGTGCTTAAACTGGCCAGCTAACTTAAATAATCACTTGCAGTTTGCCATATTATTTAATAAATTCATGTATTGTATGGATGTTAAGATATCTGACATTACTCTGTTTTGACTTTTGCCTCGATTACTTTAACGTTGTTCCTCTTTCCTCATTACAAAACCTTTTTCTCCTCTCTCTCTCTCTCTCTCTCTCTCTCTCTAACGTTGTTCCTCTTTCCTCATTACAAAACCTTTTTCTCCTCTCTCTCTCTCTCTCTCTCATGCATTTTATCCGGAGTGGATTAGTTACATTGCATGCAAGGAGTGCAATTGAGTAGAAAATGTTTATTAATTTCCTCCTAGGGGCTCTGTATTTGAGAGAGAGAGAGAGAGAGATTGTAATGTGAATGTGGAAAAAAAAAGTCCCAAATAGAAAAAAAATAGATGGGAAATTATTTGATTTAAATATGCAAGCATATATGTAAGTGTTATTTATAGGCATGGACTCTCAAGTGAAGGCAAACCTTTTTTTGGTGCTAATTCAGTCCTAAACATTTTGCATTGGTGTCAATTCAATTATAAACTTTTTGCATTTGTGCCAATTGAGTCTTAAACCTTTTTTTTGTGCCACTTGAGTCCTAAACCTTTTGCATTTGTGTCAATTCAGTCCTAAATATTTTGCCTTTGTGCCAATTCATTCTTAAACTTTTTTGAGCTAAATTAAACAGAAGGACTAAATTAGCATCAATACAAAAGGTTTAACATTGAATTGGCACCAATGTAAAAGGTTTAGGACTGAATTGGCACCAAAAAAAAGTTTTGGACTTAATTGACATCAATACAAAGGGTTTAAGACTGAATTGATATCAATACAAAAGGTTTACACTAAATTGGCACCAAAAAAAGGTTTAGGACTCAATTGGCATCAATGCAAAAGGCTTAAGACTGAATTGGCACCAAAAAAAGGTTTAGGACTCAATTGGTATCAATGTAAAAAGTTTATGACTTTTTTGACACTTTTCCCCTCGAGTGAATATTGCACATTGGATAGGCCTGATTATATCCATTCATGACTAGGCGCTTGGGTCATTTTAGGCTCGACTTGTCTCGAGAAGCTTTCATTTATTTATACTTTGATAAATGTTAATTGCTCGGACAAGCGTGACTCATGAAAGTTATCTGTTCAATCCAATCTAATGGTTGTGCCTATTCACGACATTGCTTCGTTGTTCCTACGTAAACATGTTCCTTCTTTTAGAAAAGATTTTTCAGTTTTCATGTTTTTGTGTTGATTGAGTTTGAGAGGCTAAGTGGTATTTTAAGGGATTTCAACACAGAAGCTAAAGTTCACCATTTCAAATTTTACCGATTGAGTGCAATCCACTTAGGATGCATTTGGTTTGGCATTCCCAATGGGATTTTGGCGTCAAAAGGCCATTGGGGAAATGTTGAGGCGTTTGGCGAGCATTTCCCAATGGGCTTTCGACCGAAAGCTAGCATTAGGAATATTGAAAGCCCAAGGCTGGTCCAGACCAGCTTTAAGCTTATAGCATTTGCCTAATACTGAAACCAATTTTTTTTCTTCACAAACTATCATCTCTAATTCTTTAATATTCCAATTTTGCCCCTCATGACTGTTCATCTTCTTTGGGCTGAAGGCGGTTGGCCAGAGTCGTCTGAGGCCAAATTAGGATGGCGAAGCTCCAATGAGGGGCCGGCAACGACTTCCTGAGGTCCGACAACATGCTATAGCTACCGGCGCCAGATCTGGCTTGCTGGCGGCCATAGCCCATCGTTGGCTCCGTTGAAAGGTAAGCTTTGTTTTTTTTTTTAATAAAAAAAAAAATCCTAAAGCCCTTTGGAAAATAAGATTTATCAAAAACTATTTGGGCCAAAGTAGCTTCACAAATGATTTCCTTACCAAACGCAATTTGTATTTCCCCAATGGGCTTTAAGTTAAAGGTATTTGCATTCCTCTAAAGCCATTTGAGAATATTGAACCAAACGCACCCTTAATATTTTTTAGGCTACTTGTATAGGCCGAAACACGAACTCAATCGATTCACGAGATATTTTGGATGTTCCACAAACCTCCAGATAGTGGGGTCTTTTCGCCCATGCTTCTAGATTATAAGAGGAAAAAAAACCGTTCCTTGGGCGATCGATGTTGTAAAATACGCATTTGGTTTACACTTTGTCACCGAATGTGTTGAAGCCAGGTGGCAGAGAGGGCTTGTAAAAATTAGATTTCTGTCTGGCTAATGCTAAAAGATCAAGCTGTTCTTCGTTCAACAAGCAAAAGGCTACTAGAAATTTAGGGCTCTTGTGAATCATGATTTCGCATCAACACATTCAGAATACTACTAGAAGAGCCCTTCAATCGACAAATGATGCTCCGGCGCACCATGAGCAACAAACACAATAGAGAATAAGAGGGGCAAATGCTTGATGATGACGAAGACATTTCACAATCAAACTGTCCTTAAAAAATCCTAAATAGTCGCACATTGATAGTGTTGGGAGCAGCCCAACATGTTCGGGAATCGATTTGAAATACCTCGAAAATTGCTCATCAAGAATACCTAATAGGAACGAGTCCTATTATGGTAGGAAGCTGACAAGGAAAAAATTTACATATGAAATCTTATTGAGAAAGAATACCAGGATGGAATCAATTCTAATGATTGCCTAATTAGAAGAATTCCAATCAATCAGAGAGATTTCTAATTAGAAGGTGATTTTCAATCAATCAGGGAGGATTCTTAACTCGGGTAAAGATCTACCACTATAAACAAAAGGGCTTAGGTGGAGGTTTCTATGTGCACCAGAAAATACTCTAGAGAAATAACAAAAGTCTTCAACAATATGTGTAAACACGAGGGATCTTGAGAGTTCATCAAGTGAGGATATATTTTGTGACAATTGCGAGGATTTATTGTGAGAGTAACACTGTTAGAGTGTTAATTGTAATCCTTTTATTATAGTGGAGCAATTCCTGGATTAGCGTCATGTGGTTTTCTCATGTTGGATTTTCCACGTAAAAACTTCTAGTATATCGTTCTTCTTTTGCTGTGTTATTTACGTTTTTTCTGCAAAAGGAATATACGACGATATCTTGCGCGATTCTGACAATTATAATTCCGCTGCGATCAATTGCGATCCAACTTAATTTACAACATATAGTTAGGATTAATTGTACGAATAAAAGAGTCGTCCAAACCCATTTTCTCAAATCGAGCTACAAACTCGACGTATTCGTATCAATTCAGCCCGGTCATACAGTTCAAATCAGCGAAAAACACACGACATTCGGGCATCAATTGAAAGAAAAAAGGACGGAAACAAACCACAATAAAAGCTCGATGCCAATATTTGAACGTAGTGCAAAAGTAACGGACTAGTGTCCTGGCATTACTCGTGAATTTTCTAAAGCAGGCGTACTTGACATGAATTAGACGCCGATTCGAGCACGGTGGCAACGTCCGGAGTTTCTTCCATGGATTAAGCTAGGCTATCTCGTCTCATTCGAGGAGCCGATCTGATAAATGCACTTTAAAGTGGATAGGATAACATAGTCTAATAATCCATAGTTTTTTCACAGGTTTGGTGACGCTCCATTTTATAATAATTTGTGCTTCCACTTCAATTCATTGGAACTTGGGTTTGACCCCACTCTCAAAAAGGCAATCGACGCAAAATACTCGTGCCCTTTTTCTTGATTAGGCGCTAATCAATTGTGCTGTGGACCACCTTTATTAGTTTAGCAACCATAGATTTGTCGCAATCCGAGTGAATTGAGGTCATTGGTATTCCACATAGGCTAAATTATGTGCATCTAAAGTCGTTAACGATTGGTCCACGACATTAATCCCGGCCTCCCAACATTAAACAAAAGGTTTATGAAAGATCATACTTTAATTTTTTCTGTCGGATACATTATTCAAATAGGGACTTAATTGTCACTTTTCGAAAACTACAAGGGTAATACTAATGCATTCTGTTTTTATGTGACATATGGAGATGTGGTGTACAATGATTTCATACAGCAAAGAGGAGATATCAAAGTGGGTTTTGTTTATTTAATCCAATGAACACTTTCATCTATCTAGAGTGATTCGTATTCATGTAACTTAGAAGAAGGATTATTGTATAAATTCGGTCGATTATATTGCAGTCACGTTAGATGAAATCAATCGAACGAACTTGGTTGGATATGGATCTTATTATATGTATATTTATTTCATTAAGCAGGATCAAAGGATTAAATGTACAAAATCGAGGAGAATCGTTTTATTCACATCTTATTATTACTTATTTTATATTTGAAATGTAATGAACTGGATATATTGAAAGGGCCGTGATAACGAGTGTTCGCGACACTAGTTAAATATTTCTTAATTTTCAGTTATTCAACTTTCAAAGCATTGATTGCACATAGCACGATGACAATTAATACATTAGAAATTGCAAAGTATTCTTGAATAGCTGCGTAACAAGTGCTCTTGAGTACTTTTTAACAAAATGCATATTAAAATCAGACGACCCGATCAACGGATTAAAATGATTTTTATCGTTGAAATTATGAACTCCACTCCTTGGCTCTTCATCTCTTATCCAGCCAATCAATGCAACGGACCGTTCTGGTTGGCAATTATAATACCTAACTTCTATAAACAAATTCATTATTTGCTACTATGTCAAACAGTCTCGTACCTTTGTTCATATTTATTCATGAGAGAGAGAGGGAGAGGTATAATAATGTCGAAGGTGACGTAGTAGGGATTATCCTAACAAGCAAAAGTAGTTTATGATTTGGGATCGTACTTGCAACTAGATGGTTGAGCTAGCAATAAGTACATTTTCGCCTTATTTTATTAATAATAATAATAATAATAAAGAGTGAATTTAAAACCCTTTAAACCGTCGATATATGCAAAGAAGATAGTGGCATAATTTGTATTAATGTAGCGATGGTTTAAATTCATCTAGAAACAGGATTAAGACTCGCATTTAAACTAAATAGCTTTCTCAGAATATGCGGTTGCAATCTTCTAAGTTTGGGGATTAATGATCGTAATATTTTCTAATTAACTCATCCGGTGTCCTCAAGACACGCTTGATTAGTAAAAACCCCTTGACTTAGTGGCAACAATTTGTCTCGTGTCACTATATTCACATCGATTATTCAAATCAACTAGAGAAATTGTTCAATCAATACAAAATTTATTGTACGGATTTCAATTTAGTCATAAACTTTTGAATTTTGACAATTTAGTCTTAAACCTTTGCGCGGAATTTCAATGTAGCTATTCCGCCAATTCTTACCGGAAACCACCGACGTAACGGTCCATAGATTTATGACCAATTAGGTAAATTTTTCCCATATCAACTTGGGTCATCGTCAAAATGTTTCAACGTAATTATAAAGTACATATATAGTTTTTTTTTTTTGTTAATAATGGGTGAAAACCTATCGATTCTTATCAATTTCAAGTTAAAGTCATGTAATATGGAGTAGGGGTAAGCCGTTTCCGATCTGGTCCGGTCCAACTCAAGAATTGGGAACGGACTAGGAGGACCGGTTCCTAATTTCTAGGACCGGGGACCGGACCGGATCAGATCAAACTATTGGTCCGGTCCGGTTCCAATGAGACCAATCACTTATTGGTAAAGGCAAGAGGGAATTTGAGAAATTAGATTAGACTTTCTATTTTTTTTCAAAAATTTTAAAAAGTAAATAAATATATATATGAAAAAATTAGAAAAATATATATTTATTAGTCCGGTTCGGTCCGATCCGGTTCCCACTTTAGAACCGGGAATCGGACCGCCTGGAAACCGATTCTACTTTTAAAAATCAGGAATCGGATCGATATTCCCAAGAATCAGACCAAATCGATTGATCCGGTCTGATCCGGTCCGGTCCCAATTTGGACAATCTATCTTGCTCACCCCTAATATGGAGTCGAGATCTCTCTCAACAGATTGGTGGCAACCTAGAGTCGTTGCAAGTAAGTTGTCTATCTTCGTTTCCGATTACAACAGTCCAACTCCATCATGTGCTAACACGAGGAAAAAAGAAGAAAAAGAAAAGGATTACTTCAGTCACTTTGATTGATCAAATCTCAACACATGGCACATGGCCACCGTCAAATAACCAAGCCAAAAGATCATCTCCCTTTATACAAAAACAAATAAAAGCCACCGCCGCTCCCATCTCCATGTGATGTTAGTACTGAAACTGGGTGAGCCGTGAAGAGATTCCATGGATGCTCTCTTTACCGGTACTAAATTTATTATTTGAATACCAATTCAATCTTAAATCTTTTAATCTTATCAATTTAGTCCTAAATATTTACACGAAATTTCAATATAGTCATTTCGATTAGTTTTTGTAGGAATTATTGACATGATGGATTGCCAAGTAAGACGGCTGGCGACGACTGGACCGTCACATGAGCGATTCTCAAGGAAAATTGATCGGAATGCTATATTGGAATTTCGAGTAAAGTTTTAAAACTAAATTGACAAAATTGAAAAGTTTAAAATTGAATTGGCATCTGTACAACACAATAAATTAAGTAATTTTTATTTCTGTGGAGAATTAGGTTGTATTCAGCACAAACATGATGAGCAAACTTAATGATATTTTCTCTTTCTTTGAACGTATTGGAAAGTTGCTATGATCATCGCTCCCCCTTCGTTTTCGCCGTAATTACACCGTCGCCTAACCCTATTGGGCGAGGAAAAAGTACAAGCATTATAGCTCATGTCTCATTGATAATGACATTGCTATGTGGTGTCCATTTTGGCCTAGGGACATTAGGCCAACAATTAATTGACACATTGCTTCCTTGGAACTTGGGCAATCTAATTTGTACCAATTTGGGAGAGATTTCACTTTAATGTTGGGAGAAGAATTATTTAATAAATTTGGGTATGCATGCCAAATAAGAAGCAAGTGCATGTGGCTATTGTGTGGATCAAAGTTGGCATGAGATTGACCAAAATGGTCTATTTCAATAATAATGATTTAAAATTTTCAATTTCTTTTTTCCCGAGTCGCGCAGCTCACGTAATTTGACGTTTGTTTAGGGTTTAAAAAAAAATGCAATTCACATGTAATTTTTATGACTTCTGAAATTTTAATTTTGGTATTTTAAATTTTGGCATTAAAAAACATAAGGAAACTTTTTGCTTAAAATAAGAGAACACACGCACTGACTAGAAAGACTGATTTATGATATTGATTTACAAAATCAAGCGATAAACTCTAGCTACGTGCATATTATAAAAGTTAAATGTCAAAATGAGAAAGAGAGAAAATGGGAAATTTGTATATATTTCGATGTGCAGAAAAAGTACATGAAGAGTCTATTCATAGGATTTAATAGATAAATATATAAGGAAATCAAATTATATATACATAATCAAAATAGATATAGAAAATCAAAGGAGATATATCCTAGATATTTGGAAAAGATATCTAAATATCTTTAACAATGAAAAAGAATAGTACCATTTAAGTATCCAATAAAAGTATTTGACACTTATACAATAGATTGATCTTTTAAATAAGTCTATACTGTAAAAGTTGGTAACTATTTAAAAGTCTAAGCTGTTCAATAATTGTGTACTTACATATTTAAATATCATAACACTCTTTCTCATGCGTAGGCTGAACTTTGGCAATAACAGACTTGAAAAGATTAGAAATGTAAAATTTTGTGAGGTCGCTACTAATTGTTATAAAAAATTTATATTATTAGATAAAAATATGATTTAATATTTACATATTCTAACGTGTATATTTCTTGCGTTAATAATTTATTAATGTTGAAAACCCTAGTTCTCCTATAAGCCGTTGACGACAAATTCCATGGCCAGAAGTTTCTCTGCGCGATGACTTTGCATTGAGTCATCTGACGTGAGCTATACCGGTTTGACCGAGATCGAAGATGGAGGAATCAAGCGTTTCACAAGAAACCATATGCAAATATTATTATTATTTATACATATTTTGACCCAAAAAAATAATAATATTATTTATACAATATTAAAAGATATTGTCAAAGCATATGCGTGCAGAGTCAGCACCATGTGAGAGAGTTATAAGATAACATGCAAGTCATGGAGGGCAAAGAGAGAATGAGATTTGATTCTCTCTTTGCGCGACAACAAAAATCAGAATATTAAATATTGTCGATAACCCATTTTTATTTATTTAATCTTTTTTTGCATTTTCATTTTCTTATGGAAGGGTAACTTCGAATAAATCCACCACTCGATTTCATACATAAAAAAAAAGCGGCCTAGAAATTTTTTTACAAAAAGGGATATGGAAATTCAAGATCTCTTACTATAATATCATGTACAATTTTCGAGAAAATTACCCAATCTTGCATCTCTACAAAATGTTTAGGAGAGATTAGACCATTTCCCTGAAATTTTATAAAATTACTGCTAACTATTTTTAAATTTTAAGAACTTAGATAAATGTGTTGTTTGAAACTTAAATGTTGTGAGAACTCTGAAAAACAAAATTTGGCAAGTACCATTATATTCATATTGTGGTACAATATGTATGGCTGTAGCTACTACATGAAGTTTTGAGTGGACATTATCTCAATTAATATCGAAAATTTTTTGCCGAAATTTTTCGATAATGCCAAAGGAACGTTCAATACTGAAAAAGGAGGCTGCATGGTGTGCATGAAAATGATGGTATAAGCATGAGGTGTGTGTCCATATGTGCTTTGTTTCCATCTAATAACGATTTCATGGTGGTCAATAGTTGACCACATCGTCGGCATGAATGATCCAAACCCGTGCAAAAGTGGACATCGACATCTCCATTTGTAGAGTTATATTCTTCTTTCCCTATCAATCCTTCGAATCATTGACTGGAAAGGGGGAAAAGATGTTACTTAATCATGACGCTTTCCATCCCATGTCAATGACATGAAAATAGGTTGTGAATATACGTGATTCGACTTGACATGCCTATGTTCACATAGAGAGAAGATACAATTCTAACTATTGAGAAAACGGAGAGACAATGAAGCACCCGTGACCTAAATGCTTATAACAGATACTAGTGGCATCCAAAAACGAGTTGCGCGCGTATAATTAGCAACCATCAAAACTTAATAAGATTACAAAATCTTGTCTGCCCTAATTAGGATTGCAGTCCATTCATGGTCCGATGGAAGTCTCCATCAAGCGATAAGCTCAACACGGGTCTCAACACACACATCACTTTTGTACATCATGTTGCCTTCTTGATGCCTTGATAATATCTCCTCGCAATAGGAAGAGGGCATCGCTTTAATAGTCCAGGTTACGAAGGGATGAATCGAGATTGAAATAAAAAGGTAAATCGAGAAACATAGATATCCACATCTCTCTATTAATAAATCAACCGTCATCTGTTCCAACTTGTGTTGCCCTAATGATACCAAATCACATGCCCTTTTTTTTTTATAGTTTTTTTAGGGCATGGATGATGTTGGGTTTTTTTGCGAATAGCAAGGCACACAAGATGTCACTACTTACGTTTCCTTTGGGCATTCCACTGTGGGGTGGGCACATCTCATTTTATAATATAGCTTTGCAAAAAGTGTGTGCATGCATGGAAGTCATGCACAAGTCCCGTCGCTGTCTCATACCTATCTTCCAAAATAAAATTCAGTGGTTATCATGATATTACATATTCCCTTTCTTTTCATTCCCATGACCTGGGTATTTGGGGTTCTTACATATATATGGCAAAGAATTAGGATGATCGTTGGGGGCCAAATCGATAATCCCAATTAATTATCATTTCTTGTTAATTATTCTATCGTCAAAACCTACCCATGATAATTGCGATCCCATGTTTGAGAAGATAGTAGGCTCCATTTGTTCCACGAAAGAATGAATGATTTGGAAAATATTTTCTCTAAAAACGATCGCTTGTATAGCTTAAAATAATTAGTCAATAGAAAGACAACAATTTATGTTTAAATGTTTTCGTGTACGATGAAAATATTTTTGTTTGTTCATTTTTATAAGCGATATAAATAATCGTTTTTTAGAAAACGTTTTCCAAATTATTCATTTTTCGCGAAATAAACGGAGCTTTAGTATCATCTGACGATCCATTTTCAATTAGCATCATACAATCTTTTTTTGTTTCTAGTTATAATACTTAAAGACTGTCACCACTAAAAAATTCAGCACCAATTATCAGCAATCTTTCTGTGAATATATTAGCTTGTTAAAAATGAAAAAAAAAAATAACTTTTACGCTTTCTTGTAAATGCAAATATAAGTTTCATATGTTCTCAAAGCAAACTTGTAGAAGTTGCATATATAAGGATGCAAGAGAGTTTAACCAACAAAAAAATTTATTTTCTTAAAACATAACAATGTACATATAAATTGTCTTTTTGACATACCGTGTGAATTTTAATCAAGTATGATTTAAGGACTATATTAGATATACGTACCACGCCAATCACAACTTCAAAAGAATTCTCAAGTTTCAATTTGGCATTTGCAAAATGAGGTAATTGTTTTTATTTTATTTTATTTTTTGGCTCGTAACTAAAAAAAAAATTGAAGGGGTGAAAAAAAATTTATAGTGATTTCGGACCTAATTAAGCAAACAAACAATGGAGGGTCTTGTGGTCCCTATGGCTAGGAGTCCTAGCTGTTAATTTGAGTCTGCTTATGAACAATAATGCAAAAGCTTTTGTGGGCTAAGTTGATGATAAAGTTAGGGCTCATGTCTTTTAGTCGAGAAAGTCCAAAACAAAGCACCCACCATTCTAGCTGTTGATTTGTTGTGACACTACTCTTATTTCAACTCATGCAGTAAAAGCATGTTCGAGTTTCTTTAAGAGACACCCTCCACAGTGAAAATGTCTTGCATGATTCAACAATGCTAACATTTTCGCCGAGCATCTTTCAAAATGATGTAACAAATGCACATACGCGCGGTTCTCTTTGATTCTCAATTGAAACTTGGAACGTGAGTTATCTACTAAACGTGTTATAATAGCAAGTCTTTTTAAGCTCCTCTACCATCATTAGTGACTATTGAGTTGTTGTTTCGGGTAAAAACTGTTGATTAATGTGCAACCTCTCTCTTCTTTTTTAGTGACATTGGCATGCTGCAATCTTAACTTCTGCTTAATCCGCCTCACTATAACTAGATCGCGTCTTTAAAAATAGAGACTTTGTATTTTTTATGATAAGAATGCATGTTGTAAAGAAGAAAACAAGGAGTCTCTCTCTATCTCTCCCTTCTTATTTCTTCGTTTATATTATTTTTCCAAAAAGAGTCTCCAAAGGGGATAAAGTCCTCCTCCTTTTATATTTGTGAATGACGAATTTCGCTTTCAACTTCAATGATCATTACTCTAGAGTCCCAGAGCTCTGTGATGCCCATCATTATTATGGGCGCGAAGACAGCGGTACTCCCTCTAGCAGAACTAGAGGCTTGAGTACCAAGCGTAGGGAAGAGGAGGAGGAGCAATAAAGTGGCCATTGATAAATAACAATAACAATAATAAAGCAGTGAGGGGGAGTGAGTGTGTTGAGGAAGATGAATAGGAAAGAGCTCTCTGCTTGACAGGTTTGGCGTGCCTAACTGAGCAATGTTCTGTGGAGAATGAAATGCCTCTCCCTGAAAAGCCTCTATCTCTCTCTCTCTCTCTCTCCCAAAATTGAATGAACACCATCAGACTTTCCCAAGCTGATGAAAGTGACTGACCAAGCAAATGGAAAAGCGAAAAATTAAAAAAAAAACAAGGGAAAAGGAGAAAGAAAAAGGAGAAAATTTTAGTGGGCTAGACTGTAGAGAGTATTGACGGGTTTATGTGAGCTCACATCAAACTTGGGTTCATCAATTCAAGCATGAAAAGTCTCATTTGTTGGGAACCTTTTGTTCTTCCTCAAACTTGGGTACCTGCTTTCTTTCTTCTTTCGAGTGTTTGTGATTGGATTCTATAAAACTGGGGAACAGCTCATTCCCTGTTGGGTACTTCCTCGTTGTCATTATTCCCTTTGGGATTTTGTGTTAGGATCTTCTCTTCTCTATCTATCTTTCTCTCTTCCTTTTTCACGGTTCTGAAAGAAAATTTAATGCTGGTGCGAAAATTTAAATGAGCCTCGTCCTCTGGACTTGAAGTACTCATACATTATAAAGATCACCTTTCACATCGTTCATCAGCATCATTATGCCATCCTAGAGAAAAAGCCTCGACTTCGTTGACACGTCTCTGGTGCTCTTTGGTTGAGCTTGAAGCAATACATGTGATTTCCTGTCACACCCTCGTCTAATTGCAGGTTTTATCAAAAGAAAATGGGGGGTTCTTGGGTTTCGATGGGTTTCACACGGAGAGTGGGTTTTGGGTTCTGTCTTACTGCTTCACAAACCAAATCTTGAAAATGAAATTGTCGCCTTTCTCTTTTGTTGTTGTTTGCCATTTTCTTTTTTTAAAGTGGGGCTAGTGAAGTTTTGCACTTTACAGAATAATCGGATCTCTTTGGATCATTATTTTACTTGATTCCCGAGATATGCTCTCATGGGGGTACTTCTCTCTTTTCTTTTCTTTTATTTTTCTTTCTTCCTGTTTTTTTATGAAGATTTCAGTTCACTGTTGAATTGATTTTGTTGTTGAGTCCATGTTTGATCGTTCATTACTATACTAATTGACCGACCATATTCTGTTCTCTCTCTCTGTCTCTCTGTCTCTCTCTCTGATTTATTCCTGCAAAGAAAGAGGGGGAAAAAACTTAAAGATAGATGCTTCTTGTCTGGCGTTTTGGTGGTTTCTCGCAACTAAAACCGAGATGCTGTTTTCAGTTGCAGGTTCTTCAAAGCTCCAACGGTCGAAGAATGGGTGATATTAGTGGGAATTGAGGTCACACAGGCATGAATCTTGAGTACCCTCTTCTTTTTTCATCTCTTCCTTTTTTGGTTGCTGAGACCGAGAGTGATTCAAAGAAACAGAGTGATCAGAGGGAGAAGTTTTTTAAAGGAAATAGTTGTAGAGATGGTGCTTTGCGTCAGAATCTGCTAAATGGTGGGTGCGTGAGTGTGAGTGACTCTGTGGTTTGAGAATTATTTTTAGTGTTAGTGGGGGAGGTCAGAGTGATGGCTATGTCTCCTTGGCTCACAAGGTGCGCCCTTACTCTGTGGGCTTTGCCTTCAACCAAGGAAACAAACTCTTTCCTCTGCTCTCGGTCTCTTCCCATTCAAGAGAACCTTCTCTTTTAAAATATTGCCACTCTCATGCTCTCTCTCTCTCTCTCTCTCTCTCTCTCTCTCACTTTCTCTTTCTTACTAAGACTCTGAGCTCTTGGTTGGTGTCAAGATTCGGTCATAGCATTTGAGCATAATATTATTCCCCCTTCGCTTCTGAGATCTATTCCTCTCTTGGAGCCCAGAAATCGGCCACATTCGAGAGCTTCTGGTCCCCCATGCTTGGAGTGTCCGCCTTTCCGCTTCCGGGAAAAAATTTAGCCTTGGGTTATTTAATCATGTGAGCTTGTTGGACAGTGTTTTCCTGGGTGGTGTTGTCCTTTGAGTTTATTTGATCTAACAACGATCAGTTGAGTGGTGAGGGGGGGTTCATTTTTGGGGGTGATCCTTGTTTCTCAAGATGAAGTTTATGAAACTTGGGTCGAAGCCCGATTCGTTCCAGAACGAAGGAGACAATGTCAGGTAACATCTTCGGAGCTCTTGCGTTTTCTGCGTTTGTCTTTTGATTAGAGTTTAAGGTGAAAGTTTCGGGATGCTCTCCATTCTCCTGCGGTTTTAGATTGATTTGGGTGGGCTAGTTGGCAATGAGAAAGTGGTCCTTCATTGGTTTCTAATTCACATTGCCTTGTGCTTCTCAGACACTTCCTTCCACTTCTTAAAAATTTTTTTGGTGCTCAAAGTCGGCTCTTTGGGTGGAAGAAAATTTGAGATTTTGGCCAACGTGGTCTCTTACTAACGTACAGATTTACCGAGTTGGGTCCCTTTTTCGAGCTTCCATGGCTTCTAAAAGACACGATTTTACAAGTAGGAAGAGCTTTTTGATGAAAAATTTGCTCCTTCAGTAGCAATGCATATGCTCTGTTATCATCTCTTTTCATCCTTCCCAACCTGTGTCAGATTTAAGTATTACTGGACTCCATCGCTTGACTTTACCCTTTTATGGCTAACCTGGGGGATTTGGTGGGGACATACCGAGACAAGCTTCACATAAGTGTTAGGAGAAATCTTTCTTTCACCCGTTTTAATATCCTATCAGTGTTTTTGCTCTGTCTATGGAGAAGTTTGAATGTAAATGTTGATTTGAATTGTATCGTTGGCCTTGTGCTATATTTTGTTTCTCTTTTAGTTCTTACGAAGTGTTTAGGAACTTGAATAGGTGCAGTTTCCTTTTTTGGCTAAATAGATGGAAAATAGAAGCTGTATTAAAGTTGCATTAGTTGGCATCGCAGTAGGAGATGGTCGGGCACAATCAAGAGGCACAGAAAACTAGGAACTTTGCCAATGTGTTTGCTACATTAACTAATCATTTGTGATAGGCATATGGTGCTCAATGCCAAGCCATCTTAATGTTGATGCGCAGTGGTTTACAGTTCAACAGACTAGGTTCTCAACTAAAAGGAAAAAGAAATCGATTCACAAGGATAGAATAACCAGACGTGTTTTAACCTTGACAGGAAAGTGTTGAAGCTCAAAATATGCATTTTGGCATGTTGTAACGTGCGATTTCTTAATCTGCAATCAGCTTCCAGTCAGTCATAGGACTGATTTCACTTCAGTGATAATTGTTGTTACAAGTGAACTGTCATCGACAGCAGTCTACAGTATTCAATATTTGCACAAATTTTCCCTTCGAAAAACTTGACTTCTGTGTATGTTTTATGGGTTTTCTCTATCTCAAGCAGTTAAATTGGCGAATAAATTGAAATTGCTCTGTGTTTTGTAAGTGGGGGAGATTCTTGATAGGCCAATCCATGCCTCTGCAACTTCATGTAGAGTTTTTTTTTTTAATCAGTCATGCCTTGAAGTGCTTGACTTTCGCGCATTATGTTGTGAACGTTCATTCTGGAAATCATGTCTGCATGGTCGTATCGGTTTATTTGCTCTTTTGAATAACGCTATAAGGGGGCATGACAACGTGCAGGTACGTTTCAAGTGAGTTGGCAACTGATATCACTGTCAGTGTTGGGAGTTTAAAGTTCTACTTGCATAAGGTATGGTCAACTCGGTACCCTTTTCATACAACTACAACAAAAAAAGCAATGACTTTGCGACTTTCTCGGCTTATTTTGCCACGCATAACCAAAGTGCTGAAATTACCTTTTAAGGTTCTGTTGCCGTCACGTTAATGTCTAGCCATGTCATGATAAAGTAAGAAGCAAAGTTTTGGCCTACTTCTCTTGCTCCTTTATTTGAAATGAGGTTGCCATAAGTAATTCTGCGCAAAGCAAACACTTGTTATAACTTCTTAGCACTACAATAGGTTTCCAATCTAGCTTGACTACTGCGTTGGACTCCTCAGATTCCCGTGGACAATGGTATCGATTAAATTTCTTCCATCAAAAACCAATTTCCATGGCAAGCCGGACCCTATAATTTGTTTCCTTAGTTGAAAATTGGCAGATTAAGCAATTGTAATTGAACTATGAATTCTTCTGATGAACCAATCAGTGCATAAACTTGCCCTTGCATAAACTTCAACTTTGATCACATAGAGTAGTCTAGTCGTTAATGTATCCTCTAATGACATGGAACTTCTATCTTAGTAAGGAATTAACCTGCTTGTTGCAGTTTCCTCTTCTGTCAAAGAGCGCGCTTCTGCAGAAACTGGTCGCAGCTACCAATAATGATGACGGCGATGAAGTCAACATCTCAGACATTCCCGGTGGTCCTGCCTCATTTGAGGTCTGTGCCAAGTTCTGTTATGGCATGACTGTCACCCTAAATGCCTACAATGTCGTCGCTGCGAGGTGTGCAGCTGAGTACTTAGAAATGTACGAGACAGTTGAAAAGGGGAATCTTATCTACAAGATTGAAGTCTTTCTTAGCTCTAGCATTTTCCGTAGTTGGAAGGATTCGATCATCGTTCTTCAGACCACAAAATCCTTATTACCACATTCTGAGGAATTGAAGTTGGTGAATCAAAGTATTGAGTCGATTGCTGGGAAGGCCTGTGTTGACATCTCCAAGGTCGATTGGTCCTATTCCTACAACCGGAAGAAGCTGGGAGAGGAAAATGGGATGGACTCAAATGGTGTCCGAACTCGTGTGGTTCCAAAGGACTGGTGGGTCGAGGATCTTTGTGAGCTTGAGATCGAGTTATACAAGCGTGTTTTGATGAATATCAAAATGAAAGAGATACTTCCTGGCGAAATCATTGGTGAAGCACTAAAAGCTTATGCTTACAGAAGGTTGCCTGGGTTCAGCAAAGGTATGAGCAAGTGCATAGATACACCGAAGTATCGGCTGGTGGTTGACACAGTCGTGCGGTTGTTGCCCGGAGAGAAATGCAGTGTCTCCTGTAGTTTCTTGCTCAAGTTGTTAAAGGCGGCCATTTGTGTCGATTCAGGGGAGACGGCGAAAAGGGACTTGATTAGGAAGATAGGACAGCAATTAGAGGAGGCTAATGTGAACGATCTCCTGATACGGGCACCAGAGGGAGAAAGTATGATGTACGATGCTGGCACTGTAATTGCTGTAGTTGAGGAATTCTTGTCACGGGAGAGCCAGGAGATCGAGTCCGTTGAAGAAGAACACGAGCTGCGAGGCATGAGGAGGCTGGGGATCTTGTCCGATGCTTCCAAGCTGATGGTGGCAAAACTAATTGATGCATACCTCGCTGAAATATCGAAAGATCATAACCTGCCTTTGTCCAAGTTTGTCGAACTTGCTGAGATGATGTCAAGTGTTCCTCGGCCTTCCCATGACGGACTTTACCGAGCCATCGACATGTATCTCAAGGTAACAGTTTCATGCTGTTCTCGTTTTTCTCATGGACTTTAGGATGTACTTATATCTGAAGCACATGCAGCATTTCGAACTGTTAAGTTTATTCCAAAAAGATCTGATTTCAATCCATCTTACCAAAGAAACGCGAATTCTGATTTGGGATCATTAATGTTGATGATTTGTGTGGAACTGACATCAATGCAGGAGCATCCTGGGATCACCAAGAGTGAGAGGAAGAGGATTTGCAAGCTGATGGACTGCAAGAAGCTCTCAGTCGACGCGTGCATGCACGCCGTGCAAAATGAGAGGCTCCCTCTGCGCGTCGTCGTGCAGGTGCTCTTCTTCGAGCAGGTCAGGGTGGCTGCGTCATCTGGGAGCAGCACCCCAGACCTCCCCAAAAGCCTTCGGGAGCTGAACAATGGGTCCCACGGGAGCTCGAGGTCCGCCACGACCAACACAGAGGAAGACTGGGACGCCGTGGCCACGGCGGAAGAGCTCAAGGCCCTCAAGACCGAGCTGGCCTCGCTGCGGCTGAGCATCGGGGCCCGAGGAGGGTCCGAGAGGAACGGGGACGGAAAGCCCAGCGTGGACAAGGCCACGATAACCAAGATGAAGGGGCTGCTCCGGTCGAAGAAAGTGTTCGTGAAGATGTTCTCAAGCAAAAGCCAGAGCGAAAACAACAGCGGCTCGGATTCCTCCGAGAGTCTCGGCTCTGGCAACGGTAATGCGGACGAAGCGAAGTCGACGCCTTCCCGGAACAGGAGGTACTCGGTATCATAGTCGAAATCGGCGAATCGGATGTAGTTTTTAATGTCTTTTTTTGGCACCCAACTTAATAGGTTTAGGGACATTAGTGTTAGATAATGTCCCATTGAAGTGAAAGTGAAAGTACATATGATGGCTAAGTCATACAGGTAAGTGGTGTTCTGCTGAAGAATATGTATTTTGTTAGCAAGAGTTGTTCAAGTTGATAGTGACTTCTACGTCAGGAAACAAAAACAAAAAAAGTGTAATTTGCCCTTTATAGGAAGTGTCAATTATGTTGTCATTATTATTCAGCGGTGATTAGTGAGTCTCTTTGGCATATTGGATCATTCATGCTCAGTTTTTTCTTTGTATGTGAACGTAAATTTACAGGACCAGTAATGTCTCAAGGATTGTCCTCTTAACAAGTTTAGTGTCTCTCTTAGTAATGAGTTAGGATTGACCAAAAGCAAATAAATTAAGACCGAAACTGAGAATATTCGCAGTTCACTTTACGTCTGTGACTGCCCGTCCGCACGATATAGTTTGCCATGTGGCTTAAAATCGATCAATTAGCACTAGCAAATGATTAACATCAGATTTTCATACCTTATTGAGTTTAAAATTTTTTAAAAAATGAATAAATAGAAAATATTCCACATGTGTTTAAAAGTCTACCCCTCAGTGGATTAAATCTTCAAAAACGAATCACGAAAAAGTATCTTCAGATAAGGTATAAGAAAGTTTCATTAAATACCGAAATCGACCTAATTCAAAAACAAATCAACATTATATGTTTTATTTGATTTATAAATTATTTCTAATGTTAACTATTAATTATTTTACTCAAGCAGTTGGATTCAGCGAATCAAAAAATTTTAAAAAATTCGACCAAATATAAATAGAATCTGTTTCACAATAGAACTAATATCAATCTTAGATTTGTAGGGAAAATTACGGGAAAACTGTAAAAAAATCTCTGAATCTATTGTACGGTGGCCAATTCAGTCCTAAGTCTTTCAATTGTACCAATTTAGTTCTAAAATTTTTAACGATTTGCCAATTTAGTCTCAAATTTTTTGACAATTTGTCAATGTAATCATTTCCACCAATTATCAAAATAATAGGTTTAGGACTAAATTGGCAAACTTTAAAAAATATTTATGACTAAATTGACATCGTTGAAAGGTTTAGGACTAAATTGACAAATCGCTAAAAGGTTTAAGACTGAATCGGCACAATTAAAAGGTTTATGACTGAATTGATGGCTGTTGTACAATATATTTGGGACTTTTTGGACAATTATAGAAAATTATTAATTTAGTTATGAACCTATTGTTTGGATTCTTATGTAGCCCTGAACTTTTTAATTGTTCTAACATAGTATTAAACATTTGCGAGAATATATGATGTAACTGTTTTGGTCAATTTTTGCCTGAAATTACTTATGCAGCGGTCTAGTTATTACTGGCCATCTTACGTGGCAGCCGGCAATAAAATGTGGATAAATTTACCCAAAACCAAGTGAATTTGTTGAATTTTTTAGATTTTTTTCTCTTGGTTACTGTTCATCTTCTCCCTTAGATTTCTTTGTTATCGTTCATCTGCCATCATTATCGTCTCTGCTACTGCCACCAAGCCCTATGTCTCCCCACTGCTTGACTTCAATCCCTGCCATGCCCTCCGACGATCTCCGCTTCGTGGCTGTTTCGCCCTCTGGCAACTTGAGATAGGCGCCTGTTCGACCAAATTCCTCAGCCAAGCACGCTCTTCCACAACCTCCTCATTCGGGGTACTCCAGTAGCTCAGCAGAGAGCTCGCAGCCTTCGTGTCTCTGCCGAGCTCAAAGGCAAACGGAGCAGGAGTTGCCGGAATTCACAATTGAGCCCGATCGCCAATGGAGTTACCAGTCAACAACGAGCGCTTCATTTCAATGTTCATGTGAAGGAGATGAAGGGGTAGCACGTAAAAGAAGGAAAGAAAAGAATGAAAAGGATAGAAAAAAATATCTGAAAATACAAAAAATTACTCAAAAGGACTTGTTTTTTAGTAAACTTGTTCTGGTTAGATCATTGACTGTGATACGTAAGACAGGACGATGATGATTGGACCGCCATATCAGCAATTCCGGGCGATATTTGGCTGAAATAAGTTTGTTAAAATTTGCGCAAATGTTAACAACTACATTAAAAATTTATAATTACATTGGAATCCGTATAATGGTTTTAGTACTAAATTAGTAATATTTCCGAGATTTATGGTACATAAACTTCTACCTCTTATTAGATTAAACTTCAGAAAAATAATGGATGACGAAAAAATATCTTTAAAATGAAAATATATATCATTTGAAATTTCATGTTATGCATATATGGAATAAACATCATGATTTAAAAAAAAAATAACGTCTAAAGATTTGGTACTTAATTAGGAAAATGGCATAAAATGCCACTGAATTTTGGTCAATATGCAATATCGTCCATAAACTTTTAATTTAGTTAATGTGGTCCCTAAACTATAAATAAGTGTTCAATGTAGTTCTTGTCCATGCTCAATGTTAATTGATGATGTGGATTATTATATATTGAGTTGGATTTTTAAAATGATGAGTCAACACATTTATCTACTTTATAAAAGGAAAATTAGGATGTTATTATGTCCATCATAATTTGATGATATGGATTATTATATCCTGATTTTGAATGACTATCTTACTTGGATAATTCATGTTTTATTGTCCACCATTCAAATTTAATGAATTGAAAATCACATCAACATATTCCATTAGCTTAAATTAATGGAGGGACGATATTAAATATTTTCATATGGTGAGAGAGAAGAGAGAATGAGCTCGGAAGAGAAACTGATGGAAGGCATAGAGATAAGCCAGGAAAGCCAAGAACAAGGACAAAACAATCATGATAAGGAGTGAAGAAAAAGAATTGGATTTACCTGGGGACTAGATTGAACATTAATTGTTAAAAGATCACGTTAAACAAATTAAAAATTACTAATAGTTAGAGGATCATATTGAACAAATTAAAAATTCAAGGATGATATTATACGTTGGATCAAAATTCATGAATAATTCGTGTCGTTTTTCCTATTTAACACGGGAAGTGCTTTTTGTAGTGTATGGGCATTAATTTCTCTCTCTCGTCAAAAAGCTTTGCCCATTTCTTTTTCCACTCGAACAAGGCTTCTCTTCATGTGGGCCTTTTCAGCCTTTGCTCTTGTATATATCTTTATGGGCCCTCTGTGGCTTTGTGTATTCTATTATGTTTTTGGGCCTTCTAGGCATTTGTATATTGTCGATTCGATTGTGTATTGGTCAATTATGGATATGATCTCTTTTTTTCCCCTAGAAGTGATAGAGCAAGGATGGTTAATTAGTGCCGACGACCTCTCTAGGAATTACCATAAAGGTCTTACATTGGTTACGAAATATTTTGTTCGAGTCATAGTTACTTTGCATCACGTGCGACCTAAAAGCCTCGAAATTGGTGAGCCATTCGTCATAGCTCTACATAGACGTTAGTAGTCAAGAAGTCTCTGCACACAAAGTGTTCCGTAACTAGGCAACATGGCATGAGCCATTCAGTGGTTCGCTCATGACGTGAATCAAACATTCATAAGGCAAGAGAAACACCACCTTGGTGGATTATGGATATAATCTTTATTTGCTTAGAAATTCAAAAAAGAAAGAAGAAAGACCTCAAGGCACAACCCCTCACTAATTTTCAGTTGTAATATTATTATAGTATGAAAGGGCTGAGTCGACAAAAATTTTATTATTACATACAGCTAGTCCATATCAAAGCATTTGATTTTGGTGAATCTCGTGTTAATTTCATATGGACCTTGAGCAAAAACTAAAACGTGATGTATCTAGCAAAGATCATCTAGAGGGGGTGAATAGGTGATCTAAAACTTTTTAATCAATTTTTAAAGCGGAAACAACTAATCAATATTAAAGTCTGAAAAATAATTAGATTCGGATTAGACTTTTGTGACAAATGTGTTAGTGTGCAGTATATATATTTATATATAAATATATATAATAGGAGTTTAGGGATAGAAAAACTGCACACAGGAGATTATAATGGTTCGGCTTAGATTAAGCCTACGTTCACTCTCCAACACTGATAGTCTACTGACTCGATTGCACTATATGATCAAAGAGATTACAAGTTCTGAGTGATATCATTCTGTGATTGATAGAACTCTCTATTTTACATAATCACTCTTATAAAATATCTCTCAAGATCTCAATGTTTGGCTCAGGAATGACAAGTAGCAAAATTGGAGAATGCTCAGATTTTGGATTTGTTGATTCTTGATTTCGTTCTCTACCTTCTGTTTTTCATTAATCTTCTTTTATACTCTTCCACTTCCAAACTAGCCATTGAGATAGTCATAAGAGGATCATCTTCCAATCTTCAACTTGGATTAATTTGTATAAAATTGATTGAGTAGCCGTTAGTTGACAAAATCTGAATCCCGCTAAATTTGGTCGCCTATACAATAAGAATCTTGGTTTCCATAAGTAGAGCTTTATCCGTTGTGAGATATACTTGCCTTAATGTTTGATTGTCAAACAATTATAGCTTTTTAAGATTGAGTCAATCAAAACTTTCCTTCATGTGAAATCCATACCAGATCACTAGTCGTTGTGTTCATTTTAAGTAGTTTCTGAGTCTGGATAACTTCTGGTTTTTACTTCACATCTAGATCTTAAGTCAGTATGGGTCTTCAGTAAGGTCTAAACCTTTTAGAAGTAGAGTTTGAAATTCTCTATGAGTTTA